>CM060912.1:249952230-251202230 GCA_030737875.1 Allium sativum | reverse complement strand
ATCGGCTTTTACTCGCTTAATCATCTGTGTCTTACAGCCCCCAAAGATTGTAGATACCTATGCTGGTCCCATCATGGGGTGTATCAAGTCCCATGGCGGTAGCCCGACACAATCCTAGAATGCATAGGGTATACTACTGGTGCCCCCAGTGCCCTGTTTGTCTGCTCCGAAGTGTGTGCACGCCCACACTCCGTTAGAACCCACACTGTTGCACCCACCGCCTTCGCTTTGGCCGCTTACAATCGGCCCAGTAATCGTGCCCCGCCCTGCCTAGTTTCAGGGTACCATGATACCTAATTGGGTTACTGCTGAAATGGGTCCCCGTTACTAGGGTTTTCTAGTCAAACATGTTAAGTGGTTAAGTGTCTGTATTTACCTAACCTTACCCATCAGTTCAATTAACATGTTGAATTGGTTAAGTGTTTTAGTTAACTTAACCCAACCATCCTGACTTGTCTGTCCTTAGCTTTTTAAAGCACCGACCACTCACATTAGACATGTATTTTTACGGTTACTCGATGTGCTGGTCGGTTCCGGGCAGGTTTACACCGTAACTCAGTCTAACCTCGGGTCCTTATTGGGCTCAATGCTTAACCACCCACATTGGATAGGTATTGCTGTGAATACTGGACAACCGGGCAGGTCCGGGCAGGTTTACATCACAACTCAATCCAACCTCGTGTTAAGCATACTCGTATTTTCTAAATTTACATATTTGCCTTTATTACTTGTTATATGTAAATTTGCTAACAATTAAATGTTATGGCCCACTTTCCAAGTTTAACATTTTTGTTATTAGAAATTATACCATTCAAGTGCCACCAATTTTGGCATGTGACAAACATGCCAATTTCATATATTTTCACCAATTTATGTCAAGTTTCTTCAATTACCAATTTATCCCAACGTTACCCCATCTAAATATTAGGCTAACCATCTTAGCCTAATTTTCGTTCGCATGGTTTTTAACATATAATATTAGGCTAAAAACTTAGCCTAATTTACCGTACACACAATTGGCATTCATTAACATAAACATGACATAGGTGTAAACTTGGCATTATCAACATAGTCAATATGAACATCATAGGTGTGAACTTGCAAAATAGTCAACATGCATATATGTGAATTTGCAACATAGACTGAATCATGGGTTTCAACTTGTCATGTGAACTTGCAAAGAAGGGGAATCTAACTAAACAGGTGTCACATGAATTAGCATATGATTTAGACAACATAAGCCTAAACTTGTTTAGATCTAGGCATAATATCGAACATCACTAGCATATGACAAGAATATGACATGTTCATAAAGTATGTATAATTTTATCACATGTGTGAACTAGATCCAATCATATGTCCAACTACAACATGAAACATGCATTAAAGTGGATCTTGGCATGGATCCAATTAGGAACTTGCAACTTTTGTATAAACATAGGAGCATGTATGTGAACATAATCATTTAGGCATAGAGATTTTAGCATAAAGTATATACATGAGATCTTAACTTGGACATATCACATACAACTTATATAATCACATAAACATATAGGTGTAGATTATAACATGAACTATACAACTTGCATGTGATGTTGTTTTCATTTGAATGGATCCAACACCAAGTTAATTTAACCACAAATATTCCAACCATTCACAATACAATCATTTCAATACATAGATATGAATTAACATCATCGATATACAATAGCCCAATTCCACTTCCAATTTACATCGAATCAAGTCTAAATTTTTATTCACATCGGAAAAATCACTATACTTACAACAAACGACGGTTTTGTTTTCTGATTTCTGAGTTTTGAATTTGCAATGCTTTCCTTTGGGTAGACAAACGTTGATTGTTTCTTGTTTTACTTTAGTTTTGGCTCGTCTCTAAGCTTTTCTACAAGTGGAGGCTCCTCTCAATTTTCTCCCGACGTCATGGCGGCTCCGTCTCTAAGTTTTATGTGAATTTAGGTTGGAGACTTAAGTTGTTTGTATAGAATTTCAGATTGATTTGAGCCGTCAGATAATCATAGATGAATCTAGACCATTCACTTCGAGAGGAGCCAACTAGAATGTGACAAATCAGCCCTAGTGACACAGCCAGCTCAGAAATTCGACCAGAAACCGACCAGGCCAGCCAGGGCCAAACCAGGTCGACTGGGTTGGTCGACTTGATGCTTGGGCAGGAATTTTCCCGCCCAGCCCAGTTTGGGTCTGTTTTTCGAATTTCGAACTGAATTTGAACCAGTTGAATTTTAAATTGAATTCTGAAACTTCCGGAGGTCATAACTCCTTCATACGGAGTCTGATTCACGCAAACTCAGACTCTATCTTAGGTAGAATTCTGAGACGAGCACAATGGCGTAACTCGTTTCCCTTAATTCTTTCATTTACAATTAATTATACCTTAATTTGTTATTTTATAGTTAACAGAAAATTTCGGGGTGCTACATTCTCCCCTCCTTAAAGGATTTCGTCCCCGAAATCTTCAAGTCTGAAAGAAAGTAAGTCCTAACATACAATCGTCGGTCTACTCAACCAACAAACACAGGCGTCCATTGTCCTTCAAAGACTTCTTATGCTTCATGATCGTATGCATAGTGTGTGTACATGTCCTTATCTAATGCAAAAATTAGGCGGTCTACTGATTCAATTGACCTCCTTAATGTGAATCATGTAAGTGCCATGAATCCATTATGTATTCAAATTTTTCCCTACTCATAATTCTACATGAGTGCGCAATCATTCATACAAATGCGACATCCACATGACAACATATCAAGTTTCAACCATATACAAATATGAATACATATATGCATATGCAATATGAAGTAACTGAGCCGATCTAAAACCTAGGTTGTGTGTGTATATGCATCCACGAGCAACCACTAGCAACCACTTGCAGCCATCAACCATAACATGTTTCAAATACATGTTTACATCCGAAAGGGGTTTCTACCTAAGGATAAAGGATAATATCGAGGTGATATACCTAAAAAGATAGATACAAGCACAACTTAAGGAAAAAGAGAGATCAAAGATGTACCCTCAAAAAGAAAAGGGTAGGTCGCGCGTATTATGTCCTCAGTTTCCCAAGTTGCGTCTTCCTCGGCATCGCTCCACTGAACTTTTACGAGCTTGACTTCGCAGTTGCATAGCTTTTTGATTTCAGTTCCTATGATTCGAGTTGGAACTCTCCTCACAGTTGCTTCGCGTTCCACTTCGGCTTCTTCTAGAATGCTTGGCTCCACCACTTCCGCAGATTCATGTAGACATTTTCGGAGATGAGAAACGTGAAAGACATTGTGAATTCCAGTCAACCTTTCGGGCAGCTCTACTCTATAAGCCATCTTCCCAATCTTCTCGATGATAGGGAATGGTCCTAGAAATCTTAGTGCTAGCTTTCCTGCGGATCCAAAGTGAACGACGTTCCTTAAAGGGGATACCTTAAGGAAAACCCTGTCTCCAACCTCAAACTCAAGGTCGGTTCTTCTTCTGTCTGCATAGGATTTCTGTCTATCTTGGGCAGTCTTCATTCTCCTTCATATCAAGTCCACTTTTTCTGAAGTCTCTCTAATCATGTCTGGCCCAAGTATAAGCTTGTCAGTAGATTCCCACCAACAAGTTGGGTATCGGCACGGTCTGCCATATAGAGCTTCGAAGGGTGCCATGCCGATGGTGGCTTGGTAGCTGTTGTTGTAGGCGAATTCCACTAAAGGAAGATGATCTTCCCAAGTCCCTCCGAAGTCAAGAATGCATAGTCTCAAAAGATCTTCTAATACTCTATTCACCCTTTCTGTCTGACCATCAGTTTAGGGGTGATAAGTCGTGCTCAAGCATAACTGTGTGCCTACAGTTTCTTGCAGACTCCGCCAAAATTCGCTTGTAAAGATGGGATCTCTGTCACTCACTATGCTGGAGGGTATTCCATGGAGTCGAACTATTTCCTTGAGATAAAGAGAAGCTAGAGACGAGGCAGTCCTTCTACTCTTGATACGTATAAAGTGGGCGCTTTTAGTAAGCCTGTCCACTATTACCCAAATGCTAGTATTTCCCTTTCTTGACCTAGGCAGCCCATCAATGAAGTCCATTGAAATGCTATCCCACTTCCATTGCAGGATTTCTAGAGGATGAAGCAGTCCTCCAGGCTTCTTTTGTTCCGCCTTGACCTGTTGGCATGTCACGCACTTAGAAACGAAATCTGCCACATCTTTCTTCATGTCGTTCCAAAAGAAAACTCACTTTACGTCCTTGTACATCTTGTTTCCACCTGGGTGTATTGTCATCTTGGAATGATGTGCTTCCTCGAGAGCCATCTTTACTAAATCCCTTGCTCGTGGGACGCATAGTCTTCCACCTTGCCTTAGCCAACCCTTATCGTCGATGGAGTACCTATCGATGTGACAGGAAGTTTCACCCCTAATTAGTTTATCAATCACATCCATAAGATGAGGGTCTTCGCGTTGTGCGGCACTTATTGAGTCTAAAAGAGTGGGTCGTACTTCTAGGGATGCCAATAAACCAGGCATAAAATCTAAGGAGGGCCTAAAGTCAAAACTGGCTATATACTCCAAGCTTTGCCTTTCTACAAAGAGAGGATTTAGGGTCAGCTTCTTTCTGCTCAACGCGTCTGCTACTACGTTGCCTTTGCCAGGAGTATAGGAAATCCCAAAATCATACGAGGCAAGGAACTCCATCCACCTTTGCTGCCTCAAGTTAAGGTCTTTCTGCGAGAAAAGATACTTCAATGATTTATGATCAGTATATAATTCGAACTTCTCACCTAGGAGATAATGGCGCCAAGACTTAAGTGCAAATACGATGGCGGCCAACTCAAGGTCTTGGGTTGGGTAGTTCTTTTCATGAACTTTCAATTGTCTTCCACCATAAGCTACTACCCTCCCTTCTTGCATCAGAACAGCGCCTATCCCCGTACCACAAGCATCTGTATATACTGTGAACATCTTGCTTCCATCCGACAAAGTCAGAACTGGGGTTGTTGTGAGAGCCCTTTTTAATCGTTGGAAAGCAAACTCGCAATCCAAATCCCAAGCGAACGCCAGATTCTTCTTTGTTAGCCTAGTGAGTGGAGCTGAGATTTTCGCGAAATCCCTAATGAACTTTCGGTAGAAACCGGCTATCCCAAGAAAGCTTCGGACTTCGGTTGCATTTCTTGGTGTCTTCCAATCTTGCACTGCCACCACTTTCGCGGGGTCTACAGCTAACCCCTCTTTGGACACTATATGTCCAAGAAATTTTACTTCTTCTCTCCAAAAGTGGCACTTGGAAAATTTGGCTTTTAGCTGACGAACTCGAAGAGTTTCCATGATCTCCTTCCGATGTTGAGCATGTTCTTCCTCATTCTTTGAGAAGATCAAAATATCGTCTACGAAGACAACCACAAACTTGTTGAAGAATTCTCTGAACACCCTGGTCATTAGGTCCACGAAATAAGCAGGTGCGTTTGTCAAGCCGAAAGGCATGACAAGCCACTCGTAGAAACCGTCTGGGGTTCTGAACGTCGTTTTATCAATGCTATCTTCAGCTACCCTTAGCTGATGGAACCCAGTAGCCAGATCAAGTTGGGAGAAGACCGACGCACCTACAAGCTGATCAAACAAATCGTCTATTCTGGGAAGTGGGTGTCTATTCTTTTTAGTTAGCTTGTTTAGCTCCCTATAGTCCACACAAAGACGTAGTGAACCATCTGCTTTGGTGGCGAACACCACTGGAGCGCCCCATTCCGAGATACTCCTCCTTATAAACCACTTCTCGAGAAGTTCCTTAACATGCTTACTGAGCTCCTTTCTCTCCTTTGGGGCCATGTGTCTAACAGGAAGAGCTACGGGCTTTGCATTATCAACAAGATATATGCGGAAGTCTATTCCCGCTTCGGAGGTAAGCCTTTCACCTCTTCAAAGACATCCGGATATTCCCGGACCTCTCTAACTGACTGCAAATTCTCAACAGAAGCGTCAAGCGACTCTAGATAACTAAGCATAACAGCATTCAAGGGATTACAAGAAATTTCTAGAGTGTTACCGAGTCGAGTCAAGAGTCTAACCACTTTTTTCTCACAATCAGGAATGTCACCATTACTGGATAACCAGTCCATTCCTAAGATCAGTCCATATCCTGAGAAGCCCAAAACAAAGGCACTACATCTAAATTCAACACTTAGAATAGAGATCTTCAAATCCAAGCAAACCATTGACAAATAAGCCGAGCCCCTAATTGGATTTGAAACAACCAAGGGATCTTCTACCATACTAGTGTCTAAGTGTAGAGATTCTACTAAAGCCGATGAAATAAAGGAGTGTGATGCACCCGAGTCAAAGAGAGTGCGAACTGGATGATCATAGAGATAAACTAAAATTTCTACAGAAATATTTCAACCTCGTTCATGTGGAGGTGCCACCAGCGCGTGAACCTGTCCCCCTGAGGTGAATCCAGTCCTCTGTCCCTGCCCCCGCTTCTTTGGGCAGTCCTTAGCCAAGTGTCCAGTCTCTCCACAATGGAAACAACCACCATTCATCTTTGCCTTCTTCTTCCTGCAGTCTTTCGCTATATGTCCAATGATGCCACAGAAATTGCACTTTCTCTTTTCACGGGATTTGTTGTTCTTCCCGCCTTTCTTGAAGTCTGTTTTCTTAGCCTGTAAACCCTCTTTCTTTTCCTGAGGCACTTCCACCTTTGCCTCTTTCTTGCCTTTATCTTCCTCGTGTAGCAGCACCATGTCCACCAAGCTGTCAAGGGTCGCTCCCATGGGTATATGGGTCATAGAAAGGCTGTGTAGAGGCTCATTCAGACCTTTGACGAAGCGAAGGGCCTTCTTGTGTTGGGTGTTTACTAAATCCAGCCCAAATCTGGCCAGCTGATTAAACTGATTGACGTACTCCTTGATTGTCATATTTCCTTGTTTAAGAGTTAGGAACTTCTCCAAATGCAGGCTTCTTTCAGCTTGGGAAAGGAATTTCATCTTAAACCTCATCCTGAAATCTTCCCAAGTTTCCACTGGCCTCTCAACATGGGTAACTTCCCACCAATAGGAAGCTTCGTCTTTAAGCAACCACACTGCTAGTTGTATCTTTTGCCTGTCGTCAACTTCGAAGATGACGAACAAATCTTCGGTCTCCTTCAGCCAGTTCCTTGCTACCACAAAAGATTCAGTTCCATAAAAGTCCTTTCCACTCATAGCCTTGAAGTCTCTACATGTCTTAGCGAAAGTATTTCCTCGAGGAGGAGGAGGAGGAGGGGGAGGAACCGCTGCCACTATGGGAGGAGGAATGTCTGCTGGGCCCGCACCATTGGCCCTAGCCTCTAGGTACCTTCGGAACCAGCCAGGGATCGGTACTCCTTCTGGAAGGTTAAGATCTCCAGACATGCTGGAACAAAAAGGCAAGTATTCAAGAGAAAAGAATAGAGAGATAGTGCGTATGGCTTTGGGGAATTATGCCTTTTAAAAACAATGTTTTTTCTTGAAAACAATGCTTCTTTAAACTTCTTTTTGAAAATAGTTTCAAAAACTTTTATCTAGTCTGGTAAATTTGTACTCTGATACCAAGTGAAACACCCCACCTCCATTAAGGTCACTCACAAAGGGAATGCCTTAAATTTGGTGGAGGTGTGTAAGTAAAAGTCACAGATAAAACACAAGACAAATATAAACACATATATATAAGCAACGGAAAACAAACAGACTTTTTATTTCATAAATACGTGTTCATACAAAACATTTCCATAACTGTCACACAATAACTTCCAAAACATTACGTCATCATTTTATGTCTTGGTTATTAAATAAATAAGCATAAAACATAATTAAAACTACATAAATCCCCATAGAATGTGTCCAACAGCCATAGCCAAGGAAAGAGAGTCCAAACTGCACATCTACTATCTTGAAGCTTGCAAAGAGTCTGACTAAGTTGAGTTGTTTCCTCCCTGTGGACCTAGGGGGGGACGGAAGAAAAGAAGACGAAAGAAAATAGGGTCAGACATAAAGCCTTGTAAGTCTAGTGACTCTTCAGTATGAGAATAAGAAAAAGGACATGATAGTTATAAACTGGAAATAGGAAAGTATAAACTAAGATAAAGTAGTTTAAAAAGAATATACTATCGCACCCCACACTAAATCTCTACACCTACTTGCATTGCCTCAACTGACACCCCATGATCGGGGTGAAGTGATCCCCTTTTTCTAAAGATCGTCTCCTACTCGCATAATCATCTGTGTCTTACGGCCCCGAAAGATTGTAAATACCTATGCTGGTCCCACCATGGGGTGTATCAAGTCCCATGGTGGCGGCCCGACACAATCCTAGAATGCATAGGGTATACTACTGGTGCCCCCAATGCCCTGTTTGTTTGCTCCGAAGTGTGTGCACGCCCGCACTCCGTTAGAACCCACACCGTTGCACCCACCGCCGTCGCTTTTGACCGCTTACAATCAGCCCAGTAATCTTGCCCCACCCTACCTAGTTTCAGGGTACCATGATACCTAATTAGGTTACTGCTGAAATGGGTCCCCATTACTAGGGTTTTCTAGTCAAACATGTTAAGTGGTTAAGTGTCTGTATTTACCTAACCCCACCCATCAGTTTAATTAACATGTTGAATTGGTTAAGTGTTTCAGTTAACTTAACCCTACCATCCTGACTTGTCTGTCCTTAGCTTTTTAAAGCACCGACCACTCACATTAGACAGGTATTGTTACGGTTACTGGATGTTCCGGTCGGTTCCGGGCAGGTTTACATCGTAACTCAGTCTAACCTCGGGTCCTTATTGGGCTCAATGCTTAACCACCCACATTGGATAGGTATTGTTGTGACTACTGGACAGTCGGGCAGGTCCGGGCAGGTTTACATTACAACTCAATTCAACCTCGTGTTAAGCATACTCGTATTTTCTAATTTTACATATTTTCCTTTATTACTTGTTATATGTAAATTTGCTAACAATTAAATGTTATGGTCCACTTTCCAAGTTTAACATTTTTGGTATAAGAAATTATACCATTCAAGTGCCACCAATTTTGGCATGTGTCAAACATGCCAATTTCATATATTTTCACCAATTTATGTCAAGTTTCCTACAATTACCAATTTATCCCAACGTTACCCCGTCTAAATATTAGGCTAACAATCTTAGCCTAATTTTCGTTCGCATGGTTTTTAACATATAATATTAAGCTAAAAACTTAGCTTAATTTAGCGTACACACAATTGGCATTTATTAACATAAACATGACATAGGTGTAAACTAGGCATTATCGACATAGTCAATATGAACATCATAAGTGTGAACTTGCAGAATAGTCAACATGCATATATGTGAATTTGCAACATAGGCTGAATCTTGGGTTTCAACTTGTCATGTGAACTTGCAAAAAAGGGGAATCTAACTAAACATGTGTCACATGAATTAGCATATGATTTAGACAACATAAGCCTAAACATGTTTAGATCTGGGCATAACATCGAACATCACTAGCATATGACAAGAATATGACATGTTCATAAAGTATGTATAATTTTATCACATGTGTGAACTTGATCCAATCATATGTCCAACTACAACATGAAACATGTATTAAAGTGGATCTTAGCATGGATCCAATTAGGAACTTGCAACTTTTGTATAAACATAGGAGCATGTATATGAACATAATCATTTAGGCATAGAGATTTTAGCATAAAGTATATACATGAGATCTTAACTTGGACATATCACATACAACTTATATAATCACATAACATATAGGTGTAGATTATAACATGAATTATACAACTTGCATGTGATGTTGTTTTCATTTGAATGGATCCAACACTAAGTAAATTTAACCACAAACATTCCAATCATTCACAATACAATCATTTCAATACATAGATATGAATTAACATCATCGATATACAATAGCACAATTCCACTTCCAATTTACATCGAATCAAGTCTTAATTTTAATTCACATCGGAAAAATCACTATACTTATAATAAACGACGGTCTTGTTTTCTGATTTCTGAGTTCTAAATTTGCAATGCTTTCCTTTTAGGTAGACAAACGTTGATTGATTCTTGTTTACTTTAGTTTTGGCTCGTCTCTAAGCTTTTCTACAAGTGGAGGCTCCTCTCAGTTTTCTCCCGACGGCATGGCGGCTCCGTCTCTAATTTTTATGTGAATTTAGGTTGGAGACTTAAGTTGTTTATATAGAATTCCAGATTGATTTGAGCCGTCAGATGATCATAGATGAATCTAGACCATTCACTTCGAGAGGAGCCAACCCGAGTGTGACAAATCAGCCCTAGTGACACAGCCAAGCTCAGAAATTCGACCAGAAACCGACCAGGCCAGCCAGGGCCAAACCAGGTCGACTGGGCAGGTCGACCCTATGGTCGACCTGGTTATGGTCGACCTGGTGCTTGGGCGGGAATTTTCCCACCCAGCCCAGTTTGGGTCTGTTTTTCGAATTTCGAACTGAATTTGAACCGTTTGAATTTTAAATTGAATTCTGAAACTTCCGGAGGTCATAACTCCTTCATACGGAGTCCGATTCACACAAACCTCGGACTCTATCTTAGGCAGAATTCCGAGACGAGCGCAATGGGCTAACCGTTTCCCTTAATTCTTTCATTTAAAATTAATTATACCTTAATTTGTTATTTTACAGTTAACATAAAATTTCGGGGTGTTACAATAAATTTTTAGTCGTTTCTATTTAAAATAAATCATTTTAAATATTCAAAATTTATTAAAATTATCAAAATAAATTTTTTAAATTAGTTCTGATTTTACGGGTTGTTATACAATCATTTTTTCTATTTGAAAAACTTAGTCACCAGTTCAAATATTAATATTTATGTTCAAGAATACAGATTCAAATAAGCTTATTTTTGTGGTCATGCAACGCATGTATATATAATAGTTGAAAATAAATAACAATTTCGTAGATTTAAAAATATTTTCAAATATGACATTTTTTAACGTAACTTTTTCCAATGGTTAGTCATCCTACTTCCCATTATAAACGCAGTAAACATTTACATTTTGTATATTACTTTGTCTCAAACGATTAAATAAAATTTCGGCATCATTCCTTTTCTTTCTTGCATTGTACAAAATTGTATTTATGCAATAAACAAAAAGAGAAGTTGAACCGAAATTTTGTGAATCGATTGAAACAAAGTAGTATACAAAATGTAAATGTTTACTTTATTTATGACTTGTCCATTACAAGGACAAATCCAGTAAACATCGTACCGGATGAATATAAATGTTCGTTTTTTGATAAAAACAACTATTTATATAACGATCATGTACAACACTCGTTGGATGAGGCCGGAAACACTCTACGGGACATTAGCCAATTAAATGTGCATATTTTACCATAAAAATACAGTTTTACCGCAACACAAAAATATTTCAGTTTATCACATTTGTTTGGAAGGGGTCGAAAGCCGTCGGAAATGGACCGTCGGGACCCGTTGCGCCCATCTGTCAGAATAAGCAAAGTTTCCGGTAGTGTAATTCAATCAGGACTTAAATATATTTTTCAAACCATTTTAATTCAGAATAAATTCAAAATTCCATTTATTTTGATTTCGTTGGTTAAATCATCGTTTCTTAATTCAGATCGATCAAATAAGTCATATGATTTGAATTGAAGTTATTTAATTTTCTAACCTATTATTTAGTATTTAAAATTAATGAAATATTAAGTGATATAAAATCCAGGTTTGTCACTTGTAGTTTGGTGATAAAATCAAATTAGGAATATGGTATTTCTCTTTGCCCTTTTCAGTGGTTTGCCGGTTGAGAAAAACGTGGGAGGGTGCTGTGCACAACAACAAACACTGGGCTAATTGAGAAAAACGTGTTTCAAGGAAACAGGACCACGCGGCAACGGTGTGTCCAGTGATTTCACAATGAGTGCAGATCATGGGCTTTGCAGTGCAGTCATTGCTGACTTCAACCGTAGAGATATTTCCATACTCGAGTGGCGTTAATCTTTTTGTGGCCTCATTAGAATATTTTAGCTGTCCTGTGTCTGACATGCCACCTTGCTTGTACCTACCATTGTCCATTATATTAGTGGAATTTTATGGTAATGCATCCATATCCGAACCTTTTTGATCTAAGATTGAATTTTGCCTAATGTGTGAAAATAGAATTACATTGGACGACATTTTAGATTTTACAACTCAGGTATCCTTCGGAGGTAAACAGTTGCATATTAATACGAGATTTTACAACTCATGTAACCATTGTTCAGTTCGTTTTTATATTACTGTATTTTGTACAACATATGTTTTTTTTTTCAAAAATAAATTTACCAACTTTCATTTTATACGTTACTTTCAAGATATGCAATGTCTTCAAAGAGTCGAAAATAAGCTTATCAATATAACTTTTAATTTACAACACTGTTTTCAACTATTTTATTGAAGCGTATGGACTTGTGGTAAACACAGGAAAAGAATTCATAAGACAATCACGTTCAACTTCAATGGTGCAACAAACACAACGACAAATGCAGCTCAGGTTGGTAAAGAAAAATATTAGACATAAACACCAGAAAATGGTGAAATGCGAGGCTATGCGCAACAAAATCTTGGGATGTTGCCAGAGAGACTATTTTAAGAAGTGCTCCATGGCGGAGAGATCATATTGCAGTAAGTATAAAATATAGTTATTTTTTGAGGGTTAGATTAAAATTTAACAGAAATTGCTACATTTTACAGGAATTTGGTTTCAATATTCTGAAATTCAATCTAAATGCAATTGAGAATTTGGAATTAATGAACCAGTTGTTTCAATGTACAACTACAACAGGGAACAATGCGTATAAGCCAGGTGAAACACAGACCAAAGAAAACTTCATGCAACAAATATCTCCACCAACTTCACATGTATTTCGTTTTGTATCCTTTTCTTTTGGCCAACAAAATGAACCATTTGAATAGTTCCAAATTTAAATTTTGATTATAATCCTCTAATTCAACAAACACTACCATTTAAACAACTAACCCATATTAGTATATCTTCTGGTATCAATAGTGCAAAAACCTACGCTAGATGAAATCATGATGAAAAGAAATTAGAGGAAAATAACAGAAATAATGCGTGAATAACAATCGAAAAAATCTCATATAAGTTCAAAAAGCCTAATCACAAAAAGGAAGGCAACCAACGTACAATCAACAAAAACATATTTAAATTATGAAAATCTGATTGCTAGTCTTCAACGGCTTTCAACTGGAAATATTGTATTCGGTAAAACATAAAATTATTGTAGCGCAACTTGAGAAAATAAAAAAATTATAACTTCTGAATGATGAATTGGCAACAAGCTGTTTGATTGTAGAGATTACCGACAAACAACACACGAAATAATATCAGTCACTTGTGATCAACAAGGATAATGACACCCAAAAACAATAATTAAAATAGACGCATAGCTTGAATGTATTTTGAATTTGTTTCATCAGTCTTTTCCCTATTTATTTGATTGTATTTTGCATTTGTTTTATCTGTGTATTTTATCAACAAGTATTTAGCTATCACGTTACAATCACTTAATCAATTGCTCAATTCCCAGCTCACGATTACCGTTTAATTCACTGCTGAAAAGCAACAAAAACACATCATCAGTTCTCTTCATTTTAACCATTCAATTCACCACTCAAGACAACCGCTCATTTCTTATGCTCGCTATCGATGAGGACGGGCCCTTAAAAGACAGGTGTAAGGCAGGACTGATGGAGTGGTTTGGTAAAGGAATGGTGGGAGGTATAGCGTAAGGTACATACTGAGTTATGGGTACAGTTAAAAGATGGTTTGTTGGTAAACGTTAGGGGAATTTGCTACATGTGGATTGTGAAGGAGGTGGAATAGTGGAAATGGATGGGTCAGCGGGTCGAGGTGGAGATAAACGGTTTAGAACTTGGTACGGTTCCCAGTAGAAATTTCGATTTTACCTTTGCGTTGACGTCCAATGCATCGGACGCATCAGACGTCTCATTGAATAAAATCCAAATTCTAATCGTTGGACCCGACGGTTCAAAAAATGGTATTGGTGTCCGACGTGTCCAACACGTCGGACTCCGTTCGCAGCCTTCTTGTATTCTCGTACATCTCTTCTCATCCTCACTCACAAACTCACATCTATCTCACAAAAAACCCTAAATCCGAAATTCTTCCTAATTTTCTACTAGAATTTGTTGCCAAATTCGAGTATCGTTGTTAAATTCGTTTATATTACTGCATTTTAAAAAACATTTTTTTTGAATTTTTTTTTTTCCAACTTTATTTTATGCGTTATTTTTAGGATGTACAATGCCTTTGAGCAGTCGGAAACACGCTTATCAGTTGAATTTTGAATGTACAATACTGTTTCTCAACTGTTCTATCAAAACATATGGGCTTGTGGTAAACACAGGAAAGAAATTCAAAAGACAATCGTGCTCAACTTCAATGTTGCTGCATAAACAATGCCAAATATAGCTCTGGTTGTTGCAGGAAAAATTCGACACAAACACGATAGTCTAAAAAAAGAGTCGGTGAAATGAAATATTATGCGCAACAAAACTGGAGCTGGTTGAGATGTTACTAAAGAAACAATTTCAAAAGTGCTAAATGGTGGAGAGATCATGTTGCTATAAGTCTAAAATACAGTTATTTTTTGTTGGTTATATTCGAGTTTTAACAGAAATTTCGATATTTCACAGGATTTTGGTTCTGATATTTTGAAATATAAGCCAAATGCAATAGAGAATTTGAAGCCGATGCAACCATTATTTCAAGGTACAAATACAACAGCGAGCACTGCGTATACGTCTTGTGGCACACATACTCAAGAAAACATTGTTGGAAATGAATGAGTAATTGTTGAGTAGGTTTGGCAAAATTCATTTAGTCCCACATTGGGGAAAACTATCACCTTTGCCACTATTTATACTAAGGCTTGATATGTTATTACAAAAGAAAGAGGAGATGGAAGAGAGAGGCAATGACATGAACTATGGCATGATAAGGACTCATATTAATATTTAATGGTCAAAAGATAGGGCCTTGGGGCTCTTGGGGTCTGGTGATCAATTGGGCCTCCGAATGCCGATGGGCTCGCTGCGCTGCGGACCTCTATTTTTGAATTTGGCCGCGAAGTTACCAACGGAAATGTCTGTTGGTAAAGGGTCGCAACCTTTCCAACAATCGTAGCCGTTGCAATTCAAACAGAAACGTCTGCTCATGTAAAGGTGCCTCTTCCAGCCTATATAAAGGCCTACGAAAATCAAAACAAGGACACAGTTTTATTCTGATTTCGCTCCTCTTTATCTTTTTCCCCATTGCTCTGCTCTTCAAAGTAAAACCACTTCCTTGCGTTCATCGTCAATCTGCGGTTGTAGCGCTACATCGCAGACAGGAACCGTTTCATCCTTGGGAAACGATTGCTCAACCAAACCTTACAGCACCGTAGAAGGAGCAATTTCGTTTCAAGGAAACAGCATTCGCTGGACTCGGTCATTAATCGGTAATATTCCTCTTGTTCTCCGCATTTTTACTTAATCAGTACTGCTTCTTTTGGTTCCCTTGCAAAACTGTGATTCATAATGGCTGTTGCGATTGCAATATCATTGAATCAATATTACTAACGCTTAAAAGCGTTACTGTTCATAGAAATGGTTTTCAGACGTTTCTAGTGATTGGTTATTAACAATCTTGAAACGAAATTGTTATTGATTGTAGCATCTACTTGCAGACGACGATGTCGCAAAGTAGCAACGATAAATCTGTGCCGACATGGACTGTGCCGCCGGTTCCGCCTCTGGTTCCACCAACTATTCCATATTCACATGGCGAGAGACCAGAGAAGTTTAATGGTCAGGATTTCAAACGCTGACAACAAAAGATGCTTTTCTACCTCACAACATTAGGGTTTGCAAAATACCTTTCTGAGGATCCCCCATTTGTTGAAGAACTGAAGCCTGACGCCACCAAAGTCGAGGCCTTTAATGCATGGATGAATTCTGACTTCATCTGTAAGAATTACATTCTCAATGGTTTAGAAAATAGTTTATATAATGTATACTGTACCGTTGAGACTGCAAAGATTCTCTGGTTATCACTTGAAAAGAAGTACAAGACTGAAGATGCCGGAATGAAGAAATTCATTATCGGAAAGTTTCTTGACTTCAAAATGGTCGATTCCAAAACAGTTGTCAGTCAGATTCAAGAACTCCAAGTTATCATTCATGAAATTCACGACGAAAAGATGGAGTTAAGTGAGTCATTCCAAGTGGCTGCCACTATCGAAAAATTGCCTCCGTCATGGAATGATTTCAAAAACTATTTGAAGCATAAGCGCAAGGAAATGACCATTGAGGATCTGGTTGTTCGTCTGCGAATCGAAGAAGACAACAGAAAATTAGAGAAAAAGACTACTAGTTCATTACAGGAAAAGGCCAATGTGGTTGAGGATGAAAAGACAAACAAGAGAAAGCGCGAGCAGAATCCTAAACCAAAAAAACAAAAGAAGTTTCAAGGATCTTGCCACTACTGCGGAAAGAAAGGCCACAAAGCAGCCGTATGTCGTGCCCCCAAAAAGAAGAAACCTGAAGCAAATATGGCAGATAATTCAGATGAAGTTGCAGATATGGACTTACGTGCGGTTGTTTCTGAGTGTAACCTTGTTGGCAACAACAAGGAGTGGTTTCTAGATACATGAGCCACTCGTCATATATGTGCCAACAAGTGGATGATTACAACCTACAAACCTGCCACTGATAACGAGCAACTATTCATGAGTAACTCGTCTGCATCGAAGGTGGAAGGCAAGGGAAAGATTGTACTGAAGTTAACTTCTGGAAAGGAACTAAAATTGAATGATGTTCTTCACGTTCCAGAAATCCGCAAGAATTTGATTTCAGGATCGTTGCTTAGCAAACATGGTTTCAAACTAACACTTGTTGCTGATAAGTTTGCAATATCAAAGAATGGAGTGTATTTTGGAAGAGGATATGTGTGCGATGGCTTGTTTAAAGAAAATGTAACCACTGTTGTACCAAATAATGATATGAATAAAATTGAATCTTCTGCTTATATTGTTGACTCTTTTAACATATGGCATTCTAGATTAGGGCATGTAAATTTTGATACATTGTGAAAAATGATTAATCTAGAATTCATACCAAAATGCAATATAGATTCAAACTATAAATGTCAGGTTTGTGCAGAAGCGAAAATGACTAGAACCTCATTTCATCATGTTGAACGAGAAACGGAACCTCTAGAATTAATACATACTGATGTATGTGATTTGAAAATGTGTCAAACTAGAGGTGGAAGGAGGTACTTTATCACATTCATTGATGATTGTACCAGATATTGTTACGTCTATCTCCTTAGAAGTAAGGACGAAGCAATCGACATGTTTAAACAATATAAGGCAGAAGTTGAGAATCAACTCAACAAAAAAATAAAATCTTTAAGGAGTGATAGAGGAGGAGAATGCAAGTCTCCATTTGAGGAATTCTGTTCTGAGCATGGAATTATTCATCAAATTACCGCACCGTATTCACCTCAATCCAACGGTATAGCCGAACGGAAAAATAGAACTCTTAAAGAAATGATGAATGTTTTACTAATTAGTTCTGGCTTACCAGATAACTTTTGGGGAGAAGCTATTCTTTTGGAAAGTCATATTTTGAATAAAATACCACGAAAGAAAACATCTAAATCTCCACACGAACTTTGGAAAAACAGACCACCATCCTACAAATACTTGAAAGTGTGGGGATGTCTTGCCAAAGTAGAAATACCAAAACTGAAAAAGGTCAAAATTGGACCAAAGACTATAGATTGCATATTCATTGGATATGCTCATAATAGTAGTGCATATCAATTTTTGGTGTACAAATCTGAAATTGATGGCATTCATGAAAACACCATTATCGAGTCACGAAATGCTAGATTCTTTGAACACATTTATCCTCTAAAAACCTCTATTGAAACAATTGTTCAAAAGAGATCAAGAGATACAAATACTCCTGAGGATAATGATAATCAAAACTCGAATGAGAGAAATGTTGAAACTGAGGTAGAGGAACCCAGAAGGAGCAAACGTCAAAGGACTTTGAAAACCTTTGGACCCGATTTCTACGCATATGTGATAGAAAATGAACCTCTTACTTATCAACAAGCAATGTCATCTCCTGAGGCTCCATACTGGAAGGAGGCTGTCAATAGTGAAATAGAATCCATTTTACAAAACCGTACGTGGGAACTAGTGGATCTACCCAAAGGATCAAAACCACTAGGATATAAATGGATACTTAAGAAAAAACTAAAAGCTGACGGCTCAATAGACAAGTATAAAGCGAGACTTGTAATAAAAGGATTTAGACAGAAGGAAGATCTAGATTACTTTGATACGTATTCACCAGTAACTAGAATAACATCGATTAGGATGCTTATTGCGATTGCATCTATATTAAATTTGGAAATACACCAAATGGATGTGAAAACTGCTTTTTTGAATGGTGAATTAGAAGAAGAAATATATATGCAGCAACCTGAAGGGTTTCTTAGCCCAGGAAATGAAAATAAGGTGTGCAAGTTAGTAAAATCACTTTATGGCCTTAAACAAGCTCCGAAACAATGGCACGAGAAATTTGATGAAAGTATGTTATCAAATGGATTCAAAATAAATGAATCAGATAAATGCGTATATATAAGATATATGGATATTGGATATGTCATTGTTTGTCTTTATGTTGATGATTTACTAATCCTAGGAAATAATAATGTCATAATAAAATCTACGAAGGATATGTTATCCTCTAGATTCGACATGAAAGACCTAGGAGTGGCTGATGTAATCTTGGGTGTGAAAATTATAAAAACACCACAGGGATATGCCTTATCTCAGTCACATTACATTACCAAATTACTTGAAAGGTTCAAGCAGTATAATATAACCATTGCAAAATCATCCATGGATATGAACCAAAATTGGGTAAAGAACAACGGTGATGGAATATATCAACTTGAATACTCTCGCATACTGGGAAGTATCATGTATGTCATGAATTGCACTAGGCCTAATATTGCATATGCTATAAGCAAGCTAAGTAGATATACCAATAATCCTGGCAAACATCACTCGAAAGCAATAATCAGGGTCCTAGGATATCTGAAGTACACACAAAACTATGTATTACAATATGAGAAGTAACCTTCAGTGGTAGAAGGATATAGTGATGCCAATTGGATAACTGGCTCAAATGACACAAAATCCACAAGTGGATATGTGTTTACATTAGGAAATGGAGCAATCTCATGGAAATCATCCAAACAGACTTGCATAGCAAGGTCGACAATGGAATCAGAGTTCATTGCTCTAGATAAAGCTGTAGAAGAAGCAGATTGGCTTAGGAGTTTCTTGGAAGATATTCCAAATTGGGAAAAACCTGTACCTCCAATATGTATACATTGTGATAGTCAATATGCTATAGGAAGGGAAAATAGTACATTATATAATGGTAAGTCTCGACATATCCGTCGTAGACACAAAACCATAAGACAACTTCTCTCTAATGGAGTTATCACTATAGACTATGTAAGGTCAAAGGATAACATAGCGGATCCACTAACAAAAGGCTTGCCAAGAGAGAAAGTTCAAATCTTATCGATGGGAATGGGCTTAAGACCTATGAACTAAGAGTTTTCTAAAGCGGAAACCCCACCTAGTTGACTGGAGATCCCAAGATCTAGGTTCAAAGGGACAACTAAGCTTAAGATAAACTTGACATCACTGTTAAATACAAACCATTCCTATGATAAGTCAGTGCACAACCCGTCGGAGAATATGATAAGCTTAGCTTTTAATGATGTCTATACTATGGTGTTATAAAGAACCAAGTGGAGTATTACGGGATACTCTTAATAGAATAACCTACGTGAGTGCGAAGGCGCCGCTTCAAGAAGAATTGTAAGGTCGAATTCTTCAAGCACTCATGAAACCAAGGCAGTGTTCATGGCAAAAACGAACACAAACAGATAACCAAGGGGTTAAAGGGCATTTATCATGTGTTATCTTTATAGACTTACACAAACGGCTTACAGTTCAAAGACAGTCTAGTCTACTGATTCGCTAGTTAGTTATAATGATATAACACTAGGAAAAGTTCAAGGCCTCTGTGCTACTTTTACCGATATGATAAATGTTTCGCAAAATTTTAAGAACAGATTAGATAACACTCATTCATGTGGGGGATTATTGGAAATGAATGAGTAATTGTTGAGTAGGTTTGGCAAAATTCATTTAGTCCCACATTGAGGAAAACTACCACCTTTGCCACTATTTATACTAAGGCTTGATATGTTATTACAAAAGAAAGAGGAGATGGAAGAGAGAGGCAATGGCATGAACTATGGTATGATAAGGACTCATATTAATACTTAATGGTCAAAAGATAGGGCCTTGGGGCTCTTGGGGTCTGGTGATCAATTGGGCCTCCGGATGCCGATGGGCTCGCTGCGCTGCGGACCGCTATTTTTGAATTTGGCCGCGAAGTTACCAACGGAAATGTCTGTTGGTAAAGGGTCGCAACCTTTCCAACAGTCGTAGCCGTTGCAATTCAAACAGAAACGCCTTCTCATGTAAAGGTGCCTCTTCCAGCCTATATAAAGGCCTACGAAAATCAAAACAAGGACACAGTTTTATTCCGATTTCACTCCTCTTTATCTTCTTCCCCATTGCTCTGCTCTTCAAAGTAAAACCACTTCCTTGCGTTCGTCGTCAATCTGCGGTTGTAGCGCATCATCGCAGACAGGAACCGTTTCATCCTTGGGAAACGATTGCTCAACCAAACCTTACAGCGCCGTAGAGGGAGCAATTTCGTTTCAAGGAAACAGCATTCGCTGGACTCGGTCATTAATCGGTAATATTCCTCTTGTTCTCCACATTTTTACTTAATCAGTACTGCTTCTTTTGGTTCCCTTGCAAAACTGTGATTCATAATTGTTGTTGCGATTGCAATATCATTGAATCAATATTACTAACGCTTAAAAGCGTTACTGTTCATAGAAACGGTTTTCAGACGTTTCTAGTGATTGGTTATTAACAAACTTCACTGAACAAATATCTTCACCAACTTCACCTGCATTTCATTTTGAATCCTTTTCTCTTGGACAATAAGATGAATCATTCAGAACTATTCCCAATTTAAATTTTGACTATAATCATCCAAATACAAATAAGATGACAAGTTGGGTAGAATTGACAAGAATATATTTAAATTATGAAAATCTCATTGCTCGTCTTTAGTGACTTTCAACTGGAGATATTGAATTTGGCGAAACATTGACTATTGTAACGTAACATGAGAAAACAGAAAATTTCAACCTTTTGAATGATAAATTGGCAACAAGCTAGTTGATAACAGAGATTGCTGACAAACGATATACGAAACAATATCAGTCCCTTCTGATCAACAAGACTAAAAACACCCCAAACAAGTAATTGAAGTAGATGCGAAGCCTGATTGTATTTTGAATTTATTTTATCAGTCTTTTTTGTATTTATTTATTTGTATTTCGTGTTTGTTTTATCTATGTATTTTATCAACAAGTATTTGTAGTTCCATTACTAACATATAAACATCCACTTAATCAACCGCTTAATTTTCTGCTCACAATTACCGTTTAATTCTCTGCTCAAAATCAACAAAAATACATCATCCGTTTACTTCATTTCAACCATTCAATACACCGCTTAAAACAACCGTTTATTTCTATCGCTCGCCATTGCCGAGAACAATCCCTTAAAAGGCTAATGGTGCAAGGCAGGACTGATGGAGTGGTTGGACAATGGAATGATGGGAGATACGTATAGAATGGCGTGGTCAACTAAGAGAGAAAGATTGGGATGAGGCATCACTAAAAAAGGGTTTGAACAGTTTTTAGTCAGAAGATATTACGTTCTTTTCTATGTTATGGTAAAACAAAAAAGCAGTCAGTCTTATGTGTTATTTCTATGTTAAATTAAAACGATCGTATTCGTTGATTATTTATGGTCTAATCTTGTTAACCGTCAAATCTCATTCCCTAATCCTGCTTCCGGCCCATTAATTTTGTTGCCCCAGCCCAAAACTTATAGCTAAAGCCAGTAAAGTTCAAAAAAAAAATTCAAACCAGATAGATTTTCCTATGCACAACATTGAACACTAATCTTCTTGGAGAATGCAAAGACTTACCACCAGACCACACTAACTTTCATACAAAACGTTAAGTTTAGTATTATATATCAGTATTTTCAATAGAAAGTATTATTAAGTTGCCCAGGCCCAGCTGGCTGCCCCAACCCGAGGGATTTGTGGGCTTCTATCTGGGTCGGCCCTGATCCTACTCATTATTTCATATCTTGAGAATACCGCCTAATATCTCGGTCGAGACCCTATTTTGATATCCCCCGAAAATAAACAAGTTTTGCAATAAATTTCATTGTGAATATATCAGTGGAGATATGGCAATATCGGTTAATATACCGGTTGAGATGAGATGCTGAAATATCGACAGTGTTTTTGGCTTTTTTTGAGCTAAAATTTAACCCCCTTGCGTGATCATAAACAACTAGAAAACTAAAATCTAACTAATATAGTCTCCTTCTACTTTAATATAGTTAACTTATTCACTTTTAGTTGATAAAAGTAACCCTAAAAATTCCCTAAATCGAGTAACCACATGTGAAACATTAGAGTCACATCATCTGTCACTTGAAGGGTAGGAATCTATGATATATATGTATGCATGTATATGTATATGTATTTTTTTGAAAATGATATGTATATTATATATATATATATATCCCTGAATTACAATCAGAGATTTCGATTTTAATATTCATTCTTTCTCCCATTCCACTACACTATATTATTTAAGTGGAAAGAGAGAGAAAAAATGAATATTAAAATCGGAATGTGTGGCTGGAATTCAGAGGGAATTTCACATGCAATATAAGAGGTGTAGCGAAAATTTCAATATATATATATATATATATATATATATATATATATATATATATATATATATATATTGGGGCACCCCTAACGGTTCGTGGGCTACAACAATCTAAATCCAACAAGAATTTGTAGATGTTCAATTCACACACACACACACATATACATATACATACATACGTACAAATATATATATATATATATATATATATATATATATATATATATATATATATATATATAAATTTATCCAAATTTGAGCTCATTTCGACATTCGTAGAATAACATATTTGATGTTTAAATTTAACGGTTCGAATAAATGTCTGAACGGTGAATAATTGAGTTAAGATTTTGAAAATGTTACGAATGTCGGAACGAGCTTAATATTCAATATTTTATGTATATTTTGCATATATGACCATATCGTATATTCACACATTCTCTATAATTTTTAGAATTTCCATTTTCATTAATTTTTTACGTGAAGGTTGCTTATAAAATTATGTGTCTATGTACTACTTCATTTTTAACTATTTAATGGTTTGGATTTTTTATGTTCTACGTGTAATGATAATCCATGTTCATGGATCATAAGCTATAGCTAATAGTATCACACACACACACACACACCCGTACACAGCCACGCTCGATGGGCGTGTACATAGATGAATTTGACCAAAGCTGGAAATGAAGTTTAAAGTGCACAGTCTTTGCGGCCGTTTGTGTGTAGAATTTCATGAGTTTGCAATATGAACAAAATAAAACAGCAAACACTACATGTCTTAAAAAAACGTATACAGTTTAGGATGGAAAAGATGGGAAGATAAAAATGTAATGAAGATAAATAACATACATCTGGGTCAAAGTTGGAAGACAAATCTGTACATGCATGTTATTTAACTTGCAAGAGGTTTCTAAAGTAATAGATAAACAGGAAACAATGCAATGTATGTTTATTTCAAATATAAATCAGAAACAGTGGGTACATATTATTACAGAATACAAACTGAGAACGAACTTTGTGGAAAGGAAAATGCACGAAAGTGGAAGTTGCATGACTATTAAGTTGAACGGTTTGCCAAATACTCTGCCTCGATCCTGTCGGCTTCTACAAGCTGCAGAAGTAATAAAAATGTTAAAAATAACAGTTAAGGTAGTATAACAGTGTTGGAAATAAAAGAGTTGCTATATGTCTTCAGCATAATAAAAGTTACTATTTTTGTAGTAACTTACAAATCTGTATAAAGAGAATCTATTTGTTTCAATAATCCGTGCGTCTTGTTCATGCTAAAAAGTTTGTAAATAAGGCAAATAGACGTATGGGTACCTCTGTAGTTGCCAGTCATCCATGGCTCCACGTGATCAACGTCTTCATAAATTTCGTCTATTACTTCGTGAAAAGTCTTCAACTTGTAAAGTTCTATAAAATAATGAGAAGATAGTATACTCACAGAAAGCACCCTATATATCAAATTGTCAATTGGTTTTCCAGAAGTTCGTACCTCCATTCCAAACCTTATATTATAATACTTATATTGCTCTAACTTTTGTGTCAAAACAAAATCTCGAAATGACGTAGCTCTCCAAACATCTACCAAGCAAACCAATGTATCATTGAAAATGTTGTTGTTGTGTGCAGTCCTGCAAACAAAAGAATTATAGTATTAGTTCACATGTGTACACATTATTTCATATAAATGGATATCAATGGATTGGTGCCTACATTTTGCTCCTCAATTAAAGCGTTTATACTAAGAAAAGACCTGTATACGAAAACTATAACTACAGGGCCAGATTTTATTTCAAATCATCTTGAATGGAGTTATAAGCAAAGTCTAAAGGTGGGCCATGTGATATTCAAATATTAGAAAATGGAGAACCATGCCAAAACTTTTATGTACATTTGAAAGAAAAGGAGGATGTTGATCTTTTGTTCTGAACTTTTTTTTAACATTTTAGAGATTTGGGTGTGTCAATAGTAATAAAAATATGACCACAGATCAACAGTCTTGTAATGTAACGATTGTAAAATAAATAACTTGCACACAACATCAAAATCATTAAATAAAAGCAAACGCTTGCTTCTAATTTATGTAAGATGTTTCCAATGTGGGCATACTGAATGTCAGTTGTTTCATACCCTAAAAATAATCATGTATGATAGATTATTATTAAGGCACAAATGATACTGAATCCCAGATGTTTCATATCGTAAAAAGTTCTAGTCCACAAGTAAGATATTACTTTAAGGTCATGAAAATATTAATGAAATAGTAGAATATCACTTCAGCAAATTAATCTATAACTCATGATTAATACATCTCTATCAGCAAGTACAGATTTGCAATTGATAGGTCGAAATGTCTAGAAATTCAAGAAATCCGAAAGAACGAAAAAAACATGAAGAAATAGAATCATAGGTAGGAACAAAAACAAAACGTTATTAGCATGTAATCAGTATAAACTTTGTGTCTTAATTGAATTCAATAATTCTTTTGAAGAAATTAATAGCCAAACTTAAAACATTTGGTATCATTGGCGAAAGTAAATGTTTGTGCAAGCTCTCAGGACAGTGCTACTTGTAACTTCTAATATCACTTCTACGTTCTCACAAAATGTTGGTCTGTAACAACTTGGATTTAGCAAATGCAAGAAAAAAAAATTGTCTAAAAATATATTCAAAGGCGTTACGCACGCTCACAGAAAATATTTAGCATCGTTTTTTGCACATATAGAAACCAAACATCTGATATTGAAATGATAAAATAAAATTAAAAAGCTTCATCTTGTCACTCGACTAAAAACCTTGTTCACTTTATAAAACATTTGAAGTGGATCGTTTTGAAGACACCAAATCCAGTACTTATTTAAGTACGGAAACTTCATATATTTATAAGATCTAAACCACTCAGCGAGACAAAATTATTCATGACATCATTTTGTTATTTCTTACTAATTTTCCAGTCTTTTTGTATCATGAACTCAAACAGCACCAAATTTTCGAATACACAAATAAAACCATATATTAACATGCAATTGTATAAGTAATAAATTGCTAATTTCAAGTTGAATAATTAATAGATAAAAAGGATTAGACCTGCGAGTTGTCGAAGATTCAGAAGGCATCAAACTATTGGCTGTTGCAGAAAGGCAGTCCGCTACCGCTTGAAGTTCCAGGGACTTTGTCATAGCTGGGGGCGCCTTATGCTAGCTTTTGACAATGCTTAACCTATAAATATCAGTTAGGCATCAGACGATATGGTAAACCAACGAAGACTGTAAATAAACAGAACAAAATTAAGTATTGAAATCAATCGCAACAA
This sequence comes from Allium sativum, assembly GCA_030737875.1. Classification (NCBI taxonomy): domain Eukaryota; kingdom Viridiplantae; phylum Streptophyta; class Magnoliopsida; order Asparagales; family Amaryllidaceae; genus Allium; species Allium sativum. Next base: position 251,175,888 of record CM060912.1, on the reverse strand, counting down.
CAAACTTTATCAAATACAAAATAGTTAACTTCTATGAAGGTAAGAGTTTAGAATTATAAGATCTACTGTAATAGCCTAATCAGGTTGCCTACAAAAAGTAACAAAACACAAACAAAATTAAAGACAGGGCAAAATGAAAAGTGATTAAGATCAAATTGAGGCCATCTTATATCCTATGGTGCCTTTGGAGGTAATCTTGACAATAATTATTCCCTTTTCTACTCTCTACCGAGTTTATATATAAGTAGAAGTTAGTCTCAATATATCACGCAATACAGTTGAAATAAATATTCTGGTAGCACGTAAAGTACTACAAATAGATTTGCGGTAAGAATAACAAAGTGAATTCGTACGACACGTAAATTTGGCTTGACAGCTAAAATTTTCCTAATAATAAATTAAATATCTATTATATACTTGCACATGCTACAAATCAACAAAAGCACGCCCTAAAATACATGCATGACTGTCATGTTATACCTCTGCAAAACCTCCAATATCCTTTAGGGCCTGCTTAAAGCTATATGGATTAGCGTCCAGAGTGACCGTAAGATTTAATAGGTTTTTTGTGGCCAATCCACAGAGTAATATTTATTATTATAGATCGATCAGTATAATTTAATAGGGTTACTTATAGTTAACAGTCATCAAAACGATCAATATATTTTATTATAATGGAAGTGTTTTAACTATACAAATGATGTGTCACCTAAAAATGTAGGCACGATTAAAATAACAATATCTTATACTATTAATATAGTAAAATTGTTGTTTTAGTGGAAAGAATAATAGTCATCACAACGATCGGTATATTTTATTGTAACAAAAGTGTTTTAACTATACAAATAATGTGATACCTAAACATGTGGGTACGATTAAAACAACAATATCTTATATGATTAATATAGTAAAATCGTTATGTCAGTGGAAAGAATCTAGAGTAATTTCTTTTATGCAAGTTTCAATTAGACGGGCACGTCCAAACGTCAAACCTTGGTACAACTGATTTTAAAAACATAGCATATAAATGGCTATAAATAGTTACAATTTAATAATGATGTAATATTATACTTACTTCGATGATGAAAGTTGATTAAAAAAAAGTCAATCAAGCAGCTTAGTAACTAATGCCATAAAAGTTTTTTACGTGGAATCCTACCAGCACCTTATGTTTGGTTGATTCCCTTAACAACATCTAGCAACAAATGAAACAGTATAAATTGAATTAAAAATAGAGTTACATATCAAAATAGCATTCTATAAAACAAATTAAACATGTATTTGATGTGAGTCAAATTAAAGAAAATGAACAAATGGATTCAGCTTACCATGCTTTAGAAGTTTTCTAGAAACTCGCACCTGATAATAATAGATATTCGTTTTCCCATTCCCGTATATATCTGAACAAATTACCCTTTAATCATGCGCTCAATGAGCTTCTTCAGGTTGAACCTCTTCAAAACCTGGAGGCAAATTATGGAAGAGCGATCTTCAAACAATCTCTGTAACAATACTCTGGTTCCTGCTCAAAATTGCTCTATACTGACCCTCTCTTCAACTTTAATCCTATACCAAATCAAAGACGGATTATACATCACACACAAAATCATATAATTTGCATGAGTTCAGCTTACCCAGTACGTGAAATTAGTGGATCAGAAGGGAAAAACGTAAACCCAGTGCAAAGTGACCTAAAAATTAACATTAGTTAAACCATGTAACTCCAATTAAAAATGGCAATAAAATTTGTTAAACTGCGATGGAAGGAAGAAGTAAAAAATTTACTAGTGGTGTTGTCTTCGAGGCGTTAAACGGGTTCGTAGACTGGTAGATATGAACATAGGTAGCAAATCTGTCGGAATCTTAAAATTTCAAAGCAAACAGTAAGAAATAAACGAAGGAAGTAAGAAGTAAAGAAATTTACCGATTATGTCGTCGTCGATCCCATATACGTAAGTTCAGCAGCATATCCGAGAGAAAATAGTAAATCTGAAGCAAGTTCAGTTGTCGGTCGATCGAAAAAGGGTGGATCCAGAGAGGAGAAGGTCAGAGTATCATCGAGGCTGTATACGTGTTGCTCGAGCAAGTTCAACAACAGATCTGAGAGAAAACAGTAAAGCTGAAGAAAGTACAGATGTCAGTCAATCAGAAGTGGGTGGATCCGGAGAGGATAGGGTCGGAGTAAGTTAACAATTGAACGACATAAAGGTCAAATTAGTCGAAGGTGGAGTATAGATGGAAGATCATGTAACAACCCGCCTTTTTCAACCGCTTCAAGCCGGTAATTAAGAAACTCAAACCATTCGAAACGACATATTGTTATTAGCTTCTGAGGTAAATAAAATAAATCACAGAATCACAGACACGGAGCAATATAATATCTCGCAACGGAAAATACATAATACAATAGTAGTAGTTCATGAAGCAATTAATTTTTTTTACAATAGAGTTTACATAAACAATACAACAAAAGTTTATTACAATGAATTTTTAATACATAAATAATAATAACATTATGTAACAGAGATGACAAGAATAATTGAAACTGGACCAACTGAATTGGTAGATACAGGTGAGTGAAACCCAGTATAAGCTCCAGACTCCAAGAGTAAATCTCGAAAACTGTAATACTCGATCTGACTCGAGCAATAATGCAAAAACAAAACAACTCAAATCAGGACTAACATTCTCATGGAAGTAAATCAACTCAAATGAAATGTTCAATGAAATTCATCAGTAACTTAAAGGATGTTTGGGATCACCATCCACTAAGGATCCGTTAAACTAGTATCATATAATACAATACGCTATTATAATAGTTTCCATGGTTAAATACTAATGAACATAGCGTAAGCCGAATTACACTTTTACCCTTACACCATTTATACATTGTCATAAACATTGCATATAAAACACCAGTACGTCGGTGGATAGGGATGTGCCGCTATACAATACCGTAGAGGGCTCGATCAGGATAAATATGACAAGGCATCGAGGCAATACCTATCAGTAGGGTTCTACTGGATTATGGACCCAGGCTGGTGGTAACGCATAGCCGCGACTACCGCCCACCACAGACAATACTCCCAAAATTAAAGGCGCCAAAATCAGTCAAAAAGTAATATATATGGTATCGAAGAAGCGTGTCTGCTAAGAGTAGCCAACTCACATTGGCCTAGGTATGGCTCCTATTTTAGTCGTTTCAATTATGACCCGAAAATCAAGGCTATCCATCATCGTTCTCTTTCTACAAATCCAATAATTGCCTCCAAATCATCCTACTTCATTCTGGATCTCCACCGCGTACACAATTGTTAAAGTGGTTTTTGGTATTGACATAGAGTATGACAATTGCCTATCCCGGTCTCTTTAAAAACCAATCGTTTACATTTTTCACAACATGGTCAATATTATATAAATCACTATATAAAAACATTTATTCAAATCTCAGATTCAAATCGAAATCAAAATTAAATTTCTAACATCGATTATATTTAATTTTGAAAACAACTCATTTAAATCCCTTAAAGTAAATCGATTTAGAAAATCATATCGTTAACATTTCAAATATAGTATAAACCAATACTATAATTTATAACTTCGGTTTTATTTAATTCTCGAAAATATTCTCATAACGACTTTCAATCCAAATCCAAAATCGACTTATATCCAAATCATAACTTAAAGATCTCAAACGCAATTTAAATCAAAACTAAAATATTAAACTTCGAGGATATTTGGTTTGATTTATTTTGCAAAAATTCAAGTTCAACCAATTCACATGATTAAATTTACCTTAAAAAAATTCGTTTCAGGTTGATTCATAAAATCCCACATTTTGGTTCAAGTTCAATATATGCAATTCAAATCAAAATCTTTATAGTACAATTCAAACAAATCATGTCATATTTCATAACTCAAGTCGCATGATGCAAAATCATTATTTATAAATTCAAATCAAATTTCGAAATACTTCTTATAAATTCAATTTAATAGAATTTCTTAATTCAAACCAATCGATTTATATAATCAATTCCATATAAAATCAATTAATTTTCAAATTCACGTTCAGTCATTTAAAATTAGGTTCATTTGATATAAATTATAAATTCAAATTAAACATCAATTTATGCAATTTAAGTTCATTTCTCTCAATATTTAAACCAATTCAAATTCGCATTAGTTGATTTAAAATCAAATTCATTTCATATCCATTATAGGTTCAAATTCATTCCTTAAATTTTGAAATTCAATTTCAAAACAATTACGCAATTCAAGTTCATCTCTCACAAGTTCAAATCCATTCGTATTAAAATTCATATCTTATTTGAGTTCATTCGTTCAATGTTACATAAATTCAAATCTTTAAACCTTGGACTTAAATCGCAAATCTTAACCTATCCTTCTTTGAGTTTATTATTAAAGTTTATATATATATAATATACATATAAAAATAAGCTCTGAATATATATATATATATATACGTTATAAATTTATATAGAAGATAGCTTTATAAACATATATAGTTTAAAATAATTTAGAAATAGGTTTAAAAGAATTATCTATTTTAAATGCTTAAAACACTTATATGATTAAATTATATGGTTTAAAATAAATAAAATTATAAGTAAAATCTTAAATAAATATTTAAATCCATATTTACTCATAAAATCATTTTAAAACATATAATTCAAAATTTACAAAACTTAAGTTTTAAAGATCTTTAAAATATAAATATAAAAATACATAATCTTAAGTTATTGATTTACAATTACCTTTTCCAAATCACTTTGCTTCGAAAACATGACCAACGGTGTCCGTGTATAGTTTTCTACCCGATGATCAAGTGATACAGATATTTATCTCCGCAGTTTATAACATATTCACGGGTCTATCATTTTAACCCAAAATACCAAATTCAGTAAAAATCGTTCAGGTCTATCATTGCAACCCATAATGTCCATAATCTAGTGTCCGTTCGGGTATGTATAATTTCAACCCATAGTGATTTTTCCTAACTATGGCAACCAACGACATAGGTAAATAATATAAATTGTCACATAGCATTAATATCATTACATCACAAATCATATATTATTAGTGTGCCTACGTGTCACATATATATCGTGTCATATATGAAATGTGTATGCATATCAAATAAAACAATTTCTACCAGCAATCCTATACATTTCACAACAGTTCATTTGTGTTGATTTTATCATCTATGAAACAATGTAGGTCAAGTGTGAGATAAACTCACCTTTCGTGGTAAAGAAATAGAAACGGTAGAATGATCCAACGATACTCAGACACAATTCAGAATGGTTTCAACTCGATGATCACTTAATATTTTATTTTGTAAGAGAAGGCTAGGGAATTTCTCTATGGATCGGTACAGCTACTAGGTTTTGGGACGGTTTTCAAACTCAACACCAAACTCGACACAAAAACAAACACAACACTAACTCAAAAGGCAATAATTCTTTTCAAAACTATTATATATTTTTATGCATATACGTGTATATAAAAAATTTATAATATATGTATATATACATTTATTTAAAATTCAAAGGAAACTGAAACTATATATATAATATAAATTATACATAGATATAACACAACGCAAACACACACAAAATCGTATACATGTATGTATATATATATATATATATATATTTAAAGTCAACACACACACACACACCAATATTGTATAATATTATAAATTATATAACGCAGCCGAAACAATTATAATATATATATATATATATATATATATTCATATATAAATTTACAAACAATACCAATAGAAAACACAGTCACACTTATACGCATGGCATACACCATACCCAGACAACTCTCATTCGCACGCCAATTTGCATATTCATTCAGGCAGCATCACAAAATACACATGCATCTACACACACCGGTCACAAATTAAAATACTGCACACACATCCAAACACAACTTACGCCACAAACACTCCATACACACTCAAATAATATAACTTACGTATAATATTACCCAGGGGTCAAATGGTCAGTAAGGGACAAAATGGCCCATGCTTGGCTTTGGCAGGTGGAGTGAGCAACAGGGGTTTGGCTAGACGGCTATGGAGAGGAGCAAGCGTAGTTCGGGAAGAGGGGAGGACACCGATGGTTGGATCTGTGTGGAGTCAACGGGTCTTGGAAGGGGCGAGTTAGGTGGTTGGAGGCTTCAGGGTATGGCTGATGAGGTGAGCTCGGGTTTCAGTAGCGGGTCATTGGGTTCGTGGAGGCTCGGCGCGGCTTGGTGGAGATTGGTAGGATTTAATACCCTCATACGAGATTGAGTCTCTAAATCTTAAAACGAAACATAGCTGAAATCCAAGATTTAATACCACGATCCTATCACTTTCATTTTATAAATATCTATTTTAGAGAAATGAGTGATCCTATGTAAACAAAGTGAAAAATCAAGTAATTTTATTTTTACACTTAAAAGAGGAGATGTCAATGTGCATAACAGGTAGTAATTCCATATGTAAAGTAAAAAACAAATGATGAAAAAACCCTCCATCCTATATACCTAAGGTCTAAAATAAAGTGTACAACAAAAAGGTATAGTAAAGGAAGAGCCCAGTCGCCTAATTCTATAGATGAATCCATCCAATCCAAAAGGCAAACCTGAATATGCTAAGACACTAAGTCAAGATGTAAGCACATAACATATATATATATATATATATATATATATATATATAATGTGTGTGTGTGTGTGTGAAAGTAAAACTAATATAAATATAGAAGTCATATACTATACAAAAGATTTAATTAACACTATGCTAAAAACAATTGGGGAATACAACAAACATAAGCCAATACATTAATATCCAACTTAAACCAATAAAACCAAAGTAGGACTGCCATAAGAACAAAATTTATATTTATATATTCTTTCTATTATTAAAATTTATTTATTCATTAATAACTTTATTAGCCTACTTTGTGGATTAGGCTATACAAAGCTAAAAGGTTGATCAACGGAAAATGTTGATTAGAAGGACTTGCAGCAGAAGCCCGGATCGGTTCGGAGACCCCCGAACCGAACCCATTTATTGTGAAGCAAATAGGCCAAGAGATGAAAAGAAGGTGGCAGAATCGGATCGATTCGGTGCTACCCGATCCGCACTCTCTTTCTGCTTTTCTGATCCGAACTGAAGACCTGTAGTTCAGCACCCATGATCCACGTCCGCCTGAAGATCCGGAACAGTTACGCTCCACTATCCCACGATCGTAATGCGCTATTACCATCATGATGAAAACCGAACCCGACTCTAATGGGATGATCACCACGTGGCTCTAATCCGGATCGAATTCCTACCTATAAATACCCTACAATGCATCATTTGGAGGGATCTTTTAGGACAATCTTCACTCTAACTTTGTTAACCACCAAACTCCATTGCTCCATTCAGATCATCCTCAACTTTGAAGCATATTCCATCAAACATTGAGTGAAATTATCAATTGTATTAGAGTGACTGAAAGAAATTCAGCATTGTATTTGTACTCATATTGTTAATCAACAAAGTATAAAGTGGATGTAGGCTCTTTAACGCCGAACCACTAGAAATCGTGTGTTCTCATTATTTTTCTTTCTACTTTATTTGAAATTATCATTCGTTTGGGTGTTAGAACCAATTTTTGGTCTATAACATTTTGGTGTTTTCACTGAGAATTTTGAATTCTCGACATTTTGGACTATCGTTCTACTATTTGGACCATTAAGTTCAAAAGGGATTAATCCTCTTTCTTTAGTTCTCTTAGAAGTTATCTGACAGATTTCAAGAAAATTGGATTTCATGACGAAAGGAAAAGGAAAAGAAGTGCAGAGTACTCGGGAAAACGAAGCGAGTGGAGATCAACAAGCTATGGTTATCACTAGATCGAGGGGACATAGTTCGGGTTCGAGCAGGTCAGGGAGAGCATATCTGATCTAATCTGAGTTCGAAGCTCCGAACCGAACAGAGAATACTAACCCGAACCGGATCGAGACCCAGAACATTGTTGGCCATTATCCTCCAACCCGATCCGATCCGAGGATGTGATTGTTGCCCGATCCAAACCGAATATGACATAGGTTGGTATTCTGCTCGAGCTCCTGTCAATGCTCCGATGCCAGTCACGACAACTAGTGATCAGCCCACTCCCAATGCACCTGTTATGCACATGGATGTCTCACGCTTACTTAATATGTTAGACAGCACCAGAGATGCTTTGGATGCTCATAAACGTGATAGCGTTCTCATGCGGGAAAACATGAAAGTTATGAGCAGGGAGATAAGTGAACTTCGAAGGCAAAGAACATCCTCCCCAACCCATCAACTTGTTATGGATCATATCGTCTTTGGACAAAGAGCGCCAGCGTCAGAGAAGGGCATATGTGTAACACCCCGCCTCCGCTAGGGTCACTCACAAGGGAATGCACTAGCTTTAGAGGGGCATTTTTGGTAAACATCCACAGAAATATCACAAGACAGAACATATAAAAATAGCGGAAGTAAAAACAAACTTTCATAACATTAATAAATGAGGTCAAAAGCCTTTTTACATCAGAGTACATCAAAACCTGTCTTGCTGAAATAAAGAAGCATGAAACCTTTTTCATAAATTATTCCCCAAATAAAACAGTAAAGTAGCCATAGCCCAGAAAAGTCCAAACCATCCATGATGACCTTCAAGCAGAAGAAGTCCGAACTAAACAGCATTGTTTCCTCCCTGTAACCTGGGGGGGGGGGGGGGAAACGGAAGAAAAGAGGCGAAACAAAACGGGTCAGTCAAAAAGACTGAGTAAGTCCTATCTACTTCCAGCATAAAAACAGGTAAAGGTAACATGACATGCATAAACTGAAAGTAAACATAAGGATAACTACAAGATAGATAAACTAAACCAGGGTAGCCGGTTGAACTACTGTGGCAAGGTAAACTAAGGTATCATGATAAACTACGGTGTTATGATAAGTCAAGGTATCACATCGTCAGATTTCTATCGAGTACATTATCCCAAGGTATCTGCCCCGTCTAACATCCCACGGTATCTATTATGTATATTCTTCCTAGTTCTAACATGTATATTTGCTCTGCACCTCTCGTACTAGTATCCCTACCCGCGTCATGTGTTAACCATGAATGTCCCTTGCTCAAAGTCGTGTAATGGTCCATGTCAACCTAATATCGCATATATAGGTTACTCAAATCATATGTTTCTTTCCATGTATATAAGTTCAGTCCTTTGCCGTACCTCGTACGGGCTTCCCCATGTCGTATTATCCTTGAAATCGTTTGGACTGTCACCCTTGTTCTAGCTAGGCTCTTCCATATGAATCATCGTTTGGACTACTAGGACTTACGCCACCTAGCACCACTAGGGATTACGCTTACCTATTGCACGCTTTCGTATTTCGGTTTGGGTTAAACCACCTAGGCCACTAGGGATTACGCTAACCCTCAACCGCGCCCTTTTTCCCACGCATTCATCGTGAATCGTTTTTCTATAACTGTATGCACATGTATCACATCGTGCCATCCGAGTCCTATCACAGGGCAAAACAAGAAATACAGGACTCGGTCGGGAGCTTTAGATTTATCTGCCGATGCAGATACTAAGGTCTGCTTTTCTACACGTGGCTATGGTCCCACGAGACCCCTCCCTCAACTAGTGAAAGGCAACACAAGAGAAAATCTTGCATGAGAACTACACTCCGGCCAGCCCACATCCTACGGCTTACCTCACCCATAATTAGATAGCAATTATGGTCTGTTGGGTGTTCCCTGCCTTTCCGTACGTACACGCTTGACTCAAGATGGTAGATGATCGATGAACTTGCTATCTCGGGCACCTTATGTATTCGTCGACTCACTGCTATCCACCCCAGTCTTTAGGTCGCTCGCATAGCAACCAAGGCATATTCTTGGTTCTTTTACCGCAGACCTCAACCTCTCGTGAGCCTAGTATAATGACCTGGCAGCTCACAGAGGGATCCCAAGAATATCCTCACATTCCCCGAAGCCGCTGCTTCGTTACCCAGTTCGTTGGAGCCTTTATCTAAATCAGATAGCCTGCTCCTACACGCATACTTAAACGTTGACCTAACGTATCAGGTTACTAATCTATCTAAGAAATGGTCCAAATTTCCTTGACTAAGAATTATTACTTAGTTTCCCTTAACTAAGGTTTACCACTTAGCCTTATTTCCATAATCCTTGTTAACTATGGTTATTTACCTAATCCTCCGAATTAGGGTTTATCTAATGGGTTAAGTGTCACTTAAGTTCATAACTTAGCCCGTCTACAAACCATGTCAAAATTGGCTAAGTATCCAAGTCCAAGACTTAACCCTACAAACCATGTGTCAAGTTGGCTAAGTATATTAAGCAATCCATAACTTAACCTCGTCTAATTATCATTTTAGATTGGTTAATTATATAAATTAACTTGACCTTGTCAAATTACCGAGTCAAATCGGTCAAGCGTATTCAAGTGATTCGTGACTTAGCCTTATCATGTTTTCACGTTAGATTGGTTAAGTATGGGTTAACTTAACCTCCATAAATTCACGAGTTAGATTGGCTAAGTATAGGTCACTTAACCACATCCAATTAACGAGTTAGATTGGTTAAATTTAGGTCACTTAACCACATCAAATCATCATGTATAATTGGTTAAGTATAAGTTGCTTAACCCCATTAAATTATCACATTAAGTTGGTTAAGTATTGGTTACTTAACCTCATTGAATTACCAAGTTTAAATTGGTTAAGTGTTTAACTTAACCCCATCGAATTACCGTGTTTAGATTAGTTAAGTGTGGATTACTTAACCCCATCTAATTACCGTGGTTAGGTTAGTTAAGTATCAATTACCTAACCCCGTCTAATTACCGTGTTTAGGTTAGTTAAGTCTTAATTACTTAACCTCATCTAATTACCAAGTCTAAATTGGTTAAGTGTCATTAAGGAAATCAAGCCCGGTCCCACTTAACCTACCCATTCGTGTCATATCGGTTAAGTGTCATTAGTCAAATTTGCTTAACCTTATCATGTGGCATTAATTTAATTAATGCACTCTTAACCTCTCACATTAGACCTTGTTGTGGTTACTAGTTAAGCCGGGCGGGTCTGGGTAGATTTACACCACAACCTAGTCTAACCTCGGGTCTTAAGCGCGACATGACCAACTTCTCACATTGGGTCCTATTGTTTGCAACTACTAGTTAGGCCGGTCGGTTCCGGGTAGTTTTACGTTGCAAACTCAACCCAACCTCGAGTTGGCCACACTTATATTATCTAAGTTCATCATGTTTCCAAAACATGTTACAAGTTTTTCAAGCATTTGGGTAGACCTAACTTAATAGGTAAATTCCCAAAGGGTAGACCTAACTTAATAGGTAAATTCCCAAGCTCATGTTTTTATGCATACTTACATGCCAACTTCCATGTTATCTTTCAAGTCATATTTTCAAGTATAAACACATGTCATAATCGAGTTAAGGTTTCGCGACATGTTCATGTTTATCTAACTACCCCAAAGTCGTGTTTTCCAACGCAAGCAAAAGCGAGTCAACATAGTAAGGATACTACGTCACATATTGGCCTCAAAACATGCATGATGCCAAAAAGGGATTGGCTTCCACATGCACAACCTTGGCCAAAAACATGCATAGTGTCATAAGGTGATTTGGCCACAAACATGCATAGTATCTCAAGGGGATTTGGTCACAAACATGCATAGCATAAAAGGGGATTACTTGCATAAGTGTTCATGTCATAAACCTATCATGAAGGGATGAACATGCCCATGTTACTCATGTGATAAAAAGGTAAACTTGCATATTATCATAAGGGATTTCGGGTTCATATACTTGCATAGCCTCAAAGTCACATTCGTGCACATGTTTCATGAGTCAAAGTGGTTTCAAGGGTGCATGCTAACATACCACAAGCAAAGGTCCAATCTTTCATGGCGAACTAGGTCCAATGTAACATGAATAGCATGGTTTAGTCGCTACAACATAACCCAAAGTCATATGTTCATGCTAAAGGGGCAAACTAGGTTCCCATAGGCTAACATACTCATGTTACTTTGCATTTTATCCCATGTCACATCAAGATCATCGTTTAAATCTACAAGTAGCTAGAACTTACTTAGGCAAGGCTTAGAAAAGGGGTCATGCATCCTCTCGACGAAGAAAGGTGGCTCCTTTGAAGAAGAACCTTCATGAAACTCGCATAGCAATGTTGATTTGGCCTCTATTTGGTGTAGCAAGCTTGCACCTTTTGATTTGAACCCGATTTGAATGCATAGGCTCTAGGGATTTGAGATGGAGGCCATGAGAGTAGAAATTTGGCCATAGTTTAGTTACATGAGTGAATAATGAGGGTTTAGGGGTAGGTTTAGGGTCTTTTTATAGAGATTAGGATAGTTTTAGGCCCTTAGATTAACCCTAGGACCAACCTGAACCGTCAGATTTCAAACCAGGCCCAAAAACCTAGCCAAGATAGAAAATAGGTGCACCAGACCAGAATCAGCCGACAGGGCAAGTCGACAGCCCTGTCGACTTGCCTGTCGACTTGCAAGTCGACAGCCCTGTCGACAGCCCAGTCGACTTGTCTGGGCGGGAATTTTCCCGCCTGGTCCCATTTCTGCATGTTTCAAAATTCAAATTTCCCGAAAACTTCTTTGGGCCATAACCGGGTCATACGGACTCCGATTTACAAAATTTCGGACTCTATTTCGCGTATTTTTCCGAGACGAACGCAATGGCATAGCCCGTTTTACTTGATTCAGAATTTAAAATTAAATTCTGCCTTGATTCTCGTTTTAACATGTTATCGAAATACGGGTTGTTACATTCTCCCCACCTTTTAGGATTTCGTCCCCGAAATCTCCAAGTTAGGAAGAACATATCCTACCATCCATCATCCATCTACTCAAAACATCATCCACAAGCAATCATTGTCCTTAGATGATTTCTAATGCTATATGAATATATGCAAAACGTGTGTGTACATGCTCCTTAGCTAATGCTAATGATCAGGCCTGAATAATCTTTCTAATGCAAAAATATGTATAGTGCCATGAATCCAACATGTATGCAAATAGTCCTAGCCATATAGATACTATATGCGTGCACAATCATTCATTCATATGCAACAACCGCATGATAACACATTCGATTTCATCTATAAACAAGTATAAATACTCGTGCATATGCAATATGAAATGTGACCGAGTCGAGCTAGTATCTAATGTGTATTCGCGCATCCACGAGCAACCACTTGCAACCACTTGTAACCATATCAATCATAACATGTTTCAAATACATGTTTACATCCATAAGGTTCTTCCTAGGATTCCCTGAAACATGGTCGAGAAGATAAACAAAACAAACTCCGTACGGGATTTGTAACAGAGACAGGACCGAGAGGATATCCATAAAAGATAGCCTACAAGCAAGCTCAACAGAAAAACAGGGATCGAGGATATATTCCCAAAAGAGATATCATGCACGTATTTAGTCTTCAGTCTCCTGAGTCGCATTACCTTGAGCTTAGTTCCATCGTGCCTTGACCGCCCCTTTTACTTCACGATTTCGCAGCTTCTTATTTCCTGTTTCCATAACATGAGTTGGAACTCATTTCCTCGTCGCCTCTCGTTCCACTTGCACTTATTCTCCTTCTAGAATACTTGGCGCAAACAGGACTGCGTACACATTATTCCATGCGAGCCCTCAAAATTCACTATTGAATCCTGGACCTTGTACCATAAGGTATTCCACGTAGAAAAACTTTCTCTTGAAAGTAAACAAGTTACCGTGCGCACTTACTAGGGTAATTCCCATAACCCATACATAATCGAAGTAAACCATCCGTCTTATTAGCGAACACCATTCGATCGGGTTACTAATTTCCAACAAAGGCATCTAGGGATTCTAAGTAACTAATCATGACAGAACCCAAAAGGTTACGCGATACTTCAAGGGTATTACCAAAGCAAGCCAAGAGTCTAACTACCCTCCTTCTAAAACCGAGAGTGGCACCCCTTACTGGATAACCACTTCATCCCTAGAATCCATCCACAACTTATAAACATAAGCATTATTTCCAAGCTCAACACTTGATATAGACATTCTCAAATCCAAACAAGCCATGAGTAAATGGACCGATCTTCCAATAGGACTTGAGACAAAAGCGGGATCCTCTACTACGCTAGTACTAAGGTGCAGAGACTCAACTATCGAAGCGGACTTAAAAGATGCGGTGATCAAAACAAAGTCCCGACAGGATGATAGAGAAGAAAAGCTAAACCTTTAACAAGATCGTTACCCTCCTTCTGAGGTACCCTAGAAATGAGAGCATACTATTGCCCTCCGAATGATCTTGTCCCTGTTCCATGATACTTAACTATCCGTCCCGTTTCACCATGCCAAAGGTACTCTCTCGTCATGGGTTTCATTGTTCATCTTTTTCCCTCCTTTTAGGACTCAGCCATACCAACATGTTGCTTATCCCTGAGCTCGTATCCTTTATCCTTGTTCTTACTATCCTTTCATGCATAACTCTGCAACGGTCTCTCGAGAACCACCTCCATCGTACGGGAAACACTTACGCAGCTAGAAAGACTAGTCGCAGTCAAAACCACTGTGACTACAGATGGAGGAAAGAAAGGAAAAGAGATTCAATCAAGGAAACAAGGATAATGCTAATGGCCTTTGGGGAATAGCCTTTTTCTTTTTAAAAGAAAATTTTCTTGAAAAATGCTTCTTTGTAAACGGTTTTTCAAATAATTTTCAGAAGGTCTTTAAAAACTTTTGCCCAGTCTAGTAACCTTCTGCTCTGATACCAAATGTAACACCCCGCCTCCGCTAGGGTCACTCGCAAGGGAATGCACTAGCTTTAGAGGGGCATTTTTGGTAAACATCCACAGAAATATCACAAGACAGAACATATAAAAATAGTGGAAGTAAAAACAAACTTTCATAACATTAATAGATGAGGTCAAAAGCCTTTTTACATCAGAGTACATCAAAACCTATCTTGCTGAAATAAAGAAGCATGAAACCTTTTTCATAAATTATTCCCCAAATAAAACAGTAAAGTAGCCATAGCCCAGAAAAGTCCAAACCATCCATGATGACCTTCAAGCAGAAGAAGTCCGAACTAAACAGCATTGTTTCCTCCCTGTAACCTGGGGGGGGGGAGGGGGAAACGGAAGAAAAGAGGCGAAACAAAACGGGTCAGTCAAAAAGACTGAGTAAGTCCTATCTAATTCCAGTATAAAAACAGGTAAAGGTAACATGACATGCATAAACTGAAAGTAAACATAAGGATAACTACAAGATAGATAAACTAAACCAGGGTAGCCGGTTGAACTACTGTGGCAAGGTAAACTAAGGTATCATGATAAACTACGGTGTTATGATAAGTCAAGGTATCACATCGTCAGATTTCTATCGAGTACATTATCCCAAGGTATCTGCCCCGTCTAACATCCCACGGTATCTATTATGTATATTCTTCCTAGTTCTAACATGTATATTTGCTCTGCACCTCTCGTACTAGTATCCCTACCCGCGTCATGTGTTAACCATGAATGTCCCTTGCTCAAAGTCGTGTAATGGTCCATGTCAACCTAATATCGCATATATAGGTTACTCAAATCATATGTTTCTTTCCATGTATATAAGTTCAGTCCTTTGCCGTACCTCGTACGGGCTTCCCCATGTCGTATTATCCTTGAAATCGTTTGGACTGTCACCCTTGTTCTAGCTAGGCTCTTCCATATGAATCATCGTTTGGACTACTAGGACTTACGCCACCTAGCACCACTAGGGATTACGCTTACCTATTGCACGCTTTCGTATTTCGGTTTGGGTTAAACCACCTAGGCCACTAGGGATTACGCTAACCCTCAACCGCGCCCTTTTTCCCACGCATTCATCGTGAATCGTTTTTCTATAACTGTATGCACATGTATCACATCGTGCCATCCGAGTCCTATCACAGGGCAAAACAAGAAATACAGGACTCGGTCGGGAGCTTTAGATTTATCTGCCGATGCAGATACTAAGGTCTGCTTTTCTACACGTGGCTATGGTCCCACGAGACCCCTCCCTCAACTAGTGAAAGGCAACACAAGAGAAAATCTTGCATGAGAACTACACTCCGGCCAGCCCACATCCTACGGCCTACCTCACCCATAATTAGATAGCAATTATGGTCTGTTGGGTGTTCCCTGCCTTTCCGTACGTACACGCTTGACTCAAGATGGTAGATGATCGATGAACTTGCTATCTCGGGCACCTTATGTATTCGTCGACTCACTGCTATCCACCCCAGTCTTTAGGTCGCTCGCATAGCAACCAAGGCATATTCTTGGTTCTTCTACCGCAGACCTCAACCTCTCGTGAGCCTAGTATAATGACCTGGCAGCTCACAGAGGGATCCCAAGAATATCCTCACGTTCCCCGAAGCCGCTGCTTCGTTACCCAGTTCGTTGGAGCCTTTATCTAAATCAGATAGCCTGCTCCTACACGCATACTTAAACGTTGACCTAACGTATCAGGTTACTAATCTATCTAAGAAATGGTCCAAATTTCCTTGACTAAGAATTATTACTTAGTTTCCCTTAACTAAGGTTTACCACTTAGCCTTATTTCCATAATCCTTGTTAACTATGGTTATTTACCTAATCCTCCGAATTAGGGTTTATCTAATGGGTTAAGTGTCACTTAAGTTCATAACTTAGCCCGTCTACAAACCATGTCAAAATTGGCTAAGTATCCAAGTCCAAGACTTAACCCTACAAACCATGTGTCAAGTTGGCTAAGTATATTAAGCAATCCATAACTTAACCTCGTCTAATTATCATTTTAGATTGGTTAATTATATAAATTAACTTTACCTTGTCAAATTACTGAGTCAAATCGGTCAAGCGTATTCAAGTGATTCGTGACTTAGCCTTATCATGTTTTCACGTTAGATTGGTTAAGTATGGGTTAACTTAACCTCCATAAATTCACGAGTTAGATTGGCTAAGTATAGGTCACTTAACCACATCCAATTAACGAGTTAGATTGGTTAAATTTAGGTCACTTAACCACATCAAATCATCATGTATAATTGGTTAAGTATAAGTTGCTTAACCCCATTAAATTATCACATTAAGTTGGTTAAGTATTGGTTACTTAACCTCATTTAATTACCAAGTTTAAATTGGTTAAGTGTTTAACTTAACCCCATCGAATTACCGTGTTTAGATTAGTTAAGTGTGGATTACTTAACCCCATCTAATTACCGTGGTTAGGTTAGTTAAGTATCAATTACCTAACCCCATCTAATTACCGTGTTTAGGTTAGTTAAGTCTTAATTACTTAACCTCATCTAATTACCAAGTCTAAATTGGTTAAGTGTCATTAAGGAAATCAAGCCCGGTCCCACTTAACCTACCCATTCGTGTCATATCGGTTAAGTGTCATTAGTCAAATTTGCTTAACCTTATCATGTGGCATTAATTTAATTAATGCACTCTTAACCTCTCACATTAGACCTTGTTGTGGTTACTAGTTAAGCCGGGTGGGTCTGGGTAGATTTACACCACAACCTAGTCTAACCTCGGGTCTTAAGCGCGACATGACCAACTTCTCACATTGGGTCCTATTGTTTGCAACTACTAGTTAGGCCAGTCGGTTCCGGGTAGTTTTACGTTGCAAACTCAACCCAACCTCGAGTTGGCCACACTTATATTATCTAAGTTCATCATGTTTCCAAAACATGTTACAAGTTTTTCAAGCATTTGGGTAGACCTAACTTAATAGGTAAATTCCCAAAGGGTAGACCTAACTTAATAGGTAAATTCCCAAGCTCATGTTTTTATGCATACTTACATGCCAACTTCCATGTTATCTTTCAAGTCATATTTTCAAGTATAAACACATGTCATAATCAAGTTAAGGTTTCGCGACATGTTCATGTTTATCTAACTACCCCAAAGTCGTGTTTTCCAACGCAAGCAAAAGCGAGTCAACATAGTAAGGATACTACGTCACATATTGGCCTCAAAACATGCATGATGCCAAAAAGGGATTGGCTTCCACATGCACAACCTTGGCCAAAAACATGCATAGTGTCATAAGGTGATTTGGCCACAAACATGCATAGTATCTCAAGGGATTTGGCCACAAACATGCATAGCATAAAAGGGGATTACTTGCATAAGTGTTCATGTCATAAACCTATCATGAAGGGATGAACATGCCCATGTTACTCATGTGATAAAAAGGTAAACTTGCATATTATCATAAGGGATTTCGGGTTCATATACTTGCATAGCCTCAAAGTCACATTCATGCACATGTTTCATGAGTCAAAGTGGTTTCAAGGGTGCATGCTAACATACCACAAGCAAAGGTCCAATCTTTCATGGCAAACTAGGTCCAATGTAACATGAATAGCATGGTTTAGTCGCTACAACATAACCCAAAGTCATATGTTCATGCTAAAGGGGCAAACTAGGTTCCTATAGGCTAACATACTCATGTTACTTTGCATGTTATCCCATGTCACATCAAGATCATCGTTTAAATCTACAAGTAGCTAGAACTTACTTAGGCAAGGCTTAGAAAAGGGGTCATGCATCCTCTCGACGAAGAAAGGTGGCTCCTTTGAAGAAGAACCTTCATGAAACTCGCATAGCAATGTTGATTTGGCCTCTATTTGGTGTAGCAAGCTTGCACCTTTTGATTTGAACCCGATTTGAATGCATAGGCTCTAGGGATTTGAGATGGAGGCCATGAGAGTAGAAATTTGGCCATAGTTTAGTTACATGAGTGAATAATGAGGGTTTAGGGGTAGGTTTAGGGTCTTTTTATAGAGATTAGGATAGTTTTAGGCCCTTAGATTAACCCTAGGACCAACCTGAACCGTCAGATTTCAAACCAGGCCCAAAAACCTAGCCAAGATAGAAAATAGGTGCACCAGACCAGAATCAGCCGACAGGGCAAGTCGACAGCCCTGTCGACTTGCCTGTCGACATGCCTGTCGACTTGCAAGTCGACAGCCCTGTCGATAGCCCAGTCGACTTGTCTGGGCGGGAATTTTCCCGCCTGGTCCCATTTCTGCATGTTTCGAAATTCAAATTTCCCGAAAACTTCTTTGGGCCTTAACCGGGTCATACGGACTCCGATTTACAAAATTTCGGACTCTATTTCGCGTATTTTTCCGAGACGAACGCAATGGCATAGCCCGTTTTACTTGATTCAGAATTTAAAATTAAATTCTGCCTTGATTCTCATTTTAACATGTTATCGAAATACGGGTTGTTACAATATGAAAGGCCCGAGAATCTGGACCAGTTGACATTTGGATCATTGGGATCCCGAGAAGATGCAGCCCATGTTCTGGGACCTAATGACCCGAGTTTGATAGAACCAATGCTATTACCGATGCAAGGATCTCACGTCCTTCCCAGAGATCCAAACATTACCAATCCAAACCAAGGACAACTTCTCCAACCCACTCGTCCAGTAAATGACTGGAATCGTAGATGGCGAGGAAGTTCAGCTGCAGCCTGAAACCAAAGAACGTCACCTGACGTAGACCCTGGACGTGTTAGAAGAAATAGAAGCATAGACCCTAAACCGACTTTGACCATTGCCGAGGTAGAAGCGATGGTGTGTCAGATCATGGTTGATAGTCAATGCTACACTAATGAGAACTAAGATAATGAGCGTTGTCACACCCCATTCACCGATGACATATTGGACTTCCAATTTCCACGACGATTCAATCTTCCAAAAATGGACCGATATGAAGGGAGAACAGATCCGGGACAACATTTGATGAGGTATGAATGGTATATGATTGCTGCAGCAGCACCTGACGATGTGAAATGCAAAGTCTTCCCGATATATCTAGAAGATGTTGCATTAATGTGGTTCACTCGATTTCCCCCACGATCGATATCGAGCTTTAAAGAACTAAGTGAACGTTTTATGAACCAGTTCTGACTCCATGCCCGAAAAGCTAAAAGTTTCATTGAGCTGTCTAGAATCAAGCAGGCCCCTGGCGAATCTCTGAAGTCATACCTAGACTGCTTCAACTTGGCAGTCACTGAAATAAGCGACTCTCACGAACCAACCATTTTGATGGAATTAATAGATGGGGTCGATCCAAACACGGAATTCGGGGGATATCTAGCTAGAAAACCGCCATTAACAAGGGAGGCATTCTATGAAAAGGCAAATATCTGCCTGCGGCGAGAAGAAATATATGCTAGCCAAAAAAGAAAATCCGATGGAGCTTCCAAAGAAGATATTCAATGCAATGTCGTTGTGAAACAGTCCAGTTCCAGTTCGGGGAAGGTCGAAGTAAACATCAACAACCAAAATGGAGGGAACGACAACAGGAACGGAAACGGCGGTAAAAGGAATAGGAATCGGGGGAACAATTTCGGAAAAAGACCTCAATTTCAAACTTTCGAGAACTACACACCATTAGGTGACACGCTTGAAAACATCCATTTTGTTACTTATAACATCCTACAATACAAGATACCGCCACTTAGGGACTCCACTGAGAAAGAGATCGCAACTGGGAAATTCTATTTGTTTCATAGAACTCACGGTCACTTTACTAATGAGTGCCATCATCTAAGAGACGTTGTTGAAAAGCTGCTGCGAGAAGGAAAGTTAGATGAATACAAGGTCACCCCGAGAGACAGGGGGCAAGGTGGTCAAACCCCGAATCAAAACCAACCCACTTCTAAGCCCACAGCTCAACAAAAGGGAAAAGTTATTGTTATAAACACCATAGTTGGTGGACCACACACAGCTGGGTACAGTAACAGGGCGATGGAACAGTATGTTAATGCGGCCAAACATCCCGAGATAGGAGAAAGTTGTCACCTCGAAGAAGCCGCACCAGTAAAACAGCAGAAGACAGCCACTGATGATATCGTCTTCCGAGATAGAGAAAGTATTGGGGTCGAAGAACCGAGCACTGATTTATTAGTAATAACTACCGTTATTGGACCTGAAATAATCAAGAAAGCTCTTGTGGAAAATGGGAGTTCTGTAAACATCCTGTTTAAAAAGGCTTTCTATCAGATGAAACTGGAAATGAAAGACCGAAAGCCATGTGAAGGTTGGATTCGTGGCTTTAACGGAACCTCAACCATCCCGATTAGAGTAATAGACTTACCCGTAGAATTAGGCGAGGGTGAGCGTAGAAGAGTGAGGATCCTCTAGTTCGTCATTATGGATATCGACTCACCTTATAATGCTTTCTTGGGATAGACATCACTTTCGGAGTTCAGGGCTTGCAATGCTCCATGGTGCCTGCTATTGAACTTCCCAACAGATGCTGGAGTAGGAATGATTCAGGGCGATCAAGTGAATGGAAGGGCATGCTATATGGCAGAGTTAAAGATGTTGCATAACGGAAAGAGTTCAGAATCTTAAAACACTTCCTCTCCCACTGAGGAAAAATCAACATAGTAGCTAAAGACGATACTGCTTAGGGAATTGCTTGACGAAATTCCTGAAGATATCGATCCCAGAGAGGACGCAGAACCACGAATTAGAAAGGAGACACCCAACTAGGTGACTGTTGATATCCCAATCTATAGCAATGACCCGATAAAGGTCTTGAAGATTGGATCTCATTTGGATTCTTTTCGGGCGAAAGAATTAACTGATTTTTTGAAAGCGATCCTTGATGTGTTTGCATGGACCCATGTGGGCATGTGTGGAATTTCTCCCTCGATTATGAGCCATTCATTAAGCCAAAACCCAAAACATCCTCTGGTGAAAAAAAAGGCGTATGTTAGGCCCGGAGAGGTCAGCAGCCCTGAAAGAAGAAGTAGAGATGCTAGAAAACAATAGTTTCATCAAAGACTCAACGTATCCTGACTGGATATCGAACCCCATCCTAGTTAAGAAGTCAAATGGGAAGTGGCGGACCTGTATCGATTTTTTGGACCTCAATAAGGCTTGCCTGAAAGACAGCTTTCCACTCCCCAGGATCGATCAACTGGTGGATTCAATGGCAGGGCACAGACTTCTCTCCTTTATTGACGCGTATTTAGGATACAATCAAATCCCCATGCTTGTTCCAAATCAAGAGCACACTAGTTTCATTATTGATTTAGGATCGTACTGTTATGTGGTGATGCCATTCGGACTGAAGAATGCCAGAGCCACGTACCAACGCTTGGTGAATTAAATGTTTTATGATCAAATCCGAAGAACGATGGAAGTTTACGTAGACGATATGCTTGTGAAGTCGGAGCAATCATCTGACCATGTGAAACATTTGGTGGAAATGTTTGAAATCCTGCAAAGATATGGGATGAAGTTAAACCATTTAAAGTGTTCATTGAGGGTGGCATCAGGAAAATTTCTTGGGTTTATAGTCAGCTCTCATGGAATTGAAATTAATACTGATTAGATCGCAGCTATTAGGAACACAGAAACACCGAGAAAGATACGAGATGTACAGAGCCTACTAGGAAAGGTCGCAACTCTTAGCAGGTTCATTTCCAAGGCTATGGACAAGTGCATTCCCTTCTTTGATTTAATCAAGTGAGGAAAACAAAATTTCGAGTGGGCCCCGACTGCGTAGAAGCATTCAAGGACTTGTTGGATTTGCCAGAAAACCCGCAATATTGTCAAAGCCAGTGGACCATGAAGATATATTTGTGTATTTGGCCGTCTCGTCTCATGTCATCAACTTGGCTTTCGTACGTGAAGAAAACAAGGTCCAAAGGCCGGTGTATTATGTAAGCAAGAAGCTAGCAGCAGCAGAACGTAATTATCCAAAAATAGAGAAACTTGCTTACAGCCTCCTGATTGCATCTCGGAAGCTCCGCCATTACTTCCATGCCCATCCAATCGTCATATACACTGGTAAGCCACTTCGACAGGTACTACAACGACCTGAAGCATCGGGACAATTGCTTAAATGGAAAATTGAGCTGAGCCAGTTCGATTTAAATTTCCAACCTAAAAGATCAATCAGGGGTAGGCCTTAGCCGACTTCGTTGCAAAATTCACAATCCCTGAAGAGGATATGTTGGATGATGAGGTTGGTCCCTCCGAACCAGCACTAGAACTTTGCCCTTGGAAACTGTGCACTGATGGGGCTAAGAATGACCAAAAATCCGGCGCCAGAGTTGTCTTGATAACTCCTGAAGGACAATCGATATATTATGCCTTGTGGCTTGAGTTTTCAGCAACTAATAATGATTCTAAGTATGAGGCCCTGATTATCGGGCTAAAACTCGCTAAACAACTGGGGGTCATTACACTAGACATATTCTGTGATTTCAAAATAGTTGTTTGTCAAGTTCGAAAGGAATTTGAAACCAGGGGACCCCGACTCGTCACGTACCTTGAAAAGGTGGAGGAGTTACTAGGCAACCTTGAGCATTGTAGCATAACTCACATCCCGCGAATGGAAAACCAAGAAGCTGTCAGGTTAACTAAGATGGCTAACTCAGACAATCCGGAGGAGACAGAGATAGTCCCGATAGAAGTGTTGAAGTCTCCAAGTTTTGACTAGATGGAAGTCGATCCAGTGCAGGACACTGAACCGGAAAGAAAGTTCTGGATGACGTCAATAAAACACTTCTTACAAAATGGGTCACTTCCCACGAAGAAAAGCAAGAGGCGAGCTGTGATTCGTAAAGCCAAAAGATATGTTTTACAAGACGGAGTCCTATACCGTTAGGGATTTTACATGCCCTTGCTATGGTGTATAGCCCACATTGACATCAAACGTGTGTTGACAGAATTACACGAGGGTGAGTGCGGGGACCATATTAGTGGTCAGACACTGGCAAAGAAAGTTTTAGGGTATGGCTACTTTTGGACAACCATAAATAAAGACGCAGTTGATCATTCACGACACTACGACAAATGCCAGAATTCCCAGAGCAACTCCGCATCAACTTAAGTCAATGGTGAGCCTATGGTCGTTCGCTACATGGGGAATTGACATCATTGGAACTCTTCTGATCGCTAAAGGTGGAGCTAAATATGCAATTGTAGCCGTAGATTATTTTACGAGATGGGTGGAAGTCGAACCTTTAACTACAATCACAACGAAAATGGTGAATCAATTTTGTGGTCAGAAACATCATTTGTCAATTTGGGATACCTAAAAATATCATAAATGATAATGGAACCCAATTTGATAGCACAGAATTTAGGAACTTCTGTCAGAAATACAAAATTGATAATAGATACACTGTGGTACCTCACCAACAATCAAATGGAAAAGTTGAAGCGATAAATTAAGTCATTAAGTCCATTCTTAAAAAGAGATTGGAACAAGCAAAAGCCATGTGGGTTGATGAATTACCACTAGCAATATGAGCCTATCAGACGACCTTTAAGACGGCAACAGGTCACACCCCTTTTTCCACTCTCCTTTGGATCAGAAGCAATGATTCCGGTGGAGTTGAAAGTCCCCTCTCATAGGGTGACGTATTGCGATCCAATGAAAAACAAAGCATTCCTCCTTGAATCCTTGGACATGGTCGAAGAGAAGAGAGATGAAGCAGACTTGCGTGCTTCGAGGCACCGGCGTCAAGTGGCACGTTACTTTGACAGGAAGGTCCATCCTTGGACCTTCAAACCTGGAGACTTAGTATTGAAGCGTGTCTTCCCACCCACTGTTCATTTAGGTCCGAAGTGGGAAGGACCATATGTCATCCAGCAGAAGCTTGATACAGGAACTTTCAAGTTAACGACCATGGATGGCGAAGAGATTCCCAAAGCTTGGAGTGCCCAACACTTGCGGTAGTACCTGACTTAGATTTGTAATGTTTTCTTTTGTTTTATAGACAATGTAAAAATGCACGACTTGCCTAGAAAAGTCTGTTTTATAAGAACAAAAGATTATAAAGTGGATGTAGGCTACAACTTAGCTGAATCACTATAAAAATATCGTGTGTCATCTACTTTTCCTACATTAATTCTCTTATTTTCCATGAAAAGTTTTACCTTGATTGTAAAACACTAACTTTAAGTTAAACTTCAAAAACGAATACAATACCTGTGCAGGAGCTAAAGAAACGACCGTTGGCATAACAAAATAGTAAGGACGAGAAGACAACGTCCCTAACTCTAACTCCCATGATTCGAGAGAGCGAGTATAAAGGACGGGGAAACGACGTCTCCCATAGCGTGATAGTGCACCCCAATGAGAGATCGCCTTGACTGCACTCTAACCTGGTCATACGATTGGGAGTATAAAGGTGCCAGAGAGCGAGCACTGATAACAGAGAAGTCTTAACCCTACCAGAGAGCTAGCGGCAATAATATGTCGAACCTAATCAATCTCGAACAATCCATGGCCAAACATTTTGTTCCAGATTGATCGGGGGCATATACATATACATCACATCTTGTTATTAATATTAATTACCTAGCTTAGCAGCGATGTATTAACTACACATACAATTCATTTGTGATGTGACTTATTGTTCATTACTTGTACTACATTTAAATGAAGTGAACGATAGACATACAAGCATTTGACGATGCAGGAAATAAATTATTTTATTCACAAGGATGCAGGTTTACACAGAAAGAATAAAAAAAGAAGTGAAGACAGAATTCACCATTACAACAATGAACTAATTGAAAACATAAAGAAGAACTAAGACTGGCTTTCACTTGGCCTTCGGAGTGGACTTCGCTTTCTTGGCAGCTTTCAGTTTCTCCTTCTCCTCTTTCTCGGCTTCGATCAGAAGCCGCTTTGGTTTCTTTTTCCCTGGAGTTGGAATGCCGGGACCAGAAGAGGACTTGTGAGCATGCTCCCCAGTTATTGACCTAGTGGAAATCTTAACGATAAATCTTGATGAAGGATCAACAAATTTAAGAGGATCGACATTAAAGGGCTCTTCTTGTTCGACTTTAGATTTAACAGCGCATCTTTCGTGGCCTTCATTTCAGCCACAGTCATGTCATCGGCCTTATCTGAAGCCCCAGTCACCCTTACATCGTCGTCTTCCTCGTTATCGTTGTTACCACCATCCTCTTTCAAGGCATCTATCATGTCCTTATATTTAGGAGTATCGGTTGTGGACGGCACGATGACTTTGTCAGAGGCCTCCTCTTTCTTCTCCTCAGACTTTTCAACAGACTTTGTATAAATGACTTCTTTTGTATGCTCATCAGTCTTCTTAGTTGCCTCCGCACCTACAGGGCAAGGAGAAATAGTTATTAACATAAGAGAAAAAGCAGATTCCTCGATTGCCTATCTAGCGCTATGCCGAAAGGTTGAAATAGCCTTAACAAACTAACGGAAAAGTGGAGATACCTTCCGTTGACTTCTCAGCATGAGCCGCTGTGTCCTCTGGGGCCATTTCAACTATAGGAGACAAGAATGATCTCAGCAATATCCCGGTGTTGGATTACTTGAGAAAAAAATCCCATCATGGTCTCAACACTCTCATCCAATTCTCTTTGGGCTCCAGCGAGCTGATCATTAATCTTCTCGACTTGTTGTAAGGCTACGTTTGCATTTCCCTCAGCAAGGGTTGCCCATGTATCAGTCTCTATCAATTTGGCTTCTAGTTTTGCATTCCTTTTAGCCAACTCCGCCTTCTCCTTTTCAAGGCGAGTACAAGCCAGCTTTGCAGCGGTGCTTTCAGACCTAGCATCCCCGGCTTGCTTCTTTAAACTTATGCACTCCTAGCTGTGGGAATCGAGCTCAGTATGGTAACACTTCTGTAATTCCTCAAATTTCTTCTTATAATTGTCCGCATCACGTTGCACAAGGGCAAGTTTGGCTTGAGCATCCTCAAGGTCTTTCTTGAAATTTCGATAGCTTTTGCATAATATTCGGCAACATCCTTCATGATTTTTACATCGTCTATCAAGTCTTGAATGATCTTGGACAAAGTTCGCACGTATATTTTCATCTCTTTGTATTGAATATCTGCTTCATCAACCTTGGCCTTAACCACTGCTGCCCAGTTAGGGTCCAATGTATTAAGAGCTGGAACAAAATGCAAGTTCCCGAAGTGGTGTTCGGGAAATTGTTTCTTCGCAAGCTCTAGTTTCTATTTATTTTCATCGTCAAGTATGACAGACCTTGTGGTGGTAATGTCTATGTTGCGGCGCCTGGATGGCATGATGGATGTTCTATTTTTCTCAAGCCCCTTGCTTGGTTCTTTTTGTTTCTCTTTTGGGTCATTAACCTTCTTTAATGGTTTTTCCTGATGAGTTTTATCCTTGGAGGAAACTGTAGTTTTCAGGGCATGTTTATTCCCTTCATGAAAAGTTGTTTGGCTCTTATGCTTGTCTAAGTCTTTACGGTCCAGAGATCGAGAAAGAGAAGATTGATAGGACTGAGGGGGCTGATTCCTTCTGTCATCTCTACCCCGTTTTTCATGTTGATTATTCCCCGTATCAGAACCCATCGGGGACACACATGAGCGAAAATCTCTCATGTAGTAGCGTTGACGCACCATTTTCCTACAAAAAGATACACGTAAATAGTAGAATCGAAGTTGATATAAACCACAAGTGTTATGATGTGCAGTGCTAGAGTGATGTGCATATCCTAAGTGATATTCCCCCCAACAGAACCGAGCCTAGAGTTAGGCCAGTGTGCACAGCTTCCCCGGCCTTCACGGGGGTGACTTCTTCTTCGGAGGTAAAAGTAAGAGGATCTGTCCTAAAATCTCCTGAAGTATAAATGGCCTCGGGAAGGGGAAGTCTCCCCAAACCCCGGTAGATAGAATCATCCACAGCGGAATTGTCTCCTTGGGGAGCGATTGACGACAACTCTCTTGGAGAAATCGGTTTTTCAGGATTAGCCGCATCTTCGGGAGTGATGTATTTGTCTCTATCCTTTTCAGCTATGTTTTCTAATATATCGTCTTGAGTTGAGATGGGAGACGGATTTTTTAGGTATCGTTGGATCTCTCAAACTCTCTCCCTTCTCGGTTAAGATTTCAATTGGCCCTTCAACTTGGTATATGTATACGTAAAGACCTTCTCCATGGCCTATGCTATGAGTGATAACAACTAAGTGATGGCGGTGTAGGTATTCATCTATTAGACAATCTCTAATGGTCAATAATTTCTGGTCACCATTAAGTAGTCGATTCAGACGATCAAAGTACACTTAATGCATTTCCTGTTTTGGGTTAGGAACTGCAATTGAAAATGAATGTCAGTCAATACGTTTACAGCAATGGTTGAAATTAGAAATTGAAGGCTAATATCTTTACTTGATTTAAGCCATCTCCTGGCACATCCTACTTGCTGCTTCATATAGAACCATTCAAGTCTTGGATCACTAACTTTGGTGCTAAATGAAACGGTTATGATTTTCCTCTTTGGCACCAATTCAAAATATACAAAGGAGGGGGTATCCTGGGTTCCATGCTTGAAATTATAGAAGAAATGAGTGTCCTCAAAAGTAAGCTCTGTACCTTGAATTTCCCTATAAGCTATATATAAGGTATGCAGGTAGGCATAGGAAATGGGCTGGAGCTGCATAGGAGCGATCTGCATTTGTCTCAGAAAGTCGAAGACGAATGGCGGGAACAAAGGTATTGCCCCTGACAAGACACATTAATCTAATGATGGCCATATACCCTTTGGGTGGATTATGAGGTCGATTTATTTTAGTGGGCAACTCGGTATCTTTTTGAAGAATCCCATGCTTTAAACATATTCATGCAATTTTGTCATTGTCAACCGTTATTGCGATAGAATCGCCAGGTTTTTCCAAAATAGTAGCATTCTCAAACTCGTCGGGTGCGCGATTGGAACAACCCGCATTTTACATATCAGAGGATTGTAAATTATTTTTATTTTATTCCTTGAGGGTTGGATCATTCTCATCGTTTGATATGTTGCTTATGGGGATGTGAGACATGTCCAAAAATTTTACTAGCTTTGTTTGTGACCATTTTGGCCCTGTCATTCTTGTACAGGGTATAACTTTTGACTCAAGTCGAATTAGAGAGTGAGACTTGTGCCATTGAAAAGGAAGTGATGATTGCCTTTCCGTAGAGTGGTTACACTAAAGTTTTGGCTCAGCGGTTTTGGGAGGAATCACTGTTTTAAAGGTTTTCAGTTGGCTGCTCAGGTTTAGAGAGCCACAATGGGATGATTTGGGAAGGCCCATTAGTGGGCTGATGGAAGGGTATAAATAGGGGGTAAGGGATATGGGAAATGGTTTTAGTTTTCCATTCTCTCATTTGGTGCCTTGTGCTCCTCCTTTCTCTAACACCTTTCCACCATTAAAATTCAAAATCCAAGGAGGGAAATCATAGATCTATACCATTTGAGGCTAGATCTACACCAATTGAGGCAAGAGTTCATCGAATCAAGGTGTTTAGTGCGAGGTGCTTGCTGCCCGGATTCCTATTTCTTCAATTTTAGCTTGTTTTGGCAAATCGGCGAGTGATTTACGTCTCTCACATGGGTTCAATGAAGTATATGAATGTTAAATCATGTTTTTCATCAAATTCAAGTGTTTTCTCATGGATCTGCCCCATTATATGCCCATTTTCACATGAATCACCCTATGATCTATTTTAACAAGTTAATGTGATGATTTCAATGCTATTTCATATGATTATGCAAGTTAGATCCGCAATTTAGATCATATATTCATTTCTTATGGTTTTTGGTGAAATTTGCATAATTTGATGATAATTGTCATTTTGGTGATGTTGGTGGTTTCATAACATGTTCATGATGTTGTTGAATGGACTTGTTGAGTTAGTTTCGTCGAACGAATCGTTTTGGCGAAGTTTTGTTCAAAATTGGAGTTGCATTGAAGGACGCAGGTTTTGGGTCGAACATGGAGGGTCGGTTGGACGTTCAAATGCATGGCTTGGAAAACAATTCATGGCCAGGATCAGTCGAGCTGAGGGGTCGGTCGAACAGGGTCGGTCGAGCAGGATCGGTCGAACAAGGTCGGTCGAGCAGGGTCGGTCGAACAGGGTCGGTTGAGCAGGATGGGTCGAGCAGGGTCATTTTCTGAAAAATTATATTTTTTGGGTACGATTTAGATTTAGAGAAAAATGTCTGAAAAAAATATTTTTCGGAGTCAACTCCCCGAACCTTACTCAAGCCGCAGCGCAATGGCGTAACTTGGTTCAGTGATGATGTGACTTTGAAGTAAATTCAAGTTGGAAGGTTGAAGTGTTGAAAGGTGTTCGCTGATCGGCGTAGAACAACGAATGAGGTGACAACTCAAAGGTCGTGAGTTGGTGGATAATTGTTGCTCTAGAAGATTGCTTGGGCAATGAAAAGTCATCAAGTTGGATGACTAGAGATGAGAAGGCTGAGAGATTATCGTTGTCGTAAGTTTTAGCAGGCTCAAAGCAGGGGTACGAGGGGGGCACCCAAAAGAGCTGTTGTAGGTCGAGTACCCTGGGTATCGTTGAAAGGTCTAGTTGTTACATACATATTGTTGAAAGGCGTATGGAATTTATGCTAGAACTAGGGTTACCATTAGCCCTTGACATATGGCAAGGTTGGCCCTCATACGGTTAACGATGGTTTCGTAGAAGGATTGGCGGTGATAGCCATAGTCTGTCATGGTTAATTGGTTGCCTTGTTTGAACCGTCTCATGTAGATTGTCCATCGTCGAAGGAAATGCTCCTTGGGTGCTTGTTTGATATTAGTTTAGGCCTCTGGGACTTGTGCTTAAGGGAGTTGAATTCGATTAGGATGATTTATATGAGATATATAATCTGGATGTTATGAGTGCTTACCATGATTGAATGGGTGTTCTGGTTTCCATGGATGAATGGTTGAATTGTTTATCGTAATGGCTATCACTGTCCGATGTGAGGATGACGGGAGGTAGATTGGCTTGTTAATCTACCTATTCTCATACACTTTATTGTTGAAGTTTGTTAGTTGTTTTATTGCTCACTAAGACTGTTGTCTGACTACAGGTTTTATGTCTCCTCTTATTACCTTGGGTTGTTCATCCGGTTGTGGATGGGCAGACTAAGTAGCAGGTTATAGGTGATTAGTGAGGATGATGCTGCTTTGCGAAGGCGAGCAGGAGGCTGGCGTACCTATTTTATTACTATTTAGTATTTCTGTTTCCGCTATTTGAGTGCTCTATGAGGGTTGTAGTGAGGACTTTTGTATAAACTTTAATACCAGTTGGATAACCTTTCAGGATGTTGAGAAAGTTTCAAAATTTTGTTATATGATGCTTCATTACTGTTAACTGTTGTATATGTTCTATTATATTTTATCCTTGCACTGTGAGTTCTACGATAGGTTCCAAAGTTGTTTACCTACTCTGATAATCGTCCATAGCTACCTGGCACACTTTTCAGCGCATTATTCCTCTTGTTTAGTGCAGGGGTTATGGGCAGTCGTCACATTTGGTATCAGAGCTCTGGTCAATGATGGTGGCCAAAGTTCGAAGGTAATTACGTATGAGAGATGTACTTGTAGATTTCAGTTGGATGTTTACTATATATATTAGCATATATAGTAGTAGTGTTTGTACTTCTTTAGCAGTTTTCTTGTAGATGGCTAATCATTCTAATTTAAAGATTTAGAATGAGTCGACGTTATACGAGACATTCTGCTAGGGAAGAGTTGTGCCTGGAGGGTTGGCGGGGCACCTGATTACCCGGCCATGTTTGAAGCGATGATTGAATCATGTCTTCGAAGGAACCCCGCTCCAGTGGCAGCTACGGTTGGGGTTGGGGTCCCAATGCCTAGAGCCGCAGAATTTGCAAAGCTATGCAAAGACTTTTCTTCATTGGGAGGAAAACAGTTCAAGGGGACTGAACCAGTTGAAGAAGTCCAACGGTAGATGGATACTTGCATTCGGATCTTCAGGGACTTAGGCATTGATGATGCAATAAAGAGAAAGCGTGCATCAAGGCAGTTAAAGGGCAAAGCGATGGACTAGTGAAACTCTGTCACACTTGAGACCCCTGAAGAGGATGTTTCATGGGAGCTGTTCCATGCCAATTTTGAAGCGTAGTTTATCTCAACCGTGCAAAAGTCAATTCTGTTTAAGAGATTTGTGGAGATTAAGCAGAATGGTCGCCCGGTTCTTGACTATATTTCTGGCATCGAGGCCTTGTCGAAGTATACTCGTTCATATGTGGATACTCCTTATCAAAAGAACGAGAAGTTTTTCTTGGGGTTGGATGAATATCTTGGGAATCAGCTTGTGGATCACCTCGATGATAGCTTTGAGAAGATCGCCGAGAAGGCTTTGAGGCATGAAAGTCTGTTTCCTAAGAAGATGTTCATTGTTGCACCCAAGGAAGAACAAAAGCCACAGCAAGGCGGTAATTATAAGAAGAGGAAGCAACAACAAAAAAAGGGAAGAATGGCCAAAAGAAGCTAAAGAGTGAGGTGGTTTGCTTTAACTGCCACAGAAGGGTAATTATTCGAATGAGTGCAAGAATCCCAAAGTTGAGAAAAAGTGCTTCAAGTGTGGGAAGCCCGAGCACGAGAAGAAAGACAATCTGGAATCAGCTAAGGGCAAGCAGGTTGTGAAGGCATATGCTTTGGAAGCCGTGCCAATTTCTTTAAGAGCTCCTACCGCAAAGGAGAAGGGAAAGGGTGTCATGGTGCAAAGTACTCTTTCTGTTAATGGTGTTTCACTTTGTGTGCTTTTTGATACTAGTGCGTCGCATTCATTCATTTGCAATGAGCTTTTGTGCCGCTTGGGTTTGGATCCCGAGATTTGTGACAGACCATTAATCATGACTAATGCAGTTGGGGGTTCGTCCATTTTGTTCATATTGTGTCGTGGTCTAGTGTTGTCGAGTCATGGTTGCTCTTTTGTGTGTGATTGATTTGTTCTTAACTTTGTTGGGTTTGGGATCATGTTGGGCATGGATTGGCTCAAGAAGTATGCAGAAAGAGTGAATTGCGAGAAGCTAGAGGTGTGAGTCGGGGGTGTGAAGGGCGAAAGGTGTTGATTAGATGTAAGCGTGAAGAGGGTGTCTTCGTGAGCTATCTATATTCGCTTGGGATTCCACATGAAGACTTGTCATCTATGATGATCGCTAATGAGTATGAGGATGCCTTTTGTGAGGTAAAAGGGTTACCGCCACATTGTGAGATCGAGTTTGGGATCAATTTGGTCAAGGGTGCTAGACCAATTGTTATGCCTCTTAGGCGGATGCCGCCTAAGGAACAACGAGAGTTGGAGGTGCAAGTTCATGACCTTCTAGGGAAGGGATTAATTTGGAGAAGTGTTTCCGAATGGGGTGCATCGGACGTGTTTGCAACCAAGGCAGATGGCTCGTTAAGATTGTGTGTGGACTATCGTAAGCTAAACAAGGTGACTAAAAAGAACAAGTATCTATTGCCAAGGATAGGTGACTTGTTGGATCAGCTTCACGAAGCTAAAGTGTTTTCTTAGATAGATTGGCAACGGGATTTCACCAGTTGAGGGTGGGAAAGAATAGTGTGCCAAAGACTGCTTTTAGGACACCATCTGGTTTCTTCGAGTGGTTGGTGATACCATTCGGGTCGACTAACGCGCCAGCATATTTCGTGGATCATATAAATAGAGTATTTATAGATCAGTTGAACAAGTCCGTGCTTGTGTTCGTGGATGATATTCTGGTTTACGCCAGAAATGAGGAAGAACATAAGATGCACTTGAGAGTTGTGCTAAAGATCTTACGAAAGCATAAGCTGAGAGCTAAGTTTTCCAAGTGTTACTTCTAGAAGAGTGAAGTGAGGTTCATATGTCATGCGGTTTCTGGAAATGGGATAGCGGTTGACCCTGCTAAAGTAGCAGCAATCCAGGATTAG
The DNA here is from genome assembly GCA_030737875.1 of Allium sativum. Lineage (NCBI taxonomy): Eukaryota > Viridiplantae > Streptophyta > Magnoliopsida > Asparagales > Amaryllidaceae > Allium > Allium sativum. The sequence continues at coordinate 251,142,059 of CM060912.1, read as the reverse complement.
GATAGACTTAAGAGTGCGACGGATGTTCGAAGTTTCCTTAGGTTGGCCGGTTATTATCGACGGTTTATCAAGGATTTCTCCAAGGTAGCTGCACCCTTGATAGGATTGACAAGGAAGAGCCAAGTGTTCACATAGAATGCAAAGTGCGAGCAAGCGTTTGGAATCCTCAAAGAAAGACTGACAAGTGCTCTTGTGTTGACCATTCAAAGTGGGAATGAAGTGATGGTGGTATACGCCGGCGTATGTGGTACTGGACTTGGAGAAGTGCCGATGCAGAAGGATAAGGTTGTAGCCTACGCGAGTCGATAGATGAAGCCGCATGAGAAGAATTACACAACTCATGATTTAGAGTTGGCAGCGATTGTGCTTGCTCTAATGATGTGGAGATATTACCTATTAGGAGTTCTATTCGAGTTGTTTACGGATCACAAGTCATTGAAATATCTTTTCTCCCAAAAGGATTTGAATCTTCGGCATCAACAATGGTTAGAGTTTCTGGCATCATATGATTTTGGTATAGCCTATACTCCTGGCAAAGGTAACGCAGTGGCAGATGCGTTGATTCAAAGACACACAAGTTTGGGAGCGATGTTTTCAGAATGGAAGAGCCTTGAGTATTTGGCAAGATTTGATTTCAGGCCAAGGTATGAGCCGAAACCTGAAAAGTTGGCAAGTTTATCGATAAGAACTACTCTTGTCGAAAGGATTGGAGAGAGCCAAAAGCCAGATGCAAAGCTTGTCGAGGTTATCCGGAAGCTGGAACCAGAGAATAAAGAGTTCGAGGTCGATCAGGAAGGTTGGCTTCGAAAACAAGGATGAATAGTTGTTCCTGATATCGACGAATTGAGAGATGAGGTTCTTAGAGAATGTCATCGCTCGAAGCTAACGATTCATCCCGCTGGTAATAAGATGTATCAGGACATGAAGCGAGTCTACTATTGGGAGGTGATGAAGAGAGATATTGGAAAATTATTTTCCAAATGCATGAACTGTTAGTTGGTGAAAGCTGAACAGAAGAAGCCGAGTGGTTTGCTTCATCCATTGGAAGTTCCTACGTGGAAGTGGGAGCAAATATCGATGGATTTTATAGATGGACTACCTAGGACCAGGTCAGGGGATGAAGGGGTTTGGGTCATTGTAGATCGTTTGACCAAAAGTGCAAGGTTTATTCATGTCAAATCGACTAGGATGGCATCGAAATTGGCTGAATTTTATGTGAAATGGATAGTTCGATTCCATAGTGTCCCAAAGAGTATAGTGAGTGACCGAGATCTATTATTTACTAGTGGATTTTGGAAGAGTTTTCAAGAAGCTTTGGAAACCGAGTTGTGTTTAAGTACGACTTACCATCCCAAAACAGACGGTCAAACCGAGAGGGTCAACCGAGTTTTGGAAGATCTCCTAAGAGCTTGTGTGTTGGATTTTGGGGGATCATGGGAGAACCATTTGCATCTAGTTGGTTTGCATATAACAATAACTACCAGTCTAGCATTAGGACGGCACCACACGAGGCGTTGTATGGAAGACTGTGCAATTCTCCAGCCTGTCGGTTAGAAACTAGAGAGAAGTTGGTACTTGGGCCAGAGAAGATTAGAGAGTCTTAGATTGTTCGACAACGAATGAAGGCAGCCCAAGATCGTCAGAAGAGTTACGCCGATAAGCTTCGTAAGGACTTGGAATTCGACATTGGGGACATCGTTTCGTGAAGATTTTGCCATTAAAGCGTGTGTTTCGATTTGGAAGTAAGGGAAAGTTGGCTCCTAGGTTTGCTGGACCATTTCCGATAGTCGAGCGAATTTGTAAGCTCGCATATAGATTGGAGTTACTCGAGAAGATATCGAGTGTGCATAATGTGTTCCATGTGTCGTTTCTACGGAAGTTTGTACATGATTCGAATGTGGTGGTACCTCCAGAGTAGTTTGAAGACCTTGAAATAGAGACCGCAATTGCAAGACCTCGTAATCCACTTCGTGTTGTGGGGAATGACACGAAACAACTTAGGAGGAAGACGGTTAAACTAGTCAAGGTAAAATGGAGTGAAGATGGAGATGATTATACATGGTAAATGGAAGAGAGTATAAAGGCGACTCATCTAGAAATCTTCGTCGATAGGACCCTTTGATCGTATCATCGTTATATCATTGTATCTTGTTGCTGTTTGATAGAATTCCACGTGCTAGGCTAAGGCTATGGATGCATAGCTTGATGGTCGCCAGTTTGGATGATAGAATTGAATTCTCATGGATGATAGGCATGCAGAATTGTTGTGGTTGCTTATGTTTACCTGGAATTTCACGGGCGAAATTCTTAAGGGGGGAGGGGGGTGGGATGTAACAACCCACATTTTACATATCGGAGGATCGTAAAATATTTTTATTTTATTCCCTGAGGGTTAGATCATTCTCATATTTTGATATGTTGCTTATGGGGATGTGAGACATGTCCAAAATTTTTACCAATTTTGTTTATGACCATTTTGGCCCTGTCAGTCTTGTACAGGGCATAACTTTTGACTCAGGTCGAATCAGAGGGTGAGACCTGTGCCATTGGAAAGGAATTGATGATTGCCTTTTTGTAGAGTGGTTACACTAAAGTTTTGGCTCAGTGATTTGGGAGGAATCATTGTTTTAAGGCTTTTCAGTTGGTTGTTCAGGTTTGGAGAGCCATAATGGGCTGATTTGGAAAGGCCCGTTAGTGGGATGATGGAAGGGTATAAATAGGGGGTAAGGAATATGGGAAATAGTTTTAGTTTTCCGTTCTCTCATTTGGTTCCTTGTACTCCTCCTTCCTCTAACACCTTTCCACCATTAAAAATCAAAATCCATGGAGGGAAATCATTGATCTACACCACTTGAGGCTAAATCTACATCAATTGAGGCAAGAGTTCATCGGATCAAGGTGTTTGGTGCAAGATGCTTGCTGTTCGGATTCTTATTTCTTCAATTTTAGCTTGTTTTGGCAAATCCGTGAGTTATTTACATCTCTTACATGGATTTAATGAAGTATATGAATGTTAAATCATGTTTTTCATCAAATTTAAGTGTTTTCTCATGGACACATGAATCACCCTATGATCTATTTTAGCAAGTTAATGTGACTATTTTAATGCTATTTCATATGATTATGCAAGTTAGATCCGCAATTTAGATCATATGTTCATTTGTTATGGTTTTTGGAAAAATTGGCATAATTTGATGGTAATTGCCATTTTGGTTATGTTAGTGGTTTCATAACATGTTCATGATGGTGTTGAATGGACTGGTTGAGTTAGTTTCGTCGAACGAACCGTTTTGGCGAAGTTTTGGTCAAAATTGGAGTTGTACTGGAGGATGCAGGTTTTGGGTCGAACATGGTATGGGTCGAACATGGAGGGTCGGTCGAATGTTCAAATGCATGGCTTGGAGAACAAGTCATGGTCAGGATCGGTCGAGCTGAGGGGTCGATCGAGCTGGGTCGGTCGAACAGGGTCGGTCGAGCAAGGTCGGTCGAACAGGGTCGTTCGGGCAAGGTCGGTGAACAGGGTCGGTCGAGCAGGGCCATTTTCTGAAAAAATATTTATTTAGGGTACGACTCAAATTTAGAGAAAATGGTCTAATTTTTTTTTTTTGGAGGAAACCCCCCGAACCGTACTCAAGCCGCAGCGCAGTAGCGTAACATGGTTCGGTGATGATGTGACTTCGAAGTAAATTCAAGTTGGAAGGTTCAAAGTGTTGAAAGGTGTTCGTTGATCGGTGTAGAATATCGAATGAGGTGACAACTCAAAGGTCGTGAGTTGGTGGATAATGGTTGCTCGAGAAGGTTGCTTGAGCTATGAAAAGTCGTCAAGTTGGATGACTAAAGATGAGAAGGCTGAGATATTATCGTTGTCGTAAGTTCTGGCAGGCTCAAAGCAGGGTATGATAGGGGCACCCAAAAGTTCTATTGTAGGTCGAGTACTGTAACACCCCGTGAGTTCTATAACATTAAGCTTCACAAATTAAAGTGTAATTAATTATAAATGAAATAATTAAGGGAAATGGGTTACGCCATTGCGTTCGTCTCGGAATTCTGCTTGAGATAGAGTCCGAGTTTGCGCGAATCGGACTCTGTATGAAGGAGTTATGGCCTTCGGAAGTTTCAGAGTAAAATTGTAAATTCAAATAGCTCATTTTTAAATTCGAAATTCGAAAAACAGGTTCAAACTGCGCTGGGCGGGAAAATTCCCGCCCAGAGACCAGGTCGACCATAGGGTCGACCATGGTGTCGACCTGGTCACCCCAGGTCGACCATAGTGTCGACCTGGCCCCCCCAGGTCGACCATAGTGTCGACCTGGGTGTCGACCTGCTAGTCGACCTGCCTGGTCGACCTGGCTGGCTAGGTCTGGCTCTGGCTCGAATTTCTGTGGCCCTGTGTGTCACTAGGGCTGACGTGTCACCCCTTGATTGGCTCTTTGAACTTTGTATGGTCTAGATTCCTCCTGTCTTCATCTGACGGCTCAAAAAAAATTAAAAATCTATAAACTCACCCTAAATCTCAACTGAAAACTCACACAAAAAAATAAGAAAGGAGTCGTCATGCTGCCAGGGAGGAATTGAACATAGCCGTCAAGAGAGAAAAGCCTAAGAGACGAATCAAATTAAGAAGAAGATTAAAGTTTAATCAAATTAATCAATGCAACGTTAGTCTACCCAAAGGAGCGCATCTCAATTTCAGAATTCAAGATTCTGCATTCGTTGTAAGTATAGTGACCTTTCAGAATATGAATAAAAACTGTGACGTGATTCGATGTAAATGAAAATAGAATTGTGTTATTGTATAAATTCTGTGTATTGTAATGGTTCTATCATGACTTGTGTATTGACGTTTGTGGCATAAATTGATTGATGCAAGCCTATTAACAATTGTATATGAAAACAATGGCACTTGCAAGTTTGTGGAAAAAACTAGAATTTGATCCCTTTATGTTTATACCTATGGCATGGACTATATACATTCACTAAGTCTAAATTAAGGCTTATGTAAACATGTTCTAGATTTGAAACCTTTTATGCCTACTTGACCCAAAAACTATGATATCATTCTCATGTTTATTTGCAAGTATAATTGGATCTATGTTAAGTATCGTTTGGGTTTCACAACCTATGCAAGTTCATGTTGAAATAGGCTATGTGATTAGATGTTATAATTGGACATTTTGGTGAATATACAACATGCTAGTTTTGTGGTTGACATTATGCCAAGTTAAACATGTTTAAACACAAGTTTGTATTAGCCTAAACTATGCCATTTCATATGTTACCTACTTAGTTATACTTTGATTTGAATGCAATTTCACATGACCCATCATTTATGTTAGTATCGCTAAATTGCAAGTTCATGCGTCACACACCCTTACATGTTGTAAAATGTTACATGTTATTGATTTCCCCTTTTTTCTCACGTTTATAAAGTTGGCATGAATTGTGTCGAGCCCAACATTTGTTATAATGTTGCGAACGTTACAAACGGGGGTAATAATGTTGGGTGTAAAACATGAAAATGTATATGTTGGCATGTTTGGCACATGCCAACGACAATGACATTTAAGCGGTATGAATTGATGTACCCAAGAATAAAAGATATGACATTTACATATAATTGAGAAATAATAAAATATGTAAATTTAGAAAAACATGATATGCTTAACCCGAGGTTGGATTGAGTTGTGATGTAAACCTGCCCGGACCCTCCCGGCTGTCCAGTAGTCACAACAATACCTATCCAATGTGGGTGGTTAAGCATTGAGCCCAATAATGACCCGAGGTTAGACTGAGCTACGGTGTAAACCTGCCCGGAACCGACTGGCACATCTAGTAACTGTAGCAAGACCTGTCTAATGTGAGTGGTCTGGTGCTCGAAGAGGCTAAGGACAGGGGGTAGGGTTAAGTCAACTATAAACACTTAACAAAATTCAACATGCTAACAAGAATGGATGGGTGAGGTTAGGTAAATACAGACACTTAAACACTTAACATGTTTGACTAGAAAATCCTGGTAACGAGGGACCCGTTTCAGCAGTAACCCAAGTTAGGTATCATGGTACCCTGAAACTGGGCAGGGTGGGGCATGATTACTGGGCTGATTGTAAGCGGTCAAACGACGGCGGTGGGTGCACAGTGTAGGTCTAACGGGGTGCGAGCGTGCACACACTCCGGAGCAGACAACCAGGGCACTAGGGACGCCAGTAGTATAACCTATGCCTTCTAGAATTTGTGTTGGGGCCGCCACCATGGGTCTTGATACACCCCATGGTGGGACCAACATAGGTATCTACAGTTCTTGGGGCCGTATGACACATGTTAACTCGAGTAGGAGCCGATCTTTAAACAAAAATGGGGATCACTTCACCCTCAGCATGGGGTGCCAGTTAAAGTAAGCTCAAGTAGGTGCAGAGATATAGTATGGGTATGATAGTAAATTCGACACTTCCTTAGCTTGTGACACTTTCCTATTTTCAGTTTATATCTATCATGCCCTTTTCTTGTTCACATACTGAAGAGTTACTAGATTTACTCAGGCTTTATGTCTGACTCTATTTTCTTTTCGTCTTCTTTTCTTTTGTCCCCCCAGGTCCATAGGGAGGAAACAACTCAGCTCAGTCAGACTCTTTACAAGCTCCAAGAACGTAGATGTATGATTTGGATTTCTTTTGCTCGGATTATGGCTTTGGATATCACTATGGGGATTTTTGTCACTTTATTTATGATTTATGCTTCTTTAATAATCAAGACAGTCATGAGGTTGTAATGTTGGAAGTATTTTGAGACAATTATGGAATGTTTTGTTTGAACATGTATTGATGAAATAAAAGTGAATTTGGTTTCTGCTGTTTAAAATATGTGTATTTATATCTGTCTTGAGTTTATCTGTGGCTTTTACTTATAAACCTCCACCAAAGTTAAGGCATTCCCTTTGTGAGTGACCTTAACGGAGGTGGGGTGTTTCACTTGGTATCAGAGCATAGGTTTGCCAGACAAGATAAAAGTTTTTGAAGTTGTTTTCAAAAAGAAAGTTTAAAGAAGCATTTTTCAAGAAAAAGTGTTATATTTTAAAGGACATAATCCCCCAAAGCCATATGCACCATCTCTCTCTATCCTTCGTTTTGAATCTTTCTTTTCTGTTCAGCATGTCTGGAGACCTTAACCTTCCTGAAGGAGTACCAATACCCGGCTGGTTTAGGAGGTATTTAGAAGCGAGGGCTATTGGCGCGGGCCCAGCAGACATTCCCCCTCCAGTGGTCGCGGTTCCTCCTCCTCCTCGTGGAAATGCCTTCGCAAAAACATGCAGAGACTTCAAGGCAATAGGTGGAAAAGACTTTTATGGGACAGAATCCTTTGTAGGAGCAAGAAACTGGCTAAAGGAGACTGAGGATCTGTTTGTCATCTTCGGAGTTGATGCCAGGCAAAAGATACGACTAGCGGTATGGTTACTTAAAGATGAAGCTTCCTATTGGTGGGAAATTACCAATGCTCAGAGGGCGGTGGAAACATGGGAAGACTTCAGGACAAGTGTAACACCCCGAATTTTGGGTTAATACTAAAATTCACTAATTACAAGATAAATAATCTCAGATGTGGGAATTAGGGGAAACGGGCTGCGTCATTACGTTCGTCTCGGAAAAATACGCGAAATAGAGTCCGAGTTTTCGAAAATCGGAGTCCGTATGGCCCAGTTATGGCCCGATGAAGTTTGCAGAAAATTCAAAACTAAAACAGATTTAAAAATTTAAAAATTCTTATTTGGAATGGGTCAGGCGGGGTCAGGCGGGAAGGTTCCCGCCCTACCCATGTCGACAGGGCTGTCGACAGGCCTGTCGACAGGGGTGTCGACTTGCCTGTCGACTTGCCTGTCGACAGGGTCGCGCCGTCCAGTGAACCTGGGTGCACCAGGTTGGGTTCTAGGCTGGCTTGGAGGGCTGGTTCTAGAGATTTCCTAAATCTAAGGGTCCTAATCTAATCTAGGGTTAATCTAAGGGCCTAAAACACTCACCTAATCTATAAATACACCCTAAACCCCCCTTAATCCTTACCAAAAATAGAAATGATGGCCTCATGCCGCCAAATTAAATCCTAAGAGGAGCCTCCACTAATCTAAGAAGAAAGTTGCAAGCTAATCCCTCTCAAATCATTCTCTAATCATCACCATCTTCATATTTAGCAACTAGTTCCTCTTCATAAGTTGGTTAATTTTGAGTTTGGTGAGTTTCTATCACTTTAACATTAATTGTTAAAGTAAGTAGATTGGGTGTAATGAGACTTATGGTCTTAAATGCGGATTAGTGAGTTTGAATCATGTATAATGATATGTTACTCTATGTTGTTCTATGTTTATGCATGTTTGATAAGTTGGTTTATGCATGCTTAATAAGTTGATTTATGCATGTTTAGCAAGTTGGTATATGCATGTTTAACAAGTGGATTTATGCATATTTAATGAGTGGAATTATGCATGATTAACAAAGTGAGTTATGCAAGTTAAGCATATGTTGAAATGCAAGTTTAATGTGATATGCAAGTTATGCATGCTTATGCAAGTATATGGATGCTTATGCAAGTCATGTATATGTTTAAATGCAAGATTTATGTGATATGCAAGTTATGCATGCTTATGCGAGTATATGAATGCTTATGCAAGATATGTATATGCTTAAATGACATGATATGCAAGTTAAGCATGTTTATGCAAGTTAGGTATGCTTATGCAAGTATGTGGATGCTTATGCAAGTATGTGAATGCTTATGCAAGTTATGTGTATGCTTAAATGCATGTTTAACATGTTATGCTAGTTACGAGAATGCCTATATGCAAGTGCAACATGTTATGCAAATCATGTGTATGATAATATGCAAGTTTGGGTTATATGTAGTTGGGTTAATATATGCTCATATATGCAAGTTGACATCCTCTTAACCCATGACAAAGTTGTATGCAAAACCCATGATATTTGTGATGATCTTCCCCTTATTTATGTCATGAAATGAGAACGATTTACGTGGGGGAACGATGGGGTTAGTAAATATGTTAATAAATGAATGATTGGGTATGATTAAGCATACCATAAAAATAAATTACCATAAGTGGGAATTTACCTATTGAGTTAGGTCTACCCCATGGGAATTTACCTATTGAGTTAGGTCTACCCATGTTATGGAAAACTTGATATTAATTAGGGATAATTAATATGGGGGTGATTAATTAGGTGTAATTAATCGACTAAGACACGAGGTTGGACTCATTTGTAGTGTAAAACTGCCCGGACCCGACCGGCTTAACCAGTTGCTACAAATGTCAGCCCAATGTGAGAGGTCTTAGCCATAAATTAAATACGTGATTAAGGTAAAGACACGAGGTTAGACTCTGTTATGACGTAAGACTGCCCGGATTCTACCGGCTTAACCAGGCGGTCATAACAGCCAGTCTAATGTGGGAGGTCTTTATGGGAGATCACGATCTTAATTAATTAAGAAACACTTAACCATATTAGCATGTAGTAGGACATGAGGGGTTAAGTGGGTGCCTTGGGTGGCATGTGGAAATTTAATGGTTGCCTTGGGTGGCATGTGGAATCTAGTGGGTTGCCTTGGGTGGCAATAGAAAATACGATTAGAATACTTAACCAAGAGAAACATGTAATTAAACATGATTAAAGGGTTAAGTGGGATACACTAGATATATGACAAGCTTAGGTGGGTAGCTTGTGGGGGCCCATTTCAACCAATATCCCAAACGTATCTTTGTGGGCTCGACCCATGTCGAGTGACGGGACACGCATATTGGGCTTGATTATAAGAGGCCAAAACGGGTTAGCGGTGGCAACGCAAGTCCAACGGGCTTCATATGCGTGTGTGGGCCCGGGCTGGTAGATAAGCCGTTGTTGCATCGTGTAGATATAAAGCCGTGCACCGTTAGTATTGGGTAGCCACTTTAGGGGAGTGATACACCCCACTGTGGGACCAGCACGGGTATCTACGGTAGGGAGCCGATCGATGGGGAGTAGTGGGTACACCTAATAAAGATAGGGGCAGACGGCACCTATGTAGGGGTACACGAAACTACTGGGTAAGAATTACTGAGTACACCTAGTGGAGATAGGGGCAGACGGCACCTATGTAGTGGGCTAGGAGTACATGGAACTACTGGGGAAATTTTCTAAGTCCTTGGAAGGGATCAACCTTTAAGTAGGAATGACTGGTGTGGTGCAGTTAGTAATTATCCTTGGGTGGGTAGATGCGTCCTGACGGTTATCTTAGTTTATTCTAAGTCTACCAAGCTGCTTAGTGTAGCCATTTATCCCCAGACATTACCGTAGGTCAAGTTTATGTCTTCTCTGGTTACTTTAATGATTGTATTGTTAAAGTTATAGGACTCACTCAGACTTATGTCTGACCCCGTTGTTTCTATCTTTTTCCCAACCCTCAGGTCCTACGGTGGATCCTAGCAGTAGTAGAGCTTGATCGGATTGCTGTTCCAGTCTTGAGGAGCTTGGGTAGATGTAAAGCTCCAGTTATCCAGTTATCTTTTCTTTCGTTCTGGCTATTGTATTGAGAGTGGGATTATGTACTTCTTTATTTTGATGGATATTGTACTTGACCTTTATTGTGGTTTTATGATGTAACCAGACATGTTTATTTCCGCTGTTATGAGATGATGTTTTAAAATTTTCAAGTACTACTTATATCTGTCTTGTTGTAATTTTTCTGTTCTATATTCACTAAAATACTCCACCGATGCTATGGCATTCCCTTAGTGAGTGATCATAGCGGGTGTGGGGTGTTACAACAAGGTTTGAGATAAGATTCCTCTCCCAAGCCGAAAGAAGCCTGCAAATGGAAAAGTTTCTAACTCTGAAACAGGGAAGTATGAAAATCAGGGAATATGTTAATCAGTTTAATCAGCTGGCCAGATTTGGGCTAGACTTAGTAAACACCCAACACAAGAAGGCACTTCGCTTCGTCAAAGGTTTGAATGAGCCTCTACACAGCCTTGCCATGACCCATGTATCCATGGGAGCGACTTATGAAAGCTTGGTGGACATGGCGTTGCTACACGAGGAAGACCATGGCAAGAAAGAAACTAAGGTGAAAGAGAAGAAAGAGGTTCTACAAACAAAGAAAACAGACTTCAAGAAAGGAGGGAAGAACAATAAGCCCCGTGAGAAGAGAAGGTGCAATTTTTGTGGCATTGTGGGACATATATCAAAAGACTGCCGAAAAAGGAAGGCGAAGATGGTTGGTTGCTTCCATTGTGGAGAAACTGGACACCAAGCTAAGGAATGCCCAAAGAAGAAAGGGCAGGGACAGAAAGCCGGATCCACTTCAGGGGGTCAGGTTCATGCGCTAGTGGCACCTCAGCAGGAACGAGGTAGTAATATTTCTGTAGAAAGTGTAATTTATCATTATGATCATCCAGTTCGCACACTTTTTGACTTTGGCGCATCACACTCTTTTATTTTATCTGCCTTAGTAGAATCTCTGCATCTAGACACTAGTATGGTAGAAGATCCCTTAGTAGTTTCAAATCCAATTGGGGGCTCTGCTTACTTGTCAATGGTTTGTTTGGGTTTGAAAATCTCTATTCTCAGTGTTGAGTTCAGTTGTAATGCCTTTGTTTTGGGATATGGTTTGATCTTAGGCATGGACTGGTTATCCAGTAATGGGGCCATCCTTGATTGTGAGAAAAGAGTAGTTAGACTCTTGACTCGGCTTGGTAACACTCTAGAAATTTCTTGTAATCCCTTGAATGCTGTTATGCTTAGTTATCTAGAGTCGCTTGATGCTTCTGATGAGAATTTGCAATCAGTTAGAGTAGTCCGGGAATATCCGGATGTCTTTGAGGAAGTGAAAGGCTTACCTCCGAGGCGGGAAATAGACCTCCGCATATATCTTGTGGATAATGCAAAGCCTGTAGCTTTACCTGTCAGACACATGGCTCCAAAGGAGAGAAAGGAGCTCAGTAAGAGGTTAAAGAACTTCTCGAAAAGGGGTTCATTAGACGGAGCATTTCGGAATGGGGTGCTCCAGTGGTGTTCACAACCAAAGCGGACAGTTCGCTTCGCCTTTGCATCAACTATAGGGAGTTAAACAAATTGACCAAGAAAAATAGGCACCCTCTTCCCCGAATCGACGATTTGTTTGATCAGCTTGTAGGAGCGTCGGTCTTCTCCCAAATTGAACTGGCAACTGGGTTCCATCATCTAAGAGTAGCTGAAGATAGCATTGATAAGACGACGTTCAGAACCCCAGATGGTTTCTTCGAGTGGCTTGTCATGCCTTTCGGCTTGACAAATGCACCCGCTTATTTCGTAGACCTAATGAGCAGGGTGTTCAGAGAATTCCTCAACAAATTTGTGGTTGTCTTCATAGATGATATCTTAATCTTTTCAAAGAATGAGGAAGAGCAAGCCCAGCATCTGAAAGAAATCATGGAAACTCTCCGTTTACATCAGCTAAAAGCCAAATTCTCCAAGTGTTACTTCTGGAGAAAAGAAGTAAGATTTCTGGGGCATATTATGTCTAAAGAGGGGTTGGCCGTCGACCCCGCGAAAGTGGTGGCAGTGCAAGATTGGAAGACACCAAGAAATGTAACAGAAGTTCGAAGCTTTCTTGGGCTAGCCGGGTTTTACCGAAAGTTTATTAGGGATTTCGCAAAAATCTCAGCCCCACTCACAAGGTTAACAAAGAAGAATCTGGCCTTCACTTGGGATTTGGACTGCGAGTTTGCTTTCCAACGATTAAAAAGGGCTCTCACAATAGCCTCAATTCTGACCTTGCCAGATGGAAGAAAAATGTTCACAGTATACACGGATGCATGTGGAACGGGATTAGGCGCTGTTCTAATGCAAGAAGGAAGGGTAGTAGCTTATGGTGGAAGACAATTGAAAGTTCATGAAAAGAACTACCCAACCCACGATCTTGAGTTAGCCGCCATCGTCTTTGCGCTTAAGTCTTGGCGCCATTATCTCCTAGGTGAGAAGTTCGAATTATACACTGACCATAAATCGTTGAAATATCTCTTCTCGCAGAAGGATCTTAACTTGAGGCAGCAAAGATGGATGGAGTTTCTTGCCTCGTATGACTTTGAAATTTCCTATACTCCCGGCAAAGGTAACGTAGTAGCAGATGCATTGAGCCGAAATAAACTGACCTTAAGCCCACTCTTCATAGAAAGGAAAAGCTTGGAGTATATAGCCAGTTTTAACTTTAGGCCCTCCTCGGATTTTGTACCAGGTTTGCTAGCATCTCTTGAAGTACGCCCTACTCTCTTGGACTCAATAGGGGCTGCACAACGTGAAGACCCTTAGCTTGTTGATGTGATTGATAAACTTATTAGGGGTGAAACTTCTAGTCACCTCAGTAGATACACCATCGATGATAAGGGTTGGCTGAGGCGAGATGGAAGATTATGCGTCCCACAAGCAAGGGAGTTGACAAAGAAGGTTCTTAAGGAAGCGCATCATTCCAAGATGACTATGCACCCTGGCGGTGATAAGATGTACAAGGATATAAAAAGGACTTTCTTTTGGAGCGGCATGAAGCAAGACGTGGAAGATTTCATTCCCAAGTGCATGACCTGCCAACAGGTCAAGGCGGAACAGAAGAAGCCTGGAGGACTACTTCATCCTTTAGAGGTCCCACAGTGGAAGTGGGATAGCATTTCAATGGACTACCTAGGTCGAGAAGAGGCAATACTAGCATTTGGGTAATAGTGGATAGGCTTACTAAGAGCGTCCACTTTATACCTATCAAGAGCAGAAGGACTGCCGCATCTCTAGCATCTCTTTATCTCAAGGAAATAGTTCGACTCCATGGGATACCCTCCAGGATTGTTAGTGACTGAGACCCTATCTTCATAAGTGAGTTTTGGCGGAGTTTGCAAGAAGCTGTAGGCACACAGTTATGTTTGAGCACGGCCTATCACCCCCAAACCGATGGCCAGACGGAAAGGGTGAATAGAGTTTTGGAGGATCTTTTAAGACTTTGCGTTCTTGACTTTGGAGGGACGTGGGAGGATCACCTTCCTTTAGTGGAATTTGCCTACAACAACAGCTACCAAGCTACTATAGGCATGGCACCCTTCGAAGCCTTATATGGAATACCGTGCAAATCACCATCTTGTTGGTGGGAGTCTACAGATAAGCTTATACTTGGGCCAGACATGATTCGAGAGACTTCGGAGAAAGTGGACTTGATACGTAGGAGAATGAAGACTGCTCAAGACAGACAGAAATCCTACGCCGACAAAAGAACACTACAACAAAATAGGGTTTTGATAGCAATATTGAATAGCGTTTGCCTCTATTCACTCCGAAAGCCTTCAAGCGAATGGTCTCCAACCCTAATTAAGAAATAAATTCGTGAAATGAACGCTAATCAATGAAAAAGACGGGATATAAAATTCTTTGTGCGGGAACTAAAAATAATGATTCCCCTCTTCTTCACAAAACAACTTCTTCTATACCTTCACGCCCAGCAAACAAAATTTTAGTTCACAAAATCCTTAATCTCAACGTTGAACAGAAAAAATCCATATCCCACTAAATCAAGAATAGCAAAATCACCGTAGTCGCTCGTGCCATCAACAGTCGATTTCTCTGCTCTTCAATTTGAACGAGAATGAGAGGTACTGCTGATTTTATTGCATATTCTTTTACTAATTTATTAGTTATAATCTTCAATTTGAACGAGGATGAGAGGGACAAAATGGCAGCGCATTCATACATACCAACAAATTCGAGCTGCTTGGATCTGTACGGGTCGCTTTGAGTCGGAATGAGATCCTTCTTCCTTATCTTCCTTCTTCTCTTTCACTTGTTGTTGTTACCTGGATCGTTTCTGGTATGGTTTCTCTTTGTAAATTTTGGATGCGCATAAACTGCTTGTTGATATTTCCGTGTGGATTTTTGTTTTGAAATTAGACATTGTTTAGATGAAGAAAGTTTAAATCTGTGTCCAATGGTGTAATTTTTTTGGATCTAGAGTTCATAAACCGAACCTGTAGCCAGCTTTGATGATGCAATATTGTGTACAAGTTATTGATTTTACCTTGATAATACCGGGGGGCTCTATTTCTGCATGGCAATTGAACTTGTAGCGTGATAAAGCCTAAAGCTTTTAGAATATAATTCAAGTTTCAAGATCTTTGTTATATGAATGTTTTTATTGAAAGTAATTATCCGTATAATATAATTGGTCATTTCACAGGAAAACATGTTCTCCACTTAATAAGAAATCAAAAACATTTCTTGTACAGAAACAATCGTTTATAAGTCTTGGCTTTTTAGCATTTTTACGTTGGATATAGATATACCCAAGTCCTGGATGGAGATACGGTCCACTTAAATTAAATGGTATAACGTATGTGGGAGTAAAACATAAGTTATGTATTAGCCTCTAAGAAAATAAGAAAATCTTTGAAGTTTTAAGTTGTGACAGACAATTGGTTTAGTAATAAATTATGGGATGCGCCAAAGCACACAGTGACATAAAGACATGCAAATCGATAGATATCAAGGATCCTTGAAATGTACCATTTAAATATGGCAAAGTGCTGGCAGTGTTTAAATTAATTAGCTAAGCATATTTTTTACTGACGAATGCTGAAAGCCTCATTGCTGCAAAATTGACAATACAGTAAAAATGTATGGTACAAAGAAAAAAAAACCAAATGCATTAGACATGATGAGATCTACGACTTAAATGTCATCATAAAGTGATAACTGGTATTTTTAAAATTGGGTCCAGTTTGAAAATTTTGAACTCCTATTCACCTAGGGAGACCTTGTATAAAAATTAGTCTTTAGCTTCTTCTTTCTACGGGCAGGCAGGAGCCCGTGTGTGGCCAGCTAGGGCACAAGCCCTAGCTTAAAATTTGCAATTCCTTTATAAAAGTTATAGTTTCAAAAGGCTTTGCTCTATCTAAATTGGTCTGTTTGAAATATTCAACTCTCCGCCCTATCTAAAATCGAAGTCTAGCTCCACCACTGTCTATGGGTATATTTAAAACAATCTAGACTACATTGTACTTAAACTAAATTGTTCGGTTCGGTTGTATACTCTGCTCACATACTATAATATTCTTCATGAAATTTTCCCTTGAGAAAATATTGACTGTCTTAGCAGACTTCTTTTTTGTTCCCAGCTCGGTAACCATATGAATGATACGTATTATACAAAATATTGACTGTCTTAGCAGACTTCTTTTTTGTGCCCAGCTTAGTAACCATATGAATGATACGTATTAAACAATACATATCATTTCATCGTTTTATCATGAATATACTAGTGAGTGGCTCCTGCTTCGCACACGGGCAGAGTGCATAATCGATTGATGTCAGTGTTGTTTCGATAGTGTGAGCAAAAGTAAATTGAAAAAAGAGCTAGCGGAAGATGAGATTGCACAGTCAAAGCATGAAATAAAAGCTAAAAAATATAACGCTATAAATCACGATGGGAAGATAACGAAGGAATGACGGTCATACTATCAGGGAATATGACTTACATCTGCAAATATAATACAAATTTATAGATTTATTTAGTAATTTATATTTGAAATGGAAGCAACATGTCCTTGCATTTTTCGTGGTAATTTGGGCCTCCTCATATGTTTGCGCTTCTAAGAAAGAAGAACCTTAAAATTATTGCAAATCTATTACTTAATGTAAGAAGGTATTTTTCTTCTCAATGGTATGAAAATTTTCGTCATATGATAACGAGCGGATATATTAAAAAATCATAACTATATGTTCTCGAAAAAAAATATAACTATAATCTTTCGAAAGAGGCTATAATACAGTATTTTTTATATTTCTTGCAAATCTATGACCAAACCTTCGATGCAAATCTTAAAATGAAAAATTATAGAACTTAGCTTAGCTTTGACCAAAAACTTCAAATATTGATCATGATATTTAGCAAAATACGTTATGAGTGAATTAACATAAGTTTACATGAATACTGCAAAGAATCAAATACAGTGGAAAAATATAATAGAGGATAATGCCTGGAATATATGATGTTTTTGATATCACTAATAAACATCTCTCTGTCAACACTCTTTCAGTACTTCAGTCCGCAGTCCTTGATTTAGGAATTTGCACGAATCTTGATTTCCTGTACAATCTGAAAATGAAAATGAACATAATTCACATTTTAACAATATAGAAACTAAGGAAATCTCTATACTGATATTTCTCTTATTACTGTAATGCATATAATATATGAAAGATTGCCCAACCTTCAGTGTAGTATCAGTTTTAAATTTATAACCATTATTTAAAACTTCTTGCATGTTGAGTTGTATTTTTATTCCAAAGTTAAATATTATAAATATACAAAATAATGCCCAGACCCAGCAATAAACCTACAACATGAGATAACTAAATAAATACCCCTTCCACTTTGTTTTATTTAGTAAATGAAGCAAGAATTCAACTTGTTTATTATTGTAGTGATTACATCTTAGCGTTATTAACCTTATAGAAGTGTGGAAATGTGGCATTCAGATATTCAATCAAGTCAACAGATTACCAACATTTCTTCGTGTATTCCCATATGCGTTGAAATGTCAGTTTTATAGTTGAAATGACTTCATTTGAGTTAAAAAACACAAATTGATAAGAAAAAAATGGCTATATGTGCAGCGTTAAATGGAGGATTTTTCGAGAACAAAGAAGTCGAACTCAATTATCAGACAAAAATGCTACAGGGCCCGAAAGTACTGTGGACAAATTGTCAGATTTATTAGTGAACGGTGCGGATTTAATGCAAATTATAAAACGCATGTTCCTTCGTGAATTGCAGATGAAGCCGCAAATTTCTGATTTTTCTTTTTTAGGCTACCTAACACTGTCCATTTTCAAATAGTTTTGATGCATATATAATACATAATGCATGAAAAACATGTATATACCTGCAAAAATGATGTGTCCTAGAAAAAATCATACAATAAATAGCTTATACGACATCATGCACTCCTTGTACGCCTAGAAGAAGAAATGAGGAAAATGCAGGCGTAGGAATTAGGGAAGAAAAATGTAAAATGAGGAGTAAAAGTAAAGAATAAAATTTGAAGCAAGAATCTCACACTAGTGAGATTTTTGAAAAACGCTTATATGGGTCAATTAATTTTCAAACTCAACACTGACGTTGTTCTAGAAATAGCAAAATACAATTGTTGTTAATTTTGTATGTACATACACACATTCATTGACTTGTATATGTGGACACATACAATGAAATTATATTTAATATCATAGTGGCTTCATTTTGAAATTTACGAAAAAGCTTTCAAAAAAGCATTCATGTCATGCACAGTTCTGTATCTCTTTTTCTGTTTGAAATGAGCAAGCTTCGTAGGAACTTTGAATATAAAAAAACATAATATCATGTCAACTACCTCTATTTCCCCTTATACTATTTTGCAAGGTTGAAAGTGGTTCACGTTTTTTCTTAGTCTGTTGCTTTAGAACCAGCGTTAAGTCTACATTATAGATTATGATAACATGAAGAATGTTCTTCCTCTACAATAAGTGATCCCAAGCAAAATTTCGTTGTAAAACTTCTATATTTCTCTTAAGGCCAACAATATTTGTTTTCAAATATTTACAAACAATCAAATTACTTTTGTACCATCTAAAAAATGATAAAGCATCGTGCACGAGGTAAAAAGCACATGATAGGTTAATAGTTGAAATGCAAAGAAACTGAGATTATCAAAAAAATGTGTCAAAATAACAAAGGTCATGTAAGCTTATTACAAAAGAAAGTGTTTTCAGAGCATGCTCGGTGAATACCAATTCCGTAATGTAGAACAAATTATATGACAAAATAATATTATAGTCCACTATCAGCATGTTCCCCTAAATAACATTTGACTTAGAAGTATGAAAATATACATTTTCAGCATTGGTACTTGTGTAACTGTTAAAAAAAATCTACTCTTAGTTTTATCATTTGACTTATTACAATAAATAAATTGAAGACCAAATAGCATGCACGTATATCATTTGACTTATTACAATAAAGATATCGATACAATATATATGTAGTAGTTGAACATATTTCTTAGTTTTTGTAGAAATTTATTTAACAAAATTGTAATTATATAAGATGCGAAAGTAAGAGGTTTGCATATTTCTTTCCTCTAATTGATCCTACCATTTGCTGACATAATTTATATACCCAAGATCCTAATTAGTTTTACTCTCCATATATTTTAAGAGCTAATGACATATCTTATATTATAAAGAAGACAACCGTGCTCCCATTTTATTCTATTATAATCAGTAAATGATGTATCAACATTGTCTCCCATCCTTGTGTTCTATTAATCATTATATTTATAACTGAAGTTGTGTGTAAGCTTCTTCCATGCATATACATCCCTTGTATTATTCATTAGTCGTTCACTTTCTTTGTTTTTATATAAATGTTCTTCATATTACATAGTACATGATTTTGTTTCCAGCCCTTCTCAAATCAGCAAGCTCGATCACATCGATCTGCATATGCTTCCGCTAGCGCTGATGGTAACATTATTCATTACTTAAAGCACAAACTTCCTCTTACGTATTTTGCACTCAGTTTTATACTCTAATTTTCATTTTAGACAGAGGTAATGCTAGTCCCGAAGACATGAACGCACCAGCTGAATTTACTGCCTGTGAGATGAAATCTCCTTATACTAGATTTTTATAATCTTTACATCCCAAGTACTTGTTATTGTTTACGGAATGCAATAAGTAGTTGAACTATACTTAAAATATTTCTCTGCCTGCAACTATTATATTCTGAACAATGGTACATTGTATATGTTTGAATTTGTCAAAACAAATGTTTATCATTTAATAGAACAATCACTTCAATTTTGGAAGCTAAGATCATGGAAATTATTGTTATGATTTCCATATAATAGAATTGACCATATACAATAGAATAATTTCTTTTGAATGTGCTTATGTTATAGACTAATGCACACTTTTTTTACTGAGAACCCAGTTTTTTTTGTCTTCTAAGTTGTAGGGGACAGTAATCCTACCATATAGTTACACGACAGCTAAACATATTGGATAATGAGGCAATGGAACCAAAATTTGTCATTCAAAAGCATGGATTTTTTTATTATTACAGGTCAATCATTAATTTTTTTATTTATTTAATCATTCAGACCCGTTTCTCTTGTTTCTGCAAATTGTTCATACAAAATTGGTTACAGACAGGATTGATTGAATATATTATTTTGATTTCACCCTCGTCCTTCTCCCTCTTTAGATTGTATTTTCCCTCATTTCCATCTAATCTCGATTTCTTAGTAATACGAGAAACCGAGCTCATTGTTGATACTTCTAGAGCAGAGCGACTTCATATAAATGCAATCACAATTTGACCCTTCAGTTTATTCAAAAGTTCACATTTTTAATGGAAACTTAGAAGTTGGTTTTTGTTATTGTTTTTTTTCTTCCATTTGCTGGTTATATAAATTTTGTACATTTAAGTATCTCATTATATGTCATGAATGTTTGCTAAATTATTGTTAATTTAATTCTTGTAGCATAGTACATATGAACTTGCAGCTTGACGCCACCTTCCCTGCACTTGCTTGTTCCATGGTCTGTCTTGATGCCGTGGATATTAATGAAGAAGAACATCTAGATGTGGTTTGTGTTATGTCCAAACTATATTCAAGTTTCTAGATAATATGTACTCTGCACTGACCACATGAGTAGAATACAATATGCCAACATAGGCCATCAACCCTCCATTCAAATCGTATGTATAATGAAAATGTACAAGTACAATGAAAGTAGTTTCATTTTTTGTCACAGTGGCATGATATAATTAAGAGATGCATAGATGCAAGCGGTAACGTTATTTAACCCAGGCAAGATGGACTTGGTGGACCTTAGGAAAATGAATCTCCACATTGAACACATCTGCTTCGTTTAGTTGCTAATTGTATTTGACTATGGAAGTTTCAATCACAGGATATATCCTAGCAACCATAGTACTTCTAGGACCCCCGATCCATTTTTCCGTAGACTGACATTGACTACTTGGTATATTGTTCTTATGCATCTATTGTTGTGAAATTGTTCTTTTATAGATTTCCCGAAAACCCACCCCCCTCCACACTTCCGCTTCTATGATTATGAAATCAGAGTTTTTAATTATTCCATCTATATATGCAACTAGGGGGGAAAAATCTACGAATCTAACCAAGGATACAAATAGATGTTTACTCATATTTAGTCTTGTTGGCTATTCTCCCTGGTTTTTGTTATAGCTCCTTTTAAAAAAGTTGGGTAATGTCAAACCCAGACTTAATTGACCAGGTTCTTATGATATGCCAAAATTAATAATATCTAAAATATCAAATGGCAACTCAGAAATGGAAAGCCATGAAACTTTGTCTAAAATAAGACATAAATTTCAATAGAGATTACTCTTTATGTGTGAAAATGTCAGTAAAATAATTAAAAAAACTGGTGTTCTTTCTATTGGAGTTTTCATACTTCATAAAATGGCAGTAACAATGCTGTTTATTGGACATCCAAAAAGATGAATTTAGAATAATATTGTTAACAATTGCCTGTTTGGTATATAACGTACTAAAAAATTATTTATTAAATTCATTGCAGGAGGGATGGTTCTCCATAAAGAATGAAAGATGAAGATGGTGAAGGATGCAATATATTTGGATTCTTAGATGCCAATAATGTGGCTGGAAACTTTTATTTTGCACCGACGTTCAAATATGTATGTTCATGATATATCGATCTTCCGAAAAGGTTGTCTTCATGTAAGAATAATGATTGAGAGAAACATCTGATTGTCAGTGAAACATCTAGTATAAATCACAAATATATTTTGACTTGTCATATTGTTGTAGATAAGTCACAACCAGTTGGCTGCTAACGATAAGAAGAAGATAGAGGAGGCGATATATGAGGCGGTTTAGTGGTTGGAGATAGCCATTTGGGTGGGGATGATGAGCTTGACGACAAGATGAAGGAGCTATAGAGCTTGTGTAATCCATTAATTGTGAAGATGTATCAAGGAGGAATGGATAAGGACGTCCATGCTCCTTCTGGTGGCAGTGCAAGTCCTAAGATCGAAGAGGTTGACTAAGTTTCAGGTTCTATCCTACCTAGTTTGTGTTTTTGAATTATTATTGCATGGGTTTTGGATTTCAAGTTGAACTTGTTAGAGTTAATGTTTTTGTTTGGTTCCATATTCACTTTATATTGGCTATGTTTGTAACACTGAGTATTTAATTTGTTGTTGTTAAGTTGTATGCGATTTATGTTTAATGGTAAAACTGGGTTATTTATTTAAAAAATATAAGTCATATAGTTAATAAGTTTTCTTACGGAGACCATTTTCCTGGCGCAGTCAATCATTTTGATGATATCAACATTCACTTAGTGAGTCTAATTTAGTACATTAAACTTAAATGATTCCTCAGCTTTCATGTAAAACCACATTCGTTTGCTTGATTTTTGTCAAAAATCGTTCCTATGTATAGGCTAGATAAAACTAGATTCAAGAAAGAAATAAATGCGTAATGCTTGATTATTGGTACAATAGTATTATATACTTTTAATTTGTAAAGACAAGGGAAAAGAGTTGGAATTTCTAATGTTTATATGACGTCAATGTGGCATCAAAACTTTGGAGCTTCATGCATATGATTTCGTACAGAAATATGAGTCAACATAAAGAGAATATTCAAAATTTCTTTCTTCTTGCTCCTTACTAATGGCATGCTTATGAAAATGCATGCGATGGGCAAGTGGATACATATGGTGCTTGGTATTAGTAACTTGGGTGTCATATGATCTATGGGCAGGTGCTTTGCCTGTTAAAAGGTGAAATGTGTCTGAAGATATGGACTTGAGACAACATGTGATAGTGCAGAATTATGTATGTAGCAAAAAACCTGAAGCTGGAGGTTGGAATTACATTGCATGAATACATTGCCAACCAAAGCTTACAAAAGGCAAGCGGCTGTCAAAGAGTAATAGAGCATCTCAAATGGTTGAAAACATCTAATAGCTTCTTGTTGTTACCATAACAGATAGACAAAGAAAATATATTTGTTATTCCGGTGAGACAAGGAGAAGTAAGTCGAAGAATTAGCCTATTCCATGTCAAGACTAGTGGGTCAAAGAATTAACAGAATTAGCTAAGATGTGTATATTAATTTCAATTTTTTCTCTTAACGTGGAAGTTAAACTGTCAACCACACATTATTACACCTTGACTTTGAGATCTTTTACTTTGTGAACATACGACATAAGATTACTAACACTTTGGCTATTTATTTGACATTAACAAGATCAATATTACTGATGTTATGGAGGAAATATCAAAAGCAAAGCAAGATTAAATCAATCGTTTGACTACTTTGCAAGTAAATTGTTAATGCAAATATGTATAATATATTATATGGATAGGGAAAACTTGAGAAAACAATATGTATGGTATTTTATATATGGATAGAGAAAGTTGAGAAAACAATATGTATGAAATAGTATGTTTGGATGTGTGGAAATTTGTTTGAACGATACGTATGAAATATTATGCTATAATTTACATTTGTTGTTTGGAAAAAATATGTTTTATTTATATGTAGATAATAAATGGGTAAATGTATATTATATATATGAAAAAGATGAAACAATGATTAAAAAAAATATAAATACCATATCATAGCGTTTTAAAAACGCTGTTATTTTAGGAAACGCTATAAGAAATGACCATGTAAACGCCATAATAGAACTAAAGAAATGCCATACAGTTATGCAGAAATGCTATAGGAATATTATAATAAACGCAACAATACTTGCAAATTAAACGCTATAGGAATGTTTAGAACAAACGCTATAGATAACTCATTTTTAATAGCGTTTTGGTTTCTGCTATTTAAAGCTAAAGGCTTAACATAGCATGTCGTTCCACGGCGTTCTTTGAAACGCTATGGTATCATATAATAGCGTTTCTCAAACGCTATGAAAGCCTTTTTTGTTGTAGTGGAAGGACCGACCTAGAGTTTGAGGTTGGGGACAGGGTTTTCCTTAAGGTATCTCCTTTGAGGAACGTCGTTCGCTTTGGATCCGCAGGAAAGCTAGCACCAAGATTTGTAGGACTATTCCCTATCATCGAGAAGGTTGGGAAGATGGCCTATAGATTAGAGCTACCCGAGAGACTGGCCGGAGTTCATAACGTCTTTCATGTTTCTCACCTCCGGAAGTGTTTGCATGAGTCTGCGGAAGTGGTGGAACCTAGTATTCTAGAAGAAGCCGAAGTGGAACGTGAAGCAACTGTGGGGAAAGTTCCAACCCGCATCTTAGGAACTGAAGTGAAAAAGCTACGCAACCGCGAAGTCAAACTCGTTAAAATTCAGTGGAGCGATGCCAAGGAAGACGCGACTTGGGAAACTGAGGACAGAATACGCGCTGCCTACCCTCTTCTTTTTGAGGGTACATCTTTGATCTCTCTTTTTCCTTAAGTTATGCTTTATCTATCTTTTTAGGTATATCTCCTCGGTCCTTTTCCTAACTCCTTAGATAGAAAACAAATGGATGCAAACATGTATTTGAGAACATGTTATGGATGATGGCAACAAATGGTTGCTAGTGGTTGCTCGTGGATGCATATACACACACACCCTAGGTTATAGATCGGCTCAGTCACTTCATATTGCATATGCATATATATATGTATTCTCATTTATATATGGTTGAAACTTGATATGCTGTCATATGGTCGTCGCATTTGTATGAATGGTTGTGCACTCATGTAGAATTATGAGTAGGAAAAATTTGCATACATAATGGATTCATGACACTTACATGTTTCGCATTAAGGATGTCAACTGAATCAGTAGACCGCCTGATTTCTGCATTAGATAAGGACATGTACACACACTATGCACATGATCATGAAGCATTAAAAGTCTTTTAAGGACAGTGGACGCCTGTGTCTGTTGGTTTAGTAGATGGACTATTGGATGGTAGGATTTACATTCTTCCTAACATGAAGATTTCGGGGACGAAATCCTTTTAAGGGGGGAGAATGTAACACCCCGTGAATTCTATAACATTAAGTTTCACAAATTAAAGTGTAATTAATTCTAAATGAAAGAATTAATGGAAATGGGTTACGCCATTGCGTTCGTCTCGGAATTTTGCTTGAGATAGAGTCCGAGTTTGCGCGAATCGGACTTCGTATGAAGGAGTTATAGCCTTCGGAAGTTTTAGAGTAAAATTGTAAATTCAAACAGCTCAGTTTTAAATTCGAAATTCGAAAAACAGGTTCAAACTGGGCTGGGCGGGAAAATTCCCGCCCAGAGACTAGGTCGACCATAGGGTCGACCATGGTGTCGACCTGGTCACCCCAGGTCGACCATAGTGTCGACCTGGCCCCCCCAGGTCGACCATAGTGTCGACCTGGGTGTCAACCTGCCTGGTCGACCTGGCTGGCTAGGTCTGGCTCTGGCTCGAATTTCTGTGGCCCTGTGTGTCACTAGGGCTGACGTGTCACCTCTTGATTGGCTCTTTGAACTTTGTATGGTCTAGATTCCTCCTGTCTTCATCTGACGGCTCAAAACAATTTAAAAATCTATAAAAGCACCCTAAATATCAACTGAAAATTCACACAAAAAAATAAGAAAGGAGTCGTCATGCTGCCAGGGAGGAATTGAACATAGCCGTCAAGAGAGAAAAGCCTAAGAGACGAATCAAATTAAGTAGAAGATTAAAGTTTAATCAAATTAATCAACGCAACGTTAGTCTACCCAAAGGAGCGCATCTCAATTTCAGAATTAAGAATCCAGAATTCAAGATTCTGCATTCGTTGTAAGTATAGTGACCTTTCAGAATATGAATAAAAACTGTGACGTGATTCGATGTAAATGAAAATAGAATTGTGTTATTGTATAAATTCTGTGTATTGTAATGGTTCTATCATGACTTGTGTATTAACGTTCGTGGCCTAAATTGACTGATGTAAGCCTATTAACAATTGTATATGAAAACAATGGCACTTGCAAGTTTGTGGCAAAAACTAGAATTTGATCCATTTATGTTTATACCTATGGCATGGACTATATACATTCACTAAGTCTAAATTAAGGCTTATGTAAACATATTCTAGATTTGAAACCTTTTATGCCTACTTGACCCAAAAACTATGATATCATTCTCATGTTTATTTGCAAGTATAATTTGATCTATGTTAAGTATCGTTTGGGTTTCACAACCTATGCAAGTTCATGTTGAAATAGGCTATGTGATTAGATGTTATAATTGGACATTTTGGTGAATATACAACATGCTAGTTTTGTGGTTGACATTATGCCAAGTTAAACATGTTTAAACACAAGTTTGTATTTGCCTAAACTATGCCATTTCATATGTTACCTACTTAGTTATACTTTGATTTGAATGCAAGTTCACATGACCCATCATTTATGTTAGTATCGCTAAATTGCAAATTCATGCGTCACACACCCTTACATGTTGTAAAATGTTACATGTTATTGATTTCCCCTTTTTTCTCATGTTTATAAAGTTGGGCTGAATTGGGTCGAGCCCAAAATTTGTTATGATGTTGCGAACGTTACAAACGGGGGTAATAACATTGGGTGTAAATCATGAAAATGTATATGTTGGCATGTTTGGCACATGCCAACGACAATGACATTTAAGCGGTATGAATTGATATACCCAAGAATAAAAGATATGACATTTACATATAATTGAGAAATAATAAAATATGTAAATTTAGAAAAACACGATATGCTTAACCCGAGGTTTGGATTGAGTTGTGATGCAAACCTGCCCGGACCCGCCCGACTGTCCAATAGTCACAACAATACCTATCCAAAGTGGGTGGTTAAGCATTGAGCCCAATAATGACCCGATGTTAGACTGAGCTATGGTGTAAACCTGCCCGGAACCGACCGGCACATCCAATAACCGTAGCAAGACCTGTCTAATGTGAGTGGTCTGGTGCTCGAAGAGGCTAATGAGAGGTGGTAGGGTTAAGTCAACTATAAACACTTAACAAAATTCAACATGTTAACAAGAATGGATGGGTGGGGTCAGGTAAATACAGACACTTAAACATTTAACATGTTTGACTAGAAAATCCTGGTAACGAGGGACCCGTTTCAGCAGTAACCCAAGTTAGGTATCATGGTACCCTGAAACTAGGCAGGGTGGGGCACGATTACTGGGCTGATTGTAAGCGGTCAAACGACGGCGGTGGGTGCACAGTGTAGGTCTAACGGGGTGCGGGCGTGCACACACTCCGGAGCAGACAACCAGGGCACTGGGGACACCAGTAGTATAACCTATGCCTTCTAGAATTTGTGTCGGGGCCGCCACCATGGGTCTTGATACACCCCATGGTGGGACCAGCTTAGGTATCTACCATTCTTGAGGCTGTATGACATATGTTAACGCGAGTAGGAGCCGATCTTTAAACAAAAATGGGGATTACTTCACCCTCAGCATGGGGTGCTAGTTAAAGTAAGCTTAAGTAGGTGCAGAGATATAGTATGGGTGCGATAGTAAATTCGACACTTCCTTAGCTTGTGACACTTTCCTATTTTCAGTTTATATCTATCATGCCCTTTTCTTGTTCACATACTGAAGATTTACTAGATTTACTCAGGCTTTTGGTCTGACTCTATTTTCTTTTCGTCTTCTTTTCTTTTGTTTCCCCCCCTCCAGGTCCACAGGGAGGAAACAACTCAGCTCAGTCAGACTCTTTACAAGCTCCAAGAACGTAGATGTATGATTTGGATTTCTTTTACTCGGATTATGGCTTTGGATATCACTATGGGGATTTTTTTCATTTTATTTATGATTTATGCTTCTTTAATAATCAAGATAGACATGAGGTTGTAATGTTGGAAATATTTTGAGACAATTATGGAATGTTTTGTTTGAACATGTATTGATGAAATAAAAGTGAATTTGGTTTCCACTGTTTAAAATATGTGTATTTATATCTGTCTTGAGTTTATCTATGGCTTTTACTTATAAACCTCCACCAAAGTTAAGGTATTCCCTTTGTGAGTGACCTTAACGGAGGTGGGGTGTTTCTAGTACCCTGGGTATCGTTGAAAGGCCTAGTTGTCAAGATTGGACATACATACGTATTGTTGAAAGGCGTATGGAGTTTATGCTAGAACTGAGGTTACCATTAGCTCCTGACATATGGCAAGGTTGGATGTTATACGATTAACGATGGTTTCGAAGCAGGATTGGCGGTGATAGCCAGAGTTTGTCATGGTTGATTGGTTACCTTGTTTAAACCGTCTCATGTAGATTATCCATCATTGAAGGAAATGTTCCTTGGGTGCTTGTCTGATATTGTCTTAGGCCTCTCGGGCTTGTGCTTGACGGATGTTGAATTCGATTAGGATGATTTACATGAGATATACAATCTGGATATTGTGAGTGCTTATCATGATTGAATGGGTGTTCTGGTTTCCATGGATGGATGGTTTATCGTAAACGCTATCACTGTCCGATGTGGGGAAGACGGGAGTTGAGTTCTTCTCTGATATTTGGTAAATTGGTTTGTTAATCTACCTATTTTAATATACTTTATTGTTGAAGTTTGTTAGTTATTTTATCGCTCACTAAGACTGTTGTCTGACTCAAGGTTTTATGTCTCCTCTTATTATCTGGGGTTGTTCATCCGGTTGTGGATGGGCAGACTAAGTAATAAGTTTTAGGTTATTAGTGAGGACGATGTTGCTGTGTAGAGGCGAGCAGGAGGCTAGCATACCAGTTTTATTACTATCTTGTATTTCTGTTTCCCTTGTTTGAGTGCTCTATGAGGGTTGCAGTGAGGCTTTATGTACAAATTTTAATACCAATTGGATAACCTTTGAAGATGTTGAGAAAGTTTCAAAAATTTGTTATGAGATGCTTCATTACTATTACCTGTTGTATATGTTCTATTATATTTTATCCTTGCGCTGTGAGTTCTACGACAGGTTCCAATGTTGTTTACCTACTTTGATGATCGTCCATAGCTGCCTGACACACTTTTCATCGCATTATCCCTCTTGTTTAGTGCAGGGGTTATAGGCGGTCGTCACAGCGATTATTTTCGATTCCTCCTTCCTCCTCTTCATCCATAGAGACATTACCTCCAAACGATGCTGCACTCTCTTGGACTCCTTGTTCGTAGTCTGAACCCGCACTTTTTTGACCTGAATCTGAAGTAGAGGATACATCCTCAACGGGGAGATTTTCAGACGACCCTACAGTTTCTCTTCTTTCTGCTAACCTAACTGAGCATCTCTCAGTCATAGCTGCTGAACTATCGAAGAAACAATAGCAAAAGTTAGAGTATAACTGCCCTTGTCCTCCTGTGTATGTGTGTGAAAACGTGTGTGAAATGATGGAAATTAAGAATTCAAAGTAGGTATAAAATAATGCAACGTGAAGGTTGGTGAAGTAATTATGTGTTTATAGCAGTACAGAAAGTTCAGTTTGAGGGCTCTATCCTAATTGTTCATGAAGTCACAAGCCATTGTTAATTTTGGTTAAGTTGGTTGAAACATTCTTGCATTTCATATTAGATGACAAGTGGATCGGTTCAAATATTTATGTTATAAGAGGATCGGTTCGGGTGTCCTTGTCAGAGGCATATCGGTTCGAGTATTTATGTTTCCAGCGGATCGGTTCAGATGTTTGCCTCAAGCGGATCGGATCAGAGTTTATGGACAAAATTGACTTCATTTGGATCGGCCAGCATCGAACCGAACCGCATTAATATCTGGAAACTTCATTCAACCCAAGTTCCTTCGATTCGACCCGAGATAACACACTTTATCCTCATCACCTCGAGGTAATCCAATCTGCTCCGAACTGATCCTATTATCCCAAGTGCGTATTCTCCTTCCACTCTCCCATTCTCCAAGTCACTGAAACCCATTAAGTACCCACAGGCTGCTACTTGAAACGTAAAGCTTAAATCACCAACATGGCTACCCCGAGGTGGTCAGAACCCCACCAACGACGGCGACAACGAACTAGAAATCCCCAAAAGCAATGTCGAAGTCGATGGAGGAAGCGATGACGTGAATTAGTTCTAGTTTCGAGTAAGATTTATGCGAGCTTAACAATAAAATCGAGGAAAACAAGATTTAAGCCTACGTTCGAATTCGTTTCGGAGTTTGGAAGGATTTGTGAAAATTGGGGAATTAGGGTTTTATATCGGATTCAAGGAATAATAACAAGGAAATGAGTGAGGAGAGAGAAGGCTTCAGGATTTTATATGATAGTTAGGGGGCTATTCGCATTCTAGTGGGCCACATTTCCAAAATCGATCCAAATGGAAAAATAAGATAGATAAGTCAAGGGCTCCTCTTCGGCCCAATAATGTGGCCAAGGGCTAGGCGTAGTACGGATCAGACTAAATCGATCCAAACCCAAACGTAAAAGGAAAATTAAAAAGAATACCACTTGAAACATGGAAAAGAAAATCAAAGAAAGACGTCAAAATCTCAATATGTGAATCAGAAATTACCTAGAAGAACTGCTCGGACGATGAGTAAAATCATGAAGTTTGTTAACGATATTATTCGTCAACACCCGGATTACAATATGTAAGACACGTATTCGTGGGATTTGGCATCGTCACGACTAAGAGTTATTGAAATATATTCTTAGGTCTACGATTCTACGCTAAATTGCCTTCCTCTGGGCATTAGAATTTCGACTCTAATGATTGTTGACCTTGCTCCCATAAGGTGAACATTGCACATATCGCACGATGGCATTCTGTGTTAGCTTTGGGAAAGCTATTTAACTTGATATCACTAGGCTTTATGACATTAATGATTTTCTGAACCATGACGATGTCTCTATGTATTACGATAAGAGGAAAACAACCTGACATTTCCCTCAATTTCGGGGATGAAGGCACCGTGATATTCGTCAACTTCGATGATCCTTCCGTGTCAAATCCGCTCAGGAGAGGGGCCTGAATCATGTTGGAGATCGAGTTATGAATTCACAGATGACCACTTTTCTTGGTGTATGGGAAACGTTAGGCTCAGCATGAGGGTGTGGATCGATCATGGCGATCCCTCAAGGCAATGGGATGGATACTTCGTATTTCTAAGTAGTCCTTTTCTCTATTGCTAGGGTGCCTTGGTTGACCTTCTCATCAGAAAGGTTAGTGTTAAATTCCTGTTTCATCATTATGGAACAACAAGATTATCAAATCGCAAGATGTTTAAGACCTGAAATTGTCCATT
The DNA here is from genome assembly GCA_030737875.1 of Allium sativum. NCBI lineage: Eukaryota > Viridiplantae > Streptophyta > Magnoliopsida > Asparagales > Amaryllidaceae > Allium > Allium sativum. Next base: position 251,110,753 of record CM060912.1, on the reverse strand, counting down.
TATAACTTGTAGATGTATTACAAGAAATTATAATTTGCTCTTCTTGAGAGAAGAAGAAAACTGAACTGATAAATAAAATGTTCGTCCCCCTTTATGAGGCTTCTCGAGTCCTATTTATAGAGAATCTGGGGTCCTTCTATCGGTGGTCTGTTTGGCCTGAATGGGCTTCTATCGGCCGCTTTTTTCCTTGGTCTCTAGGGTTTGGTTCTCGGCTGTCCACGTGGCGCCGGTTATGATCTCTGAAGCGAGGGTCCCGGATGACTTGGTCCTCCTCGAGACAGAAGTGAGTCTGTTGTCATGGCGGTTTGCAGATGGCGTTTGAACTCTTGGTAGATGCTTCTATGCGTTGGATATCAGACGTAAGCTTTTGGATGTAGGCTTTCGGCTTTATCGTGCGTACTTAGAGGAGCCTGCCCTCACAATGTACGTAGATACCTGCCGGTTTAAAACCGTTGTTGGTTTGGGTACTAGGTTGATTAGTACAAGTAGTCTGTATCCTTGCCTGAGTCTCGGTTTAGCCTTCCAGTTTGGTTCTCCGGGAGGTGGCTTCCAGTGATATCTATGTTTCTTATGAAGGTAGCCCTTTGTCGTTTATGAAGTCGATTTTCAAGAACTGGTCGCAGACCGTTTTCGTGTATTGGTCTGTTACTCTTCTTTCAGGTAGTCCATGTCGGATGGAGATGCTAGAAGATCTTCGCTGGCATCCTGTATGTCTCGGGTCCTTTTATTCTTGAGGGGTGTTGGTCCATGTTGCTCTCAGATCTTTCTCTCCATACCAAATCATCCAACATCCCTTCACCATCAACTTATGCTATGATAATTTTGGTAATAACATTTGCCCCCCTTAGTGAAGGGGTGTTTTCGACTTTCCAAGTCAAGCCTCCCTTTCCAGGCTCTCTCTTACTTGTTTTCTAGTTGTCTTATGATGTTGGGTCACATGATAGGTCCTGACAAAGAGATCCTCTTTTGGCGTTTATGAAGAAACGAATCGACCCATATTCAGGCGTTGACAGAAGACTGGAAATTATTTCTAATGATGACGAGTCGGATTCTACCCAGGTTCAGGTTTTTAAACATTGAAGACCGAGGTCTCTCTCGGCATTAACGAGAAGAGTCGAATCTACCCAGATTCGGGTATTTTAAAATCGAAGACCGGGAACCCTTCCAGTTTTAAAGAAGAGCCAAATCCACCTAGATTCAGGTACTTTAAGATTGAAGTCCGGGAACCCTTCTGTAATTATTGCAATAGAAGTCCCAAACTGAACCCAGATTCGGGTATTTGAATGATAGTAGAACGGGAACCCCTTGCGGTATTATTGTGATAGTAGTCTCAAACTGAACCCAGATTCGGGCATTTAAATGATAATAGACCGGGAACCTCTTTTGGTATTATTGTAATAGAAGTCCCGAACTAAACCCAGATTCGGGTCTTTAAATGATGGTAGACTGGGAACCTCTTCCAGTATTATTGTGATAGAAGTCCCGAACTAAACCCGGATTCGGGCATTTAAATGATAGTAGACCAGGAACCCCTTCCGGTATTGGTGTAATTGGTATCCTCTTCGGATTTGATTTGCAAAGCAGAGGCTGTACGTGCTTCTTGAGCCTCTTCTTAGGCTTTTAATGTCAAAGCTGAGGATGTACGTGCTTTATTGGCCACTTTCTAGGCCTGTACATCCGGAGCGCTTAGCTAGCTTATTCACAAGCAGGGCCAAAGGACTTATCCGACCTTCCTCTAAGAGGTGCCTTATCCTGACCATCGTAGGCGATTATAAGAGCTCAGAAACTTAAACGGGCCCATCGTAGACACAAAACTAAGGCTTACTCTTTTTACGCTCTATTCAGACCATCGTAGGTTATGATAGAGACTTATACACCACCCCCCTCCGAGGGGTGCCCTATCCTGACCATCGTAGGTGATTATAGGGGTTTGCACTCCCTTCTGCGGGTAACGCAGAACATAAGTAGAGGTAGGAAGTCCTCTTCTAAAAGCACAGGTAGGACGTGCTTAGTTCTAGCAAAGGTAGGGCGTACTCTTCTGCGAGTAGAGGCAGGGCGTGCTAATTTTAGATGCACCGCCACGTCCATCTCTGGGGTGAAATGGCGGCTTATCCTTTTGATGCTTTAACCCTGCCCCCTCTAACTTGGGCTTGGAGAAAGACTAACACACCATCCCCCTCCGGGGGATGCCTCGCCCCGACCAATTTGTCAATGACAAGGGATTTGATCCTTTTTTTTCTTCCAGCTCGTCCCTTTTGGATCACTTTTGAGCTACTGGAAGGGTTTTCGTGCCCTTAATTGTGCAATTATTCTTGAAGGAAAATCTTGTTCCTTATTCCTTTCTCACTGATAAATATGGTCTTAAATGTTCCAAGTTCCATATTCTCGGGACAAGATCCCCGTTGGGCCGGCATAGCCGATATGTTCTGGGCATAGCTTCTTGATGGATGATCAAGGGCCCTTCCCAATTTGGACCGAGAGGGTCGTCCACTGGGTTCTTAGTATTAGCCATCACTCTTCGTAGCACAAATTCACCTTTAGCAAAAGTTCTAGCTCTGACTTTCAAATTGTAGTATTTTGTAATTCTTCTTTGATACTCAGCGGTTCTAATTGCAACCTTAACTCTTAGTCCTTGTATCAAGTCTAGTGATTGCTTTCTTAGCTATTGGTTGAGGTCAAATGTGTATGTTATCCTTCTATGTGACAAGACATCGACCTCAACCAGAAGCATAGCTTCACATCCATATGTCAGGGAAAAGGGGGTGTGTCCCGTAGCTGTTTTGGTAGAAGTTTTGTACGCCCACAACACTAAAGGCAACTCCTCTGCCTGATTTCCTTTGGATTGATTTAGGCGTTTTTTAAGGATTGTCTTAATGGTCTTATTGGCGGCTTCCACAACTCCGTTAGCTTTCGGATGGGCTACTGAGGAGAAACTTTTGATGATTCCATTTTTCTCATAAAATTGGGTGAATTCTTCACTCTCGAATTGTGTTCCATTATCCAATATGATTTTGTGAGGAATTCTGAAGTGGGTAACGATATTTTTTATTATGAAAATCTTAACACCTTTTTGGATGTGATAGTCGGGAGGGGTTCTGCCTCTACCCACTTGGTGAAGTAGTCGGTAGCTACTACGGCATATTTAGCTCCACCCTTGCCAAGCGGCAAGGGCCCAATCAAATTTATTCCTCATACATCGAATGGTCATGGGCATGATATAGTGGTCAACTCACTAGGAGGAAGCTGTGGCACTTTAGAGTATTTCTGACATTTATCACATCTCTTGACATACTCAACCACTTGATTAACCATTTGCGGCTAATAATAACCTTGTCGCATGACCTTTTTGGCCAGCTTAACTCCACTGGAATTGTCTCCACACCATCCTTCATGAGCTTCTTTTAACAAGTTAAGTCCCTTTTCGGAATTTACACACCACAAGTAAGGAAGTGAATGTCCCTTTTAATAGAGTACGTTGTCTACAATCCCGAATGTAGGCGCTTGGTGTCTTATCCTTCTCGCGTCTTGCTTACTATGGGGTAAGGTTCCTCTTAGGAGGTAGTCTACTATAAGAGTGATCCATGTAGTCTTCTGCTGGCGGGTTGTTTCTATTATGGGGGGTTTCCTTTTGAAGTTTCCTTCTTGGTTTTCTTCATCTCCATATCTCAAAGCTTGGGATCTAGATAAGACTAGTAGCTCTTTCCCCTTTTCCGATTCTTCTTGTTTAATGCTAGGCGTTCCCTGATATCCCACTTGTATTATTCGAGTTTCGGGGGCCCCTCGGGAGCTGGCTAGCTTGGCTAACGAATCCGCTTGGGCATTCTCCCCACGGGCTAATTGATGAACTAAGAAGTCCTCAAATAGGGAAAGAATCTTTAATACCTTCTTCATGTATATGATCAACTACTTATCCTTGGTTTGATATGTTTGTTTTATTTGGTTTACAATTAATTGTGAATCACTAAAGATTTCTATCCGCGGTATCTTCAATTGCATTGCTAGATTCAAACCAGCTACCATTGATTCATACTCGGCCACATTATTGGTTGTCGGGAACCCCAACTTCATGGTGTATTTCAAGCGGTGTCCATCAAGGGTAATTATAACATAACCTTCCCTGCTCCCTGCTAGTTGGAAGCTCCATCTATAAAGAGCTGCCATTTGGTCTATAAGTCGTTTTCTTTAACTGATTGTTCTGAACTGAAGTTCGTGCACTCGTTCACGAAATCTGTGAGAGCTTGTCCTTTAATTACTACCCAAGGGTGGAACTCAATCTCATATCAGTGAAGCTCGATACCCCCATTTGATTAGTCTCCTCGAGGTTTCTGGTTTGCTGAACACTTGCTTGAGGGGAAAACTAGTCAGAACTCTAATAGGGTGAGTCTAGAAATAACCTTTGAGCTTTCGTGCTGTAAGAATTAAGCAATACACCAATTTCTCTATAATAGTGTATCGGGTTTCCGCGTCCTTTAGACTTCAGTTGACATAGTAGATGGGATGCTGAGTCCCATTAATCTCTCTTACCAGGACTGAGCTTACTGCATGTTCAGAGACAAACATATATAGGTATAGATCCTCTCCCCTCTTGGAACTAGATAAAACTGGAGGCGTTCCCATATAAACTTTTATTTCCTGGAATGTCTTCCTACACTCTTCATTCCATTCGAAATTATTCTTTTTCTTTATAACATTGAAAAAATGAACACATTTATTAGTAGCTTTGGAAATGAACCTGCTGAGAGCTGCAACCTTCCCATTTAGGCTCATGACTTCTTTGCTTGTTTTAGGTTCCTCCATATCTGTAGTAGCTTGTATTTGGTCAGGGTTGGCTTCAATCCCATACTCACTTACTACATACACCAAAAACTTCCTAGATTGAACTCCAAAAGAACATTTTTGAGGGTTTAGTTTCATCTAGTAATTTCTTAAGACCTCGAACATTTCCTCCAGATCCTTTAGGTGGTTCTCTGTTTTGGTGGACTTCACCAGCATATCATCCTTGTATACTTCCATACTACGCCTTATTTGCTCTTGAAACATCCTGTTTAATAGTCTTTGGTATGTTGCCCCTGCGTTCCTCAAACCAAAAGGCAACACATTATAGCAAAACGTTCCCCAGTCGGTGATAAAGCTGGTATGCTCCTCATCGGGTTTGTGCATCAGAATTTGGTTGTATCGCGAGTAAGCATCAATAAGGGACAATATCTTGTGACCACTCATAGTATCAACCAATTGATTGATCCATGGAAGAGGGTAACAATCGTTCAGATAAGCCTTGTTTAAATCCGTGTAATCAATGCACGTCCTCCACTTCCCGTTGGTCTTCTTCATTAGCACGGGATTAGCTAAACATTTAGGGTAAATAACCTCTCGGATAAACCCGTTAGTCTCCAACCTTTTGACTTCCTCCTTCAAAGTCTTTATCCGATCTTTATTGTATTGTATCTTCTTTTGTCAGACCGGGGTTATCGAAGGGTCGATGTTTAGGGCACGGCTCATTATTGATGGGTTGATGCCATTCATGTCTGAATGGGTCCAAGCAAAAACATCTTTGTTGAGCTGTAGGAACCGGATTAAATCGCCTCGGAGGGGCTCCATTAGCCTTTTTCCTATGTTAACGACCTTCGATTTATCTTTTGCATCAACGTTTACTTCTTCCACCTCTTCTATTGGTTTTATCCTTTCGATATCTCCTTTAGAATTCCAATCTGTTATGATTTATCCTTCCTCAGTAGAGTTTACCTCATTGGGCACCTTCCTCTTCCATTTCAAAGAAGCGTACCTACCATTAGTGCATTTGTCAATTTTATTTATTTTTAACTTAGCTTCGAATGAGAGATGTGGGAATCCCCTATTCGAAGGCATAAAAAGTAGAAGTATCAAAGTACGAAGAACGCTCCCTTTTGAATTTTTCAACCGTTACGAAGTACAATTCGTAGGAGCTAAACTGTTCTCCCCTGATGGTACCCCATCCTTGCTTGGTTAGGAATTTTAACGTGAGATATTTGGGAGAAACGAAGGCGTCCATTTCCTCTAAAGACGGTCGTCCGAAGAAGGCATTGTAATAGGACAGTTGATCGATTACAACAAAGAGAGTTTTGAAAGTCCTATGAAGTGGGGATAATCCTACTTGAACCAGAAGGCTGATTTAACCCACCGGAGTTGACCCCTTGTTGTTGAATCCGAAGACTGGTTCATTACTAGGTTTCACCTTCTTCTTGGAAATTCCCATCTGATCGAAAGTGTGCTTGAAGACGACATTGCCAGTGCTTCCACTATCCACCAAGATTTTAGAAACAACCAAAAGCCCTATCTGTGCCATTATCATAAGGGAGTCGTTATGTGGGTGACGGACCCCTTTCTTCATTTCTTCGGGAGAGATCACCAGGTTGTGCATCTTGAGAGCGTAATGTGCATTCTTCAATGAAGGTTCCTCTTAAATGGAGAAGATTCCCTCCATGGCTTCTTTCATGTACTGATTTCGGGCTTTCGGATAGCTTCCAGCAGGGTGTGGCCCTCCATGAATCACGTTGATTCGATTTACGGGTGGTTCTAAATCTAGGTTGCTCTCCTCCGTGGCAATTCCTATTGCATTCACTGAAACCTTCTGTTGTCAACTTGCGTGCTTAGCTGATGTTGTCTTGTTTAAGACAAATTCCTTCAGGTGTCCCTCTCAGATTAGCTTCTGAATAATCCCGTCCATTACCTTGCATTCGTCAGTCTTGTGTTCGTTGATTTTATGGAATTCACAATATTTACCACCGGAATGAGGTTCAGGGCAATTTTTCGCTTTGAACGGGACGGGGAAGCTATTAACTCTTTCTTTTGCGACAATATACACATATGAGATGGGCTTTCTTAGGGCAACTAAGTTGGTATTAGAATCTTTCCACCTCGACCTCTTGTGATTTCCTTCCGAGAGCTTTCGACCAAAGTTTGGCCTTCCTCCTTCCCCTTGAGGCCCGAACTATCTCTTTGTGAAGTACTGTTCATCCATGCGAATGAACTTGTCGTCTTGGAAATGGAAATCCTACAAGTCTCTGCAGCCGTGAATATATAACTCCTTCCAAAAGGGGTGTTTTCAATCAACCCTGAGTGTACGGAAATTAGCTTGTCGCGGTCGTTCACATCCTTGGCCTTTAAAGCCTCGATGTTGAACCTTTTCAAATAGTCCCCGAGAGACTTCTCTTGCCTCTGTTTTGATGTTGGCGATGACTGTATAGTCTACGGTTGGATCTTTGCAGATGTAGAATTATGTGGAAAATTCATAAGAGAACTGCTTCCATGAGTAAATGGTATTTTCCCTGTACTGGCGATACCATTTTGCCGCTGCCTCTTGAAAGGTAATTGAAAAGAGGCGGCATCTGACGGCTCTGGAAGCATTGTAAAGATCCATCTGCTGTCGAAAGCCATTAGATGATCATCAGGGTCAGACATCCCTAAGTACTTTATGGTTGGAACTTTCACCCTTGACGGTATTATGGTGTTCATAATTTCATCGATGAACGGTGCTACACTTTTGTTGTCATTAATTCTATCATCTTGGGTCCTCTTTCCCTTGCTCCCCAACAAGTCCTTGATGGTCCTCTGAGTGAGATCTTTGATGTAAGCCTCCATGTTGTCATAGTCTCCTCTTTTGGGATTATAGCCTTTGGAGGTGGAGCCCCCAGGCAGTTCCTACTCACATTGATTCCCTTGATGATCTACACCTGTCATACGAGACTTCTTTTTTTGTAAGAAGTTGCCTTAAAATTTTCCTTTACTTCTAATTGTTGAACAGGGGCCTTCCTTTTTGGAGATTCATTTGTCTCTCTGACTAGATATGGTGAATTTTGAGGACATTTCCGCCTGGACGGCGTCAACCTTAGCCTCCATTTCTTGGAGTTGCTTTTCCAAGACCAAGATTCTTGTGACATTATCTTCCATGGCGTTTATGTCTGGCATATGATGTGGATTGGATGTGGTTCCCTTTTCGTTGTTATTTGGGTTGAGTGTTGGACCCTCATTTCCTTCAAGGTTGGCGTTGGGATCCAGCTCTTTGCTTCGATCCTCCAATCTCTTCGATTTCATCTTTACTGCCATGGAGCAATAAATTTTCCAAATTATTTTTTACAAATTGACCATAAGGACGGAGGTTCAACCCCTCCCTCTAGCTCTAGAATGTTAACGATATTTTCCGTCAACACCCGGATTACAGTATGTAAGACACGTGTTCATGGGATTTGGCATCGTCATGATTCAGAGTTATTGAAATATATTCTTAGGCCTGTGATTCTAAGCTAAATTGCCTTCCCCTGGGCATTAGAATTTCGTCTCTAATTATTGTTGACCTTGCTCCCGCAGGGTGAACATCGCACATATCGCACGATGGCATTCTGTGTTAGCTTTGGGAAAGCTATTTAACTTTATATCACTAGGCTTTATGACATTAATGATTTTCTGAACCATGACGAAGTCTCTATGTATTACGATAGGAGGAAAATAGGCTGACATTTCCCTTAATTTCATGGATGAAGGCACCGTGGTATTCGTCAACTTCGATGATCCTTCGGCGTCATATCCGCTCAGGAGAGGGGCCTGAATCACGTTGGAGATCAAATTATGAATTCACAGATGACCACTTTTCTCGATGGACGGGAAAAGTTAGGCTCAGCATGAGGGTGTAGATCGATCATGGTGATCCCTCAAGGCAAGGAGAAGGAGACTTCGTATTTCTATGAATCCTTTTCTCCATTGCTAGGGTGCCATGGTTGATCTTCTCATCAGAAAGGTTAGTGTTAACTCCCTATTTCATCACTATGGCACAATAAGATTATCAAATCGCAATATGTTTAAGACATGGAATTCTCCATTTTTAAGTTGTAGATGTATTACAAGAATTTATAATTTTCTTCTCTTGAGAGAAGAAGAAAACCGAATTAAGAGAAAAAATGTTCGCCCCCTTTATGAGGCTCCTCAAGTACTATTTTAGAGAATCTGGGGTCCTTCTATCGGTGGGCTATTGGGCTTGAATGGGCTTATGTCGGCCGCTTTTTTCCTTGTTCTCGGGCATTTGGTTCTCGGCTGTCCTCATGGCGCCGATTATGATCTCCAAAGCGAGGGTCCCGGATGACTTGGGCCTCCTCGAGACTGAAGTGAGTCTGTTGTCGTGGCGTTTTTCATATTACGTTTGAACTCTCGGTAGATTCTTATGGGCGTTGGCTCTCGGACATAAGCTTTCGGATGTAGGCTTTCGGCTTTATTGTGGGTACTTAGAGGAGCCTTCCCTCACAATGTGCGTCGATACCTGCCGGTATAAACTGTTGTTGGTTTGGGTACTAGGTAGATTAGTACAAGTAGCTTTCATCGTTGCTTGAGTCTCAGTTTAGCCTTCCGGTTTGGTTCTCCGGGAGGTGGCTTTCGGTGATATCTATGTTACTTATGAAGGTAGCCCTTTGCCATTTATGAATTCGATTTTCAGGAGCTAGCCACGGACCATTTTCATGTATTGGTCCGATACTCTTCTTTGGGTAGTCCCTATCAGATGGACATGTTGGAAGAACTTTGCTGGCATCTTGTATGTCTCGGGTCCTTTTCTTCTTGAGGGTTGTCGGTCCATGTTGCTCTCGGATCTTTCCCTCCGTACCAAATCATCCAACATCCTTTCACTGTCAACTTATGCAAAGATAATTTTGGTAATGACAAAGTTATTAAAAACAACAGGAGTGATTCATGCATTCCATGGTGTATTTATAAACTCTACAAATGTCAAAAGGTGTAGCTTCATGAAATGTCATAACTTTGCAGACGAATGGAATTATTCAACAAAGCCAATTCAGAAGCAAATAGGCGAATCATTTCGAACCACACTTTATCTCCAATAAACGTGTACTTCGAGGGTGCAAAATGTTAGCCTACTTTTTGGATTAGGCTATACAAGCCTAAAAGGCTGATCGGCGAAAAATGTTGATTATAAGGACTCGCAGCAGAAGCCGATCAGTTTGGAGACCCCCGAACCGAACCGCTTTATTGTGAAGCAAGTAGGCCAAGAGATGAAAAGAAGGTGGCAGAACCGGATCGGTTCGGTGCTACCCGATCTGCACTCTCTTTCTGCCTTTCCGATCCGAACTGAAGACCAGCAGTTCAGCACCCATGATCCACGTCCGCCTAAAGATCTGGAACAGTTAAGCTCCATATCCTACGATCCTAATGCGCTGTCACCATCAGTATGAAAACCGAACCCGACTCTAATGGGATGATCGCCACGTGGCTCCGATCCGGATCGAGTTCCTGCTTATGAATACACCATAACCTATCATTTGGAGGGATCTTTTGGGACATTCCTCACTCTAACTTTATTAACCACTGAACTCCATTACTCCATTCAGTTCATCCTCAACTTTTGAAGCATATTGCATCAAACATCGAGTGAAATTATCAATTGTATTAGAGTGATTGAAGGAAATTCAGCATTGTATTTGTACTCATATCGTTAATCAACAAAGTATAAAGTGGACGTAGGCTCTTTAACACCGAACCACTATAAATCGTATGTTCTTGTTGTTTTACTTTCTACTTTATTTGAAATTATCATTCATTTAGGTGTTAGAACCAATTTTTGGTCTAACAAACTTAATAAAAAAAATTAGGACTCTTTAAAGCACTAAGTTTTATTTAATTTATAACTAGGATTATAGATCCAATTAAAATTTAAAAGAGATATCCTATAAACCAAATTTTCAGTAATATTATCCTATAAACCAAATTTTCAGTAATATTATCACTAAAAATTCATTGGCTTTTAAACCAAATATATCAACATGTAATCGTATAAATAGTGTAAAGTAAAAAACCTACTTTAACCTCTATAAAAAATCTCTAGTATTATTCCAATATTACTGAAAACTATTAAATTTATATTAACATCAAATAATTTGAGAACTTTTGCAAGAATAAATTTAGTCGTATTGCATTCAAAATTTACAAGCTTAGTATTGTCCAATTTATTCTTGTCAATTTTATTATTGCTAAAATAACATTTTTTTTATTAATTAATTATACTTTACTTTCATAAAATCTTAATATTATTCAATTCCATGTGTAAGTTAACCATATGTGCACTTTAGATTTAGGTAGGATGCAAACTTTCCAAATGTATTAAAAAAATTAATGTAGTATCCTAACACCCAATTTTAATGACTTTCCATTATCTATACTGCATAATTTCGAATTAGTTCATAATAAACTAAATTTTTCTAAGTATTTCCTGTTAGCATACGAATAAAACTAAATTTCAGAAGAAAATTTAAGTTAGGCCTATAAAAGTCAAAATTAATAGCATATTTGAAATTGTGTATATCATATAACTCTTTAAGTTCCACTTGAAGTGGAATGACTTAATTCCAACATTCATGCCAAAAACAATTGCTATTACCAAATTGTGCAAAATTATTAGCATCTAAGTAATAAATATCAAAATTTAACATAATAGATCTCCAAATATGGGACATGGTGCTAATGTTACAAGCAGTGTGAAATAAATCGTAAGGACTGTTTGGCTAAAGTCTCTGTTAAGTTTTTAAATACGCATATTCCTGTCTAAAAACATTGTAAATTAGTTCTTTTAATTTAAAATCATCGAAAACTAATGTAGAAAACTACCAAACTTCAAAATTTAATTCAATTTATAATCATCTTCGTATTCATGTAAGAAAAATTAAAAAAAAAATACTCAAAAAACAAATAACCAAAAATATCATGCTTTAGCAAAACATGTAGGAATAACTGCTGCTTTTCAAAAAAGTGCAGATATCACCACAATTATGACAAAAAAATGCATAATTTTGTGTTGATTTTGCCGATTGCTTCAAAAATTCAATTATAATGTCTACATTTGTTCAACATCACATTATTGTAGAAAAATCATCAAAAAATGATGTAAATTACATACAAATGAAAAATAACTCACATTCATTAAAACTGCAGAAAAAGAATCAACTAACAGAAAAAATACAGAAATGTCTGCAATTTTTTGACATGATGTCTGCAATATAATATGGGAATAGCTGCAAATATGTCTGTATTTTTGTATAATAACTATAGACATTTCTGCAATTTTCTTTTTCTTTTTCAGTATCTGCAGTACACTATAGGAATATATGCTGATATATCTGTATTTTTTTCATAATAAGTGCAAACATTTCTGCAATTTTTTTCTTTTTTAGTAATCCTCTTTTGATATCTACAATTTTTTAAGATTTTATTTTAGGTATTGGCCGAAAAAACATGAAAATAATATTGCTACGGTTTTAGAGATCCGATGACATTGGAAGTTGCACATAAATCAGCCTTATACCATCTTTGATTCTAGGGACCCACCTCCAATTTCCATTAAATTATAAGTCCCTCCATATCATTGATCTGAAATCATTTCTTTTCAAAGAAAATTTTCATTATCATCATTAAATTTCCACGTCCATTTACCAAACAAAGACATATTTAAGTTATGAAGGCCAATAATTCCCTCTCCTAATTTTTATATTTACAAATCAATTCCAAATTAACGAGGCACTTAGAGCAATAATAGGATAATCACCACTCTACAAAAAATATCTCTTAATTTTATTAATTTTGGTAGTTACTTATTTAGGAAAAAGGGGAAATTACATATAATAAATAAGTAAGCAGATAAAACTGAATTGACAAAATAATCCTACCTTCTCTCAATAAGTGCTTACATTCCATTTAGATATTCTTTTATTAATTCTATACAGTATTGATATCTGATCATCATGCATAAGTTATTAAGGTCTAATTAAATAAATTAGACATTCTGTAGGAAATTTCATCAATTTTACAATTCAAAGTACATGCAATTTGATTTTCTACAATATTTACATCTTTTAAAATAAGCATTAAGCATTTTTCAAAATTAATCTTTAAAGTAGATAGAAGTTCAAAATGATATAAGATAAACTTAAGAGCAATGATATGATTAGGCTAACGTGAATGCAATGCTAGAAAGGATCAATTGTCACATTTATAATATTGAATAATGGTATCTCTAACGGCTATGCAATGTATGTGCAAGCCGTTGGCAAATTTCTTATTGAATTTTACTGCGGTTATATCTGTGAGAAATACCTAATTTACTCATGGTTATAACTGTGATAAATTTCAAAATACTCACGGTTATTCTCGTGATACTTAGTGAATTTAAGTAAAATTCATAGTATCATCTGCAAATTGAAGGACACAATTAATAGTAATCTCATTACCTACAGTAATTAGTTTCCTATATCCAACTACTAGTAGCGCACTTAATGGTTCTAACGAAAACCTCAGAGCTAGGTTAAGCAATAAAGGAGATAAAAGGCCACCTTGTCTAAAACCACGTTTAAATTGAACATTATTTCCTATATAACATTAATTAAAATATTTGAATTTCCAATTCTAAAAAAATGATATAATATGTCACGTCCATTTAGTACTAGTACCTTGAGCCATAAATAAGTATTAAGGTTTTAAAAGGAAAAAGCGTACATAAGGCGTTTTCAGGTCCAAGAGGCAGGCGTAAGCCTTAAAACACTAAGGCATAAACTTCTCTATTAAAAGAACAACAAAAAAAATATAATGAAATTTTAAATAAAATAACACGAAATGGAAAAATAAACATAAAACATTCTTAGAGCATTCAAAGAAGTTCAAGCAAAATAAAATCATCCATAAATTAAAGTTAAATCAGCATTTATTGCAATGTATCAAATGTATCTTCCTCCTCGTCCATAAGCATGTTGTCGTCCAATCTATCGTCATTATAATGGAAAAGATCTTCCATGTGTGATCCCATGAAAGGTATTAATCACCAACATCAACATTTTCAATACTTACGCCTTTTCGTTTTGAATCATTGCCTTTATTTTTTTAGATAATAATATTAGTTTAATTTATAATTAAAAATTAACTGTTTATTTGATACTACAAACAATCTTTTGTTTTACTTACTTGGACCACGTATATAACATATTATTTTGAATGTAATGATTGGAGAAAAAGAATGAAGAGGCTCTTTTGAAGGAGGAGGTGGAGTGGGACCTATACAAGATGTAAGTTCTCGGGTTTGAATTGTTGATTCTCTAGTGCATAAAGTAACTCCATATATCGAGGTAGGTATATCCCTTATGATGTCAACATCAAGAAACTAATCATCTTCTTCTAGCCAACTTTGATCAAAAGGAAGAACGTGATTTTTCATGTTGGTAATTCACTCATCATTGAAATCAATTTCTTCCACAATAGTTGGATCAATGTTTCTTTTTCTCATAATTTCTCTATCTCAAAGCAGTGTTATGATACACCAAAGAATAGTGATTTAGTAGTTTCCTTATCGATTTAGAGGCATGTAAGCACATAAGGGATGTAAGAACCACAAGGTTAGAAAAGTGGATTGGGATGAAACTCCCTAATTTAATAGGTAGTTAATGGAAAATCAATTGGTGACTTAATTATCATTTATGGAAAATATAAGGAGAAACAAATAAAAAGGATTTGGAATGGGTGTCTGTTAGGATAAACGTTAATAAGGACAAATTAATGTCCACAACATAAGGATATGTTAAGAAAAAAAATGGAAGAATGCCTTTTTTTAAAATAGGAACAAATTTCTGTTTGGTAAATATAGAATTTTGGAATTTGAAAGAGTACTAAATGGCCAATAAGTGAACAAATATTGAAAATGGAAATGCTAAGGAAATACGTAAAGTCATTTATGTGAAGGTATGAATATCTGATTAAATGTCCAAAAGAATGAGCATTATTTAATGGATAAAATGGGCATAGAGGACATTCATAGAGGCAACAATTAGGTATGTCAAGAAATGAAGATAATAAGAACACAGAAGAATGTATTTAATAAAAGAGATAGACTTCAGTAGAATAGTATGTCAGAAAGTTTAGGAAAAACGATCGAAATGTTAAGAAACCTGTAAAGATGGTTTTTGATACACCACTAAATTATTTTGGGAAAGGAAATTTTGAGGTGACTGTTAAACATTTCATTTATATGCTCGAGTAACATAATAATTCCATTCCGGGTGGGTTGTTACAATCACCAATCATTCTACCCATATAAGCATATAAGTTTTTTTATTTCATCCATATTAAAAAGGATCTCTACAATAAAATTGTGGATTCAAGTAGTAGCCCTCTACATTTAATGGTTGGTAAAATTGCATTTTCCATTGCCTATCTATACGGCTCCTAATAGGTTTGTATTTTCTCTCATTATTTCCAGCATTTTTAAGCAATCTTTTGCTTCACTACATCCATTAACTTATATATATATTCCCCACGACATGTCTTTCTTCACACAATAGGCAATATGTTGCCAAAAAACCATAAACTAACATATATATATTTTAGCTTAAATGCCATTAATTTTTTAGCAAATGGACCTTCAATCCGTTCTTCATAGGAAAATAAAGCAATACTACCTTCTTTTAGCATGTATAAACTTTAAAGAGTAAGAAAAGATGTGATAAATCTAGTGACGGTGGGAAAAATTAGCTCTCTATCTTTTGTAAACTTCCACATCAAAAGGACAACCCATGAATGACCATATATAAATTTCACCACAAATTTAGCCTTTTGAATGGTTTGGTTAAACATTGTTAATTAACTAATAATTTCTCCCTTTCCTCCATTAGAAGATTGCTAGCTCTTTCATGGTTAAAGCATTATCGGTAAAAATTTGAACTACATTATCATCTCTTGCTTCATCTATAAAATTACTGAAGTATGTAACTAAAAACCAACATTATTTGTCGTATCAAATGCATTAATGAATTTCAAAATCCATGTACCTTTTGGTCCATTAACTAGAAAGTTAATAATAACTTCACTCTTTCCATATGTCCAACCATCAGACATAATAGTGCATCTGAACTTCTCCTAATCATTTTTGTAGGCTCCAAGCACGCTTCTGATGTTTTCATCACTTTCCTTAAAAATTCGAGTCTTTAACTCATAGCTAAAAGGTGGTTTAAATTTGGCATCATATTTTGTAATATTTTCCGTTGCCACTTTATAATATGGAGTGTTTGTCGTGCTAAATGGGATTGCACTAGTATAAAACCATAATCTAATTTTCTTGCAAGCTTCCTTTCCTTTGTTTATCTTGGGGCGATTATTCTAAGTACTTTTTTTTACCTCTAAATTGATAAATTGATTCTTTGCTCCTTTAGGCTTAGCAACATTACCACTTCCACTACAGCTTTCAAGTTCACAGCTATTACCATCATCTTTAATGCATTCACTTATACCAATTTCAGTAAACATATCAAATTTGGATTACTTAACATGGTTAATTTTATCTATAATTCTTGCGCATTCATTCTGAACTTTTGGTTATAGAATAATTCTGAGATGAGTGCATGTTAAGTGTTGTTCAAAATGAGTGATCTTCCGATGCATATATGATTACAAAATCGACTAACAAGGTATTTTGAATAGGTGGAATTTGGTAATTTTTTGACCTAGTCCTATGCAACAACTTTCTTGCTCATTTTCTCTTCAATATAACTATTGCAACATACATTGTAAATGCACAACAATTGTAAAATTATTTAAAAGTGATATTCTACAATTTGATTCTAGGAAATGTTATCGAATCGGTTCAACTTTTTACCATCGAATCAATTATGGTAACTGGAATCAAAGTTCAATATCTTTAAAAACAGAAATCTTTTTCGCTTTTGATGTTGAGTCAAGCACATGAGAATAAGAAATTAGTGCTGATTTTTTTGAATGATTCGATTCAAGAAGCCAGTACCTTTTCTATTTTTAAGCATATGAATCCATACGTTTTCTGAATGAGGCATATGTTTTCTACGTTTTTACACCTCAAACAGTTTAAAGCACATGCTTTAGTTTTTTTCACTCATAAAGGCTGCCTTTATTGCGTCATAGCTTCTACCTCGCCTTGGGGTATGCCTTATGCATGTTTTTTTTAAAACACTGATAATTATTTAGTAAAAACCCAATCAATTAAATAAAAAAGGCCAGTGAAACCATGTTTTAAAACCACATAAGTAATAAATATATTTTTGAACTATTGCTACTCTATTTGAGATTTTCCTATCTTCAATGGAAGATGTTTGATACATATTAATACATTCAGTTTAGAATTGAGTTTATTAGCTAAAACCTCAGAAATGATTATAAAAGAACACTTTAGTGAAAAAATAGGTTTGAAGACCATTAGTTCGTTAGCACCTAATTTCTTATGTAATAAAATAATATTAGCAAAAATAAATCTACCCAACTGAATTCAGTCATCAAATCTTTGAACATCTTCATTAGATCATTTTTGAACATGTTCCAAAAGTTTCATAAAATAAAATAGAAAATCCATCCAATCCTGGTGATTTATCATTCAGACTTGAATAGTACAAAACAATTAGAATGTTAATTCAAATAACTTAATTTCAATTGATGTCACAATTTTCAATAAGGGTTTTGCAAACTTTCATTATTGGGTTATTGAAATTTCCCGTAAGAGGTGTGATAGTGTTGAGGATGTAGATTAACAATCCTTGCTTTTGGTCGAAAATAATAGTTTTTAAATTTCAAATGATCACCCTTTTAAAAAATATAGTGAAAGGTCACTTTCTCATTCCTTTTGTAATTATTCATCTTTCTATATTTTAGATATTATATAAACTTCCTTATCATAGTTATCTCTTCGTCATCATCATCGTTGTTTGAATCCGAATCTTCGGTTATTATATTGAGTGCTATTGATTTCTTTTTTGATGACTTATTTTCTCTTCTTTCTTGCATCTCGACTTCAAATGACATTAGATTTCCAATTACCTTTTCAATTTTCATAGTACTGGTATCATTGGCCTCTTCAATCGCCAAAGTCTTTTGATCCCATTCCGGAGTTAATGAAGCTAGAATTTTTCTGACTTGGTATTCCTCATAATATATTTTTCCCATAGCTATTTTTAAATGCAAAATCTCCTGGAACCTATAGTACGTATCAGAGATAGACTCATTCCGGTTCATTTTAAATAATTGAAAATGATAAATTAACATAAATATTTTGGTCTATTTAACTTTGCTTACTCCTTCATGAGTCAATTGCAAAGTTTTCCAGATTTCATATGCAATCTTACACATAGTCACCCTAGTAAATTCATTTCTGTCAACTAAAAAAGAAACACTCATGGCTTTAGAATTATCTTGTTCAACAGTCTTTTGCTCAACAGTCCATTATGAAAAATCAGTTGTAGGTTCTACATATTCAATTTGAGTTATGTTCCAAGTGTCTAATCCTATTGGTTGTAAATATATTTTCATTCTATAAGCTTAATATGCATAATTACTACCGTTAAATGGTGGTGGTCTTACTGTGGATTGACCCTCTATAAAAGAAATAGGATTATTAGTGTTGACATTACCAGTGTTGGTTGCCATTTAAATATTTTCAAAAATCAGTTTATGAATACTTTGAAAAGCAATACTCTAATACCAATTGCGGGGAAATGTTGATCACGGATATAAAAGGAAAACTTAACACTACAGGGATGTGAATACTATTTAGTGAAATTTATGAAATTTTTCTAGTTCGTGAGAAAAAATGCAAATCACATTTATAAACAATCACAGAATCAAACTCAGATGCAGATAATAATAAGTAAAAGCAGTAAAGGAGAAAACACACTAGGATTTTTATATTAGTTCGCTGTTATCCTACATCCAGTCCTACACAACTCTGGGTAGGTGCTGTTTTTTTTCTTCCAAATATATCCAAATTATAATCCTCAATTTCACTAGCCACGAGGTTCACCCCTCCTGTTTTTCGAGTTGAGTGAGACTCAATTGATTTTCCGGGCTATAACCACACCCAACTGATTTGCGGGATACAATCACACTCAGTTGATTTGAATGGGCTACAACCACACCTTTTCATTACCAGTTTTGGAAGAAAGACTCGACAGAACTTTGATCTTGTGATCTTGATTACAAAAACACCTATAACTCTAAATTGTATTTGAATTTTAAGAGAATGCAAAAGAGAATCAAAGTAGAAAAGAATTCGTTTTATTCTCTTTGAATTCTGATAGAATTTGATTATTGAAACTTAAATTTTAAGAGTATTAACGGAGAGGAGAATAAAGATGAAGAAGATAATAAAATTAGTTAAAAATTTCGAAATTAGATGGTTTTATAGTGTATAAACATTCATATCTCTTGAGGAAAATATTTAAATAAATAGACACAACATTTGAATTTTGAAAAATAATGGTCGCCATGTCTACATGGGGGGGGGGGGGGGTAGAAGATGTCGACATGCCGTAGGAAATTCTAAAATTTAAGCCTTTTTGAAAACAATGTAAATGATGCTTAAATAAATCATGGTAATTTTGGAAATTAAAAAAACTATTTTCTTATATATTAAAGTAGTATAATATGGTAAGAATATAATTTTGTTAATGTAACAAGCTAGAATTTTAACAATAGAAATTAATTATTAAAATATAGAAAATAGGAATTTCTACAACTGATGGAATTTCACCACATAACCTTAACCGATGCGTTCGTCTCGGAATTCTAGTCAATTTTCATGTTTGGAGTTTCGCAAACAGATTCTATATGAAAAAGTTACGAACAAAATACGAAAAAAAGACGGAAATAAATATTCAGAATATAATATATATGTATATATATTTCCTTCTTTAACCCACCCTCACAGGACATTTCGGCCGAAGAGCGGTCGACCACTCCTAGGAGGGCGTCGATCGCTTCGGGTCTGTAGTGCCAAGTGACAGCTAGCTTTTGAAGGGTATTTTGTTATATTATATAATATAAATGGACAAATGTTTATTTAAATAAATCTAACGGTTCATAGCCAATTCCACTTCTATTAATAAAGGGATAAGGCCTCATTCTTTTCCACACAAATATGTAGGCAGCAGTGAAGCTCTGCCATTTCCCTTTCTCTTCAAATTAATTTATTAATTAAAAATATATTCATATACAATCCATCAAATAAAAATCGTATATATCACAAAGGGATTATCAGATTGAAATGGAAAGGGTATGAATTGACTCTGATCAGTTCTACATCAGATTCTCTCCTCTTTTCCTATTTTCTTGCAGATTTACAAATCTAAAGGTATCCCCTTTTCAAAATAATTGTAGATCTACAAGAACTTGGGAACTGTAGGCCTAAAAGATTATTCAGATTTCTGATTTGGATGCTTTCAGATGAGTGAGAAATTTATATACAAAGTTATAATAGCCTATTTATCTCATTGAATTAGATCTCGAAATATATGCCTAATATCATCAGATTTGTTTATAATATTGATGAATTTGAAATGACACCTGTCATACTTGTTTATAAATATTGTCAAAACTTAAAGTAATGAATTGTTGTTATGAATAATATTGTTGTAGGCTTACTTAAATTATTTGTACATATTGCCTACAGTTGTGTTGGGAAATATACCGTGGTTGTTACAAAACACTATAGATCTGGATATCAGTCCCATTAAACACTGTTTAGATGTAGTTATATTCTAGTCTATAGTTTCAATGTTAATTTATGAATTATGTGATTTTGATTTAAAAGATATAAACCTGTTTGTATTCGATGTTGTTGGTATTTTGGCTTAGCTGTTGTAAATGTCATTTTCTCCTTTTTGAACAAAAATACATTATTTTGAAACTCACAAGAAGTGTAATAAAAGATGAAAAAGGGGAAAGTTGTGTAGATGCACGTATAAATATAAATATACATATTTGTGCATAATTTGCATCAACTATTCCAAAATATACTTAAATATATGTATATTTCTTATGGTTTGAAATATGTCTATTTCAATAATCAGACATAATTTACAATAACTATACCTAACAGTCTTTTTGTAAGATTTGGAACCATATAGCAAGACTGAATACAAAAATGAAAGTTTGGTTATTGTTTAAACCAAAATATTGAATTAACGATAACAATATTAAATGAAGATAACTATGTTAACTACGCAAAAATAAATATAAATATAATACATTATCTGCCGGTTCTACGTAAACGAAAAAATATACATTATATTGAATGTTCGAATGTTTTCATTTATGGAATAATACATGTAAATGTAATCTATACTAAATTAATATATTTGCTGTGACCATTATAACAATTAATGTGATTGCTTGCTATAAATACGACTAAAAATGAATAAATAACAATTGTAACTGATGTTTATTGGAGGAAAGTGAATTTAATTAGGTCTAATGGTTATAATTCCTAAGATTTATTAGGATTAATATTGTAAGCCCCAATCAGGGAATTTAATTTATAATCACATTAAGATACGAGGCTAAGCTCAACTTGTAGTAGAAGTCTGCTCGGAACCGACCGACAAATCCAGCATCCATAAGTGGTCAACTTATTGTGAGAGGTCTGGTGCATATATATATATATATATATATATACATATATATATATATATATAACAGATAATAAATAAGTAAACAAAAATTAGCAATGTCTGTTGGGTTACAACAAATGGATATTTCGGGACCGATAAGACAAGGATATCCATTGATAATTAATGTCTTAGGAAAATTATGGCCATTTGGCTCATAAATGACATTAATTGTAATCAATGATGATAAAAGGAAATTAAAGATTAATTGTTGCCTTAGGAAAATATGAAAGTTATGGTTATAAAGGGCAATAAATATATAAATAGAAATAAATGAAACAAAAGGGGATTAGGGGGTATTGATGGTTGTTTAAATTACTAAGTCCAATTAGAGAAAATAATCAAATAAATATCCTAGGATAAGGAGGATATAACTTTCCTTATTTTGCAAATTAATATGGAACTTATAATTAAAAGTTAGGATTGGACTTGGTAGGTTAATGATGTGAAATGTTATTAACCATAGGAACCCGTGACGATAATTAACTATATGCGTATGGTATTTCTGTGAAGGGAAACTAAACAGGAATAACCCAATAATGTGTCCAGCTTCATCCCAACAGGGAAAAGCATTAAATGCTAAGTGGGGTACGAATTTAATAGTTTTCGCATATTATCCGCTAATTTGGGTCTTAAGTGTCTTGGGTCAAGGAGTCCACCTGGGAGTAGGTCTTCTAGTCTAGGGGTCTTAAATGGTAAGTGTGTGAGGCCTACCCAAACTTGGAAATCTAAAAATATCAGATATGATTACCTATCCTACGGGAAGTAGTAAGCGACTAAGGAGATTATCAAATAAGGTTAGCTGGATGGTAAAGCGAAACACCCTCTCTCACCTTACATGATGTAACAATCCGAAAATCAGGGCCAGTTTAAAAATTTTATCTTGGCAATTTTAGCGAATTTTGAACATTTAAAATGAATTATTTTAAATAATATCGACGAGAAATGTATTTTGAATAGAATTCGAACGTATATATTTTTATCGATCGTCGTTAGAATGTAAATAATTATATATAATTATAAATAGAATTGAAAATAGAATTGAAAATGGCGCGGTAGTTCAATAATTCGATTTCAAACTTCAAATGAAGGTACCGGGTGCAAAACAATCCGGATTTTAGTGAAACCAAAAACATTAGGATCTAATTGAGAATATCTTTCCAACGAATCTGAAAAATCAAAATTTCATAGTGGGGATAAAAAGATATGTCCAGTTGAAATTTCAAAATAGTCGCTATGAAATTCAGGCCCTTAAAAATGGGAATTTTGCAAACGACCTCGGATTTCG
This sequence comes from Allium sativum, assembly GCA_030737875.1. Taxonomy (NCBI): domain Eukaryota; kingdom Viridiplantae; phylum Streptophyta; class Magnoliopsida; order Asparagales; family Amaryllidaceae; genus Allium; species Allium sativum. The sequence goes on along the minus strand of CM060912.1, from coordinate 251,087,992 downwards.
ACGAAACCACTTTTGTTGGATCCGCAGTGTCAAGTTATTGCTAGATTCCAAATTTCATAATTTTTCGAATCAATATGTGATCGTGGCGAAGGAAAACACGTTTGACCAGTTTCAGTTGATTTTAATCGACTGAAAAATGGCCATTTTTCCAACGGTCTCAGAATTCGACGAAACTAGTTTTGTTAAGACCGTATCGTCAATACGAAGCAAGAAAATATTTTTCGGGAATTTTAAGAGTCCGTATGTGGCCCCAGTAAATTGAAATGCGAGCTCAAATTCGATATATAAAGTTATATGTTGATTTCAATGGAAACTGATCGAAACGGTCGAATTGGCTTACGGGACATATCCCATTGTGTTCGGAATGGGGGTAATTAGCTATGGACGACAGTCGGTGGACTTGATTTCGAGTTAGTACAAAAAGTCAACCTTTTTGTGAATAATAAATTAAATAATATAAATTTTAATTAACCCCCCCCTTTATTTTCCTTCTCCCTCATCAGTTCATTTCGTTCCCGATTAGAAAGGAAAAAAACGAACGAAGAACGCCGCCCCTCCTCCAAGCGACGCCATCGCGCGGGACCCTCTCCCCCTTGCCGCGCCGCCCACCGCCGAGCTCACCTCCGATTGACCAACCTCCAGCCCTGCGTTCGACGACGGAGCCCACATCGAAAAACCCTAAACCCCCCTCGAATCCGTACCCGCACCCCTCCCTCGCACTGAGCGCGATCTCGCTTCCTCCCTCTACCCTGCGACCGACGCCAGCACCAAGACCCCACCTCCCCGGCCTCCTCAACTGGCGTGGAACCCCCTCCTCCGCAGAAAAGGTGTGTGTTTATTTTATTTAGTTAATTCAGTTTTTATCTAATACTTAAACTAGTTTTGGTTATCAAATAAAAACCTGATTTTTATGATAGTAGAAGTATAAAAATATAATTTTTAACCATGTAGAAGTGTAAAAATATAATCTTTATAGGAGGGTCAAATACAGAAAGAAGTGATTTTTAAAGTTAAAAATATAATTTTTATATTATAGACAAGTATAAAAATATAATTTTTATATTACAGAAAGAGTAAAAATATGATTTTTATATAGTAGGAATAATAAAAATATTATTTTTATATAATTAGTGTATTGAAAATAGGATCTTTATATAATAGAGAATATAAAGATATTATCTTTATATGAGTAGTGAAATAAAAATTTGATTTTTATTATATATACGTTGAAATAAAGAGGTGATTTTTATAGTGATGAAATCTTTATATTTGAAAAGGCGAAATCTTTTTATATAGAATAGTGTGATAAAAGTAGAATTTTTATCTATATAGTAGCGAAGTAAAAGTATGATTTTTATATATTGAATAGCGAAGTAAAAATAGGATTTTTACATATTGAATAGCGAAGTAAAAATAGGATTTTTATATATTGAATAACGAAGTAAAAATAGGATTTTTATATATTGAATAGCGAAGTAAAAATAGGATTTTTTATATATTGAATAGCGAAGTAAAAATTCGATTTTTATATATTGAATAGCGAAGTAAAAATTCGATTTTTATATATTGAATAGCAAAGTAAAAATTCGATTTTTACATATGTAGAGAATACGGGCAAAGAAAGTGACAAGAGGCGAGAACGACGAAGATTTCTACAAAGAAGAGTCGTGGAATCGGATTAGCTAATCTATGAGAATTTCTCACTCTTTAATTTAATTTTCTAGTTATATATATATATATATATATATATATATATACTAGGATGCAGACGGTGTTTAGTAGCACCCGACACCCGTCGTCCACAGACCATGGACGGCTTGTATGCTTGTTTGTTTGATTTTGATGTCTAGTTGATTGTGTGATGTGAAATGAAATAAAATATTTTATAGTGGAAAATATTTTATATTTAAAAATAGAATTTTTAACGTGTATAAGAAATGAAATAAAAATAAACAAATCGGACGATTTGTTTATATACACACATTTGACTGATATTGATTGGGACGATAAATTTTACACATCGCCCAACTGCACAAATAAAATCTGTGTTTGATTGTTTGAAACCCCACACGGGTATTGGGATGATATTTGACGTACACTAATCCCGATTGTTTAGTTGTATGTCGATCGATTGATTGACAGACTATTATTAGAGTTAAATATTTATATTCGATGCTTATACAGTGTAGAATGCACTTTGGATGATGGTTGATTATTCATCGTTGTTATTGTATTCATGTGTTGTAGAAAATCCATATAATTAACATTATATGGTAATTGATTGGGCTTCATTCAATATTTGAAATAGAAATATTTGAATAGAAATATTTGAAAAGAAATATTTGAAGTAGAATATTTGAAAACAGAAATATATGAAGCCGTGTTGATTAGATTGACGCCATTTTGACGTGAACGATATTTATATCGATTTTATTCATTTTATAATGAATATCGAAAGTGATTTCAAAATCTGATATTTTGAAAAGAATTGAAATTCAAACCGAATTCGAATTTAATTGAATAGAAAACGAATTCGAATTGAATTGAATAGAAAACGAATTCGAATTGAATTGAATAGAAAACGAATTTGAATTGAATAGAAAACGAATTCGAATAGAATTGAATAGAAAATGAATTTGAATTGAATCGAATAGAAAACAAATTTGAATTGAATTGAAAACGAATTCGAATTGAATTGAATAGAAAACGTATTCGAATTGAATTGAATTGAAAACGAATTTGAATTGAATTGAATTGAAAACGAATTTGAATTGAATTGAACTGAAAACGAATCTGAATTGAATTGAATTCAATTGAAAACGAATTGAAACCGATTTGAATTGAAATCAAATAGAAGTGAATGGAAAAAGAATTTATAAGGAAAAATTCAATTTTGATTTGGATTTGAAATAAAGGTGGAAATTGTTTTTGAAACAAATTTGAAATTATTTATAAAATTCGTTTTAAAAAGGAAATCGACGAAATATATAATATATATATATATATATTATATATATAATGGTCTGAATAGAACGCGCCGCGCCGCGGCAGTTCGTGAATTTCGACCATTGACTTCGAACGGACATTGCGGGAGATCCGACCGTCGGATTCTCCTAAAACCGGAACCATTGGGTTCGTATCGAAAAGAGATTTCTAACGAATATTAGAAATTTGAAATCTAACGGATAGATTTGGAATTATGTCCAAATCAAATTTGGAAAAGGTCGCTGTAAGTGCAGTTCGATGGCCGTTGATGGAAATCGACTGTACGGGCCTTGATAAAATTATTTAAAATAGTAATAATTTGTGTAAAATCATAAGAAATGATTAGGGAAAAATTGGGATGAAAAACTCCATATTTGAAAAGATAAAAATAGATTTTTATCGAAATGAACTAGTTTTGAACTAGAATTAAAATTCTATTTATTTTTAAATAAATAAATTTGATTTGAAATGGTTTCGAAAATAACCAGAATTTCCAATGATTTCATTGGAATGGATTTGAATCGAAATTGTCTTCGGAATATTTCGATGTTGGATTTCATGACTATACAGATGTTGTTATGGAAATTTGAAAGATATAGATATATATATATCGTTATTTCCAATACGATATTTGTTGGTCGTAGAATTTGATATTGAATATAAACCGATATATTTTCTATTCAGAGCCTTGTATTTAATATCAAATGTGATTTGGGTTTGTTGTGAATGGCGTCTTCATTAACGCTGTTCTTAAACCCAGCTGAGGAAAAGATTAAATCTTTTTATTTATATTTAACGAAGTGCACCAATTAAATAATATTTATTTGGAATTGAATTGATATTGATTTTTGGGTTTATCGTGAACAGTGTTTTAAATAACACTTGTTCTTTAACCCGATAATTAATAGAATGTGATTTTGTTTTGTCATGAACGTTATCTTCAATAATACTATTCTTAGATCCAAAGGAGTTAAGAAAATCAGAAACTAACTGGAGATTAGTTAAGTTGAATGGTTTCTGGGGTATTGATCTGATGTTGGTTTCGGCCTTCGGGGTTAATACTTAGGGAATTGCTCACTTGCTAATTTATGGTTAGGGTCTGATTGAAATGTAATGTGATTTTGGGTTTATAGTGAACTGTGTTTTAAAATGACACTGATTCTTTAACCCAGTTAAAGATTAAAACTAAGTGGAGTTTTAATGAATCTTTAATTAAATTGAAAAGATCGAGAATGGAGTATCACCAGTTTTGCTCCAGGCGATAGTTAAATCTTTAATTAGATTTGAACGTGAAATGGTAATTGAATTTACCGATAACACCGTGGTGTTAGATATGAAGTATTACCAGTTTTGCTTCATGGGATGAATAGGTTGGGATGGGGAAATAAAATAAATAATTACTTCGGTGTGGTTCGCTAATCCCGACTAGTTTGGAAAACCATAATTTGGTTTGAAATGACATCCAAAGGAAGATCAAAGAATAAATTTCAAAAGAATTTATCTTTGATAAAATTAATGGGAACCTTTCCCTAAGAATGTGAAATTTAGAAACTAACTGTAGGTTAGCTAAGAAGGATGGTTTCCTGGGTATTGATCCGATGTTGGTTTCGGCCTTCGGGGTCAATATTTGGGGAATTGTTTTCTTGCTAATTTACGGTTAGTGACTGTTGAATTGGGATGAGGCGTATGTTGTGTTTAGGTAACATTTGTTTACTATATACGCGGGTTATTCGGAAAGGCCGGGTTTATACCCATTCTGAATAACCGATTCGACGAAAAGTCGAAGATGATGACGGTGGTCGAAGACCGGAAGTCTTCACATCGTTTGGGTGATTACTGATGATCTTGATTGGGCTGTACACCCAAGATGAGGGAATCAGTCGGTGGTCGTCCAGACGTACTTGGAGATCGACGGATATGCGAGGAAAGTGCCTCCGGTTTCGTTCAGACCTAGAACGGACTTGTAAATGGATGGTGTGTCTGACATTGTATTCCTTTATATTGTATTCATTGATCTCTGCTAAATATATATCTGTTTGGCGGCGGGGAATTTATTCTCTTGCTTAATGCCCTTCTCTGCGACATACGAGCTCAGAGGTTATATATTGGCAAAAATCAGTGGTACGATATGGATTGATAGTGTGGCATGCTGAGATGCAGTGATCCAGACTTTTGTTGAAAAGCAAAGTTTGGTGGATGATGATCAAAGCGCAGCTTTAATATAGCATGGCTTTGTGTATAGCGTTGATTCGCGAGCCTCACATCCCGGTATAGTGGTAAACTGATGGTTTGATCAGTATGCTTTTTAGTGGATGGGCACCTTAGTGGTGTCGTGGATTCGGTCGACCGAGATGAGCTTAGTGCTCAGGGATATATAGAGTAAGCGGTGTTTTCTCTCGCTGGGACGTAAGCCGCGGTGATACTCTGGTCCCAAAAGTGCGGATGTGTAGACGGTGTTTTCTCTTGCTGGGACGTAAGCCGTGGGGAATTGCATTACGCGATCGATCTTTCGAATCAGGAGCCACCATGATGGAAATCCAATTTCCAATACGTGTATTCCGGTTTTATTTGTAGAGCCTAGTATGGCGACATAGTGGGATGGGGCGCTTATGCCGTCTATGATTGATACTTATGATTTGAAGATGTTTTATACAATATGCACTTATAATAGTACCAAATGAATTGTTTTAAACGTATCAAGCATTCTTGGCTATTATAAGGTAAAAACGCTATCCTCCGGCTTGCGTTGCATTGTGTGATGGGACCTGGGTCTTATAATAGCTTCATTTTTCTTTATTTAGCATTGCGTTGTTGTTTATGCACTGGTGTTCTTGGGAGGAAACCCATCCGTGTTATACGGCGTGGTCCCTTGATTTACCTTACTTTGAAAATAAAGATAAATAACTGTTTTAGTTCTCACACCAGTCCCATGACTAAACTTGAGTTTATTGTTTTAACCTAAACTCTGGGTGCCCTTATTTTGACATGGGCTGCTAGTAGTTTTGGTTTTGCAGATTTATATTCACAGGATCCTGGTTTACAACTGGAACGATATCCGGAAAGCTTTGTATCCGTATATCTCCTTCAGTCGTGTATTGTATTATTTTCTGCTGCGATGTATTTAAATGTAATTTAAATCTCTGATATTCCTGTGTAATATTCATTTATACTCTGTATATTCTTGTATTCTGGTGCATTGTTGTAATATACAATGAAATGTTCTTTCGTCTGCGTTATTTTGTGGATTGTTCTCAAAACGATCAGGTGTTTCGAAAGGTCTAGATCGGTTTAGCGACTGATTCGGATCGAGCGAAATTCCTTGTTGTCACAGTTGGTATCAGAGCTTTGGTTTACAAAGCTCAGAGAACAAGACACATTAGAACCATACGAAAGAATTCATCAGTTATTGGATTAGTAATATCCAATGGAATGACTCGTTAGAGATGGGATCAGTAGTATCCTAGAACGAGTGTGAAGAGTAAATTTTTAAAGTGAAAACAAGTTTTGTTTTGAATATTTATATCAATTATTCGTATTTGATTATTTATTTATATTGATTTGGACATTCGAGTATATAAAGATTTTGTGTATACGTCTGATCCGCGTATATTTGAAGTTTTAATATACTGGATAGATATAGAATCACACTCTAGTCGCCCGGGGATGATACTGATAATTGTGATCACATTATCAGTGTTTATATTCGAGTGACGAAAGTGAGATTTCTATATATTTCCTATTGACTGGTGTGAGAACCAAAATTAGATAGGGCTTATTGTTGTGATTTTGCATCAAAAATCTGATTTTTAGAATATATATCGAAGTTATGAATTTGAAAAGCGAATCAACTAATTGATTGATGGTTGTGTTGTTTGATTACTATTTGGATTAATTAAAAGTTGAACCATTTAGCCAAATTGTACTAAAAAGTGAGTTGTATTGAAAATGTGTCGCATTTGCTTGCATATACATGTACTTACATTGAACAGGTCATAGCAAAGAGGCTAGAGCAGAAGAATAAAATTGTTTGCCCGACAAATAGGTACATGTTTATCATAATTTACTGTTTTGTTTGGGTGATGATGATTTTATGAGCCGATTGGCTAGCCGCTTGGCTTTTTCTTTTTCTTTTTGAGATCAGAAGGCCTGTATGGCAATTTCGGGATTTTCCCGTGGCTCCCGGTGCAGGGGAGGTTATGGCGAAATTTTTCGAAAATTTAGGGTGTTAGCCAAATTTTTGAAGAATTTGAAAATTCTCAGAAACTAAAAAGTTGGAGAATGGAAGCCAGATCGAACATAGAGTTGATTAATCAAACCACTTTCGACTTTGTTATTTTTCGGGGACGAAAAGTTTTAAGTGGGGGAGATTGTAACAACCCGAAAATCTGGGCCAGTTTAAAATTTTTATTTTGGCAATTTTAGCGAATTTTGAACATTTAAAATGAATTATTTTAAATAATATCGACGAGAAATGTATTTTGAATAGAATTCGAACGTATATATTTTTATCGATCGTCGTTAGAATATAAATAATTATAAATAGAATTGAAAATGGCAGGGTAGTTCGATAATTCGATTTCAAACTTCAAATGAAGGTACCGGGTGCAGAACAATCCGGATTTTAGTGAAACCAAAAACATTAGGATCTAATTGAGAATGTCTTTCCAACGAATCCGAAAAATCAAAATTTCATAGCGGGGATAAAAAGATATGTCCAGTTGAAATTTCAGAATAGTCGCTATGGAATTCAGGCCCTTAAAAATGGGAATTTTGCAAACGACCTCGGATTTCGACGAAACCACTTTTGTTGGATCCGCAGTGTCAATTTATTGCTAGATTCCAAATTTCATAAAATTTCGAATCAATATGTGAATGTGGCGAAGTAAAACGCGTTTGACCAGTTTTAGTTGATTTTAATCGACTGAAAAATGGCCATTTTTCCAACGGTCTCAGAATTCAACGAAACTAGTTTTGTTAGGACCGTATCGTCAATACGAAGCTAGAAAATATTTTTCGGGAATTTTTAGAGTCCGTATGTGGCCTCGGTAAATTGAAATGCGAGTTCAAATTCGATATATAGAGTTATATGTTGATTTTGACGAAAACTGATCGAAACGGTCGAATTGGCTTACGGGACATATCCCATTGTGTTCGGAATGGGGGTAATTAGCTAAGGACGATAGTCGGTGGACTTGATTTCGAGTTAGTACAAAAAGTCAACCTTTTTGTGAATAATAAATTAAATAATATAAATTTTAATAAAACCCCCCCTTTATTTTCCTTCTCCCTCATCAGTTCATTTCTTTCCCGATTAGAAAAGAAAAATAAAAAAACGAACGAAGAACGCCGCCCCTCCTCCAGGCGACGCCATCGCGCAGGACCCTCTCCCCCTTGCCGCGCCGCCCACCGCCGAGTTCACCTCCGATTGACCAACCTCCAGCCCTGCGTTCGACGACGGAGCCCACATCGAAAAACCCTAAACCCCCCTCGAATCCGTACCCGCACCCCCTCCCTCGCGCTGAGCGCGATCCCGCTTCCTCTCTCTACCCTGCGACCGACGCCAGCACCAAGACCCCACCTCCCCGGCCTCCTCAACTGGCGTGGAACCCCCTCCTCCGCAGAAAAGGTGTGTGTTTATTTTATTTAGTTAATTCAGTTTTTTTCTAGTACTTAAACTAGTTTTGGTTATCAAATAAAAACCTGATTTTTATGATAGTAGAAGTATAAAAATATAATTTTTAACCATGTAGAAGTGTAAAAATATAATCTTTATAGGAGGGTCAAATACAGAAAGAAGTGATTTTTAAAGTTAAAAATATAATTTTTATATTATAGACAAGTATAAAAATATAATTTTTATATTACAGAAAGAGTAAAAATATGATTTTTATATAGTAGGAATAATAAAAATATTATTTTTATATAATTAGTGTATTGAAAATAGGATCTTTATATAATAGAGAATATAAAGATATTATCTTTATATGAGTAGTGAAATAAAAATCTGATTTTTATTATATATACGTTGAAATAAAGAGGTGATTTTTATAGTGATGAAATCTTTATATTTGAAAAGGCGAAATCTTTTTATATAGAATAGTGTGATAAAAGTAGAATTTTTATCTATATAGTAGCGAAGTAAAAATAGGATTTTTATATATTGAATAGCGAAGTAAAAATAGGATTTTTATATATTGAATAGCGAAGTACAAATAGGATTTTTATAAATTGAATAGCGAAGTAAAAATAGGATTTTTATATATTGAATAGCGAAGTAAAAATAGGATTTTTTATATATTGAATAGCGAAGTAAAAATTCGATTTTTATATATTGAATAGCGAAGTAAAAATTTGATTTTTATATATTGAATAGCAAAGTAAAAATTTGATTTTTACATATGTAGAGAATACGGGCAAAGAAAGTGACAAGAGGCGAGAACGGCGAAGATTTCTACAAAGAAGAGTCGTGGAATCGGATTAGCTAATATGTGAGAATTTCTCACTCTTTAATTTAATTTTCTAGTTATATATATATATATACTAGGATGCAGACAGTGTTTAGTAGCACCCGACACCCGTCGTCCACAGACCATGGACGGCTTGTATGCTTGTTTGTTTGATTTTGATGTCTAGTTGATTGTGTGATGTGATGTGAAATGAAATAAAATATTTTATAGTGGAAAATATTTTATAGTTAAAAATAGAATTTTTAACGTGTATAAGAAATGAAATAAAAATAAACAAATCGGACGATTTGTTTATATACACACATTTGACTGATATTGATTGGGACGATAAATTTTACACATCGCCCAACTGCACAAATAAAATCTGTGTTTGATTGTTTGAAACCCCACACGGGTATTGGGATGATATTTGACGTACACTAATCCCGATTGTTTAGTTGTATGTCGATCGATCGATTGACATACTGTTATGAGCGGTAAATATTTATATTCGATGCTTATACAGTGTAGAATGCACGTTGGATGATGGTTGATTATTCATCGTTGTTATTGTATTCATGTGTTGTAGAAAATCCATATAATTAACATTATATGGTAATTGATTGGGCTTCATTCAATATTTGAAATAGAAATATTTGAACAGAAATATTTGAAAAGAAATATTTGAAATAGAATATTTGAAAATAGAAATATATGAAGCCGTGTTGATTAGATTGACGCCATTTTGACGTGAACGATATTTATATCGATTTTATTCATTTTATAATGAATATCGAAAGTGATTTCAAAATCTGATATTTTGAAAAGAATTGAAATTCAAACCGAATTCGAATTTAATTGAATAGAAAACGAATTCGAATTGAATTGAATAGAAAACGAATTCGAATTGAATTGAATAGAAAACGAATTTGAATTGAATAGAAAACGAATTTGAATAGAATTGAATAGAAAATGAATTTGAATTGAATCGAATAGAAAGCAAATTTGAATTGAATAGAAAACGAATTCGAATTGAATTGAATAGAAAACGAATTCGAATTGAATTGAAAACGAATTTGAATTGAATTGAATTGAAAACGAATTTGAATTGAATTGAATTCAAAACGAATCTAAATTGAATTGAATTCAATTGAAAACGATTGAAACCGATTTGAATTGAAATCAAATAGAAGTGAATGGAAAAAGAATTTATAAGGAAAATTTCAATTTTGATTTGGATTTGAAATAAAGGTTGAAATTGTTTTTGAAACAAATTTGAAATGATTTATAAAATTCGTTTTAAAAAGGAAATCGACGAAATATATATAATATATATATTATATATATAATGGTCTGAATAGAACGCGCCGCGCCGCGGTAGTTCGTGAATTTCGACCATTGACTTCGAACAGACATTGCGGGAGATCCAACTGTCGGATTCTCCTAAAACCGGAACCGTTGGGTTCGTATCGAAAAGAGCTTTCTTACGAATATTAGAAATTTGAAATCTAACGGTTGGATTTGGAATTATGTCCAAATCAAATTTGGAAAAGGTCGCTGTAAGTGCAGTTCGATAGCCGTTGATGGAAATCGACTGTACGGGCCTTGATAAAATTAGTAAAAACAGTAATAATTTGTGTAAAATCATAAGAAATGATTAGGGAAAAATTGGGATGAAAAACTCCATATTTGAAAAGATAAAAATAGATTTTTATCAAAATGAACTAGTTTTGAACTAGAATTAAAATTCTATTTATTTTTAAATAAATAAATTTGATTTGAAATGGTTTCGAAAATAACCAGAATTTCCAATGATTTCATTGGAATGGATTTGAATTGAAATTGTCTTCGGAATATTTCGATGTTGAATTTCGTGACTATACAGATTTTGTTATGGAAATTTGAAAGATATAGATATATATATCGTTATTTCCAATACGATATTTGTTGGTCGTAGAATTTGATATTGAATATAAGCCGATATATTTTCTATTCAGAGCCTTGTATTTAATATCAAATGTGATTTGGGTTTGTTGTGAATGGCGTCTTCATTAACGCTGTTCTTAAACCCAGCTGAGGAAATGATTAAATCTTTTTATTTAGATTTAACGAAGTGCACCAATTAAATAATATTTAATTGGAATTGAATTGATATTGATTTTTGGGTTTATCGTGAACAGTGTTTTAAATAACACTTGTTCTTTAACCCGATAATTAATAGAATGTGATTTTGGGTTGTCGTGAACGGTATCTTCAATAATACTGTTCTTAGATCCAAAGGAGTTAAGAAAATCAGAAACTAACTGGAGATTAGTTAAGTTGAATGGTTTCTAGGGTATTGATCTGATGTTGGTTTCGGCCTTCGGGGTTAATACTTAGGGAATTGCTCACTTGCTAATTTATGGTTAGTGTCTGATTGAAATGTAATGTGATTTTGGGTTTATAGTGAACCGTGTTTTAAAATGACACTGATTCTTTAACCCAGTTAAAGATTAAAACTAAGTGGAGTTTTAATGAATCTTTAATTAGATTGAAAAGATCGAGAATAGAGTATCACCAGTTTTGCTCCAGGCGATAGTTAAATCTTTAATTAGATTTGAACGTGAAATGGTAATTGAATTTACCGATAACACCGTGGTGTTAGATATGAAGTATTACCAGTTTTGCTTCATGGGATGAATAGGTTGGGATGGGGAAATAAAATAAATAATTACTTCGGTGTGGTTCGCTAATCCCGACTAGTTTGGAAAACCATAATTTGGTTTGAAATGACATCTAAAGGAAGATCAAAGAATAAATTTCAAAAGAATTTATCTTTGATAAAATTAATGGGAACCTTTCCCTAAGAACGAGAAATTTAGAAACTAACTGTATTCGTTGATCTCTGCTAAATATATGTCTGTTTGGCGGCGGGGAATTTATTCTCTTGCTTAACGCCCTTCTCTGCGACATACGAGCTCAGAGGTTATATATTGGCATAAATCAGTGGTACGATATGGATTGATAGTGTGGCATGCTGAGATGTAGTGATCCAGACTTTTGTTGAAAAGCAAAGTTTGGTGGATGATGATCAAAGCGCAGCTTTAATATAGCATGGTTTTGTGTATAGCGTTGATTCGCGAGCCTCACATCCCGGTATGGTGGTAAACTGATAGTTTGATCAGTATGCTTTTTAGTGGATGGGCACCTTAGTGGTGTCGTGGATTCGGTCGACCGAGATGAGCTTAGTGCTCAGGGATATATAGAGTAAGCGGTGTTTTCTCTCGCTGAGACGTAAGCCGCGGTGATACTCTAGTCCCAAAAGTGCGGATGTGCAGACGGTGTTTTCTCTTGTTGGGACGTAAGCCGTGGGGAATTGCATTACGCGATCGATCTTTCGAATCAGGAGCCACCATGATGGAAATCCAATTTCCAATACGTGTATTCCGGTTTTATTTGTAGAGCCTAGTATGGCGACATAGTGGGATGGGGGCGCTTATGCCGTCTATGATTGATACTTATGATTTGAAGATGTTTTATACAATATGCACTTATAATAGTACCAAATGATTTGTTTTAAATGTATCAAGCATTCTTGGCTATTATAAGGTAAAAACTCTATCCTCCGGCTTGCGTTGCATTGTGTGATGGGACCTGGGTCTTATAATAGCTTCATTTTTCTTTATTTAGCATTGCGCTGTTGTTTATGCACTGGTGTTCTTGGGAGGAAACCCGTTCCGTGTTATACGGCGTGGTCCCTTGATTTACTTTACTTTGAAAATAAAGATAAATAACTGTTTTAGTTCTCACACCAGTCCCATGACTGACCTGGAGTTTATTATTTTAACCTAAACTCTGGGTGCCCTTATTTTGACACGGGCAGCTAGTAGTTTTGGTTTTGCAGATTTATATTCACAGGATCCTGGTTTACAGCTGGAACGATATCCGGAAAGCTTTGTATCCGTATATCTCCTTTAGTTTTGTATTGTATTATTTTCCGCTGCGATGTATTTAAATGTAATTTATATCTCTGATATTTCTGTGTAATATTCATTTATACTCTGTATAATCTTGTATTCTGGTGCATTGTTGTAATATACAATGAAATGTTCTTTCGTCTACGTTATTTTGTGGCTTGTTCTCAAAACAATTAGGCGTTTCGAAAGGTCTAGATCGATTTAGCGACTGATTCGAATCGAGCGAAATTCCTTGTTGTCACACATGAGGTATGGTTTTATATGCATGAATGACACAAGCCTTAACTAGTAGGGCCCCGTAGCTAGCGCCCTCTAGTTTATGATAACATTGAATAAATCATCGAGAAGTATTAAGAGAACAACAGGTCCACCTAAGGACTTAAGTGATCGGGAGAGTCTAACCTATCTTTCATTTGGTAGTGAGGCGTTAAATAATAAAGGATGAGCGAATGAATATATATATATATATATATATATATATAGATATAAAGTAACTTCGTAATTAGGGGACCACTCTCGATTTAATAACCAATCGTGTTATGGTGTAAAAGGCTTCATAAATATTTGCGTAAACGTTCTATCTCAGTATCATATTATTGGGTATACTACCTTGGAAAGGGTAGTTAGAGTCGTGTGTAACCATATCCACAAGGTTAGGGTAGAGTCACTAACCTTGGTAGGCATATAACTTGGGTTGAACCAAACAGGATACATCTGTGTATTATAATCTGTGTTGTACATTTCCTATTCACCAAAATCTTGTTGTTCTGACCCTACTCCTCATTACAACCTACCAGGTTTTAGAGAAGGACGGGTTCTCACAGGTGTTTAGGTTTGTCTTTCTGTTATCTTTCTCTCTCATGCTCAATATTGGCAAAGTGAATTACTTGAGAAAGGTAGTTACTTAAAATAATGCTAGTCCATCCTATTTTGTTTCCATTGTGAGCTATCTTTATCGTACTTTGATTATGTTCATGCTCATTTGTTCGCAAGTACCAGATTTACCCGCTTTGTAACGATTCGAATTTTTAGTGACTAAATAATTAGTTTATTTAATTATTTAAAAATTGATTTAGAGATTTAACTGAATTGAATTATATTTTGAATATTTAACTAATATAAAAGGTGGAATAATATATTTATTTCCCGAAGTAGCCGGAAATAGTTGAATTTGCAATATTTTGTGAATCGAATGATGTAAAAAATTGAATTCCATTTATAATTGAATTATAATAACGAATATATATATAAAACGATGTTTGAACAAACTAATTATAATATAATTTAAAATGATCCCGTTACATCGCGGTTGTTTATAATATTTCATTTTGAATTTTAAATGAATGTACATGATTCGTTTTAAGTCGGATTTCTTAAGAACAAGAAATATCTGAATCTATGGAGTTATATTTTTCTAGTGGAAGTGAAAAATCGAGATTTCATCTTTAAAATTGTAAGTTATGTCCAAATCAAATTTTTAGAAAGTCGTTATGGAATCCTTTATAAATTATAATGATTTATTTAGTTAAATTAAATGAATATTTGCGTGTAACTTGGGCAAACAATCGAATCATGACACGAGATAAGTTTCGTTGAGTTCTTATTAACGATAAGAATTTTTGTAATTTTTATTTTGGAAAAATAAGCTACTTTTCATTTAAGGTATTTTGCACCCTAAATAAGCGCTTGTGGGATTTCACAAAATAAGTTAACTTGACTATTTATATTTTTGAAATCGTGTCACATTACTTGACACAACATTATTTTTATTTTTGTCTATAGTGATCCGTAAAACGAATGTAATTTTATGTAACGGGGACCATAAAACTTCACTTTGTAAACAAAATACACGTATGCAACAACTCACATTGCTTTCCTTTGCTATTGGATCGAGATGGTGCATTGGCCAGAACTTTACGGTCATGGAAGTTAAGATTGTGATTGCCATGATTTTACAAAGATTTGAATTTTTGGCGATCTCCCAGATATAAGCATATGCCTGCAAAGATACTTTGCAACCTCGAAATGGACTTCCTCTTATTCTTAGGCCTTTGCTCCGTTGAAGTATGCTTTCATTACGTCAATCTTTAGAATACCCATGTTGAAAAATACTAACATCATCTACCAATATTAAAGACACCATGCTCAGTTTATTATATTCTTACATACGCCAAAGCCTCATATAGTACTAACCTCGATTAGCACCTACAGTATGTTGATTTGTGTATAGTTTCCAAAAGGAATAAAATTCACCTACTAATTAAATAAAAACTTGACAATAATCCTAATTACAAAACTTAAACAATTTAGTTGATGTTAATTATTTATAGATGTGCTAAGGTTTTCAAATTTCTTCACCATGCATGTTTTCCGCTATTTGAAGCTTGATATAAAGAAATTCAGGAGCAACTACAAAAAGAACATGCAAGCTAGAATACCATCGTCTGTAAAAATATATTATAAATATAAATGTTTTCCTTCTCTGCTAAGTACGTATTGCTTTCCTTGTGTCTACCCTATCTTACTCTACTGCTTACACACGATGATGAAGCCATAAATTGTAGCTGTTATAAATCATGCGCCCAGCCTACGTTTCAGCAAACCTATGATGTACTGAAGCTTAAGGCTTAAGTTTCTTCTTCCCCGTATAAATAGCATCACATGCTCGTTGGCCTTTATTTTTCTGAAAACAACATGGAACCAAATCAAAAACCAGGCTTTGAAAATGGAGTAAAAATCAAAATAAATGTTTTTACATTAAATTTTTTGTATATATGAAACCCTTTGGAGACTCTCTTTAATCCCTTCTAAGCTGGCAAGGGGGCGATGCAAGTTCTGGAGCTCAAGTAAAACAGTAGAAATTAGGGCCGACTGTAGTTCAAGATACACGGGTCTAGAGGCCATTTGGACGTTGGCATGGCACTCAGGGAGGATTGGCGTGTTGGATGGTGAACTTTGTTGGATTTCGGTGTAATTTTAGTTCGATGGATACACTGTGTGGCGTGGAAGGATTGTTCGACGGGTTTGAGATAGGTAGATCGAGTTGGTTGAAACACATATAGGATGATGGAGATTTGGAGGAGGAGTTCATTGGTGGTACTTGTTTGCGGAGTCGTTGGGGATTGAGGCTACGGGGAGGAGAAAATGGAACACAATAATGGTGGAGAAATAATAAGGAAGAGCAGCGATTTTTTTCTTGGAGTGGGGATGAAATAGTTGAGGGTGGATCGGGTATGAGGAGAGATCGGGTTATCTTTAGTTGGGTATTGGGCCGAAGCCTGGTTTAAGAAAAAGAAAAAAAATACATGCATGGGGGAAAAGATAAAAGGTTGCAAAAGGTAATGGCGCAGGATAGTTGGAGCCTGGATGGGCCAAAATATGGGTAAAGCCCTTATATTAAAATAATTTAAGTTTTAAATAAAGTAACGTATTCGCTTGTTAATTTAATATCTCTCATCTTTATTATCCGAATGTGACAAATTTGGATCCGTTGGGATCGTAAGATCATATGCTATGTACTGGAGCTGGTCTGGAGCGATTTGGAGACCAATACAATTTAAGGCAAAATAAAATGTCTGGTTTAGATCAACTGATGTTGATCGTTATTTAACGTTTAACGACCAAGGTAAGTAAACTCACTAACTCAATCCAGTTTTATAATTTTATAAACATAATTTAATTTTAACAAATAATGATTGAATTTTTGTGTGGTGGTTGTTCGGATGATTTGCTAATTAATTGGTTGAAATAATATAGACAGTTATATATATGAATCGTTGATTGAATACCGATTCTGTTTATTATTATATTTCATATTGATATGAAATTGGGATTATGTATGTTGATTAACATCTGTGGATGCAGGGAAACAGGTTGGAGGAATGCAACATGATTCCTCAACAATTATATTGTTGTTTTCCATATATCGCATTATGTGATATGACAAATAATCTTTGGTTGATTATTATGTGTTTAGGATGTTGGAATAACAATGACCTAGAAATAATTGGTATTTAAATATCGTTAAAATATAATGGAAAAGAAATTGGGATTTGAAAAAGAATTTTTTTATTTTTAAATAGATAGTGAATTTCGATTAGAGCTAGAATATAATAACTTATTATAATAAAAACAATTAGTTTGATTTATAAACGATGGTTATAAATGGGATGAAATAATTATTATTAAATAAAATGGGAAATCATTTCAAAAGGAAAACGATGAAATCATTTCGAATGTTCGAAATGTAAATAGAATTAAAATAAATCCATAAGGATTTATAATTAGAATTCAACGATGTCGAATGTTATAGAAATATTTTTTTTTATAGAAATTATACAATATATAATTCAGATATTGACAAGATAGGTAATATTTGATTTGAAACCAATAATTTATGACCATATATGTAGTCGAGATAAAATTATAAACTTGATATATAATTAACAAGAAGTGGCTTGTAAACGGAGTTTATGAAGTGGAATATGGATATGAATTTATAAAATAACTCGATAAACAGGATTTGAACCTTTAATGTTATTTATAATTAAAAATCAAGATTTAATTTGATAAAACGAGTCCAGAGTTCTGTAAAGGAATAATGTTCACGTTTTAAAAGGAAGTAAGGGTTTAAAATAAAAATGTTTGCAAACTGAATGGTTAAAAGGAAATTTGTGAATGTTAGTGATAAAATTCATAATGAACTTAGAAATGGAGTTGACCTAAACAGTGAATTTATTCCGATGTTCGGATCGTTAATCGAATAGAGATTATTCAAAAGATTGTTATAAGTTGAAATTTGATTATATCAAACTTAGGAAGGTACTATTTAGTTTCTGTCTTTAATTAAGATTTGTTTATTATTTATTTATTCTAAATAAAGTCAAAGTTATATTTTAAATTTAAATATTTGGAAGCAGGTACTATAACGCTATCTTTATAATCAATGTTTTACACAATGTTCGTTTAATCTATGTAAATGGATTTTGGAAAAGTTTCCAAATATAATCAGAAATGTTTTCTAATTATGGAAAATGATATGATTTTTGTTAATAAGAAGTTAAGAATGGAGTTGAAAAAAATTACAAACTGATTGGAGATTAGTCAAGTTGAATGGCTTCTGAAGCATCAGTCTGATGTTAGTTTCCGCCTTCGAAGTTGATACTTAGGGGGTTATTCTCTTACTAGTTTTCGGTTAGGGACTGATGAACGCGGAAGGATAGTGATGTGTGGATAAAAAGCAGAAAGGTTCCAAAGATAACGTATATTATCTAGACATAGAAAATGGGAATTTGAGAATATATGGAAATATTTTCCAATGTTAATAAGAAATATTTTCCGGAATATAGAAAATAAATAGTTTAAAACGGCTGGAAACGTTTTCCAAGAATCATAAAATGCTAAACGAGATGGAGAAATATTTGGGTAAAGACATTGATAGGAATTTGGAAAGTGAAAAAATGTTTGATAAATTAATTTAAAGGGGCTCAGTGTTGTTTGATGCTTGATCGATATAATTTCCATTTAGAAATAAGAACGTTGTTTGTATGGATGTTTTCCTTTGATAGTTAAATAATAAACTATCGAAGTTTTTTACCATTTTTCCGTTGTTAATATGGGGAGACGGTGATCAGGTTTATTATCTGAAAACCACTCTGTATGGGCATTAGCATCGCAAATCAAATATATTGAAGGCGGAGTTTACGCAAGGGATATTCTGGCAATCCTAGGTAGAAATTGCCTAAGATGGATTTACAGAATAATGCATTCGGTTTGTCCAGTACCAGGACAACTTGTATGGATGAATGTCTGACAGTGTATACCTAATAGATCGCGTAAATTTATTTCTTCAAATATATTTACATTTAGTGGCGTAGGAATCTACTTCTCTTAGCTTTATACACGTGGTATTTTTTAGGGAAATCAATTTGTGATTTGGAAGGTATGACGATATGGCATTCAAAGTAAATGAAGGTGTGACCTATCAAAAGATACGTTATGATCCTAAGCCTCATCAACTGGGAAATGATACAAATCGGGCAGGAAGGATGACTAAGTGGGTAGCTCCCAATTAGGGTGCATTGTCATCATCAAGAGAATACTCATTTTTGTTCTTCTTTCGCTTCTATATCTCCCAAGAATAGTTATGTTGGTATACCAACTGTAAGATGACAATATATTCAGAACATTCAAGCGAAATGAATGGTCAGTCATGTGTGGCTGAGTTGCAAGATGTTCTTATTGAACTCCAACTCCAGTGTATCCGCTCTAGAGTACACTAACCGGAAGGTGGTTCATTACCTTATCATAGTTGGAAATCCATTCTCCAATAAGTGACCGTGGTTTTTGATTATATACTATGTATATAGAGTGTGAGATGCAAACGTTCTGCTAGATTTCTATTTAGTTTGATCAGTCATTATTACAATATAAAAATTATATTGTTTTAAAAGAATGTTTTGGGTTATCGTAAGGAAAAAACCATCCGTGTTTATGTGCGTATCGGTCTTACGATTATCTTTCCTTTTGAAAAGGATTTTTAAAAGTTAACCAAATGTTTAGAGTTTACTCACACCAGCCCTATGACTGACCCAGAGTTTATTTCGTTTTTGTTTTACCCTAAACTCTTTGGTGCCCAAATTTGTAAGGGTAGTCAAGTAGTCGAGATTTTATAGATATACTTGGAGGAGTTTGAAGCAGTAGGCTTCAATGATAGATAGATATAAAGTTTATTTCTGCTGTGATATGTATGTGATGTACTCTAATGATATATGTAAGTTCTAGTACAATTTTATATTTCCAAAGTCGGTATATAATATATTTTATTCGTTACGTTGTGAGATTCGTGTTACTTTGATTTTGTTCTGCCGTCTTCTTCTTCTTCTTCTTCTATTCTAACTTTCTTTCTTTTTATTTATCATGCTCTAACTTCTTTCTATTAATGATCTGGTATTTCCGATGCTTGAATAGTCGACATTGTGTTTTATGTTGATTTTCAGGGTTGAAATTCCTTGGGTCATTATAGTGGTATCAGAGCTGAAGGTTAAGTGATTACCCTGGCTCTGTGGCGTGACTCAGTAGAGACGGGTTAACAATACCCTAGATTGAGTTTGAGTGTATGTATACGAGAGAGCGTATTTGTAGATCGATTAAAAATAGTTTTACATTATGGAGATTTATTAGTTGAGTGGCTTATGAATTCGGGTCGACGGTGGGGCACCACAATGTCGATAGGGGTTTCTAAATACTTGAGTACGTTGAACCGACACGGTATGTTTTTGAAAAGGGTAAATGAAATAATTTTGACCAAAATATATTTTGATATAAAAGAAGTATATATCTTAGATTATTATAGAATATTAGATGTGTTGGTTGTTGTTAGAATCGAAACAAAATTATAACTAAGATAGGTATAAATACCAATCAGAATTCGTATTAGTATAATACATAAAATCAGATGGATCAAATCTGAATTTGAAACAAAACTAGAATTAAAACTCCGGAAACTTGGAAAGGTGTTTGAAATTGAAATTTTGATTAAATATACTGAAATTTTAGAATCTTGGAGATTTTGGAAATGTTTTCCAAGCATTATGAATGATATTTTGAATTATTTCAAAATAGAAGTATTTAAGAATTTGTTTTGAAAGTGAAATAGTATTAAACTCACTTCGTTCGCTGGAAAATAATTCTAATGTTGACGGCCGCATCATTAGTGTTCATTTTTGAGTTTCTAAGTGATAGATTACTACCAAAAATACTGTTTTTGAATTGTTTTGAGAAAACAACTTGTTTTAAATCCTGAAAAGGAATATTTGATTCTTGAAAAGCCAAACAATTTAAAACTAACAGGAAGAGATTATTAGAATTAAAAACAAATTTAATAAAAATTTGTGAAAGCAAATAGAAATCTAACTGAAACTAGTTAATTAAATGTTAATTAAATTAGATGAAAACGATATTGGAATAAAATCAGATTTTTGAATTGAAGATAACTGATTACAGAAATAAATTAGTTAATTGAACATGGAAATTAACTTAAGTAATTGATTGGCGAGCAAGAATTTGGAATTTGAGTTGGAAATGCAATTCAGCTTGGGTATAAGTGAATAATTATGTTGAGTATGAGCTGATTGGAGATTGACTAGAATGACATTGGTTTATGCTGAACTGATAGCAGATGGAACTGACAGAGTTGAATACCCAGCAAAAAGTTACAAGTTTATATTATATTGAGTATGAGATTTCTATGAGTCTATTTGGTAGGTTGCTTGGCTATTTAATTTTCTTTTGGATTGAAGAAGTCCTAGAGAGGTAGGTTGTAGTTGTACCGATTAAGCCATGCAAAGGTGAAGCTGGCAAAAAAATTCGAAAATTTAAGATATTAGGAATTTTTTAGAATTTTTGAAAATTTTCGTTAGTAAGAATGAATGAATATTTTAATTAAAATAAATTGGCCGAGTTGAAATTGATGTTAAGGAGTAAAACATATGATATTAAACCTAGTTAATAGGGTTTGTAGCTTTTTTCCCATCTTAGTAATTTCGGGGACAAAATTCTTTTAAAAGGGAAGGAATGCAATGACCCATATTTTTAGTGAATAAATAAATAATTTATTTATTCAATTATTTAAGTATTGATTTAGAGATTTGAATGAACTGAATTCAAATATTTTAAATATTTAATTAATACAAATAGTGGAATAAATATATTTATTTCTGAAGTAGTCAGAAATAGTTGAATTTGCAATATTGTGTGAATTGAATGACGTAAGAAATGGAATTCAATTAAAAATTGAATTATAATAACGAATATATTTATAAAACGATGTTTGAACGTATTAATTATAATATAATTTAAAACGAGCTCGTAACATTGCAGAACTTCGTAATATTTCGTTTTGAACTTTAAATGAATGTACAAGATTCGTTTTAAGTCTGATTTCTTCAAAACGAGAAATGCCGAATCTGTGGAGTTATATATTTCAAATGGAAGTGAAAAATCGAGATTTCGTCTTTTAAATTGCAAGTTATGCCCAAATTAAATTTTCAGAAAGTCGTTGTGGAATCCTTTATAAATTATAACGATTTATTTAATTAAATTAAATGAATATTTGTGCGTAACTTGAGCAAACGATCGAATCAAGATACGAGACAAGTTACGTTGAGTTCGTATTAATGATTAGAATTTTTTTTAATTTTTATTTTGGAAAAATAAACTACTTTTCGTTTAAAGTATTTTGCACCCTAAATTAACGATTTTAGGATTTCACAAAATAAGTTAACCTTTCTATTTTATTATATTTTTGAAATCATGGCACATTGCTTGACATGACGGTATTTTTATTTTTGTCTAAAGCGGTCGGTAAAATGGATGTAATTTGGTGTAATGGTGACCGTAAAACCTCACATTGAAAACAAAATATATGTATGCAACAACTCACATTGCTTGCGTTTTCCATTGGACCGAGATGGTGCATTGGCCAGAACTTTACAATGATGAAAGTGAAGATTGCGATTGCCATGATTTTACAAAGATTTAATTTTTTTGGCTATCTCCCAGTTTTAAGCATATGCCTACAATGATACTTAGTTTGCAACCTCGAAACGGACTTCCTCTTGTTCTCAAGCCTTTGCTCGCTTGAAGTATGCTTTCATTACATCAATCTTTAGAATACCCATATTGAAAAATGCTGACATCATCTACCAACATTAAAGACACCATGCTTAGTTTATTATATTCTTACATATGCCAAAGCTTCATATAGTACTAACCTCAATTAGCACCTACAGTATATTGATTTGTGCATGGTTTTTGAAAGAAATAAAATTCACCTACTAATTAAATAAAACCTTGACAGCAATCCTAATTACAAAACTTAAACTATTTATTTGATGTTAATTATTTATTAGATGTGCTAAGGTTTCCAAATTTCTTCACTGTAAAAGTTTTTCGCTGTTTGAAGCTTGATATAAAGAAATTCAAGAGCAACTGCAAAAAAAACATGCAAGCTAGAATACCATCATCCGTAAAAATATAATGTAAATATAAATGGTTTCCTTCTCTGCTAGGTACGCACTACTTTCCTCTATGTCTAGCCTATCCTACTCTATTGCTTACACGCGATGATGAAGCCATAATTTGTCACCACCATAAAGCATGTGCCTAGCCCACGTTTCAGCCAACATATGTTATACTGAAGCTTAAGGCTTAAGCTTCTTCTTCCCCCTACAAATAACATCACATGCTCGTTGGCCTTTGTTTTTCTGAAAACAAAAGGGAACCAAAAAAAAAACCAGGCTTCGAAAATGGAGTAAAAATCCAAATAAATGTTTTTACATTCAGATGTTTGTATATATGAAACCCTTTGGAGACTCTCTTCAATCCTTTCTAAGATAGCAAGGGAGCGATGCAAGTTTTGGAGCTCAAGTAAAAATAGCAGTAGCTAGGGCTGACTGTAGTTCAAGATGCAAGGGGATGGAGGCCATTTTGACGTCAGCATGGCACTCAGGGGGCATAGGTGTGTAGGAATAATTGTCCATATAGGAAGGTGACCAACGGGAAGTTGCAAAACAGGAACTCTGACAGGGGAAGTTCAAGCACCCCAGTTAATATACTCAAACCGTATTGTGTCGAAGAGCCTCACGACCTGGATGCTTCATCCATTTCAATGCTGTTTTTATCCATTTGGGTGACTAAAAGAATAAGGCCGTGCAAATATATACACTTTGGTGGATTTTGGTGTATTTTTAGTTCGATGGATACACTCTGCGGCGTGGAAGGGCTGTTCGACGGGTTTGAGATGGGTAGGGAAAGTTGGTTGAGACGCATATAGAATGATGGAGAATTGGAGGAGGAGTTCGTTGGTGGTACTTGTTTATGGAGTCGTTGGGTGTTGAGGCTATAGGGAGGAGAGAAAGAACACGATAATGGTGGAAAAATAATAAGGAAGAGCAGCGATTTTTTTTCCTCGAGCGAGAATAAATAGTTGAGGGTGGATCGGGCATGGGAGATCGAGCTATCTTTGGTTGGTATTGGTCTGAAGCCCAGTTTAAGAAAAAGAAAAAGAAAACGTACATGGGGGAAAGGCACAAGTTGGCAAAGGTTAATGACACATGATAGTTGCAGCCTGGATGGGACGAAACAAGGGTTAAGCCCATATATTTAAATAATTTAAGTTTTAAATAAAGTAACATATTAGCTTGTTAATTTAATATCTCTTACATATGTTATCCGAATCTGACAAATTTTGATCCATTGGGATCGTAGGATGCGTACTGGAACTGGTCTGGAGCAATTTGGAGACCATTACAATTTAAGGCAAAATAAAACGCCTAGTTTAAATAAGCCAACGTTTATCGTTATTTAACGGTTAACGACCAAGGTGAGTAGACTTACTAACTCTGTCCAGTTTTATAATTTTATAAACGTTATTTAATATTGGTAAATAATGATTGAATGTTTGCGTGGTTGTTGTCTGGAAGATTTGCTAATTAATTGGTTGAAATAATACATACGGTTATATATATAAATTGTTGATTGAATACCAATTCGATTTATTATTATATTTCCTATTGATATGAAAATGGGATTATATATGTTGATTAACATCTGTGAATGTAGGGAAACAGGTCGGAGGAATGCAACATGATTCCTCAATAATTATATTGTTGTTTTTCATTTATTGCATTATATGATATGACAAATAATCTTTGGTTGTGTAACACCCCGTATTCTCTATGAATATTAAAATAACGAATTAAAGAATACTTAATTTTAAAAGTGAGAATTAAATAAAATGGGTAGCGCCATTGCGTTCGTCTCAGAATTCTGGTTGGAATAGAGTCCAAGTTTGCGTAAATCAGACTCCGTATGAGGAAGTTATGAAGCTTAGAAGATTTCAGTTCAAAGCAGAATTAAATTAAATAATAATTAAAAATCAGAAAACAAATTCAAATTTCGAAAATCAACCAATAAAAGTTGAGCGTGAAAAATCCCGCCCGAGGGTGTCGACCCCTCCAGAGGGTGTCGACAGGGGTGTCGACCCCCCTATAGAGGTGTCGACCCCCGTATAGGGGTGTCGACCCCTATCTTCCCAGATCTGGGTGACGAATTCTGAAGGAGTAGGGCTTATGTGTCACACTGTGGTTGGCTGGGTGACATGACTCTTTGGTTTGGATGGTCTGATGACTCGTAAGCTAATCTAACACTATAAGAAAACAGCATATAGCAGCGGCAGAATCCGCTTCTAATCCGTCGCTAAACAGGCCTTAGCGACGGATTTCCTTCATAACGTTGTGGTCGGTAAAAACCATGACGGTATCTGTGTCAAATTTTGTGATGGAATGTAGCATGAGTTTTCCGACATTTTTCCGTTATTTTACAAATTTTATAATAAAATTAAAATTTTATTTATTAATTTAATTTTAATTTATATGCCGACTATTTACCGACGGATAATTAATTTATAATAAAATATTATTTATAAAAAGCGTCGGTAAATCCTTACTAATTACCAAGGGATTAGCGACGAAAATTAAATTGAGGTAAACTTAACCTCCTTTTTTTGTTGGTAATCCGCTGTTATTCCCCTTCTAATCTGCCTATACACACACACACACACACAAACATACATACTCATCACACATAACTTGTGTTCCATTCAATACACAATCCTAATTTAAATACAACACAATTAATATCAACACACATTTCATAATCAATGTATTCTATTAATCACTCATCTCATAATCAACATTCAACATTACATAATAGACAAACTAAACATTCTTACATCAAAAATACATAATACATCCATAATATTCCATAAACAATACTAAAAAGTACAAACTACAAGATAGTTCTAGCATTGCAAATCCATAACTTGTGGCATAGTTCATAAGCAATTGCTAGATGGAGAAACCTCGGCCATTGATTCAGTATCATAGCATTCTTTAGTATCATAGTGTTCTTCTTTGCAATTGCTAGATGGAAACCTATCCATAATTCTACAAAAATCAACAAAAATATTCAGAAATGGAAACAAATTGTTGAAATAAGCATCAACCAATGTCATTAATCAACAAGCAGCCAAGCAAAGTAAAGCCACCAATTGATTATTCGTTCGCAGTTGTAGATTGCTGGTGCAAAGAATTGAAAAGTCAAGTCTAAGATTAAAATACACCAGAATAATAGCAGCAAATCTGGAATTAGCACCACAAAAGATTATTTTCACTGGGTCGAAGGGAAAGAAGACTGTATAATGCAGACGATGATCCAATCTAGGCATAAATATCGAGCGGAGCATCTAACTTTGGAAAGGACTGGAAAGATGACATCAAAACCAACCAAGAACTTTGGAAAGGGCTGGAAATTGGAAAACAATATTACATGAATGTTCAGCATATAAAGCTTTATTGTAAGTTATCTCTCAAAATATAAAATTTTATTGACCATCATATAAAATTTTACTATGGTAGCTTACTGACCTTCATACAAGATATAAAAACAATATTAGCTTACTGACCTTCATACAAGATAAGAACAAAAGAAGTAGCGGTGCATTCAGTATACATCATTATAAGACTTTAACTTCTGCAGGCTTAACAAAATTCTTTTCCTCTAAAATATCCTAGAATAAATAATACAAATATTTCATTTAAGTGGCTTGCACAAGTAAGAGGCCTGGTGGAGGCGACGTTGTAGAGCGACGAGAGGTATTTTTAAGGTTGTGGAGTTCAGGTTTTTAGGGTTGTATGCACATTTTATGATGAAAAATAGCATGTACATGTAAACATAAATGATGCGGTGGAAAAATATTCATTTTCTCAATGCCACATGCTTGGGTTTGTACATGGGAACAAATGCTTGGGTTTGTTTCCCATAGTCCAGTTGCTGCTATACTATTAAACAGAAGGGGACTGCATAATATGCAAAAAACATAGCAGCAATGGGTCAATAGTACAACAAATTATATTACTACTGTGATGCAACAATATGAACACTGATTCTCATGTCAAGTTTACTGGACACAAGTTTTTATAGTTCAGACACATGCATAGTCGTTCCCATTAGAATTAGCTTTGAATTTTAAAAATGCAAATGTTTAGAATACCTTATACTTTGGAGACTAAGTTATATACGGTGATATCATGAAACAACATGCGATGATAAATATTACTTACAGAGAAAAATAGGAAGATGGGACAAGCAGCAGCTCTTCCCTGCGCTTCTCTGTAAGCAGATCTATCTTCTTACTTCCATTAGGAGTGCTAGCCCATACGCTATATTTTACACTCTTGTGTAGATCATCCTCACTGTAAGATTTAATTTGGAAAAATTTAGCATCTAGATATTCCACTTCAAAATGTTCTTTATCTTTTAGAATTCATCAAGTATGGCATAACTAAGCAGAAAGTTACATTGTCATGTAAAATAAATACCTCCAAGTCATCATTCAAACCAAGCTTATTTACCAAGTACTTCATCAACAGCCTAACTGTCATGCCACCATCCCTGAAATTTATCAAAAATAAAAAGTTGAAAAAAGGGTCTGGATAGGAAAAAGGTCAAAACCTTTTGGTGATAGAAAAGCAAACAATGGCCAAAAGAAGCAAAACATGCAAGAAATAAAATGATTAAGCTGAAACAAGAATAGAATGGTAGAAATACTTGATTCTTATGTAGCTTTTTGGTATTTTCGGCAAACTCAACATCCTCACTCTTTTTTTTTAACAACAAGAACGAATCCAGACCTTTGTTGTTTACAAAAAACGCTTACATAGGAGAAATTTGTAAACTGTTATTGCATATTTAAAAGGATCTTTATAAAATGATGAATGTGTAAACTATTATTGCTTATTTGTAAACTCAACATCCTAGTCAATCGCCCAAATGATTACAAATGATGAACAAGTGATATGAATATTTGTAAATATGCAATAACTGTTTACAAATATTTACAGATTTGTAAACTGTTTACAAATTTGAGTTTACAAATGATGAATTTGTAAATTGTTATTGCATATTTAACAGGATCTCCTATGTAAACAATTTAACAGGATATTTACATAAGAGAAATTTACAGAAAAGATTAACAGGAGACTCTTGGTTAACAACAAGATCTTTACAAATTTGTAAACTGTTATTGCCGAAATACCAAAAAGCTGAAACAAGATCTTTACAAAAAAGTTTAACAGTTTATAAATTTATTTCATAGAAAGGCCACTAAATACATACATTGATCACACATAAAATAGCTTACACAGGAGAAAGAACATCTTAATTCTTTCATTCAAAGTTTTTTCATACGAGACCAAAATAACAAGAAAATCAATGGTGGATGGTCAGGGAAATTGGATTGATGGTCAGGGAATTTCTTCTCACTGTTTACACATCAACCCTTATATCGAACCTCCCCATCTCGCTGCATATTTCACAAAAAATGCCTCAAATCCGCAACTTACAACCCCAAACTTCCATACCAAATAATTTGCAATACTGTGTTTGCATTTGAACACCAGTATAAATATAGATTAAATCAAGCTATAAATTTGGCGTACTCACCACTCATACAAGATCGAACCATACTCAAATCCTGGTATCACGGCTGCCAAATAAGCCTTCCACAACCCACTACTGCTGCTCTGAATGACCTACTGTCTGACTCCGATCGCTGAATCTCCAGTCAACCGATTGCAATTTCCGCCCAACCAGCATAAAGTATGAGAAAATAGAAGGGCGAAGGAAAAGGATCGAAGGACGAGAGGGGGCTTGCGGTTTTATACGGATCTGAAATTGGAATGTGGAGGAAACGTTTTTTATTTTGTTGGATTGTGAACGGAGAAAGAATTTTCTCGAATTTAGGATCTGGATGGAAGGGAAAGTATATCGTGTCTTTTGGTGGATGGAGAGAAACTGATAACTTTTGGAGCCAAATTTCCAAATGGCGGTGGAAAAATTCTGAGTTCGAGCCAAAACTTGGAGAGAGCAAAACAAATTATTATGAATATATTAGGTACAACATTGGAAAATCATTATTCAAACTTCAAAGCTAGCGAGCGAAAGCCTTTTTACTAAAAATTTATTAGGTACAAAAAGAAATCTCTGAGAACATGCAAGATTAATTGTAATAAATTATTACATGTAAAATAAAAATCACTTTTAAATAATGTTTAATAATTATGAATTATTTATCGATAATCATTGGTCATAAATTTAAAATAATTACCTGTCTAAGTTTTCATTTATAAATTATTAATAAATTACCATTCATAATTAATAAACATGTGTCATAATTATTTGTTATCATTAATTATTAATTTTTTAATAATCATTATTAATTATTAATTATTTAATTATCAAAAGTTTATTACTCGATATTAAATATCATTAATTAATTATTAGTAAATAATATTAATTATTTATTATTAAATTTTATTTCTATTTATTAATAAGTAACTATTTGATAATAAATTTAATTAAACATTGAATATTAATATGAATTATTATTACCTCTTATTTATATTTTATAGTAATTAATAATTAATCAATACTAACTATTGAATATTATTTACTTTTAATAGTAATTATCTATTATTTATTATTAATATATTATTAACATTAGTTATTCAAAATTTATATTTACTTATTAATTACTAAGTAAAAACACAAATGTAAAACATTTTATAAATAATAAATATCAAAGACCTTTTCAAATCTCTTGAAAATCTGCGGCAAAAATAGCGTCAAAATTTTAACGATGGTAATCAGCCTCTATCTGCAACGGAATTTAGCGTTAAATATTTAATGACGGTAAAGTGCTATAATTTCCAATGATTTAACGACAGAAATTAGATTCGACGGTAATAATTTAAAATAAATTGACATATAAAATCCAAAATATTATCCCTTACAAAGTCCACGAAAATCCGTCGCTAATTTGCGACGGAATTTTCCACTGCTAAAAATCTGCCGCTATATACTGCTTTTCTCGTAGTGTAAAGGCCATAGTTTGTCTTACACGTCTATAAATACATATCTAAACTTAACCCTAACCTCATAACCCTATTCCATGGTGCCTCCACGTTGTCCATCTTTAAACTAGCCTAGCCTACTTCTTCTCCAAACTAGAAATCAAATTAGAGAGCTTCAAATTGAAGAAATGGTTTTCCGCCTCAATTAACAAAGAAATATTAGAATCGATACAACGTCAAATAATTCTCTTTTTCTAATCCTATCGCTGTAAGTTCAGTTATTATTGAGATTTGAACACATAATAGAAATCATGACTGTAATGAATCGATTCTAGAACTATGCCTAATTGTCAGATAATCAATTCTGATTCATGCTTGTTCTTTTGTCAAATTTGAAATTACCTATGCCTACGAGACTGTTGTGATTGAACCTATCATGTTGTACATCAAATTAGTAATTTCTTTATGTTCAATCCTATCAAATCTGTATACCTATGATGTATTTTCCTTAGTTTGCTCATATTTGTTGTTAATGTATAACATGCCTATTGGAACCATGATTCTTGTGTTTGGTACACCATTACATGCATACTTTCCTTATGTCAATTCTTGTGTTTCTTCTCTATCCCCGTTCCATTTTATTTTATGAGTACTTGGAATTTGGAAACCTTGTTGAATCTTGTTGTACGTGCGATTGTAATGCGGGGAATCGGGTATAACTTATTGGAGTAATCTTGGACATAACAAGTATATTGGTCATAACTTGAATTGACTTGTAACGACCCAGATTTTGAGCGACTTTGGTTATCGACATAAACACGATGTCGATAACCAAAACATCGAAAAATCCTGGTAATTAATGAAAGAAATAAGAGGGTGAGGATAGATAAGATAGAAACTTAGAATAGAAGAAGAAGAAGAACACAACATCAGAGTAACACGAACCTCACAGCGGAACGAATAACATATAATATATAACATAACTTTGAAATATAACAGTTATGTATACAATAGCACTTATCAGAGTACATCACTTACAACACAGCTGAAATAAACTATAGCTATGTGATCCAGAAGCCTCCTGCTCCAGCTCTTGAAGTATATCTGTAAATCCCGACTACTTGACTGCCCGTACAAATTTAGGCACCCAAGAGTTTAGGGAAAAACAACAAAGTAAACTCCGGGTCAGTCATGGGACTGTTGTAAGTAAAATAGTTTAACACAGTTTATCATATATATGATATCTCATAAGACCCCGCCGTGAATACGGAACGGGTTTTTCCCTTATGAGAATCCAACATCTTTGACAAGCAATATCATTCTGATATTATAATAATGTCTAAGTACAAATATATATCAATCTTGCAGAAACGCTTTCATCTCACGTTCTACATATATAGTATACAATCAAAATCGCAAGCACGTATTAGATAATGGATTTCCAACTATGACAAGGTATGGAACCACCTTCTGCTAGTGTACCTCTAGAGAGGAATACACTGGGTTCAACAAGAACATCTTGCAACCCGGCCACACATGACCGACCACTCATTTCGCTTGAGTGTATCGAATGTATATCACCAACGGTTGGGATCAGCAACCGTTTCCCGAATGGGACAACATCAACAATAGATTTTTAGAAATAAATGAAACTCTAGATCAGGTGATTATACACCCTAATAGGTGCGACCTACATAGCCATGCTACCTGCCCGATTTCTGTCATTTACCGGACGTGAGGCTAGAAGCTACGCTTATCTTCACATCAGATTTTACTTCGAATGCTACATTGTCAGATCCATCGAAAATCACTAATTGACGTCTACAACAGTACATTATGTGTTAGCTAAAGAAGTTTCCTTCTCCGCTTCCACTGTTGGTACGGTTGAAGAAATCAATGTACGTGACCTTTCTGGAAATACTCTGTCAGACATCCATCTTCATTCACTTAGAATGTCACATCGTCATACCCGCCAAATCACAAATTGATTTCCTCAAAAATACAACGGGTATATAGCTAAGAGAAACGAATTCCTCCGCCACCAACGTATATACGTTTGAAGGGATCAACTTACGCAATCCATTGGATATACTCTGTCAGACCTTCATCCATACAAGTTGTCCTGAGACTGGACAAACCGAAGGCACTATTCAGTATATCCATCTTAGTCACTGTTAACTAAGACTTATACAACAGCCCTTGCACTTTACTCCGTCTTCAATTATCTTTGGCATAAATGATTCACAATGCTTGTGCTAATACAGAGTGGTTCTTTGGATAATAATCCAACCGGTCTCTCCATATTAACAACGTTAAAAATGGTCAAAACTTCGATAGTCTGTGAGTTAGCTATCAAAGAAAACAAGTGTGCAAACAATGATATTATTTCCAGATGGAAATTATATCAAACAAACATCATTTAACATTTATCTCTTTAGTTTATTTTACATCTCCTGTTTCCCTATATTCAACATTTGCTATTTTCTATATTTAGAAAATATACGTTATTAACACTGGAAACATTTCCATTCCTTGTTTTCTGTATTTAGAAAACATTTTTGATTCTTGTTTGGAAAACATTTCCAAACTCCTACGTTTGGATTAAACAGATGTTTAGATAAAGCATCGTTATGCCAACTCAACCATTTTCTTTAATTACTAAATTCACTTTACCATCCTTTACTGCCGAACCTTAACCATTCCCCTATTAAAAACGAAACCAATCAAGTTGGGGTAGAACTACCTCTCAGACCTTAACTGAACAACACTTCTAACCTTGAAATAGGCAAAGTTCACTTTATATTTCTTTAACTAACTTCCTTACATAACCTTTCTTTCGAATAACTATATTCGATTAACTCTTTTCAATTAACTCTATTGGACTGACCCTATTGGGTTAACTCTATTTGATTAACTCGATTTGATTAACCCCATTCACTTAACTCCTGTCGAATAAACTATATTCGATAACTCCTCTAACTCTATTCGAATAAACTATATTCGATTAACTCCTTTGATTTAACTCTAATCGATTAACTCCATCGAATAAACTATATTCGATAATTCCTTCGATTTAACTAATATTCTATAACTCACTTCGATTAACTAATAATCGATAACTCCTTCGAATAACTATATTCGATAATCTCCTCTCGAATAAACGATATTCGATAATCTTCCCTTTTGATTTAACAAATCGATAACTCCTTTTCGAATAACTAAATTTGACAACTCCTTTCGATTTAACTAATCGATAACTCCTTTCGATTAAACTATAATCGATAACTCCCTTCGATGAAACTAACATCGATCTTCCTTTCGATGAAATTAACATCGATTAACTCCTTTCGATGAAACTAACATCGATTAACTCCTTTCAATGAAACTAACATCGATTAATTTAACTCGACGAACTTAACTCGACTCACTTATCTCGATAGTCTAACTCAAGAACTTAACTCGATTAACTTATCTCGATAATCTAACTCAAGAGCTTAACTCAATTAACTTATCTCGATAATCTAACTCAAGAACTTAACTCGATTAACTTAACTCGATTAACTTAACTCGATTAACTTATCTCGATAATCTAACTCAAGTTGATTAACTCCTATCGAATAACTAATATTCGATTTAACTCCATTCGCTTGACTCTAGATCGCAGCGATCACAATGGTTACGCCTGACTCCCTCAGGAAACATCCGACCGCCGTAGGCTATTTACAGCCCTGCGAATTACGCTAGCAGTCGTACGAGATGGCAACTTGTCCTGAATAACTCTGTTTGACTAACTCTATCTCAAATAACTATATTTGATAACTTCTACTTCGAATAAGTGGTATTCGATAACTTAACTCGATTATCAACTCGAAAATCTTAACTCAAATCGATTAACTCCAACTGATTAACTCTGCCTGGTCAACCCTAACTGATTAACTCTAACTGGTTTTACTTGGTTTGACTAACTCAATTGATTAACTCGACTGACTAATTCAACTCGATTAACCTAGCTTGATTTTTCTTATCTCGATTAACTGAACTAATCACTTTTGATTAACTCGACTAATTCACTTTGATTACCCTAACCAATTCACTTTGATTAACTTAACCAATTCACTTTGATTAACTTAACCAATTCACTTTGATTAACTTAACCAATTCACTTTGATTAACTTACTCGCTAATAACATTTATTCCTTTTTAAAGATTTTATTTTATAATCTATTTATTTCCTAAATAAATATTTCCTTATAATCCTATTTATTTAACAAATAAATATCTCCTTTATTCTATTTATTCTAACAAATAAATATTCCTTTATTTTATTTATTCCCTAAATAAATAAATCATTTAACTTTATTTATACCGTAAATAATAAATTCTTTTACCTTTAATTATTTCCTAAATAAATAAATCCTTTTTATCTATTTGTAAATGGTTTACAAATATCCCTCTTTCTATTGGTTTTGACAATATTTTACCTTATATATATTATTTTACAAATATTTTCCTTTATATTTGATTTCACAAATATATCTCCTCTATATTTGTTTAACAAATAAAATCCCTTTATATTTGATTAACAAATATAAATTTCCTTTATATTTGATTTACAAATATAATTCTTTTATTCAAAATCCTTTTTATTGTATAATATAAAATCCATTGATTTTATATAAATAAATTATTTTCAAAATATACTTTGAAAAACCCTTTTCCACATTCTAGTATTTCTTATGGTATTTAACACACCATATAACAACGATAACTATCGTCCAAAGCACACATAATCAACGTCAGATTATATATCACATTATATAAATCACAGTAAAATAACTGTTGAGGAATCCAGTTGGATTCCTCCAACCTGTTTCCCTGCATCACAGATGTTACATAGTATAATCAACATCACTTCCAGTTAAATAAGAAATATTCTGTTAACAGAATCAATATATAACTATTTAACTATTTATATATATATATTATTCACTAACTGACTAGCAGTTCAATCAAACAGTCAACACACAATCAAACAGACAATATTTAACAGTTCTAAGAATACGTTGTAAAAATAGAACTGTACAGAGTTGGTGAGTTTTACTCACTTTGGCGCGTTAACCGTTATATAATCGGTTTTCGTTACTTGACTCAATCGGGCAATTTATTTCGCCATAAATTGTAACGAGCTCGGATTCACTCCCGGTCAGTCTCATTGTGTTGCTCCCGTCCATACGATCCCATCGGATCTGACCGTTCGGAAATCTGATAACGTAAGACCGAGATATAACATTCAGAAGTTAATACACATTAAATTCTAATTTAAACTAATTTAACTTTAGATTTAATTCATTTGGGCTTTACCCAAAAATCCGGCCCATCTCTACTTCTAAGGACCCATACCCGCTTAAGAAATTTCCTCTTCTTCACGCTGCTATCCCTTCCGCTCCAGACATTTTCCAAGGCCATTACCGCGACATCATCCTCCCCATCCTACCTCTCCGGACCACCATTCAACGAACGATCACCACCCACAAACTCTCCTTCGCTATCTCCGTCCACCCATCACCACACCATCAAGCTCAGACCCCCGTTGCCATTTCCGTCGCCCAGCCCTACACGACGCATACAGTAAAACATCCGAAAGTTTTTAGCACCAAATTCCTCCGAACTACCACACCAAGTGCGGATTTCCACCCTGAGTCCGAAAACGACTTCGAATTCAACCAATGTTGCCTCCAACCGCCCGTACTTCGAAACCTAGAACACTGTGAAGAAAAACCAGCGAACGGGAATATCACCGAACCCCTCGAGACTCACCTCAGATCGAAGAGCTTGCTTTGGGGATTTCAAAAATATGAGATACAAGATTTATAGATTTGTTTTCCATTTCTTTGGATTTTTATTTTTGCTCAAACTTTTGCTGTAAGAAAAGAGGAGCGACGGCGCAATATTTTTGGCTGAGGAATTAGGTTAGAGAGGTGTTGAGGAGTATTTATAGGCAATACAAAATATCTAGATATTTTATAATTGATTATTTTATTCATTTTAAATCAATTTCTATTTGTAGTCGTCTTTTAAAAAAATTCCTGTGATCACATGTGATACCCAAAAATCACGAAACTGGACATGTAGCTAGAGTTCGACAATACGGTCCCAACGAAACTGGTTTCGTCGAATTCCGACTCCATATGCTCACACAACGTATTTTTAACTATCAAAATAATGACTGTTTTTCACTCTAAAAATCCGTACGGCCACATACTGACTTCAAAAATCACGAAACTGGAAATCTAACAACTATTCGACATTGCGGATCCAATGAAATTAGTTTCGTCGAATTCCGACTTCGTTTGCAAAGGTGGCTATTTTTAAAGCTCTGGATGACCCTTTTAAATATATAAATATATTTAAATATTATTAAATTAAATATAAATAAATTTATATTATCGTGTATATTCACCGAGGAATATCATACAGCTCCAGTATAATTATATGCTCGCTATTCCGAGTCCAGATTGAATCGATATTCAATTTACATTGAAAATCCTTTTATAACGTATATAAAGCGTTACGAATTATAAAGGAATTCCACAGCGACTTTTCTGAAATTTGATTTGGACGTACATCAAAATCTACATGACGAAATCCCGATTTTTCTCTTCCACTAGAAAGATATACTCCACCAGCTCCACACGTTTCTTGTTTCACAGAAATCCGGCTTAAAACGAATCATGTACATTCATTTGAAGTTCGAATCGCCAATTTACAAACTACAGCGCCATTTCAAGCTCGATTTTAATTATAATATAATTATACGTTCAAACTGTCGTCGATTGAATATATTCGTCAATATAATTCAACTCCAAGCTGAATTAAATCTAAGGGATGACCCACTTCACATAATATTGTGTTTTCCAATATTTTTGATTATTTCTGAATTAAATATATTATTATATTATTTAATTAAATTAAATATTCATTATAATTTAATTAACGACAATTTAATTCCCTAAATCACTATTTATATAATTAAATAAATTAATTATAATACCTCTGACAATGCGGGTCATTACATTCTTCCCCACTTAAAATAATTTCGTCCTCGAAATTGATAAGTTAGAGGACGACCCTATCTATTGGAATTCTTAAGATTTGTTTACCCCTTATTTCTGATTTCAACTGAACCAATTAATATCAAGTAAAATATTAATTCATTCCGACTAACTAAAAATTTCAAAAATTCTGAAAATTTTCTAACACTTTAAATTTTCGAAAATTTTCGCCATAACCTCCTTTGTACAGCCCTATCGGTAAAACCACAACTCGCCTCTCTAGGCCTTCTCCAACCCAAAAGAAAATCAAACAGCCAAGCGGCTTGCCAAATCGGCTCATAATTCACCAAACTCATATGAAATATAAACTTGTACCTTTTTGTCGGGCATATCATTATATCACTTTCACCTGTTATCCATTCAACATATACCACTGTATTTCCAATCAAACTCTAATCAATTCTTATCCACAAATTCAACCATTCAGTTATGCCTAAGTCGAATTTCATTTCAAATCAAAGTCCAATTCTTGATTTCAAATTCTTAACTCATCAATCCAATTTGTCTTGATATCATTCAACCCAATTTAATTCAATTTTCACCTAATTGATTTCAATTTTAATTCCAATTGCTTTTCCAACCTTCAATTCAAATTGGTTTTAATTCAACAATCTTTTCCTGGGAATTTTAAATCACTTTATCATATCAAAAATCAAAGTGTTTATTTCAAAGTACCAAAACAATTTGTTTTTCTCAAACAATTCAAAAACAAAATCCTCAGTAGTTATCCATCACTTATCAACTCGAAAATGAACACTGATGATGCTGCAGTCATCATCAAAATTATTTCCCAGCTAATGAAGTGAGTTCAATACTATATCACTTTTCAAAACCTTTTCTGAATATTTCCATTTTGAAATCAGTTCAAAATATCCTTCACAATGCTTTAAACAATTTAAAATCTCCCAGGATCTTAAATTTTCCTTATTTTTAATCCAAATCCATTTACAAACACTTATCCAATTTTCCAGAATTTTAATTCAATTCTGATCTTAATTTCAGTTTTAACTCATCTGATTTCACGTATTTCACTTAGATGAATTCTGATTGGTTATTTACATAACCATTTGATTTATAATCTTACTTGATTATAATAACAATCAATATATCCAATATATATCAAAATATAGTTTGGGTAAACTTATTTTCATTTACCCTCTTTTCAAAACATATCGTATCGACCCATCTTATTCGAGTGTTTAGAAACTCCTACCGATACAGTGGATCAAACTGATCGACCAGAACCCATAAACAACTCAACCGATAAATCTCCACAATATAAAACCATTTTTATATCAAATACAAATATGCACTCGTATATTGTTGGCTCGCTTTTTGACCAAGCCACCAAGGATCATTCGTAAGAGGAAAGCGGGAAACCACGTTCCCCAAGAATATGAAGGAACGGATCGCACTCTATCAACTCGCCCACAAAGGATCGCGTCTCGACGGATCGCCCACGAAGGATCGCGTATCGACGGATCGCCCACGAAGGATCGCGTCTCGACGGATCGCCCACTGAGGATCGCGTCTCGACGGATCGCCCCCATCTCATCAGCGAACGACACATCCAGGCGATCCGATCCAAACTTATATTGTTGACCAGAGAGAACCGATCCGATCCCTTGGTGCATGGCGAACCCTCTGACCCATTCAAGCGCGAGCTGGTCTTCAGCGATCCGAATCGCACGGATCTGGCGACACGTGTCCCTAACCGTTATCTGGACCAATTCTCTCCATCTGCACGATCCGATTTTCAAGCAGATCGCGACACCTGTCCACAACGGCTAATTTGACTATTTCCTCAACGGTGGCGATGCGATCCGATGTTCTCGGGATCTGTGCCACGTGTTATCACGACCCGCCTGACAAAATCAGCTATAAATAGCCCAGAGCATGGCACTTTTTGGGATCTTTTTGGCAATATTGAGTACTGAATCCGCAATTGTTGTCAAACTACTGAAATATTGAGAGAAATCCTTGTTGTATTAGCTTTCAAAGCGTAATCAATAATATATAAAGTGGACGTAGGCTCGTTAACGCCGAACCACTATAAATTCTGAGTGTTATTTTCTTTTTCCTCGTTCTTCATTTGAAATTCTATAGCATTCATAACAATTTGGGTGTTAGGTCCAAATTTCGATCTAACATTTTTGGTGCTTTCACTGAGAACTCAGTCCTAAAGTTTCACTATTCGCTTCTTTGAAGATTCCAGCGATTCGGATATCATGGCTGGAAAAAGATCTAAAGCTTCACAGACCAACGAAACGATTGAAGAGAGTGTGCACGAACTGGGCAACGAAGAAACTCTGGATCGCGGAGCGCAGGGGGCGAACCGATCCGATGAAGACACCGCGTTCCGAGTCGATGAGAACGAGACGATACAGGCCGCTGAAGGGGTTGTTACTCGATCCCGAGGTAACGCCTCGCAGCCTCCGCGTACCACGACCACGAGTCGACCTCAGGGGGGCGCAGCGAGTCGCCATCCACGAACCGCAGCTATCTGAATTGATGATCAAACTACAACTCGACCTGGAAAGGAACCTATGACCCGCTCCTATCGTCCTGGAACCTCTGCTCGACCCGGTTCGAGCTCTTTGCGCATAAGAGAGAGTGATGATGACCAATATGATCCTGCTGCTCCTGTCACTGAGGGGGATCTTTCTCGCTTCGCCGAAATGTGGGATAGGTTGTTTGATGAGTTGGCTGCCCAAAGGCAGGAAAGTTCCATCCTGCGGCAAAATTTGACGGCTATGGATAGAAGACTTGATGAGCTAGCAAGGCAAAGAACATCACCGGTTCGTCCACTCACCCCAGTATATTCTTCTTCGTCTGAAGAATCGCCGAGACCTCCGCGGCGACCGTATGAGAGAGCCGAAAACATAGAACAACTTCGGTTCGGAACCCTGCCCTCACAGGAAGAAGAAGCGCTAGGGGCGGGGCCCTCAAACCGTAATGTGAATGGTCAAGCAACGGCTTTCAGGACTCGAGATGTGAACAGTCCTGTGCATAACAGACCACCTCAGCCCTGTCGCCGCACGCATACTCATGATAACAAGGGGCAGCGAAGCCCTATCCGAGCCCCGGATTTTGTGACTGCTTCCCGAAGAGAGATCAGAGAACCTCGTCGGGCCAGAGGCACTGACCCTGAACCTC
This sequence comes from Allium sativum, assembly GCA_030737875.1. NCBI lineage: Eukaryota > Viridiplantae > Streptophyta > Magnoliopsida > Asparagales > Amaryllidaceae > Allium > Allium sativum. The sequence goes on along the minus strand of CM060912.1, from coordinate 251,047,364 downwards.
CTTTGACAAGTGCAATTGTTGCAGCCATGGTCCACCAGATTCTGGTAGACAGCCATGGACAGCGGAACGAAGATTGGGGGATCGACCGCAGTCATACTCCTTTTACTGACGATATTTTGGATGCGACTTTTCCAAGGCGTTTCAACATGCCACAAATGAACCGATATGCGGGAAGATCTGATCCTGTCCAGCACCTAATGAGATACTCTTGGTTGATGACCGCTGCCGCAGCCTCTGACGCTGTTAAGTGCAAAGCGTTTCCCATATTCCTGGAGGACGTGGCTTTGTTATGGTTTACTCGCCTGCCGACGAGGTCGATTTCTAGCTTCAGGGAGCTAAGCGAGAAGTTCGTAGAACAATTCCGTATCTACGCACAGAAGACAAAAAGTGTGATCGATTTGTTCCTTGTCAAACAGCGACCAGGCGAGAGTTTAAAGGTGTACCTGGATCGTTTCAATTTGGCCGCTACTGAGGTTAAAGATCCTCATGAACCGACCGTTGTCGCAGCACTGATTGACGGAGTAAATAAGGACACTGAATTCGGGAGGTACCTGGCAGGCAAACCGCCCCACACTAGAGAGTTATTCTATGAGAAAGCCAACGTACATTTACGCCGGGAAGAGGTATATGCGAACCGAAAGGTTAAAACAACTGATAAGGAGGAAATTCAGAGCAATGTCGCCATCAAACAGACTGGAGACAGCTTGGGGAAAGTTGAAGTTAACGTCGGAAATCAGAATCAGGGTGGTCGCCAGCCAGGTAACAACAATAACAATGGTAACGGCAACAACCGGAAGAGGGGCCGAGGGAACGACTCCTAGAGAAGTACTCGTCCCAGGGCCTTTGAAAGTTATACACCGATAAGTGATACTCTGGAAAATATCTTCATGGATGCGTACGAAGTCCTCCAGAATAAGAGGCCACCTCCCAGAGAGTCGACAGAGAAAGAGCGTGAAACAGGGAAGTATTGTCTCTTTCATCAGATTCACGGCCATTCGATGAATGAATGTCGTCATCTAAGGGATGTAGTCGAAAGGCTGCTTCGAGAAGGAAAGCTAGATGAATACAGAGTAACGCCCAGGGACAGGGGGCAAGCAGTGCAGGCCCTGAATCAGAACCAAAATCAACTTGCTGCTAGGCCGACTGCTCAGCAAAAAGGAAAGAATATTGTTATCAATACCATGATCGGGGGACTTTATCTCGCTGGGCACAGTTCCAAAGCATTGGATCAATACGTCAATGCGGCCAAACAACACCTCGAGGTAGGGGAATGTAGCAACCCCGAGGACAGTACCCCGGTGAAGCAGCAGAAGATGATGACCGATGATGTTGTTTTCCGAGAACGAGAAAGCATCGGAGTCCATGCTCCAACTGAAGATCCACTTGTAATTACGGTACCCATTGGGCCAGCCACTGTTCATAAGGTTCTGGTGGACAACGGGAGTTCCGTTAATATTCTTTTCAAAAAGGCCTTTGACCAGATGAATCTCGAAATAAAAGATTTGAAGCCCTGCCAAGGATGGATCCGTGGATTCAACGGAGCATCCACCGCTCCAATGGGTTATGTAGAGTTACCAGTTACACTTGGGGAAGGAGAACGCCAGAGAGTGAGAATCCTTCCCTTTGTGGTTTTGGATGTTGAATCGCCCTACAATGCCTTCTTGGGCCGACCGGCCCTCGCAAAGTTCAGAGCCTGTATAGCCCCCTGGTGCTTGTTATTGAAATTCCCCACAGAAGCTGGCATTGGTATCGTCAGAGGGGATCAAGTTGCTGCGTGAGCGTGTTATGTTGCCGAACTAAAGTTACTTCGCAATGGAGGGGATATCGAAACTAAAGGCACCTCTCCCCCTTCGGGGGCGGAGACCTTATAGCAACCAAAGAGGATAATCGTTGGAGAGTCACCCAGAGAGATGCCCGAGGATATAGATCCCAGAGAGGATCAAGAACCCGGGGGCAGAATGGCGACTCCCAACGAGTCAACTGTGGATGTACCGATCGATGACAGAGACCCGGAGAAGGTCCTTAAGATTGGATCCCAGTTAAGTCCGAATCTTGCTAAAGAATTGACGGATTTCTTAAAAAACAATTTGGATGTATTTGCTTGGACCCACGCGGACATGTGTGGGATATCCCCATCAATCATGAGCCATTCCTTGAGCATTGACCCTAAACATCCTCCAGTAAAGCAAAAAAGGCGAATGCTGGGCCCAGAGAGGTCCGTTGCCTTGAAAGAAGAGGTTGGAAAGCTAAAGAGTAATGGATTTATCAGAGATTCGACCTACCCAGACTGGATTTCGAATCCAGTTCTGGTAAAGAAGGCCAACGAGAAGTGGCGAACGTGTATCGACTTCTCGGATTTGAACAAAGCCTGTCCAAAAGATAGTTTCCCGTTACCTCGGATTGACCAGTTGGTAGACTCGACGGCAGGTCACGAGCTTCTCTCATTTATGGATGCTTATTCAGGATACAACCAGATTCCGATGCATGTTCCAGATCAAGAGCACACTAGTTTTATCACTGATCTGGGATTATATTGTTATGTGGTGATGCCCTTTGGCTTGAAGAATGCGGCGCTACATATCAGCGTTTGGTCAACAGGATGTTTTATAACCAGATAGGGAAAACAATGGAAGTATACGTCGACGATATGTTGGTTAAGTCCAAGCAATCTTCTCAACACACTACTGACTTGGCAGAGATGTTCGGCATTCTTCGAAAGTATGTAATGAAACTCAATCCGACCAAATGTTCGTTCGGTGTTGCTTCTGGGAAATTCTTGGGATTCATTGTCAGTTCCCGTGGTATTGAGATTAATCCAGACCAGATCACGGCAATCAGGAACATTCAGGAACCTAGGCAGATTAGGGATGTGCAAAGCCTTGCCGGAAAAGTGGCCGCGCTAAGCAGATTTATCTCCAGGGCTACGGATAAGTGCATCCCATTCTTTGAATTAATAAAGCGAGGAAAACGCCACTTTAAATGGACACCTGACTGTGTAGAAGCATTTCAGAATTTGCTTAGGCACTTGGAGAAACCTCCGATTTTATCTAAGCCAATAGATCACGAGGATTTATTCGTGTATTTGGCAGTGTCATCCCATGCGATCAGCTCAGCATTGGTAAGGGAAGAGGATAAGGTCCAAAGACCTGTGTATTATGTGAGCAAAAAATTGACAGCAGCAGAGCGTAATTATCCACGGATAGAAAAGTTGGCGTATAGTTTACTGATTGCCTCTAGAAAACTTCGGCACTATTTTCAGGCACATCCTATCACCATATACACCGATCATCCACTCAAGCAAGTTCTACAGAGACCGGAGGCATCTGGAAGGTTACTCAAATGGAATATTGAGTTAAGTCAATTTGATTTGAACTTTCAGCCCAGACGATCAATTCGGGGGCAAGTGATAGCTGACTTCATAGCAGAGTTCACTGTCCCTAAGGAAGATATAGCAAACGAGGAAGTTGATCCTTCAAAGTTACTTTTTGATCCTAATGCCTGGAGATTGTATACTGATGGTGCTAGGAACGACGAAAGATCCGGCGCTGGAATAGTGCTTGAAACCCCCGAGAAACGATTGATAACCTATGCAATCCGAATGGAGTTTCATGCCACTAACAACGATTCCGAATATGAAGCTCTGATAGCCGGATTAAAGATTGCAAAGGAACTAGAAGTCACAAAGCTGAACATCTTCTGCGACTCCAAGTTAGTTGTGAATCAAGTCACTGGAAGATTCCAAGCTAAAAGTGCAAGATTGATTTTATACTTAAAGAAATTGAAAGACCCGCTGAATGATTTTGATCACTACAGCATATCTCATATTCCGCGGTCAGAGAATCAGCAGGTAGACAAGTTGGCAAAGATGGCTAGTTCTGACGATCCTGAAGTGACTGGGCTAGCCCCCATTGAAGTACTTCGGTCCCCTAGCATAGATCAGATGGAAATCGACCTAGTACTAGAGACGGAACCAGAAAGGGAGTCCTGGATGACCCCTATAAAGAATTTCCTAATGGATGGAACGCTTCCGACCAAGAAAAGCGAGAGGCGTAAAGTGATTCGTAAAGCCGCCCGATACGTTCTGCAAGGCGGAGTTCTTTACAGACAAGGGTTTTCAATGCCCCTCCTTCGGTGTGTAGCCCACGATGACATTAAACGTGTGCTGCAAGAAGTCCACGAAGGCGAATGTGGCGACCACACTGGAGTGCAAACTTTGGCAAAAAAGGTATTGCGGCATGGTTATTTCTGGCCTACCATAAACAAGAATGTAGTAAGATATGCACGACGATGTGATGTGTGCCAGAGATTTTCAAAGATACCTAGAGAGCCTCCAAGTCAGTTAAAAACAATGACGAGTCCATGGCCTTTCACTATGTGGGGAATTGATATCATAGGAAGTCTCCCCATAGCAAGGGGCGGAGCAAAGTTCGCTATTGTGGCCGTAGATTATTTCACTAAGTGGGTCGAGGCTGAACCACTAACTACAATCACAACTAAACGAGTGATCAACTTCATCGTGAGAAAAATCATCTGTCGATTTGGGATGTGACGGCCCGCCCTGCACCAACCGACATTTACCCCAAAAGTGCGCTGTACACATGTCCAGTTAGCACGAAACGGGTCGCCAGAAGGAAAAGGAAGAAGGAAATGAACATACAAGGAACCTGTAGAATGTCTCACAGCGCATAGGATAAAATATAATAGTAACATACTTGACATAAAACAGGAGAGACGGTGCATAAGCTGAAAATCAGAACTAAACATCATAGCAGCGGAAATTCAGAATACAGCTTATTACAACTTTTAAACTGTCTCAAAACAAGAGTAAGGTAAATGAGTTACACTACTAATGCCCAAGTAGTGAACAACAACGACACAGGGAGAATGTGTATATATATATATAGTACGTGGAAGCCTCCTGCCCGCCTCCGAATCAGCTACTCGCGCATCACCAGCTAACCTGTCTCTAGTCTGCTCGTGTGAGCACCCAGAGTAATAAGAGGAGACATAAAACTCTGGGTCAGACATAAAGCCTGGTATGAGCGATAAGCATCTAAAGTGAACAATAACAGGTAGACTAAAACATACCTGAACCTGGACCTGCAACCAAAGAGTTAGCACTACATACTGTACCACACTCTAAGGTATCATATCAATCAATATAAAGATACGGAGGTGGGGAAGGAGTGCATGTCATAATGATAGCAAACAATCAAGCATAGCATCCATCCTCACATCTCTCACTCAGTGCGTAAAGCATACGATATTCACCACTTCGATCACCCAACATTCCTTGCTACGATCACTTTGCCCCATGAAGTCATAAATGGCTTCACTGCACTGATAACGTAGCCACTAATTCCTCGCTATGTCCACTTGCCCCATGGAGTTATTCACTCCATCTGCGCTGGCTCATAGCCTTACTAATCCTTACTATGTCCACTTGCCCCATGGAGTTGTTCACCCCATCTGCGTTGGCTCATAGTCTTACTACGCATCACCTTGCCCCTCAGGTCATAATGACCCTACTGCACTGATAACGTAGTCTTGCTACCATCACTTTGCCCCTTAGGTCGTAATAACCCTACTGCACTGATAAGTAGCCATCATCCATTCTTGGTGGTGAATCGAAGTTATGAACGTCGACAACTCCTTAGCACACGTCCCGCAGCAAAGTCCAATCATGAAGTGAATTCATTGGTTCCCAACTGGTTCCGGGATCCTGAGCTCTAACTTCCATTTGGACTACCTTTGCATCTCGGGTTATTGGTCATTACCATCGAATCGGATCGGATCAGCCTTCACATTCTTCATCGGATCGGGTCGCGCCTCCTGCATCGGATCGGGTCGCACTCCCCATCGTCTCGTGAATCCAGTCTCCATCGGATCGGGTCTCCACTTCTGGTCGGATCGTGAATACCCCATACGGATCGGATCGCGCTCCTCCGTCGTCTCGTTGTGCATCGGATCGTGGATGTTGCTTTCCCCTAGTCGAATCGTGATACGAAGCGCGAGTGGATCGGATCGGGTCGTAATGCTCATTGGCGATCCGGGTCGGAGTACTTCAATTTGGACACGGTGCTGCATCGATTCGCCTCGTGGGCCTTGCACAGTCGGTTCGGTTCGGAGGAGGTGACTCGACTCGTGGTGATGTCCCACGATCCCCTAGGGCGATCCGATCGTCCCTCAACCCCCTATGCGATCCGAACCCCTGTACCTTGTCCAGCGAGCTGTTTACGCCCCTCGACGGCGTTTTCGACCATTCCAACTATTCTAAACAGTCACAAAGCATTTCATACAGTCACAGCAATATACATAATCAACCACAAAAATCAAAACATCAATATGATAGGTAAAAAGGGATCAAACATACCCAAAATCCCAAACTTCCCCTTAAGCATATTTAGGTGAAACTAATGATAGGACTATCAAAACTTAACCAAATTAACTCAAATTCATATCAGAGGTCTAAAACTTCATTCCGAATCTTATAAACATTTTTCCAGAATTTTATCATGTTTAAATTCGCTAATTAACACTAATCAACCCTAATTAGCCATAATTAGTGCAAAACTAAGCAAATAACTCACCTTAGCCACAAAATAAACTAAGATCTAAAATGATTCTCTGATTTGATGCGAATTTCAATACCAAACAGCAGCTCCTTTGTTGATTTGGTGAAGATCCTTCTTGATTAGGGGTTGCTAAGCCAAGTCCTTAACCTAAGGGTGATTTGGAGGTGATTTAGAGGTCGGAGGCCATTTTTAGGGATCCTTGGTGATAAGTGGAGGCTAGAAAACTGAAATGGAATGATTTTCCATCTCATTTCAGCCCTCCCATAACCCTAATCCCGAAATGGGTTATGGGCCTACTCACTAATCACCCGATTTGGCCCGGTTAAGCAGTTTTTTTACACTCCAAACCTTGTTTCAGCCATATCTCCCAAACGGTAAGTCCGTTTGGCTAATGTGACCACTCTACGGAAAGAGAAACCATCAAACGAATCAAATGGAAGTGATTTCAGGTCAAAATTCCTTTTCAATCAAAAGTTATGGCCAAAACAGTACTAACTAGGGGCAAAATGGTCATTTAAAAATCGACAAAAATCATGAACATGGGAAATGACACTAATAGACGTTTCCCAAAGTTACATGACCATACGACTTCACATGGGAAAGAAATAAATATTCTACGATCCTATGATGTGTAGAATACGGGTCATTACACTCTCCCCCCCTTAAGAAATTTCGCCCCCGAAATTCCCTAATCCCAACATACGTAAAGGTTCCCGCATGCCTATCAATCATGAAGCAACAATCAAACATGCAAAACAAGCTAAACAAGTCTATCCTAGCACGCGGAAAACTAAATCGCAAAGTAAATCTTACCAGGCAAAGAGTTCTGGATAAGCCTTCCTAATGCTCTCCTCTGTCTCCCAAGTACAATCATTCTCGTTCTCGCCCCACTGAACCTTGACTAACTTCACCGCCTTCCTTCGAAGTTGCTTCGTATCATGCCCCACAATACGAATCGGCTTGCGGTTCCCAACCGCCTCGGGTTCTACCTCGAAGTCCACCAACTGATCAGGTGAAATAGTCACATCTGAGTCGTGAACGAACTTCCTTAGTTGGGAAACATGAAATACATTATGAACTCCCGCCATTTTCTCTGGTAAGTCAACTCTATATGCCAAATTCCCGACTAGTTCAAGAACAGGGAATGGGCCAACAAACCTTGGTGCTAACTTGCCTCTCCTGCCAAATCGTATCACGCTTTTCAACGGAGAAATCTTGACAAACACCAAGTCACCCACGGAGAATTTCAAGTCTCTTCTCCTCTTATCAGCATAGCTTTTCTGCCTATCTTGAGCAGCTTTCATTCGTTGTTGAATGATCTTGATCCTATCCGACGTTTCTCTCACCACATCTGGTCCAAGCACAAACTTCTCGCCAGTCTCTATCCAACATGATGGTGAGTTGCATGGTCTTCCGTACAAAGCTTCATAGGGAGCCATACCGATACTGGATTGGTAGCTATTATTATATGCAAACTCCACTAGATGCAAATGGTCATCCCATGATCCACCAAAATCCAATATACAAGCTCTCAAGAGATCTTCCAATATGCGATTCACCCTCTCCGTCTGACCGTCAGTCTGAGGATGATATGCGGTACTGAGATGTAATCTTGACCCTAGAGCCTCTTGTAATCTCTTCCAAAACCCACTAGTGAACAATGGGTCTCGGTCACTCACAATGCTTTTTGGTACTCCATGAAATCTCACTACCCACTTCATATACAATTCTGCCAACTTGGCTGCCGTTCTGGTCGATTTGACTGGTATAAATCTTGCGCTTTTAGTCAATCGATCCACAATTACCCAAATGCTATCATATCCCGATCTAGTCCTTGGTAAGCCATCGATGAAATCCATCGAAACTTGCTCCCATTTCCATTCGGGAATTTCTAATGGTTGCAACAACCCACTAGGCTTCTTTTGTTCGGCTTTAACTAGCTGGCAATTCATGCATTTGGATATAAACTTCCCAACGTCTCTTTTCATCCCTTCCCAGTAGTAAGTCTGTCTCATGTCTCGATACATCTTATTACCACCGGGATGTATAGTCAGTTTTGAGTGATGACATTCTCTAAGCACTTCATCTCTCAAACCATTCACGTTGGGCACAACTAGTCTTCCATTCTTTCGAAGCCATCCATCTCGATCAAGCCCATACACATTCATCTCCCCATCAACTCCCATTTCTAACTTGGAGATGATTTCTAATAGGTTAGGATCGTCCCTCTGGCTAGAACCAATCCGCTCTATCAAAGTGGGTCTGATCGTCAAACTAGCTAGCATAACTAGATCCAATTCGCACTTTGGTCTGAAATCAAACCCCGCGATATACTCCAGTTGCTTCCATTCAAGAAACATTGCCCCTAGGCTGGCATGTCTCCTACTTAAGGCATCGGCTACCGCATTACCCTTCCCAGGTGTATACGCGATATCAAAATCATACGAAGCCAAGAATTCCAACCATCTCTGCTGACGAAGATTCAGATCTTTCTGGGAGAAGAGATACTTCAACGATTTATGATCGGTAAACAGCTCAAATCTTTCTCCCAAGAGATAGTGTCTCCACATCTTCAGCGCAAATACAATCGCTGCCAACTCCAAATCATGGGTAGGGTACTTCTTTTCATGCGGCTTTAGCTGTCGACTAGCATAAGCTACAACCCTACCTTCCTGCATCAATACAGCACCCAGTCCGGTACCACAAGCATCCGTGTATACCGTCATCTCTTCATTCCCTTTAGGAATGACTAACACTGGCGCACGCGTCAACCTCTCTTTTAGACCTCTGAAGGCATCCTCACACACTCCGTCCCAGACGAAGGACTGATTCTTCTTAGTCAACTGAGTCAACGGTGCTGCAATCTTGGAGAAGTCCTGGATAAACTTACGATAATATCCAGCTAATCCCAAGAAACTTCTTACATCTGTTGCATTCTTGGGCGTAGGCCAATCCTGTACCGTAGCCACCTTCGCAGGGTCCACGGCAATACCACTCTCGGAAAAAACATGACCCAAGAATCTCACTTCCCTTCTCCAAAAATGACACTTAGAGAATTTCGCTTTCAATTGGTGTTTCCTCAACACCTCCATCACTATCCTCAAGTGTCCCTTGTGTTCCTCCTCTGTCCTTGAGTAAACAAGGATGTCATCCACGAACACAAGAACAAACTTATTCAACTGATCTCTGAATACTCGATTCATAAGATCCACAAAATAGGCTGGTGCATTGGTCAACCCAAACGGCATGACCAACCACTCATAAAATCCAGACGGCGTCCTAAATGTCGTTTTCGGAACACTCTCATCCGCCACTCGTAGCTGATGAAATCCTGTCGCGAGGTCCAACTGGGAGAACACTCTTGCTCCTTCCAGCTGATCAAACAAATCATCTATCCGTGGTAGAGGATACTTATTCTTCCTCGTCACCTTATTCAACTCGCGATAGTCCACACACAAACGAAGGGAACCATCTGCCTTAGTGGCAAACACAACTGGTGCTCCCCACTCGGAGACACTCCTTCTAATAAATCCCTTCTTCAAAAGATTGTTGACTTGCACCCCGAGCTCTCGCTGCTCCCTTGGTGCCATACGACGAAGTGGCATCACTATAGGTCTGGCATCTTTCACTAAATCAATACGGAACTCAATCTCTCGGTGTAGTGGAAGCCCGGTCACCTCCTCGAAGACGTCCGGATACTGGCCAACCACGGGCACATCTGACAACTCATCCTGCGGGATGTCGAGGGAATTTACAAAACTAGCCATAACCCCATCACTAGGTAGGCTACCAAACACTACCCTCCGCCCATCATCCGCCCTCACTATCACCAAAAAGCCCTCACAGTCTACCACCACCCTGTACCTTTGGAGCCAATCGACTCCCAATATAATGCCATACCCAGTAAAGCCCAAAACAAAGCAATCACATACAAACATACATCCATGACTCGATAAGACCAAATTCCTGCAAATCATACTAAGGCTAGTCGAACCACCAATCGGGTTCGTCACAATCAATGGTTTATCGACTATCTCGGGTTCCAGTCCCAACCTATCTACCAGGTTACTAGATATGAAGGAACGGGAAGCCCCAGTATCAAACAAAACTCGAACTGGTATATCATAAATAGAAAGCATACCTTGAATAACAACATTCTTTCCTTTCTCCGCCGCAGTTGGGGCATTCGACGAAGAAGGAACGGCATCAAGGGCATAAGCTTTCACAATCTGCTTCTCCTTAAGAGGTTGCGGACACTTATCTTTCTGATGTCCCACTTGACCACAGTTGTAGCACTTCCTTTCCGCTGGCTTGGCCCGACATTCTTTAGCATAATGGCCCTTCTTTCCACAGCTGAAGCACTCAACATCCTTCTTGCTCTTTTTCTGGCCACCTTTTGATTGGTCCTGCTTCCTCTTATTCTGAGAATTATTCTTGCCTCCACCGCCTGCTTGCGGCTTTGGCCCTTCTGCAGATGCAGCCTCAGTCTTTGACTTAGGGTAAAGGCTCTCTGATCTCAAAGCTTTCCCCACGATCGATTCAAAAGTCTCATCGATGTGGTTAATGAGCCTCTCCCCCAAGTACCCATCCAGGCCAGTAATGAACTTCTCATTCTTCTTTTCAGGAGTATCAATGAGAGACAGTCCATACTTCGACAAAGTGTCGAACTCGGCAATATAATCAGAAACTGCCCTGCCACCCTGCTTGAGTTCCAGGAACCTCTTGAACAACACCGACTTCTGGGCAGCTGGAATAAACTTTTCGCTAAAGCGAGCCTTGAACTGAACCCAAGTAACTTGATCTTCTGGGGTAGCTGTTCTAATGGCATTCCACCAATTCATTGCTCGCCCTTGCAGCTGACGAGACGCTAGCCTTCTCTTCATCGCATCCTCAAGACCCAAGTCATCAAAGATACGGTCACAGCTATCCATCCAGTCCTGAACATCCGTGGCCGACTCCGTTCCGTGGAACGGCTTCCCACCAAGATTAGTGTAATCTTTGCACAACTTGGCAAAATCGACCCTAGGCGCCTGCACTACCGGGCCAACACCAACTCCGGGATTGGGAATTGCCCCTTGCACTTCTCTAAGCATGTCTCTCATGAGGTTAGTAAACATAGCCCTCATGTCAGCGGCATTCCCTTGGTTGGTCCCTCTACCAGCACCCCTCGTCTCTCGGCTCATCGTTAATCTGTAAAAAGGAAACGATTAACGACCCCATAGTGGTGCTAGTGCAGTGCGACTTCATCTTCATACTACTAATAGTATATACATACATAGCTTTTGAAAACCAAAGTAATCACAAATACGCGCTCTCATATACGTACTATCTCTCCCTAGTGTCTTTCCCTAGGTTAACTACGCAACCTAGAGCTCTGATACCAAGTGTGACGGCCCGCCCCGCACCAACCGACATTTACCCAAAAAGTGCGCTGTACACATGTCCAGTTAGCACGGAATGGGTCGCCAGAAGGAAAAGGAAGAAGGAAATGAACATACAAGGAACCTGTAGAATGTCTCACAGCGCATAGGATAAAATATAATAGTAACATACTTGACATAAAACAGGAGAGACGGTGCATAAGCTGAAAATCAGAACTAAACATCATAGCAGCGGAAATTCAGAATACAGCTTATTACAACTTTTAAACTGTCTCAAAACAAGAGTAAGGTAAATGAGTTACACTACTAATGCCCAAGTAGTGAACAACAACGACACAGGGAGAATGTGTATATATATATATATATATAGTACGTGGAAGCCTCCTGCCCGCCTCCGAATCAGCTACTCGCGCATCACCAGCTAACCTGTCTCTAGTCTGCTCGTGTGAGCACCCACAGTAATAAGAGGAGACATAAAACTCTGGGTCAGACATAAAGCCTGGTATGAGCGATAAGCATCTAAAGTGAACAATAACAGGTAGACTAAAACATACCTGAACCTGGACCTGCAACCAAAGAGTTAGCACTACATACTGTACCACACTCTAAGGTATCATATCAATCAATATAAAGATACGGAGGTGGGGAAGGAGTGCATGTCATAATGATAGCAAACAATCAAGCATAGCATCCATCCTCACATCTCTCACTCAGTGCGTAAAGCATACGATATTCACCACTTCGATCACCCAACATTCCTTGCTACGATCACTTTGCCCCATGAAGTCATAAATGGCTTCACTGCACTGATAACGTAGCCACTAATTCCTCGCTATGTCCACTTGCCCTATGGAGTTATTCACTCCATCTGCGCTGGCTCATAGCCTTACTAATCCTTACTATGTCCACTTGCCCCATGGAGTTGTTCACCCCATCTGCGCTGGCTCATAGTCTTACTACGCATCACCTTGCCCCTCAGGTCATAATGACCCTACTGCACTGATAACGTAGTCTTGCTACCATCACTTTGCCCCTTAGGTCGTAATGACCCTACTGCACTGATAAGTAGCCATCATCCATTCTTGGTGGTGAATCGAAGTTATGAACGTCGACAACTCCTTAGCACACGTCCCGCAGCAAAGTCCAATCATGAAGTGAATTCATTGGTTCCCAACTGGTTCCGGGATCCTGAGCTCTAACTTCCATTTGGACTACCTTTGCATCTCGGGTTATTGGTCATTACCATCGAATCGGATCGGATCAGCCTTCACATTCTTCATCGGATCGGGTCGCGCCTCCTGCATCGGATCGGGTCGCACTCCCCATCGTCTCGTGAATCCAGTCTCCATCGGATCGGGTCTCCACTTCTGGTCGGATCGTGAATACCCCATACGGATCGGATCGCGCTCCTCCGTCGTCTCGTTGTGCATCGGATCGTGGATGTTGCTTTCCCCTAGTCGAATCGTGATACGAAGCGCGAGTGGATCGGATCGGGTCGTAATGCTCATTGGCGATCCGGGTCGGAGTACTTCAATTTGGACACGGTGCTGCATCGATTCGCCTCGTGGGCCTTGCACAGTCGGTTCGGTTCGGAGGAGGTGACTCGACTCGTGGTGATGTCCCACGATCCCCTAGGGCGATCCGATCGTCCCTCAACCCCCTATGCGATCCGAACCCCTGTACCTTGTCTAGCGAGCTGTTTACGCCCCTCGACGGCGTTTTCGACCATTCCAACTATTCTAAACAGTCACAAAGCATTTCATACAGTCATAGCAACATACATAATCAACCACAAACATCAAAACATCAATATGATAGGTAAAAAGGGATCAAACATACCCAAAATCCCAAACTTCCCCTTAAGCATATTTAGGTGAAACTAATGATAGGACTATCAAAACTTAACCAAATTAACTCAAATTCATATCAGAGGTCTAAAACTTCATTCCGAATCTTATAAACATTTTTCCAGAATTTTATCATGTTTAAATTCGCTAATTAACACTAATCAACCCTAATTAGCCATAATTAGTGCAAAACTAAGCAAATCACTCACCTTAGCCACAAAATAAACTAAGATCTGAAATGATTCTCTGATTTGATGCGAATTTCAATACCAAACAGCAGCTCCTTTGTTGATTTGGTGAAGATCCTTCTTGATTAGGGGTTGCTAAGCCAAATCCTTAACCTAAGGGTGATTTGGAGGTGATTTAGAGGTTGGAGGCCATTTTTAGGGATCCTTGGTGATAAGTGGAGGCTAGAAAACTGAAATGGAATGATTTTCCATCTCATTTCAGCCCTCCCATAACCCTAATCCCGAAATGGGTTATGGGCCTACTCACTAATCACCCGATTTGGCCCGGTTAAGCAGTTTTTTTACACTCCAAACATTGTTTCAGCCATATCTCCCAAACGGTAAGTCCGTTTGGCTAATGTGACCACTCTACGGAAAGAGAAACCATCAAACGAATCAAATGGAAGTGGTTTCAGGTCAAAATTCCTTTCCAATCAAAAGTTATGGCCAAAACAGTACTAACTAGGGGCAAAATGGTCATTTAAAAATCGACAAAAATCATGAACATGGGAAATGACACTAATAGACGTTTCCCAAAGTTACATGACCATACGACTTCACATGGGAAATAAATAAATATTCTACGATCCTATGATGTGTAGAATACGGGTCATTACATGGGATTCCAAAGATTGTAATAACAGACAACGGAACTCAATTCGATAGTGCTGAATTCAGAAACTTTTGCCAAAAATACCACACCGAGAATCGGTACACCTCTGTGGCGCACCCACAATCGAACGGGCAAGTTGAAGCGGCAAATAAAGTGATTAAGTCCATTCTGAAAAGAAGAATGAAGCGGGCTAGAGCCATGTGGGCTGATGAATTGCCCTTGGCACTATGGGCCTACAGGACAACATATAAATCGGCAACAGGACATACCCCGTTCTCCCTTGCTTTTGGAACAGAAGCAGTCATCCCGGTTGAGATAAAGGTACCTTCTCATCGGGTGACTTATTATGACCCAATGACCAATAATGAATTGCTCCTTGAGTCCCTGGATATGATCGAAGAAAAGAGGGATGAAGCAGACCTGCGTGCCCTGAGATGCAAACAACAGGTCGCCCGATATTACAACAAAAAGGTCCGAGCCCGAACCTGGGAACCCGGAGACTTGGTTCTGAAACGTGTCTTTCCACCCCCAACTCATATGGGAGCGAAGTGGGAAGGACCGTACTCTATTCTGAGCAAGCTTGATAATGGAACCTTCAAGCTGGCAACCGTAGATGGAAAGGAAATCCCCAGAGTGTGGAATGCCCAACATTTACGACCATATTTAACATGAGAGCTTCAAATTTATTCTTTTGCTTTGTTAAAAAACTATGTACAGGGCATGACTTGCCTAGAATAGTCTGATTCCTTAAAGCAAGAGATTATAAAGTGGACGTAGGTCATGATTCGACCGAACCACTATAAAAATATTGTGTGTCATTTGCCTTTATTGCATCTTTATTTATTTGCCTGTTTATTTTTATCAATCTGAATAATGCAGGTACATGAAGTCCGGTGCCAACCGTTCCCCCCGTAGACTAATCGGAGGAATCCAAAGCCTTGGCAAAGGCTCCGACTGTTTGTCCGATTAGTTTTAATCCACGGAGCATGGGTTAAAGTATACACCTAGGATGAGTATGATGAGCATGCATGATTGCAGACTGCTTGATCCGAACTCTAACTCTCCAGAGAGAGAGAGAGTACAAAAGCGTCTCTGATTGAGCGCTGAGAAATAGCTCCTTCCCCGCTGAAGGATCGGGGAGCGAATGAGTCGCTGAGCACGAACTCTAACTCTCCACAGAGAGAGAGTATAAAAGCGTCTCTGATTGAGCGCTGAGAAATAGCTCCTTCCCCGCTGAAGGATCGGGGAGCGAATGAGTCGCTGAGCACGAACTCTAACTCTCCAGAGAGAGAGAGAGAGAGTATAAAAGCGTCTCTCATTGAGCGCTGAGAAATAGCTCCTTCCCCGCTGAAGGATCGGGAGTGAATGAGTCGCTGAGCACGAACTCTAACTCTCCAGAGAGAGAGAGTATAAAAGCGTCTCTGATTGAGCGCTGAGAAATAGCTTCTTCCCCGCTGAAGGATCGGGAGCGAATGAGTCGCTGAGCACGAACTCTAACTCTCCAGAGAGAGAGAGACTATAAAAGCGTCTCTGATTGAGCGCTGAGAAATAGCTCCTTCCCCGCTGAAGGATCGGGGAGCGAATGAATTGCCGAGCGCAAAACTCTAACTCTCCAGAGAGAGAGACAGTATAAAAGCGTCTCCGATTGAGCGCTGAGAAAGAACTTATTCCCTGCTAAAGGAACAAGGGCTGACTGAACTACTGTTATCCCATGAAATCTCCTATGCCCCCATATTCAAAAATAGGGGGCAACTTGTCGACAGTACTAATCAATCCTTAGTAAACCCCAGTCAGATGCTACAGTAACAACTGATTGGGGGGCACATGCACTCGTATACATACACTGAACTTTGATACAGCAGTGTAACATAGCATGAAAATTCTTCTTCCTGTTGATTGACTGATTTGTAGTTATTATTAGTTAGCTAATGACTAAACATGGAAAGTTTATCTGGATACAGGTACACAATGATGCAAGGAGAGATAAACTTTTGTTTATATACTGCGAATCAACAAAGTGAAAAACAACCTAGAAACAAAAGTGAGGACCAGTCTCACAATTACACTTCCTGGCCAGTGGAAAACCTAAAGACAAAATATCAACAAGCAACAAATATCCTATTTACGCTTTGACCTCTTCTCTCTCTTCTGCCTCTCCAGCTTCGCCTTGTCGGTATCAGACGGATCCCCTTTCTTCCTCTTCCTTTTGTCGATAAGAGGAACGTCCGACTCCTCTGAAGATTCCTCTTCCACCTCTTTTCTCTTCCTCCTATCAGAAAGAGAAGCCGGAAAGTCATCGGGGTTTGCAAAGTGAAGCTGTCGACTGATGGATTTGGGCGGAATCTTCACAATCATCCCAGTTTTGGGATCGAATTCTGCAAGAGGGACTACGTCCAAAGCCTCATCTCCCACCTTCCTCGAAGCCGACTCTTTCTCCTGCCTGGCTTTTCGGTTGGCCAAGGTTTCCTCGTCATCATCATCGGCCTTTTTGGCGCCGATAGTGTCTTCTTCGTCATCTACATGGCGCCTATCCATGTCTCTTAAGGCTTCGATGGTCTCAGCATCTTTGGGCGCATCAGTGCTAGGTGCCGGGATGCTTTTTTCTGCTGTTGTGACCTCTGCCTGCTTTGGTACATCAATACCAGCACCTGGCAAGACAGCCTCCTTCTCCACTTCCCTTTCTTTTTCAGCACCCGTGTCGGCGGGCTCGCCACCTGTATTACAAGAAGCACATGTTACTAACTCAAGTGGTTGTTCCACCAAACGACGACAATTCACAATTGCTTTGACAAATTGCGGGGAGAAAAGGGAGATACCTTCCGCAGACCCTCCTTCTTGGATAGTCGTAGGAGCTCCAACAATAGCGGGAGTTAGGTCCAAAGGGATTAGCGGATCATCAGGATGGTACTCCTCAACTCCGGAGGCTTTAGGCCCCACGGCGGAACTGGAACCTTCATCAATTTTGCTTTTACCTTTAGCCAAGGTTTTCTCCTTTTCCATCTCCGCCAGAATCAGGCGACGACCCTCTGCCAGGTCCTCAGGTTCATTGTCTCTTAGGATGCTCTTCATCAGTTCATCCTCATCGATTTCTTCGACTCCCAATCTATGTTTTTCACCCTCCACAATGGCATCCCATAAATTGGCCAAAGTAACATGGTAATCCGGGATCCACGAGATGTTGCGAGTCTTGAGAACCTGGCCAAGGAAATCAAAAATCATCTCTTCAAACCCCTCGATCTCTTTCTCTCTTTCGAAGAGCTTGTTGTTAGAAGCAGTGGCCAATTCAATGGCACTTTCAACGTTCTTTTCGGCAAGGGCTGCCCTCCTCTCCGCATCCGAAACCTGGTCGTTCAAAATCACCTTTTCTGCTTTAGCCAGAGCCAAACTTTCTTTTAAACTCGCTTTTTCTGCCTCCCAAGCAGCCTTCTCAGCTTCAAAATGGCCTTGTGCTGTTTTCAACTCGATGTTGGCCATTTTGAGATCTTCAACCTCCTTCTTTAAGGCCATTTTCTCTTGGCTATTGGAGTCCAGTTCTGAATGAAAGCGCTGCTTGGCATTCTCTAATTCAGTCTTATAATTTTCAGCGTCCCTCCGTGCTAAAGCAAGCTGGGACTGAGCATCTTCCAGGTCCTTTTCCAATTTTGTCCTAGCCCTTTCGTTATTTTCAAGTTTTGCTTTAGATCTGTTTGCTTCTATTTCGAGTGTTCGGATGACTTCCGAAAGGTTAACTGCGTGTTTTTTCATCATCTCATATTGCCTGGCTGCGTGCTGGATGTGCCCGATAACTTCATTATCCCAATTTTTAGGGACTGGTTCCAAGGCAGGAACAAATACCATCCTGTCAAAGAATATGCCTGGAAATTGTTCCCGCAGCTTTTCCATCCTACCTTGGATCTCGAGACCATGGACATAATCCCGTGACCCGGGGGCAGCTAACTCTGGTTGGCTGGTGGGGACAAATGTCACTTCTCTCCTTCTCAGTCTCTTTGGATGAATCTTTGTCCCTATCTTTAGATTCGTGATGCCTTTTGGATGACCGACTGTGGGAAGGTGCACTCTTTGGAGGAGTCAACTCTTTTGGAAGTTTCTTTCCCCCTGTCGGAATTGTCGGATGACTCGAAGGCCTGGTAGAGGTTGATTTGGGTGGAGATCGAGGTTGCGAGGAACTCGGCCTATGAGAAGGACCGCGAGAGCGTTCGGTATCCGGGCGAAGGCTGGGTGTGCCCTCACGAAGAGAACGATACGAATAAGATTTCCTGCGGGACATCGTTCCTGTAAAAAAAAAGAGAAGAGCATATTAAAACTTTGAATACCCACGATATAAGAGTTCAGGGTCAGATAGTGTGAGTGATGTGTGCATCCCATATAATTCCCCCTAACAGACCCGGGCCCGAAAACAGGCTCGTCTGACCAGTTTCTCGTCCTCTAGTTGGAACACTGATCTCTTCAGAAGCAAGGAAGAAATGCCCCTCTTCAAAGTCTTTTTCTGTATATACAACATCGGGTAGAGGGATTTTATTCAGCTCGTCAAATAACTGCTCTTCTGTCAAGTCATCGGGAGCAACGGTTTCAATTGGAGCAGAGATAGGAATTTCCTTGGACACGTCATCGCGGAACTCATCCCCTCTGTATATGTTCAGGTCCTCATCGTCTTGGATGACTATCGTAGAAGGACTCTTGCGAAACTTAGTTGTTTCTGCCGCTTGCGAAGTTCTCCCTCCTTCCGTTGGGGGCACATACTTATAAGGTTTGCCGCCGGTCCCAAGTCCAAATCTTCTGTCCAGAAGACGATGCTTATGAAGATTGTCATCAGTAATGCATTTTTTAATCCTCAAAAAGTCGGATCTGCTTTGATGGAGAATAGATAACCGATGGTTGTACAACGGACCCTCCGTTTTCGAGAAGATGTGATCTGTTTAAGACAAAGGAAAAAGCGGAAGAATGTTAATACTTAGACTCCTTGAGCAAGATATTCGACTAGGTGATCAAAGTTTACTTGATTTGAGCCATCTTCGTGAGCATCCAGCCTGTTTCCTTATATAAAACCAGTCGGACTTAGGATCCCCAATGTTGCTGTATCCGTCGTACAGAACTTTCCTATTCGCAACCGATTCAAAGAAAGAGAAATTTGGAGTTGCCGAAGAACGGTGCTTGAAAAGAAAGAAGAACACCAGATCTCTGAATTTAAGTTCGGCGTGCAGGATCTCCGCATATGCAACATATAGAGAGTATAGAGATGCGTAGGCGTTTGGATGAAGCTGCATCGGAGCAATACCTAGTCGTCTTAAAGTTTCGATGGCGATCAGAGGAAACGGAGGAATAGCTCCTACTAGACACATTGTTCGGCTGATCGCCATATACCCTTCCGGTGCTAGGTGGGGTCTATCTTCGCTTCCAGGCATCAAGACATCGTCCCAAGGAATTCCGTGTCTTAAGCAGATTATTTTAAGTTTTATCTCGTCAAGCTTGGATGCTAAAGAATCAGAAAATTTATCTATCCTGAGTGCGCCTGGGATCTCGTCAGGAGCTCGCTCATCAGTCTCAGAATTGTTGCTGGATAAAGTACTTTCTGTCGGATCTGATTCTGTGGCTTCGTACTCAGATCCAGAATCTTCACCTCCCGGATTGATTGGAGGAATTTCAGGGTTGTACTGTTCGGGAATCTCGGATTCCGCTTCTGTCACGGATCTTGAAGAAGAGTGATCATTCGACATTGCTGCTAGGACGAGAAAATATGAACAATAAGATTAACACTACCCGTCCCCCGTGTGTGCAAGTACTGGTGTGTGTACTCGTGTGTGCATTAAAAATAAAGCGTGAAAGAAATCAAGATCATCAAAACATTAGTCGTCGTATGCCGTCAAATTATGTGGTCATTTAGTCCAGAAAGTCCAACGTCAAGGCTCTATCCTAACTGTTCAGAGTTTTATGGTGACAAGGCATTGATTAAAGTCTGAAATTTCTCCGTATAGTCAGCTATGAGTCGGATCGCAAAGCAGAGGGATCGCCCCTTGCGGATCGCATGACAGAGGGATCGCCCCTTTCGGATCGCAGGGCAAAGGAATCGCCCCCCATCGAATCGTCGGGCGAAGGGATTGCTCCTTCACGAACCGTTGCGACCCCCACGATACATCCCTTTGCTGCCGCCACGATCTTTCGTCTCGCCACTCGCTTTCGTCTTCTCTTCTTGACCATGACCTGAACTGGCCTTCCCTCTTCTTCTTCTTCCTCCTTCGTTTTCCTCCTCTCCTTTCCATCCTCAAACTTCGAGCTCTACATCAGTTAGCCATGGCGTTTTGATGATTTCGTCAGAAAAGCACAAATTTCCATCGTTTCTAGTCGAGAAAGTTCATGAAAGAGCGGCGTTCACGAATAAGAATACTTTTTGTGGAGTTACCTTTTTAAAGATTGAGAGAATGTTCGGATTTTCGAAGGTTTGGAAAACTTGGGTTCGTTCTTCGATAGTGCAGGCGAAACGATTCGGCAGAAAGAAAGAAGAAGGAGAATGAAGAGGAGAGGGTCGGCTTATATAGGCAAAGAGGGCGACCGTTTGTCTCCCTTTCTTTGTCCTATTCGGTCTGCGAAACACCATACAGGCCACGATCCAAAGCTTGTGTCGCATGGAAGCCCACGGACCGCCTCAAACGATGGCCCACCAAGCTCGAAGCCCGACACGGCACGAAGAAAAGTCCGCCGCGTCTCGCACCAAAGCCTAGGTACTCAGCTCGAGACGAGCACGTGACCACTCGGACCGTGGCGCTCTATGGCGATCCGATTCAAGCATACGTTGATTTGAACCAATGCGACTGTTGATTTGCGTCCCTTCAGGAAAAGGTAGATCAGAATCTTCGAAGCATGTTCCATCATCGATAAAACATACTTCGAGGGGGAAAAATGTTGGCTCGCTTTTTGACCAAGCCACCCAGGATCATTCGTAAGAGGAAAGCGGGAAACCACGTTCTCCAAGAATATGAAGGAACGGATCGCACTCTATCAACTCGCACACAAAGGATCGCGTCTCGACGGATCGCCCACGAAGGATCGCGTGGCCCACTGAGGATCGCATCTCGACGGATCGCCCCCATCTCATCAGCGAACGACACATCCAGACGATCCGATCCAAACTTATATTGTTGACCAGAGAGAACCGATCCGATCCCTTGGTGCATGGCGAACCCTCTGACCCATTCAAGCGCGAGCTGGTCTTCAGCGATCCGAATCGCACGGATCTGGCGACACGTGTCCCTAACCGTCATCTGGACTAATTCTCTCCATCTGCACGATCCGATTTTCAAGCAGATCGCGACACCTGTCCACAACGGCTAATTTGACTATTTCCTCAACGGTGGCGATGCGATCCGATGTTCTCGGGATCTGTGCCACGTGTTATCACGACCCGCCTGACAAAATCAGCTATAAATAGCCCAGAGCATGGCACTTTTTGGGATCTTTTTGGCAATATTGAGTACTGAATCCGCCATTGTTGTCAAACTACTGAAATATAGAGAGAAATCCTTGTTGTATTAGCTTTCAAAGCGTAATCAATAATATATAAAGTGGACGTAGGCTCGTTAACGCCGAACCACTATAAATTCTGAGTGTTATTTTCTTTTTCCTCGTTCTTCATTTGAAATTCTATAGCATTCATAACAATTTGGGTGTTAGGTCCAAATTTCGATCTAACATATATATACACTCAAACTCAATCTATGGTATTACTAACCCTATCTCCACCGAGTCACGCCACAGAGCCAAGGTAATTCTTAAATTAAGCTCTGATACCAACTGTAACGACCCGGATTTTGAGCGACTTTGGTTATCGGCATAAACACGATGTCGATAACCAAAACATCGAAAAATCCTAGTAATTAATGAAAGAAATTAGAGGGTGAGGATAGATAAGATAGAAATTTAGAATAGAAGAAGAAGAAGAACACAACATCAGAGTAACACGAACCTCACAGCGGAACGAATAACATATAATATATAACATAACTTTGAAATATAACAGTTATGTATACAATAGCACTTATCAGAGTACAACACTTACAACACAGCAGAAATAAACTATAGCTATATGATCCAAAAGCCTCCTGCTCCAGCTCTTCAAGTATATCTGTAAATCCCGACTACTTGACTGCCCATACAAATTTAGACACCCAAGAGTTTAGGGAAAAACAACAAAGTAAACTCCGGGTCAGTCATGGGACCGGTGTGAGTAAAATAGTTTAACACAGTTTAACATATATATGATATCTCATAAGACCACGCCGTGAATACGGAATGGGTTTTTCCCTTATGAGAATCCAACATTTTTGACAAGCAATATCATTCTGATATTATAATAATGTCTAAGTACAAATATATATCAATATAGCAGAAACGCTTTCATCTCACGTTCTACATATATAGTATACAATCAAAATCGCAAGCACGTATTGGATAATGGATTTCCAACTATGACAAGGTATGGAACCACGTTCTGCTAGTGTACCTCTAGAGAGGAATACACTGGGTTCAACAAGAACATCTTGCAACCCGGCTACACATGACCGACCACTCATTTCGCTTGAGTGTATCGAATGTATATAACCAACGGTTGGGATCAGCAACCGTTTCCCGAGTGGGACAGCATCAACAATAGATTTTTAGAAATAAATGAAACTCTAGATCAGGTGATTGTACACCCTAATAGGTGCGACCTACATAGCCATGCTACTTGCCCGATTTCTGTCATTTACCTGATGTGAGGCTAGAAGCTACGCTTATCTTCACATCAGATTTTACTTCGAATGCTACATTGTCAGATCCATCGAAAATCACTAACTGACGTCTACAACAGTACATTACGTGTCAGCTAAAGAAGTTTCCTTCTCCTCTTCCACTCTTGGTACGGTTGAAGAAATCAATGTACGTGACCTTTCTGGAAATACTCTGTCAGACATCCATCTTCATTCACTTAGAATGTCACATCGTCATACCCGCCAAATCACAAATTGATTTCCTCAAAAATACAACGGGTATACAGCTAAGAGAAACGAATTCCTCCGCCACCAACGTATATACGTTTGAAGGGATCAACTTACGCGATCCATTGGATATACTCTGTCAGACCTTCATCCATACAAGTTGTCCTGGGACTGGACAAACCGAAGGCACTATTCAGTATATCCATCTTAGTCACTGTTAACTAAGACTTATACAGCAGCCCTTGCACTTTACTCCGTCTTCAATTATCTTTGGCATAAATGATCCACAACGCTTGTGATAATACAGAGTGGTTCTTTGGATAATAATCCAACCGGTCTCTCCATATTAACAACGTTAAAAATGGTCAAAACTTCGATAGTCTGTGAGTTAGCTATCAAAGAAAACAAGTGTGCAAACCACGATATTATTTCCAGATGGAAATTATATCAAACAAACATCATTTAACATTTATCTCTTTAGTTTATTTTACATCTCCTGTTTCCCTATATTCAACATTTGCTATTTTCTATATTTAGAAAATATACGTTATTAACACTGGAAACATTTCCATTCCTTGTTTTCTGTATTTAGAAAACATTTTTGATTCTTGTTTGGAAAACATTTCCAAACTCCTACGTTTGGATTAAAAAGATGTTTAGATAAAACATCGCTATGCCAAATCAACCATTTTCTTTAATTACTAAATTCACTTTACCATCCTTTACTGCCGAACCTTAACCATTCCTCAGTTAAAAACGAAGCCAATCAAGTTGGGGTAGAACTACCTCTCAGACCTTAACTGAACAACACTTCTAACCTTGAAATAGGCAAAGTTGACTTTATATTTCTTTAACTAACTTCCTTACTTAACCTTTCTTTCGAATAACTATATTCGATTAACTCTTTTCAATTAACTCTATTGGACTGAGCCTATTACTCTATTTGATTAACCCCATTCACTTAACTCCTGTCGAATAAACTATATTCGATAACTCCTCTAACACTATTCGAATAAACTATATTCGATTAACTCCTTTGATTTAACTCTAATCGATTAACTCCATCGAATAAACTATATTCGATAATTCCTTCGATTTAACTAATATTCTATAACTCACTTCGATTAACTAATAATCGATAACTCCTTCGAATAACTATATTCGATAATCTCCTCTCGAATAAACGATATTCGATAATCTTCCCTTTTGATTTAACAAATCGATAACTCCTTTTCGAATAACTAAATTTGACAACTCCTTTCGATTTAACTAATCGATAACTCCTTTCGATTAAACTATAATCGATAACTCCCTTCGATGAAACTAACATCGATATTCCTTTCGATGAAATTAACATCGATTAGCTCCTTTTGATGAAACTAACATCGATTAACTCCTTTCGATGAAACTAACATCGATTAATTTAACTCGACGAACTTAACTCGACTCACTTATCTCGATAATCTAACTCAAGAACTTAACTCGATTAACTTATCTCGATAATCTAACTCAAGAACTTAACTCGATTAACTTATCTCGATAATCTAACTCAAGAACATAACTCGATTAACTTATCTCGATAATCTAACTCAAGTTGATTAACTCCTATCGAATAACTAATATTCGATTTAACTCCATTCGCTTGACTCTAGATCGCAGCGATCACAATGGTTACGCCTGACTCCCTCAGGAAACATCCGACCGCTGTAGGCTATTTACAGCCCTGCGAATTACGCTAGCAGTCGTACGAGATGGCAACTTATCCTGAATAACTCTGTTTGACTAACTCTATCTCAAATAACTATATTTGATAACTTCTACTTCGAATAAGTAGTATTCGATAACTTAACTCGATTATCAACTCGAAAATCTTAACTCAAATCGATTAACTCCAACTGATTAACTCTGCCTGGTCAACCCTAACTGATTAACTCTAACTGGTTTTACTTGGTTTGACTAACTCAATTGATTAACTCGACTGACTAATTCAACTCGATTAACCTAGCTTGATTTTTCTTATCTCGATTAACTGAACTAATCACTTTTGATTAACTCGACTAATTCACTTTGATTACCTTAACCAATTCACTTTGATTAACTTAACCAATTCACTTTGATTAACTTAACCAATTCACTTTGATTAACTTAACCAAATCACTTTGATTAACTTACTCGCTAATAACGTTTATTCCTTTTTAAAGATTTTCTTTTATAATCTATTTATTTCCTAAATAAATATTTCCTTATAATCCCATTTATTTAACAAATAAATATCTCCTTTATTCTATTTATTCTAACAAATAAACATTCCTTTATTTTATGTATTCCCTAAATAAATAAATCATTTAACTTTATTTATACCCTAAATAATAAATTCTTTTTCCTTTATTTATTTCCTAAATAAATAAATCCTTTTTATCTATTTGTAAATGGTTTACAAATATCCCTCTTTCTATTGGTTTTGACAATATTTCCCCTTATATATATTGTTTTACAAATATTTTCCTTTATATTTGATTTCACAAATATATCTCCTCTATATTTGTTTAACAAATAAAATCCCTTTATATTTGATTAACAAATATAAATTTCCTTTATATTTGATTTACATGTATAATTCTTTTATTCAAAATCCTTTTTCTTGTATAATATATATTCCATTGATTTTATATAAATAAATTATTTTCAAAATATACTTTGAAAATCCCTTTTCCACATTCTGGTATTTCTTATGGTATTTAACACACCATATAACAATGATAACTATCGTCCAAAGCACACATAATCAACATCAGATTATATATCACATTATATATCATAATATATAAATCACAGTAAAATAACTGTTGAGGAATCCAGTTGGATTCCTCCAACCTGTTTCCCTGCATCACAGATGTTACACAGTATAATCAACATCACTTCCAGTTAAATATGAAATATTCTGTTAACAGAATCAATATATAACCATTTAACTATTTATATATATTTATATATATATATATATATATATATAAAATATTCACTAACTGACTAGCAGTTCAATCAAACAGTCAACACACAATCAAACAGACAATATTTAACAGTTCTAAGAATACGTTGTAAAAATAGAACTGTACAGAGTTGGAGAGTTTTACTCACTTTGGCGCGTTAACCGCTATATAATCGGTTTGCGTTACTTGACTCAATCAGGAAATTTATTTCGCCATTAATTGTAACGAGCTCGGATTCACTCCCGATCAGTCTCATTGTGTTGCTCCCGTCCATACGATCCCATCGGATCTGACCGTTCAGAAATCTGGTAACGTAAGACCGAGATATAACATTCAGAAGTTAATAGACATTAAATTCTAATTTAAACTAATTTAACTTAGGATTTAATTCATTTGAGCTTTACCCAAAAATCCGGCCCATCTCTAATTCTAAGGACCCATACCCGCTTAAGATATTTCCTCTTCTTCACGCTGCTATCCCTTCCGCTCCAGACATTTTCCAAGGCCATTGTCTCGACATCATCCTCCCCATCCTACCTCTCCGGACCACCATTCAACGAACGATCACCACCCACAAACTCTCCTTCGCTGTCTCCGTCCACCCATCACCACACCATCAAGCTCAGACCCCCGTTGCCATTTCCGTCGCCCAGCCCTACACGACGCATACAGTAAAACATCCAAAAGTTTTTAGCACCAAATTCCTCCGAACCACCACACCAAGTGCGGATTTCCACCCTGAGTCCGAAAACGACTTCGAATTCAACCAACGTTGCCTCCAACCGCCCGTACTTCGAACCCTAGAACACTGTGAAGAAAAACCAGCGAACGGGAATATCACCGAACCCCTCGAGACTCACCTCAGATCGAAGAGCTTGCTTTGGGGATTTTAAAAATATGAGATACAAGATTTATAGATTTGTTTTCCATTTCTTTGGATTTTTATTTTTGCTCAAACTTTTGCTGTAAGAAAAGAGGAGTGACAGCGCAATATTTTTGGCTGAGGAATTAGGTTAGAGAGGTGTTGAGGAGTATTTATAGGCAATACAAAATATCTAGATATTTTATAATTGATTATTTTATTCATTTTAAATCAATTTCTATTTGTAGTCGTCTTTTAAAAAAATTCCTGTGATCACATGTGATACCCAAAAATCACGAAACTGGACATGTAGCTAGAGTTCGACATTACGGTCCCAACGAAACTAGTTTCGTCGAATTCCGACTCTGTATGCTCACACAGCGTATTTTTAACTGTCAAAATACTGACTGTTTTTCACTCTAAAAATCCGTACGGCCACATACTGACTTCAAAAATCACGAAACTGGAAATCTAACAACTATTCGACATTGCGGATCCAATGAAATTAGTTTCGTCGAATTCCGACTTCGTTTGCAAAGGTGGCTATTTTTAAAGCTCTGGATGACCCTTTTAAATATAAAAATTTATTTAAATATTATTAAATTAAATATAAATAAATTTATATTATCGTGTATATTCACCGAGGAATATCATACAGCTCCAGTATAATTATATACTCGCTATTCCGAGTCCAGATTGAATCGATATTCAATTTACATTGAAAATCCTTTTATAACGTATATAAAGCATTACAAATTATAAAGGAATTCCACAACGACTTTTGTGAAATTTGATTTGGACGTACATTAAAATCAACAGGACGAAATCCCGATTTTTCTCTTCCACTAGAAAGATATACTCCACCAGCTCCACACGTTTCTTGTTTCACAGAAATCCGGCTTAAAACGAATCCTGTACATTCATTTGAAGTTCGAATCGCCAATTTACGAACTACAGCGCCATTTCAAGCTCGATTTAAATTATAATATAATTATACGTTCAAACTGTCGTCGATTGAATATATTCGTCAATATAATTCAACTCCAAGCTGAATTAAATCTAAGGGATGACCCACTTCACATAATATTGTGTTTTCCAATATTTTTGATTATTTCTGAATTAAATATATTATTATATTATTTAATTAAATTAAATATTCATTATAATTTAATTAACGACGATTTAATTCCCTAAATCACTATTTATATAATTAAATAAATTAATTATAATACCTCTGACAATGCGGGTCATTACATGACTACAATTGTGGATAAATGGCATACAAAAATCTAGACTTGGACATGAATGATAAATATGTAAATTGGTTAAAAGATGAACTTGCCTAACCCGAGGTTAGATTGAGTTGTGGTGTAAGACTGCCAGGAACCACCCGGCACATCCAGCAACCGCAACAAAAGGTCTAATGTGAGAGGATAGCGCATCAAGCCCCAAACCCGAGGTTAAAATGAGTTTGCGGTAGAAGTCTGCCTCGAACCGCCCAACACATCCAGCAACCGCAAACAACAGTTCTAATGTGAGAGGTTGGTGCATTAATAAATTAATTAATGCCAATGAACAGACATGCTAAGAATGGTAAGGTTAAGTAACATATGAATAAGCGATATTTAACCAATGCAACATGCTAATTAAATAAATGGTGGGGTTAGGTTAAATTGAGAACACTTAACTGTTATAACATGTTGATTAGGAAACCCTGGCAACGGGGACCCATTTCAGTAGTAACCCACATAGATGTATCGCGGTACCCTAAACTAGGCAGGGTGGAGCACGAAAACTGGGCTGATTATAAGCAGTAAAAATAGCAGCAGGTGGTGCGTCGGTGTAGGTTCCGACGGAGTACGGGCGTGCACGTATTCCGGAGTGGAAAAATCAGGCACTGGGCATTAGTAGTTATACACTGAGCATCTTGAATTGTGTCGGGTCGCCATCATGGGGATTGATACACCCTATGGTGAGACAAACACAGGTATCTACAAACAAGCGGGGCCGAATGACACAAGTAATAAATACATGCGAGTAGAAGCCGATCGATAAAGGGATCATTTTATTATGAACACATGAGGCTAGTTGAAACAATTGTTAGTAGGTGCAGAGAAATAGAAATGGGTGTGATAGCATATTCAGTTTATCTTGCCTTATCTTGTCTTATGTTATCTTGTTACTACGATATTGTCTTATATTCGGTTTATTCATGTCATGATCCTTTTTCTTGTTTACATGCTGAAAATCACTGGGCTTACCAGGCTTTATGTCTGACTCGTTTTCTTTCGTCTTCTTTTCTTCCACCCCCTCCCCCTAGGTCCACAGGGAGGGAATACTTCAGCTTAGTTTAGACCTTTTCCAGCTTGAAGAGTGTAGATGTATTGCTTGGATTCTCTTTTCTTGGGCTATGGCTGTGGTTACACTTTTATTAGTGATTTATGATGCTTTATTACTGTTTTATGCTTCTTTATGTATTTGGAGTTTTGAATCAAGACAGAGGTTTTATTGTAATGAATTGGATGTTGGGTTTTGAGAAAATGGTTGTAATGTTTTGACTGAACCACGCTGCTTATGAAATGATTTCAGTTTTTCCGCTGTTTGTATGTCTATCTTAAAAATTATCTGTATCTTTTACCTATAATGCTTCACCAAAGTTAATGCATTCCGTTTATGAGTGACCTTAACGGAGGTGGGGTGTCTCACTTGGTATCAGAGCTGATGGTTACCAGATCAGATAAAAGTTTTTGAAAACTATTTTTCAAAAAGAAGTTTTAAAGAAGCATTTTCAAGAGAAGTGTTGTTTTATTTTAAAGGCATATTCCCCAAAGCTATATGCACTATCTTCCTATCCTTTGTTTTGAATCTTTTTCTTTTCGTTTCAGCATGTCTGGGGATCTTAATCTTCCAGAAGGAGTGCAAGTCCCCGCCTGGTTCCGTCGGTATTTAGAGGCTACGGCCCCCGCCGAAGGACAAGCGGACGCTCTTCATCCCCCAGCCGCAAATGTTGCTCCTCCTCATCCCTCAGCTACGGATTCCGTTCCTCCTCCTCCTCCGCACCCGAATGCTTTCTCAAAGATATGTAGGAACTTTCGAGCTATGGGCGGAAAGAACTTTAATGGGACTGAATCGTTCGTGGAAGCATGAAACTAACTCAAGGAAATAGAAGATCTGTTTGTTATCTTCGAAATGGACGATAGGCGGAAGATGCAGCTAGATGTATGGTTACTTAAGGATGAAGCCTCTTTCTGTTGGGAAATTACTAATACTGAGAGACCAGTTGAGACTTGGGAGGACTTCAGAATGAGGTTTGGGATGAAGTTCCTCTCGCAAGCTGAAAGCCTATAGATGGAGAAGTTCTTAACACTCAAACAAGGAAGCCTATCGGTTAAGGAATACGTCAGCAAGTTCAACCAGTTGGCTAGATTCGGACCGGAGTTGGTAAACACTCCACATAAAAAGGCTCTCCATTTCGCTAAAGGGTTAAATGAGCCACTGCATGGCATAGCTATGTCCCATATGCCTATGGGTGCGACTTATCAGAGACTGGTGGACATGGCACTGTAACATGAGGAAAGCAAGGGCGAGAAGAAAAAGGTGAAGATGGTAGAACCTCTAAATAAGAAAGTGGAGGAATTGCAGAATAAGAAGACGGACTATAAGAAGGGTGGGAAGAACAACAAACTCCATGACAAGAGGAAGTGTAATTTTTGTGGCATACCTGGACATCTGATTAAGGACTGCAGAAAGAAGAAGAGGAAGATGGGTGGTTGCTTTCAGTGTGGCGAGGTAGGACATATGGCTAAGGATTGCCCAAGAAGGCAAGGGCAAGGGTGGAGGACAGGATCTACTTCTAGAGGGCAGATTCATGCTCTTATAGAACCTACGCAAGCAAGAGGTAGAAATATTTTTGTTAAGAGTTTAGTTTATCTTTCTGATCATCCTGTTCGTACTCTTTTTGATTCTGGCGCATCACACTCTTTTATATGTACTGCTTTAGTTGAATCTCTGCACCTTGATACCAGTATAGTAGAGGATCCCATGGTTGTTTCAAATCCAATTGGGGTTCAGCTTATTTATCAATGATTTTTTTGGATTTGTAAATTTCTATACTAAGCACGGGGTTTAGATGCAATGCTTATGTTTTGGGTTTCACGGGCTATGGGTTGATTCTAGACATGGATTGGTTATCCAGTAATGGTGCCATCCTCGATTGTGAAAAGAGAGTGGTTAGACTTTTGACTTGCCTCAGTAATACTCTCGAAATCCCTTGTAATCCTATGAATTCTGTTATGTTTAGCTACCTAGAATCTCTGGATGCGTCTGTTGAAAATTTGCAATCTGTTAGAGTAGTCATTGAGTACTCGGATGTCTTTGAAGAAGTGAAGGATTTACCTCCAAAGCGAGAGATAAATTTCTGCATATACCTAGTTGATAACGCAAAACTGGTTACTTTACCCGTTAGACACATGGCTCCAAGGGAAAGGAAGGAGCTCAGCAAGCAAGTTAAAGAGTTGCTCGAAAAGGGGTTCATAAGGAGGAGTATTTCTAAATAGGGTGCACTAGTAGTGTTCGCAACCAAAGCGAAGGGTTCACTTCGCTTATGCGTGGATTATAGGGAGCTAAACAAGCTGACCAAGAAGAATAGGCACCCCCTTCCAAGAATAGACGACTTGTTCGACCAGCTCGTAGGTTCATAAGTTTTCTCCCAACTAGATCTGGCTACCGGATTTCATCAGCTAAGAGTGGCTGAAGACAACATAGATAAGACTATGTTCAGGACTTCGGATCGTTTCTTCGAACGGCTTGTCATACCTTTTGGTTTGACAAATGCACCCGCCTATTTTGCAAACTTGATGAGTATGGTGTTTAGGGAGCTCCTTAATAAATTTGTAGTAGTCTTCGTGGACGACATTTTGATTTTCTCAAAAAGTGAGGAAGGACATGCTTTGCATTTAAGGGAAGTTATGGATACTCTACGAGCACATCGGCTTAAAGCAAAATTCTCCAAATGCCATTTTTGGAGAGAAGAACTAAGGTTTCTTGGACATGTGGTGTCCAAAGAAGGGATAGTTGTGGATCCCACAAAAGTAGTGGCAGTGCAAGATTGGAAGATTCCAAGGAATGTAACCGAAGTACGAAGTTTTCTCGGACTAGAGGGCTATTACAGAAAGTTAATTAAAGACTTTGCGAAGATCTCAGCCCCACTTACTAGATTGACGAAGAAGAACCTAAATTTTGCTTGGGATTTGGATTGTGATGTTGCTTTCCAATGATTGAAGAGGGCTCTAACAATAGCTCCAGTTCCGACACTGCCTGATGGAAGTAAGATGTTTACAGTATACACAGACGCATGCGGCACAGGGTTAGGCGGTGTCTTGATGCAAGAAGGTAAGGTAGTTTGTTATGGAGGAAGGCAATTGAAGGTGGATGGAATTTCTTGCCTCATACGATTTTGAGATTGCTTATACCCCTGGCAAGGGTAATGTGGTAGCAGACGCCTTAAGTAGGAAAAGGCTGACCTTAAGTCCTCTCTTTGAAAAACGGCAAAACTTGGATTACATAGCAACCTTTGACTATAGACCCTCCTTTGAGTTTGTTCCTGGTTTGTTAGCATTGCTAGAGGTGCGGCCTACGCTTTTGGACTCAATAGGAGCCCCGCAACGTGAAGACCCTCAGATAGTTGATGTGATGGATAAGTTAATTAGAGGTGAGACTTCTAGTTACCTCAATAGATAATCCACAGATGACAAGGGTTGGTTGAGAGAGGATGGCAGACTATGTGTCCCACAAGCAAGAGATTTGGTGAAGATATTTTGTAACACCCCGAATTTCGGTTAATGCTAAAATTCACTAATTACAGAATGTATAATCTCAGATGTGAGAATTGGGGGAAACGGGCTGCGTCATTGCGTTCGCCTCGGAAAAATACGCGAAATAGGGTCCGAGTTTTCGAAAATCGGAGTCCGTATGGCCCAGTTATGGCCCGATGAAGTTAGCAGAAAATTCAAAACTAAAAACAAAATTAAGAATTTAAAATTCAGATTTTAAATTGGACAGGCGGGGCCAGGCGGGAAGATTCCCGCCCTACCCATGTCGACAGGGCTGTCGACAGGCCTGTAGACAGGGGTGTCGACTTGCCTGTCGACTTGCCTGTCGACAGGGGCCTGGCGTCCAGTGAACCTGGGTGCACCAGGTTGCACCAGGTTGGGTCTTAGGCTGGCTTAGAGGGCTGGTTCTGGAAGCTTCTTGGATCTGATGGTCCTAATCCTATCTAGGGTTAATCTAAGGGTCTAAAATGCAACCTAATCCTATAAATAACACCCTAACCCTACCCTAATTCATTCATAATTAAATCTTGTAACTAAACTATGGCAAAATGAAACTTGATCTTGGCCTCCACAAATCAATGAAGAGGAAAGCAAGCTAATCAACCTCTCTAATCAACTTCTAATCCATTCTAAGCATCTTAATCTTCTTCATTTGGAGTGCAAATTGCTAGTGGTGAGTTTCTATCACTTTGATGATCAATTGTTAAGATAAGTAGATTAGGTGTAATGAGACTTATGGTCTTGAATGCGGATTTTTGAGTTTGAATCATTTGTAATGATATGCTAATCTATGTATAATATTAATCCTAAGTTGAATATGTGAGTTTATGCATGTTGAATATGTAAGTTTATGCAAGTTGAATATGAGAGTTTATGCAAGTTGGATATGTGGGTTTATGTATAATAAGTAATTGATTTTATGCAAGTTAAGTATGTGGTTTTATGCATGATGAGTATGTGATTCTATGCATGCTAAGTAGGTGATATTATGCATGATGAGTATGTGATTCTATGCATGCTAAGTATATGATAATATATGCTATGCAAGTTACATGTATGTTAATATGCAAGATATGCTATGCAAGTTACATGTATGTTAATATGCAGGATATGCTATGCAAGTTACATGTTTGTTAATATGCAAGTTACATGTTTGTTAATATGCAAGTTACATGTATGTTAATATGCAAGATATGCTATGCAAGTTACATGTATGTTAATATGCAAGATATGCTATGCAAGTTACATGTTTGTTAATATGCAAGTTACATGTATGTTAATATGCAAGATATGCTATGCAAGTTACATGTTTGTTAATATGCAAGTATGTGAATGCTTATGCAAGAATGCGAATGCTTATGCAAGTTATGTGTATGCTTAAATGCATGTTTAACATGTTATGCAAGTTGTGAGAATGCGTATATGCAAGTTCAACATGTTATGCAAGTTATGTGTGCTTATGCAAGTTCATATGCAATAGGTTGTGCAAGTCATGTGCGATAATATGCAAGTTTGGGTTAAATGTAGTTGGGTTAATATATGCTCATATATGCAAGTTGACATCCTCTTAACCCATGACAAAGTTATATGCTAAGATTTGGTTAAAACCCATGATATTTGTGATGGATCTTCCCTTTTTATTTTGTCGTGAAATGAGAACGATTTGCGTGGGGAACGATGGGGTTAATAAATATGTTAATTAAAGTATGGTTGGGTATGATTAAGCATACCATAAAAATAAATTAACATAAGTGGGAATTTACCTATTGAGTTAGGTCTACCCCATGGGAATTTACCTATTGAGTTAGGTCTACCCATGTTATGAGAAACTTGATATTAATTAGGGATAATTAATATAAATTATGAGGGTGATTAATTAGGTGTAATTAATCGACTAAGACACGAGGTTGGACTCAGTTGTAGCGTAAAACTGCCCGGACCCAACCGGCTTAACCAGTTGCTACAAATGTTAGCCCAATGTGAGAGGTCTTAGGCACAAACTAAATACGTGATTAATGTAAAGACACGAGGTTAGACTCGGTTATGACATAAGGCTGCCCGGACCCAACCGGCTTAACCAGCGGTCATAAAAGATAGTCTAATGTGAGAGGTCTTTATGAGGATCACGGTCTTAATTAATTAAGAAACACTTAACCGTATAAGCATGTAGTGGGGCATGAGGGTTAAGTGGGTGCCTTGGGTGGCATGTGGAAATTTGGTGGTTGCCTTGGGTGGCAATAGAAAATACGATTAGAATACTTAACCAAAGTGGGACATGTAATTAAACATGGGTAAAGGGTTAAGTAAGTGCTTTGGGTGGCATGTGGAAATCTAGTGGGTGCCTTAAGGGGCAATTGAAATATAATTAAATGACTTAATCAGGATTTATAACATGAAGGTAGACATGATTATTAAAAAGGGTTAAGTGGGATACACTAGATAAGGTTACAAGCTTAGGTGGTAGCTTGTGGGGGCCCATTTCAACCAATATCCCAAACGTATCTTTGTGGGCTCGACCCAAGTCGAGTGACGGGACACGTATATTGGGCTTGACTATAAGAGGCCAAAACGGGTTAGCGGTGGCAACGTAGGACCAACGGGTTTCATATGCGTGTGTGGACCCGGGCTGGTTAGT
This sequence comes from Allium sativum, assembly GCA_030737875.1. Lineage (NCBI taxonomy): Eukaryota > Viridiplantae > Streptophyta > Magnoliopsida > Asparagales > Amaryllidaceae > Allium > Allium sativum. Next base: position 251,011,434 of record CM060912.1, on the reverse strand, counting down.
AAATCGTTGTTGCATCGTGTAGGTATAAAGCCGTGCACCGTTGATACTATCAGGTTGCCACTTTGGGAAAAACGATACACCCCATTGTGGGACCAGCACGGGTATCTACGTTAGGGAGCCGATCGCTTGGGAGTAGTGGGTACACCTAGTAAAGATAGGGGAAGACGGCACCTATGTAGGGGTAAAAGAAACTACTGGCTAAAAAAAATTACTAAGTACATTTAGTGGGATCAACCTTTAAGTAGGAACTAATCTTGGGTAGGTAGAACTGGTGTGGTGCAGTGTAGGAATTACTCTTGGGTGGATAAGTCTGGGGCGGTATAATCTAGTAATTATCCTTGGGTGGATAAATGCGTCTTTACGGTGATCTTAGTTTATCCTAAGTTTACCAAGCTGCTTAGTGTAGCCATTCATCCCCAGTCGTTACCGTATATCAACTTATGTCTTCTCTGGTTATTTTAATGATTGTATTGTTAGGGTTATAGGACTCACTCAGACTTATGTCTGACCCCGTTGTTTTTATCTTTTTCCCCCAACCCCAGGTTATTAGAGTGGGCCTGGTGCTAGTGGGCTTTGATCTGATTGATGTATCTATCCTATGGAGCTTGGACCTCTGAAGTGAAGCCGAGCTTATCTTTCCTTTTATGGCTATTAGTTATGTAGTGGGATTATGTACTTCTAGTTTATCAAGATGGATATTATGTACTTGACTCTGGTTTATGGTTTTGTGATGTAACCAAACATGTATTACTTTCCGTTGCAATGAAATGATGATTTAAATTTTCAAGTATTACTTATATATCTGTCTTGCTGTAATTTTACTGTTCTATATTCACTTAAAATACTTCACCGAAACTAAGGCATTCCCCTGGTATGAGTGACCTTAGCGGACGTGGGGTGTTACATATTTCTTGAAGAAGCACACCATTCTAAGTTGACCATACATCTAGGTGGAGACAAGATGTATAAATACATAAAAAGGGTTTTCTTTTGGAATGGCATGAAGAAGGATATAGCTGAGTTCGTCTCTAAGTGCTTAGTATGCCAGCAAGTCAAGGCAGAGCAGAAGAAGCCTGGTGGTCTGCTTCATCCTCTAGAGGTCCCACAGTGGAAATGGGATAGCATTTTGATGGACTTTATAGATGGGTTGCCTAGGTCAAGAAGGGGCAATACCAGTATTTGGGTAATAGTTGATAGGCTCACTAAAAGCGCTCACTTTAGACCTGTTAAGAGTAGGAGGACAGCCTCATCATTAGCATCCATTTATCTTAAAGAAGTAGTTCGACTGCATGGGATACCCTCTAGCATAGTAAGTGATCGAGATCCTAACTTTACGAGTGAGTTTTGGAAGAGTTTGCAAGAGGCTGTAGGCACACAGCTATGCTTAAGCACTGCCTATCACCCTCAAACCGATGGTCAGACCGAAAGGGTGAACAGAGTATTAGAAGATCTTTTGAGATTGTGCATTCTTGATTTTGGAGGAACGTGGGAAGATCATCTTCCTTTGGTGGAGTTCGCCTACAACAATAGCTACCAAGTCACCATAGGCATGGTAACCTTTGAGGCTTTATATGGAAGACCATGTCGATCACCAACTTGTTGGTGGGAATCTACAGACAATCTCGTACTTGGGCCCGACATGATCAGAGAGACTTCATAGAAGGTGGACTTAATACGAAGACAAATGAAGACTGCACAAGATAGACAGAAGTCCTACGTGGATAAAAGAAGTGCTGACCTTGAGTTTGAGATTGGAGACAGGGTTTTCCTTAAAGTATCTCTTTTGAAGAATGTCGTTCGCTTTGGATCCGTAGGAAAATTGGCACAAAGATTTGTAGGGCCATTTTCTATCATTGAGAGGATTGGAATGATGGCTTATAGAGTAGAGTTGCCCGAAAGATTGGCTGGATTGCATAATGTTTTTCATGTTTCTCATCTACGAAAGTGCTTACATCCTTGATCTCTTTTTCATAAGTTTATGCATGCTTGTATCTATCTTTTAAGTATATCTCCTCGGTTCTATTCTTGATCCTTAAGTAGAAACCAATGAATGTAAACATGTATTTGAAACACGTTATGATCGATGGTTGCAAGTGGTTGCAAGTGGTTGCTCGTGGATGCATATACACACACATTAGGTACTAGATCGGCTTAGTCACATTCATATTGCATATGCATATATGTATTTGTATATGGATTGAAACTTGATGTGTTATCATATGGATGTTGCATGTGTATGAATGATTGTGCACTCATGTAGAAGTTATAAAGTACGATTAGGAATAATTGCATACATGATGGACTCACGGCACTGACATAATTCACATTAAGAAGGCCAACTGAATCAGTAGACCGCCTGATTTTGCGTTAGATAAGGACATATACACACACTATGCATATGATCATGAAAGCATTAGAAATCTTGGTTTTAGGAATATGGATGCCTGTGATTAATGGTTGAGTAGATGGATGTTGGATGTTAGGATACATTCTTCTTAACTTAGAGATTTCGGGGACGAAATCCTAAAAGGAGGGGAGAATGTAACACCTCGTATTTTCTATGAATATTAAAATAACGAATTAAAGAATACTTAATTTTAAGAATGGGAATTAATTAAAATGGGTAGCGCCATTGCGTTCGTCTCGGAATTCTGGTTGGAACAGAGTCCGAGTTTGCGTAAGTCGGACTCCGTATAAGGAAGTTATGAAGCTTAGAATATTTTAGTTCAAAGTAGAATTAAATTAAATAATAATTAAAAATCAGAAAACAAATTCAAATTTTGAAAATCAGCCAATAAAAGATGAGCGGGAAAAATCTCGCCCGAAGGTGTCGACACCTATCTTCCTAGATTTGGGTGAGGAATTCTGAAGGATTAAGGCTAATGTGTCACGTTGTGGTTGGCTAGGTGATGTGTCTCTTTTGTTTGGATGGCTCTGATGACTCCTATGCTAATCTAAAGACCATAGTTTGTTTAACACATCTATAAATACATGTCTAAACTTAACCCTAACCTCATAACCCTATTCTATGGTGCCTCCATGCTATCCATCTCTAAACTAGCCTAGCCTCCTTCTCCAAACTAGAAATCAAATTAGAGAGCTTCAAATTGAAGAAAAGGTTTTCCTCTTCAATCAACAAAGAAATATTAGAATCGCTACAACGTCAACTAATTCTCTTTTTCTAATCCTATCGTTGTAAGTTCAGTTATCATTCAGATTTGAACACATAATAGAAATCATGACTGTAATGAATCAAATCTAGAACTATGCCTAATTGTAAGATAATCAATTCTGATTCATGCTTGTTCTTTTGTCAAATCTGAAATTACCTATGCCTATGAGACTGTTGTGATTGAACCTATCATGTTGTACATCAAATTAGTAATTTCTTTATGTTCAATCCTATCAAATCTGTATACCTGTGATGTATTTTCCTTAGTTTGCTCATATTCGTTGTTAATGTACAACATGCCTATTGGAACCATGATTCTTGTGTTTGGTACACCTTTACATGCCTATTTTCCTTATGTCAATTCTTGTGTTCCTTCTCTATCCTCGTTCCGTTTTATTTTATGAGTACTTGGAATTTGGAAACCTTGATGAATCTTGTTGTATGTGAGATTGTAACGCGGGGAATTGGGTATAGCTTATTGGAGTAATCTTGGACATAACAAGTATATTAGTCATAATTTGAATTGACAACAATTATGGATAATTGGCATACAAAAATCTAGACTTGGACATGAATGGTAAATATGTAAATTGGTTAAAAGATGAACATGCCTAACCCGAGGTTAGATTGTGTTGCAGTGTAAGACTGCCCGGAACCACCCGGCACATCCAGCAACCGCAACAACAGGTCTAATGTGAGAGGTTAGCGCATCAAGCCCAAAACCCGAGGTTAGAATGAGTTTGCGGTAGAAGTCTTCCTGGAACCGCCCAGCACATCCAGCAACCGCAAACAACAGTTCTAATGTGAGATGTTGGTGCATTAATAAATTAATTAATGCCAATGAACAGACATACTAAGAATGGTAAGGTTAAGTAAGATATGAATAAGCGACACTTAACCAATACAACATGTTAATTAAACAAATGGTGGGGTTAGGTGAAATTGAGAACACTTAACTGTTATAACATGTTAATTAGGAAACCCTAGCAACGGGGACCCATTTCAGCAGTAACCCACATAGATGTATCGCGGTACCTTGAACTATGCAGGGTGGGCCACGATTACTGGGCTGATTATAAGCAGTCAAAATAGCGGCAGGTGTTGCGTCAGTGTAGGTTTCGACGGAGTACGGACGTGCATGTACTTCGGAGTGAAAAAATCAGGCACTAGGCATCAGTAGTTATACAATGTGCATCTTGAATTGTTTCGGGTCGCCGTCATAGGGATTGATACACCCCATGGTGGGACCAGCACAGGTATCTACAAAGAAGTGGGGCCGAATGACACAAGTAATAAATACGTGCGAGTAGAAGCCGATCGATAAAGGGATCATTTTACTATGAACACATGAGGCTAGTTGAAACAATTGTTAGTAGGTGCAGAGAAATAGAAATGGGTGCGATAGCATATTCAGTTTATCTTGCCTTATCTTGTCTTATGTTATCTTGTTACTATGGTATTGTCTTATATTAGGTTTATTCATGTCATGATCTTTTTTCTTGTTTACATGCTGAAAATCACTGGGCTTACCAGGCTTTATGTCTGACCCGTTTTCTTTCGTCTTCTTTTCTTCCGTCTCCCCCCCCCCCCCCAAGGTCAATAGGGAGGGAATACTTCAGCTTAGTTCAGATCTTTTCCTGCTTAAAGGGAGTAGATGTATTTCTTGGATTCTCTTTTCTTGGGCTATGGCCGTGGTTACACTTTTATTGGGGATTTATGCTACTTTACTACTGTTTTATGCTTCTTTATGTATTTGCAGTTTTGAATCAAGACAAAGGTTTTTTTTAATGATTTGTAAGTTGGGTTTTGAGACAATGGTTGTAATGTTTTGATTGAACCACACTGCTTATGAAATGATTTCAGTTTTTCCATTTTTTGTATGTTTGTCTTGAAAATTATCTGTATCTTTTACCTATAATGCTTCACCAAAGTTAATGCATTCCCTTTGTGAGTGACCTTAATGGAGGAGGGGTGTTACAGGTTGATTATTGTGTGTTTGGGATGTTGGAATAACATCGACCATGAAATAATTGGTATTTAAATACCGTAAAAATATAATTGGAAAGAATTTTTGTTTTGAAAAGGAAAAAACTATTTTTAATAGAAAGTGAATTTCGATTAGAGCTAGAATACAATTACTTGTTATAATAAAAACAAGTAGTTTGATTTATAAACGATGGTTGCAAATGGGATGAAATAATTATTATTAAATAAAATGGGAAATCGTTTCAAAAGGTAAATGATGAAATCATTTCGATGTTCAAAATGTAAATAATATTGAAATAAATCCATAAGGATTTATAATTAGAATTCGACGATGTCGAATGTTATATAAGTAATTTACTTTTAGATATTACATATTATATAATTCAGAAATTTATAAGATAGTTAATATTTGATTTGAAACCAATAATTTATGATCAAATATGTAGTCAAGACAAAATTATAAACTTGATATATAATTAAGAAGAAGTGGATTATAAACAGAGTTTATGAAGTGGAATATGGATATGAATTTATAAAATAACTTGATAAATAGGATTTGAACATATCGTGGTATGTATAATTAAAAATCAAGATTTAGTTTGATAAAACGAGTACAGAGTTCTATAAAGGAATAATATGATTAGTTTGGTCGGTGATGAATGAATAGTCGTTAAACACTGGATCGATGACGGTCAATAATTTTGAAGCACAGTAATCGCAACAGCTGTATAATAATTGTAACAGTAGCAGAAAATATAAATAATACCAGAGATTTTTATACTGGTTAGGAACTCTGTCCTGCTTCTAGTCCTAGACACTCTTCTAGAATTTCTCTTAAACAACAAACCCTCACTTTTCTTGGAGGAACAGGTTTACAAACACCTGAGCAGCAGAATGGGGTTCTGAGCGGCATAATAGGATTTCGCCTCAGCAACCGAAGAGGACTTCTTGCCTTAGCAGCAGAGCAGGACTTCCACAAATACAAAAAATGGTTTTGACTAAATATGTGTTCTGAATAACACTGATAAGTCACAGTTTGAGTACACCCTTCCTATAATCTTATCCTTAAATATATAATGTGTATGTGAAGATTAAGGAAGTATATTGCTTATTGAATCAAGAGATTTGAAATAAATTCAATAATTCAAGAAGCAATTTGAATATTTGATAGAGCTTTTAGAATGCATGAGAGTATAGAGTTTAAGATCAAAAAATATAAGAAGATTTGGTGATTTGTAAAACATATTAGTGATGCATATATAGTAGTTCAAGAGTAGTCAACTTTCATGAAGAGCTTCAGTGAAGAGAAGCAACCATTTCTATTAGAATTAAAGAGGAATCTCTTCATAAAAAATGGCGACCTTTCAGAAAATATGACCATAGGAAATATAACCATTAGAAAATATGACCATTGGAAAATATGACCGTTGTAAAATATGACCGTTGGAAATATGAAGTGTCTTTTTGCGAAGTGTCTTTTCGTGAAGTGACTTTTCGTGAAGTGTATTTTCGTGAAGTGCCTTTTCGTGAAGTGTCTTTTCACGATGTGACAAAGTGTCTTTTCATAAGTGCATTTGTGTACGTTATATATTTGAGGATAGATTTTAACAATATATAACACATCTAAGACACGATTAAATAAATAATCATAACCTATATTACTTTTTCTTTGGTCTTCTCTTCTTCCATGTCATGAATCAAAAACTTGTGATCTAACATTCTCCCCCTTTTTTGATTGATGACCACCTCTTGCAATCTTGTAGAGATTTTATTTTCTCCCCCTGAAAATATGCTATATATAAATTTTCTCCCCCTTAGTATATTATTCTTTTTCTACATCAATCTTGTTAGTATATCACTTTCTCTCCCCCTTTGTCATCGATCAAAAAGATTAGCAACAAGATAGAAATAACAGTTTCTTTGATTTGCTCCTTTACTTTATATTTGTTTCCACATATTTAGAGATATCGAAATTGCCTACTTTTTGTTGTGGTGTACCTACAAAAAATATGATATATACTTTTGTACCCCTTTCTTCATTGGGGACCAGGGGTAGATTAAAGGTAACCATACCCAAGAGGATTTAATGGAACCTTTAAAAATGAATTTTTCATTATTAATTACTGAATTAAAATAATCATTAGTATATTTTTCTCTGTTTTTCCAATTTACAGGAACCCGAGTACTTAAATAACTTCTATTGGTATTTCGTTTTGTACTTCTAGATTTATTATAAGTATCTCTAGCCATAGAAGTATTCGAATTTCTATAATGATTGGATCCTGGATTTACTTGTGCATTAGTACTAGCAGTGATATTTTTATTATATATAAAAGCATATCTAGTACTAGTTCTATGATTGGTTTTATTATATCCTAAACCGCTTTTATCATTTAAAGGTTTTGAACTAGACAGAATCTCGTTTAAATCATTCATATCTTTATTAAATTTTGCGAACTTCCTTGTACAGTTTTCAAAATTTATTCCAAAGTCGCGATTGCCATTTTCAAAAGAAATTTTGCTGGTTTTCAAGATATCAATTTCCTTATTTAATTCAGAATTTTCCCTTTTAAATTATCATTCTCATTATTGAGATCAAAAATTTGAGATTCTAAATTATCAAAAGAAAATTGTAATCTTTTAAAATTCTCTTTTGTGTCACAATTTTCATTTTGCAAAACATTATTACAATTCTTTAAAAAAATCACATTCTTTAGATAATTGTAAATTCTTTTCAATTAAAGCTTCATTCTCTTTTTTGAGAGACAAAATTAAAGAATTTGAATTATATAAAGAATCTTCTAAAGTTGTATTTTTATTTTTTAAAAGATAGATTTCCACTAAAAGAACATTGTTTTTATCTTTTAGTCAATCATTTTGTTTTTAAAGGATTTTTTTTAAAAATAAGTTCTTCTAAGGTATTTTCAAAACATTTGGCTTGTTTTACTAAAAAAATGTTTTCCTCTTCAATTTGGAATTTTCTTGCTCACAATCTTTAGACTTGGCTAAAATAATTGCATTTAATTTACCCAAACTTTTAAAATCTTTTAACAATTTTTCATGGTCTAACAATTTTTTTTTTATATAATGAATCTACACATACCGATTGTGATCGGACTTTAGTCGTGAGACATTTGCTTCCTTGATCTCTTGATTCTACTTTGTTGCTTTTCCATTTTCTAATCCGTTGACAAGATTTCTTTATTGCCATTTATTCTAGGAGGTTGTTACGATCTCTAGAACACTAGGCTTTGATACCAATTGAAAGAGTCTAAGTAATGGTAGGATCGGATAGTATGGAGTATAAGTAATGCTCGATTTTATACTGGTTTGGACCGCTGTCCTATGTCTAGTCCCAGACTCCCTTTTGGTATTTCACTAACACAATAACCCTCACTTCACCCGGAGGAATAGGTTCACAATTACCGGAATAGTCGAACGAGATTTCTTGCCTTAACTGCTGAAGAGGACTTCCACAATACAGAATAATTAATGACTACTTGTGTACTTGATAACACGGATATGTCAATTTGATGTACACCCTTCATATAATCTTTCCTTGATGATAAAGGTGTAGTTTGTGAAAGAATATAGAAGATTTGAGATCTTAAGAATGTGAAAATAGAGTGCTTTAGAGATTTTGAATGCTTGGAATAAGGTAGAAAGAATTAGTTTAAGTTTCTGTGAATAAAAGCATTTGGTGGAATCTTTATTTATAAAGTATGAAATATTGAAACTAATCATGAAGAGTTTTATTCAAAAGAAATGAATCAGAAGTTGCAACTCTTCATTGAAAGGTTGCACCCTTTCATTTTTAGATGTTTGAATAATAATTTCAGATGTATGGTTTTGAGTTGAAATTCAATCAGCAAAGAAACAGGCCATTTCAATGACAATTCAGACATCTGAATAATGTATGAAATTTAAATCCATTTAAGAAAATAGACATCTGATTAAAACATTTCTGTCGTATGTTTCCTGGAACAGACACATTCTAAGTTCTTGAACCTATTGTCAAACATCTTCCTGCAAAAGAGAGTTAGTTGATATATATACATACATATATATATACATATATATATATATATATATATGTGTGTGTGTGTGTGTGTGTGAGTGTGTGTGTGTGCATGTGTGTGTGTGTGTACATGTATAGTTTTCGTAATCAAAATGCTATTTAGAGAAATCCAACATAATATTCATGTTTTGAAAGGGAGTAAGGGTTTAAAAGAAAAATGTTTGCAAATTGGAATGGTTATGTTGGCTAGCTTTTTGACCAAGCCACCAAGGTTCATACACAAAGACAATACGAAGCTTTGCTCATCCAATCCCTGGAAGCTCGATCGTGATAGACCCGTTCTTGATGGTTAGTGGCCACCATGTTGTCTCCGCCTCGCGGTGCTATGCCAAGACCCGTTCGTGATGAACCCCCGATCCTTCCTCTCAAGAGCTCCACGACCCGATCCGTGTAACCAGAAAACGAAGACGACGAACTAGTATATCACGATCCGAAAAGCCCAGATCTCATGACACCTATCTACAACTGTCATATTGACTATTTCTCCATCAAGCCACGAACCAGTCCGAGATCTTCGGGATTTGTGCCACGTGTGACCACGATCCGTCTGCAGATATCACCTATAAATAGCCCCACATTTGGCATTTTTCAGGATCTTTTGGCAGTTCTGAGTGTTATTCCTACTATTACTGTCTCTGCACTATTTCTTACCAATATTAATTCGAAATCATTAAGTGAATCAATATTGTAAAAGGGAGATTGAGAGAAAAATCATTGATTGTACCCAAATCTTACGTATAATCATAGATATAAAGTGGACATAGGCTCGTTAACGCCGAACCACTATAAATCTTGTGTGTTTTCTGTGTTTTCTTTCATTTCTAGATATAAATCTCTGCCAATTCAGACAATTTGGGTGTTAGAGCCACTTTTGGATCTAACATTTTGGTGCTTTCACTGAGAACGAAGTCTTAGCATATTAGATTGTAGTTCTATTGTTTGGATAGTCAAGTCCGAAGAAAACAGTCCAAAACCCCACTATTTCAATTTTTTGAAGATTTCAGTAAAGCTCAGATATCATGGCTGGAAAGAAGTCTAAGGAAGTACGAACTTCGCAAACAAATGAAGCTGCGAACGAAGCAATTGAAGAAAGAGTGCACGAACAGGTCGAGGAAGAGCTCTCGGATCGTGGCAATGTTGGGACGATCCGATCCAGTGATGGAGCAACGAACCAGACAGTTGAAAGCGTAACTACCCAATCGCAGGACCTCGCCACGATCCCTCCTACACCTATCACCACGACCTGACGTCAAGGAGGTACCACGACTCACCAGCCTAGGAGGACCACGATCCGAACTGACAATCAGACTACTACTCGACCTGGGAAGGAAATTATGGCTCATTCTGCTCGTGCTGGTACTTCCGCTCAACCCGGATCAAGTTCCTTGCGTATAAGAGAAGATGAAGATGACCAGTTCGACCCTTCTGCTCCAGTTACCGAAGGACATCTGACTCGAATACTTGAAGCATTGGACAGGAAAACTGATGAATTGGCTACCCAAAGCCAGGAGAGCTCGTTGTTGCGTCAGAATATTACTGCCTTATGTAGACGAATTGATGATATTCAAAGGCAGGTTTCACCACCTCTAGCTTGCCCTTTATCCCCGGAACATACATCCTCATCTGAAGAGCCTCGGAGAAACCGGCGATGGCCTCCATTGGAAAGGGCTGAGAATATAGATGTGCTTAATTAGGAAACCAATAATTGTAACTTAAACGAGCCCATACAGCCGCCTAGGAATGGAGACGTTATTGATCCTGCTCAGAATCGACCTGTTCCTCCCACTCGTCGTGCGACTAATCGCGGCAATAGGGGGCAAGGGAGCTCTGTCCAGGACCCAGACGTTGCAGCAACACGTCAAAGAAATGCTGGAGGAGCCCGCCGGGTAAGAAGTGCTGATCCCGAATCCATCCTGACCCATGCGGATGTTGAAGCCATGATTAGGCAAATGATGGTGGAAAGTCGCAGACAAAGAACAGAAGATTGGGGTATAGGCCGTAGTCATTCGGCTTTTACAGATGATATTTTAGAGGTCCGATTCCCGAGGAAATTTAACATGCCATCCATGAACCGTTTTGCAGGAAAGGCTGATCCATTTCAGCACCTGATGAGATATTCATGGTACATGAACGCGGCTGCCGCCTCCGATGCTGTGAAGTGTAAGGCGTTCCCGATATTCCAGGATGACACGGCGCTAATGTGTTTCACTCGGTTGCTAGCGCGATCGATCTCCGGTTTCGGGGAATTAAGTGAACAGTTTGTAAATCAGTTCCGATTACATACCCAAAGATCTAAGAATGTCATTGAATTGTCCCTCATTAAACAACGTCTAGACGAATCCTTGAGGTCCTATTTAGTTCGCTTCAATTTAGCGGTCATAGAAGTTAGAGATCCCCATGAACAAATTGTTTTGATGGCTCTGATTGACGGAGTGGATAAGGATACTGAGTTTGGAAGATACCTGGCCGGTAAACCACCATTAACCAGAGAGATATTCTATGAAAAGGCCAACATCTGTATGCGTCGGGAGGAAATTTACGCCAACCGAAAGAGGAAGACAGCTGATAAGGAGGATATCCCAACTAATGTGGCCATTAAGCAAATGGGAGATAGCTCAGGAAAAGTAGAAGTTAATGTCAGGAACAAGAATCAAGGCAGTGGCCGCCAATCGGGGAATAGTAATAACAATAATCGGAAAAGAAATCGAGGAAACGATTCTCAGAGAAGATCCCGGTCCAGACCGTTTGAGAGCTTCGCGCCGTTAAATGATACATTGGAAAACATCTTTCTGGATACATATAATGTCCTCCAATACAAAACACCTCCTCCGAGAGATTCTACAGAAAAAGAGCGTGAAACTGGGAAATTCTGTCTTTTTCATCAGGTCCATGGTCATGAAACTGGGAAATTCTGTCTTTTTCATCAGGTCCATGGTCATTCCACAAACGAATGTCGTCATCTGAGAGATGTGATCGAAAAAATGCTCTGAGAAGGGAAGCTAGATGAATATAAGGTGATTCCTAGGGATGGGGGCAAGCCGTACAAGCCCCGAACCAAAGCTAACCTGCTGCTAAACCGATGGCTCAGCAAAAAGGAAAAAATATTGTTATCAATACCATAGTTGGTGGGCTTCACCTGGCAGGGCACAGTTTCAGAGCTATGGATCAATACGTGAATGCAGCTAAACAACATTTTGAAGTGGGGGAATGTGGAAACCCCAAGGATAATGCTCCAGTTAAGCAACAAAAGACGATGTCTGATGACGTCATATTTCGCGAGAGGGAGAGTATTGGGGTTCACTCCCCAACTAAAGACCCATTAGTGATCACCGTTCATAAAGTCATGGTAGATAACGGGAGTTCAGTCAACATTCTGTTCAAGAAAACATTTGACCAAATGAAACTCAAGCCGAAGGATTTGAAACCATGCGAGGGTTGGATACGTGGATTTAATAGGGCCTCAACCGCTCCAATGGGATACGTGGAATTATCAGTAACCCTTGGGGAAGGAGAACGTCGGAGGGTGAGAATTCTCCCCTTTGTAGTCCTGGACATTGAGTCGCCATACAGTGCCTTCTTGGGCCAGCCAGCCCTAGACAAATTCAGGGCCTGCATTGCACCCTGGTGCCTGTTGTTGAAGTTCCCGACGGATGCCGGAATAGGCATAGGCAGAGGAGATCAAGTTGTTGCACGAGCATGCTACATTGCAGAGTTAAAGTTGCTCCGCAAAGGGAAAGATGTAGAAGCAAAAGGTGGTTCTTCCCTTCCGAGGGAGGAATCGTCGTAGCAACTAAAGAAAATACCACTGGGAGGGTCGCCCGAGGACATAGATCCCAGAGAGGATGAAGATCCTGGGGGCAGAATGGTGACTCCCAATGAAGCGACTGTGGATGTACCAATCGATGACAGTGACCCAGAGAAGGTCCTAAAGATTGGATCCCAGCTGGATCCTGTTCGAGCCAAAGAATTAACAAATTTCCTAAAAGCTAACTTGGATGTATTCACCTGGACCCATGCAGACATGTGTGGGATATCTCCCTCGATTATGAGTCATTCGTTAAGCATCAACCCGAAACATCCTCCTGTCAAGCAGAAAAGGAGAACGCTTGGACCAGAAAGGTCCGCCGCCTTGAAGGAAGAAGTCGAAAAACCGAAGACTACTGGATTTATTAAAGATTCAACGTACCCTGACTGGATTTCAAACCCGGTTTTGGTAAAAATGGCCAATGGAAAGTGGCGTACATGAATCAACTTTTCAGATCTAAACAAAGCCTGCCCAAAAGACAACTTTCCGTTACCTCGAATCGATCAGTTGGTAGATTCAACCGCGGGTCATGAACTTCTTTCTTTTATGGATGCATACTCGGGATACAATCTGATCCCCATGTATGTCCCAGACCAAGAGCATACCAGTTTCATTACGGATTTGGGATTATACTGATATGTGGTGATGCCTTTCGGTTTGAATAATGTCGTCGCTACATATCAGCGACTGGTGAATAGAATGTTCTACAACCAAATCGGGAAAACGATGGAGGTACACGTTGATGACATGTTGGTAAAGTCCAGACAATCGTCAGATCATACTAACGATTTAGCAGAGATGTTTGAGATTCTCCGAAAATATGGGATGAAACTGAATCCTTTGAAATGTTCATTTGGGGTAGCATCTGGAAAATTCCTAGGATTCATCGTCATCTTGCGTGGAATCGAAATCAATCCAGATCAAATTACAGCAATTCGAAATATCCAAGAACCAAAGCAAATTAAGGACGTCCAGAGCCTCGCTGCAAAGGTGGCGGCGCCGAGTAGGTTCATCTCCAAAGCTAAAAATAAATGCATCCCGTTTTTCGAGCTGATAAAGCGAGGCAAACGCAACTTTAAATGGACTCCCGATTGTGTAGAAGCATTCCAGAATCTGTTGAACCATTTGGAAAGATCCCCAATACTGTCTAAGCCTGTGGATCACGAGGATTTATTTGTGTACCTGGTAGTGTCATCTCATGCAATCAGTTCGGCTTTGACAAGAGAAGAGGATAAGGTACAAAGACCGGTGTACTATGTGAGTAAGAAATTGGCGGCCACAGAACGAAATTATCCAAAAATAGAAAAGCTGGCGTATAGCTTACTAATTGCATCTAGAAAACTTCGCCACTACTTCCAAGCTCATCCCATTACTGTGTATACCGATCACCCGCTTAAGCAGGTTCTGCAAAGGCCAAAAGCATCAGGGAGACTACTCAAGTGAAACATTGAGCTAAGTCAGTTCGATTTGAATTTTCGGCCCCGAAGGTAGATGATGGGACAAGTGCTTGTGGACTTCATAGCAGAGTTCATGATCCCAGATGATGATGTAGTAACTGAGGAAGACGATCCGCCAAAGCTACTCCTTGATCCTATTGCCTGGAAACTATACACAGATGAAGCTAAAAATGATAGACGATCTGGTGCGGGAGTCGTTCTCGAAACTCCGGAGAAACGGTTGATTTATTATGCTCTTAGACTGGAGTTCCACGCAACTAATAACGACTCCGAGTACAAAGCCCTAATTGTCGGGCTGGAACTCGCCAAGAAATTGGATATTACAAAGCTAGACATTTTTGCGATTCCAAGATAGTCGTAAACCAGGTCACTGGAAAGTTTCAGGCCAAGAGTTCAAGGCTGATATCGTACTTGGAAAAAGTGAAGAAGTTGCTGGATGGTTTTGACCACCACAGCATATCTCATATTCCCCGAACGGAGAATCAAAAGGCAGACAAGTTAGTAAAAATGGCTAGTTCAGATAATCCTCATGATACAGAGCTAGTCCCAATTGAAGTACTACAGTCTCCTAGCATAGATCAGATGGAAGTTGATCTAGTATTAGAGATTGAGCCTGAGAGAGAGTCATGGATGACTCCTCTAAAGAAGTTTTTGATAAATGGAACGCTTCCAACGAAGAAAAGTGAGAGGCGTGCAGTTATACGAAAAGCTTCCCGATATGTGTTGCAAGGCAATGTCCTATACAGGCAAGGTTTCTCGATGCCCCTCCTCCGGTGTATCGCCCATGATGACGTCAAGCGTGTGCTGAAAGAGGTCCATGAGGGCGAATGTGGCGATCACACTGGAGGGAAAACGCTGGCAAAGAAGATATTGCGATATGGGTATTTCTGGCCTACCATAAACAAAGATGCAGCCAAGTATGCAAGACGTTGTGATGCTACCCAGAAATTCTCCAAGATTCCTGGGGGGCCACCTAGCCAGTTGCAGAAAATGACAAGCCCGTGGCCTTTTGCTATGTGGGGAATTGACATTATTGGGAGCCTTCCCATAGCAAAGGGTGGAGCAAAGTTCGCTATTGTGGCCGTGGATTATTTCAGTAAATGGGTAGAAGCAGAGCCTTTGGCCACGATCACAACCATGCGAGTGATCACCTTTGTCGTTAAGAACATTATATGTCGGTTTGGAATTCCAAAAGTCATCGTAACCGATAATGGGACCCAATTCGACAGCACCGAGTTTCGAGATTTCTGTTGGAAGTATCACATCGAGAAAAGAAACACCTCTGTGGCACATCCGGAATCGAACGGACAAGTTGAAGCGGCAAACAAGGTGATCAAATCAATTCTAAAGAAAAGATTGAAGAGAGCCAAAGCCATGTGGGTTGATGAATTACCCCTGGCACTATGGGCCTATAGGACAACGTATAAGTCGGCGACGGTTCACACCCCGTTTTCCCTTGCTTTTGGAGCTGAAGCGGTCATTCCGGTCGAGTTGGAAGTACCATCTCATCAAACCATTTATTATGATCCGATGACCAACAATGAGCTACTCCTTGAATCCATGGACATGGTTGAAGAAAAAGGGACGAAGCCGACTTACGTGCCCTGAGGCATAAACAACAAATAGCTCGGTATTACAACAAAAGAGTCCGAGCTCGAACATTTGAATCTGGAGACTTGGTTCTGAAGCGCGTCTTTCCACCCCCAGTACATATGGGACCGAAATGGGAAGGCGTGTACTCCATTTTACGAAGGCTTGATAATGGAACTTTCAAGCTAGCAACCGTGGATGGAGATGAAATCCCAAGAGTGTGGAATGCCCAGCATTGGCGGCCTTATCTGACGTGAAATTGTCAGTTTTATTCTTTTGTTTTTTAGGACCATGTAAAATGGCTCGATTTGCCTAGAACAGTCTGGTTACTTGAGCAAAAGATTATAAAGTGGACGTAGGTCATGATTCGACCGAACCACTATAAAAACATCATGTGTCATTTACCTTTACCGCACCGTCCTTTTATTATTATTTATTTTTCATCTGCTCTTTTATTTTTATTAATGTATCATTACCATTTTGAAAGTTTGTTTTAAATTATGTAGTAATCTCAAAACAGCTGATCCAAAATGCCATCCATCAGATCGGAAAGCTAACGATAACTAAAGCTCTAAAAGGTGCAGCGAGGTAAATCACACTACCGCTTGCACTCTAATTCTCGAGATCAGGAAGAGAGTGTAAAGGACGCGAAGATAACATCCCCAAGGCGTGAAGGTGCACCATGATAAAACCGCCTTGATAACACTCTAAACCGCTGAAGGATCAGGAGAGTATAAAGGCGCTAGAGACTTAGCGCCCCCAGAACTTCTGCCCCGCTAAGGGATCGGTGAGCAGACCAAGAATCGAGCTCGAACTCTAACCCGCTGAAGGATTGGGAGAGTATAAAGGCGCTAGAGACTTAGCGCTACGAGAACTATTACCCCGCTGAAATATCGGGATAGTATAAAGGCACAATGACATATGCCACTCAAGGGCACCCATCCCACCACACGAGTAGGGACAAGAATGAAAAAGGGGGCCCGAACCCCTCGTTTCCGGACATGGGGGGGGGGGAGAACAAACATAATCCTAATTAATCGCCAATAAGACCTGGCCAGGCACTATAATGACGATTGATTGGGGGCATATACGTACACCACTACACATTTACTTAGCACACGAACTTCTCAATGATTGTTTCGGTTATGATTAATGATTGTTACTCATGACTTTAGTATTTAATTATGAATGTTTCGGTTATGATTATTTAAACTCTGCCAACACTCATTTACCGAAAGCAGATTTACAAGAACAAGAAGCTAAACAAAAGTGAGGGCCACTCTCACAACTACATTTTTTGGCCAAAGGAAATCCTAAAAGCTAAAATATGAGCTAATAAGTGCATCCTATTTACGCTTGGGAGGCGATTTTGATTTCTTTTCCCTCTTCTGTTTCTCCAACTCCTCTTTGTCAACATCAGAACGGTCACCTTTCTTCCTCTTCCTCTTATCAAGAAGAGGCTCCGGGGGGGGGGGGGGGGGGACTAGAAGGTTGGGAGGCAAGTTGTGAAGTTATTGATTTGGAATAAAATCTTATAACCAACCCAGTCTTGGGGTCGATTTCAGAAATAGGGGGCACGAATACAGGGTCATGTTCCCCCTTCTTAAGAACCAACTGCTTTTCTTTCCTAGCCTGCATGTCAGCCAAGGTTTCGCTATCATCATCCTTGGCCTCATCTATGATTACAACTTCCTCTTTCTCATCTCTGTGACCGCCATCTATGTCATGCAAAGCCGCAATAATCTCAGCGTCTACAGGAGCGCTGGTGCCGGATTCCATGGGTGCTATCGTGACTCTCTCACTTGTTGTACCTCGGTCTGCTTTGGAATCTCAGAAACTTCAACACCAGAACCCAGGGGGACATCAACTTTCTCTTCCACTACCTTCTCCTCTGCACCTTTTTCGACCTATTTGGTACCTACACCATGAGAAGCAAAAGTTAGTGAATCCGGAGGAGATGTGGCCATGTCAGTTGTCTATCCCGTGAGACGACGACAAGTTACGATTGCTTTGATGAACTGTAGAGAGAGTATGGAGATAACTTTAGCCGACTCATCTCCCAGATTTGTAGTGGTGGTCCCGACAATTGGAGGGGTTGGAGCCAAGGGGATCAACGGATCATCAGGGTTATATTCCTCAACTTCAGAGGTTTTGGGCTGCACCACCGAGCTCGAGCCTTCGCCAACTTTATCCTTGCCCTTGAGCTTACTCTTCTCCCTCTCGATCTATTCATGGATTAGGCGTCTACCTTTCTCCAAAGCCTCAGGTTCTTGACATCTAAAAAAGGTCTGCATCAGCTGGTTTTCGTCAATTTTATCGGCCATCAATCGCTGCTTCTCGCCTTCGACAATTGCATCCCATACATTGGCCAAAGTAACATGATAGTCCGGAATCCAAGAGATGTCTTGAGTCTTGTTGACTTGACCAAAGAAGTCGAACAACAGTTCCTCAAAACCAGCTATATCTTTCACTTTTTCAGCGAGCTTATCAGCAGCAGCAGTGGCCGATTCAAGAGCATTGTTGGCGTTACTTTCAGCGAGAGCTGCACACTCCTCAGCTTGGGCAAGTTGATCATTTAAAACCTCTTTTTCCTTTTTGGCGAGAGCAAGGTCATCTTTTAAGCTGGCACTCTCTTTCTCCCAAGCAGCTTTCTCAGCAGCAAAGCGTTCCTGTGTTGTCTTCAGTTCAGTGTTAATTGCCCTAAGATCTTCCACTTCCTTTGTAACGGCGCGATTTTCGATGCCTCGAAAGTCGTGTCATTATTGAAAGAATTTAGAAGATGAGATAGAAAAGATAGAACTTATAGAATAGAAGAATAAGAAGATATCAGAATTACACAGCGGAATTAATCTCACAGCGGAATTTCACAAAGTACATAATATATTACATAACAAAGTTTGTTACATCAGAGTACATCATTCGAATACAACATCATACATGATACTGGTCCAATACATAAACTGGATAAATAGATATTGAGATACTACTGGTCTTGACTTGAACTTCATAGATTCCACTTGCCTACCTGTGACTACTTGTCTACTCATAACAAATATTATGAGTACCCAAGAGTTTAGGAAACACAGAAAATAAACTCTGGGTCAGTCAGGGGACTGGTGTGAGTAAACACTGTTAAAGGATTGAGACAAAGAATAAGAATAAGGTTTTCCATTTTGAACAGATTCATTTACTTTAGAAATCTTTAGATCATTCCATGTCTAATATCTGGATAATGACCTAAATAATTTATATCAAAACGTTTGATATTACTATAGTTTGTATCAAATAAATAACCATCTAGTGAAACGCTTGCATCTCACGTTCACGTATATAGTGTAAAATCATAAACCGCAGAGCTTTTATTGGAGATTGGATTCCAACAGACAGGGTATGGGAGCACCCACCGATCAGTGTACTATAGAGGGTATACACTGCAGGTTCAACAAGAACGTCTTGCAACCCGGCCACACATGACCGACCACTCATTTAGCTTGAGTGTATCGAATATATTGTCACCCATTACGGCTGCGCAGCTACCGTTTCCCGGGAGATACAGAATTGGAAAGAAGTAACAAATATGAATATTCTCTAGATTGGTGACAATACACCCTTCTTGGGAATGACCCAACTAGCCATGCTGCCTAGCCCAACTTCTGTCTTTCCTGGTTGATGAGGCTTTGAGGCTACGTTTTCCTCTAGTACATCTGTCATCCGTTCGCTTTGAATGTCACATCGTCAAATCCTCTAGAGATGACTAATTTGATTTCCACAAAAATAATCGGGCTGTTACGTTGAGTTAAGAGAAGGTGTCTTCTCGCCACCACAGAATACGTTTGAGGAAATCAACGTTCACGACTCCTTCGGAAATACTCTGTCAGACATCCGTCCATACAAGTCGTCCTGGGACTGGACGAACCGAACAGCCTTTGCGTTTCTCCATCTTCAATAAATCTTCAACAATCTCTGACAGGCGACGTATATAATCAATTCGAAGTGGAATATTAATTCCGGACTCTTCGAAATGATGAGCGTGATGTCTTTTACGGTCAGACGATACTTAAGAAATTGATTTCACTATTTATCTCAACATTATAAATATCTCGGTCCTTGAGAAAGACCACCTGCCGTTTCATTTACTTTATTCAAATGAATAACTCAATTACAATTTCATGTATACGTACTTAATTTGTCATTTTGCTTACAAACACACATTAAAAAGTCGTACAAATTTGGGGACACTTATCTTATGTTTTCCTTTAACCATAATTACTCCCCTTTCTTTTATACTGTAAATTTTCTATTTTATTTTCTATTCCTATTTTCATTTTATCTTGACCCAATTACTTCTTACTAGTTGTTTTGTTAACTATAATCCAACACTTTTGAATTTTCTTCTTACTTCATAAATGATTAACAATATATATATATATATATATATAATATATCCCACCAAATAAAATGAACCTCTCTGTATTTCCAAAGTAAAGTCATCTACTATTTTGAGTA
The DNA here is from genome assembly GCA_030737875.1 of Allium sativum. Classification (NCBI taxonomy): domain Eukaryota; kingdom Viridiplantae; phylum Streptophyta; class Magnoliopsida; order Asparagales; family Amaryllidaceae; genus Allium; species Allium sativum. Next base: position 250,990,840 of record CM060912.1, on the reverse strand, counting down.
TTGATTATCATTTAACCTTAAAAATCCCTTTTTCCTCTTTGCTTTATAAATATTATATAACTAGAATCTCTCTTTATTTCTTTTATTTAAAATATTGTTTCTATGTACAAACTTTAGGATTTAACTAAAACAACCTTATAATTTTTCCCAAGTCCAAAGGCCCATTAATCATATGAAAAGCCTAGCGCAACAGCCATTGCCTGAATGGAAAGTGACCATGTTACTTCGACCAACCATCCTTCTTTTTGTCATGCCCAAAAGGATCGAACAGAGGTAAAACTTTGGTTTGGCAATACATAGTGATGGGTTTAATTTATTCAGGTGATCCATTTGTTTCTTTGATCTGCTCCTTTCTCTGTTCTTTCCCTTTCTTCTTCTTCTGTCTGATGCTTCTTCTTCCCTTATTCTAACAAATCTGCACCCCTTCTTCTTTTGTTACTTTTATCTTTGTTTTTCTTTTTATTTTGTTTTGTTTCCTTGTTTTAAATCGTTTTTGAATGCTCACAAACCATCGAACCATCCCTGTCTGGTTCCTTCTTCTTCCCAAAAGCTTGCTGAAGCTTTCGCAATGCATAGGGACACACTGTGCACGTGCACACACTCTCAGCCCAACTGGAAGCCGCCGCAACCCCCCAGATCGGTCGCGCCACTACCCCAGATCGTCATCGACCCCTCTTCCAAGCGCCAAAACCCCTCCTCCTCAAAATCACCGTTTCAATTTATCACTGCCGAACAGTACAAATACTGGTCATCACAAACTCGCCTTTCCCAACTACCTCCGACCATCGGAAATCCCTGCGCCAACTCCGATCAGCTCCCCGACCACATGAGCTCCTCCACACCATGTTTCAGCAAACTCGATCACCCCTTTGGCCCACACGATCGATCCAAAAACAGTATACCCAAAACAAACAAAAACCCTAAATCTGCTTCCTTTGCTCAATCCCTTCAATACAAAAATCTTTACCAATTTTTCCCATGATCCTCGGGCCTCCAAGATGCTCTGGTATCAACGCCATGGTTTCTGATCACCAGGATCTCCGGAATTTGACCAGAGTTCGAATTTGTGATCATCTAAAAATTCTCTTCATCCACTTTACTAAATATCTCTATTTTACTTGCTAAAATCACGATTTCTAATTGCTAATGACCCTATGACCCTGAATCGCAATTTAGACAATATCGAATTTTGATCATTTATGCTTTACTTACCGTATGGTACCCATTTATGTACTGTTTGGATTATTTCTGGTTATGAGGATCATTTTGTTTAATTTACATATGCAGATGTATTAACCTTTTGTATACAGAAACTATATTCCATACATGATTTGAATTCAAGTTGTGGTTTTTCTTTTGATCATCAGGTGTACCTATTGCTCCTGTTTATATGCAGAAGGTGTTTAAATATCTCACACTGGTCTATATCATAACACATCAGTATACAGGGTGTTATTGATGTAGTATAAACTATAAATATGTATACATATCAACATCTAATAACAGTTAAATCAAAGATTGAATCGAATTTGAGTTTACTCACCAATGTCAGCTTTCCACTCTCTGTTCTCTCTGAACTGCTTGCTATTTCTCTGCTATATTAATTTTCTCATGCTTTGATTGTTTGTGTGTGAGAAGTTAGGGTCTTAAAGGTTGTATTTATAAGCAACAATAAATATTAAAAGATTTGCTACTTGCCTGTAGGCTTCTTTCACCATACTGCTTATGTTATAGCCTTATTAGCCTCTATGGTTTTACCATACCCTATTGTTTTAGGACACTACAACAAATACAGCTACAGATTTTCCTGTTTCCAGTGTTGATTTGTTCTAAGCAAGATATTCTCTTATATTCTTGTCTCACCTTTGTTTCTAGCAGCTGCTTACTGTTCCACGGCAAGGGATAAGATTTTCTTTGATTTTATTACATATAAAAACTGATTTCCTATGTTGATTCAAATCCTAGATGTGCTAAAACTAGAGATACTATCCTATGTCTATAGCTACAACAACCATGCTTTTGGGAAATTGTTGTGTTATTAAAATCACTAAAATGTTACATCATATTAATGAGTTTTGACTCTTGCTGGTATTTTTAAATGCAACCATATCCTTTGTTTTTCTTGTTGAATTATTTCATCAAACATGTGCCATTCATTTCAAATGTAGAGTTAACATCATGTTCATTTCATATTAAACTAAACAGGATTAAATAACTATTAGATAAATTACGAACTATGACAAACAATCATGTATATTTATGTTTTCTAGAAATGATTTCTCGCATATGTTTTTATCCACTAATATTCATTTATATTTAAATGCTATCCTATGATCTTTAACATGTGCATTAAATTACAAATGTATACAAGGATTTTATTATAAATTTCATGTTAAAACACAACTTCAATCCTATGCATATTCCTATAAACATTCCTGTATATATTTGTATATATATTTACTCAAATTCAAGTTTGCTTATTAATCCAAATTTTATTATAATTATCTAATTTATATTCCATTGTTTATTCGTTAATATAAATTAATTCCTCTTTAATTATAATAATCATTGTTTTACTATTAAACAAGGTCGTTTCAAAAACCGGGACATTACAGTCCACCCCCCTTAAAAGAATTTCGTCCCCGAAATTAAAGAGTGACGAATAGGTTTCTGGTTCTAACTAAAATCAAATTCTTATACGTCCGCACCTTCCAACAGACTCCTTATTTACTTACAGATTTATTGTCCTTATTTCTGAAATCCCACTTCTGATTTTATCTCCAAATCAGTTCAGTTAACCCAGATAAGTCCATTACTCAAGTTTGGTCTTTATTACCCGGAGAAACCCAATTTTATTCAATGGATATTATCTAAATTTAACTCATCGTTATTTAACTTATATCGAGGCTGACCCTAATTATTTTAACTCCTCTTTAAAAATTAAGATACCTTTCAATTCAATTTAACTCTTTTTGACTTATCCCGAGGCTAGCCCTAACTTATTTACTCCTTCCAATTATGACTTGGATTTTTATTGTCCAGTCCTTCATTTGATTGGAAGATATATTAACCTAAGTCGATAACTAGGGTTGGCCTATACTAAGTCTTTACATTATAATTTATAATATAATTTATATTTTCAAATACGCTCTCTCAATATTCACTCAGAGCCAAGGTATTCGGTTAACCTTATGCTCTGATACCAACTGTAACGGCGCGATTTTCGATGCCTCGAAAGTCGTGTCATTATTGAAAGAATTTAGAAGATGAGATAGAAAAGATAGAACTTATAGAATAGAAGAATAAGAAGATATCAGAATTACACAGCGGAATTTCACAAAGTACATAATATATTACATAACAGAGTTTGTTACATCAGAGTACATCATTCGAATACAACATCATACATGATACTGGTCCAATACATAAACTGGATAAATAGATATTGAGATACTACTGGTCTTGACTTGAACTTCATAGATTCCACTTGCCTACCTGTGACTACTTGTCTACTCATAACAAATATTATGAGTACCCAAGAGTTTAGGAAACACAGAAAATAAACTCTGGGTCAGTCAGGGGACTGGTGTGAGTAAACACTGTTAAAGGATTGAGACAAAGAATAAGAATAAGGTTTTCCATTTTGAACAGATTCATTTACTTTAGAAATCTTTAGATCATTCCATGTCTAATATCTGGATAATGACCTAAATAATTTATATCAAAACGTTTGATATTACTATAGTTTGTATCAAATAAATAACCATCTAGTGAAACGCTTGCATCTCACGTTCACGTATATAGTGTAAAATCATAAACCGCAGAGCTTTTATTGGAGATTGGATTCCAACAGACAGGGTATGGGAGCACCCACCGATCAGTGTACTCTAGAGGGTATACACTGCAGGTTCAACAAGAACGTCTTGCAACCCGGCCACACATGACCGACCACTCATTTAGCTTGAGTGTATCGAATATATTGTCACCCATTACGGCTGCGCAGCTACCGTTTCCCGGGAGATACAGAATTGGAAAGAAGTAACAAATATGAATATTCTCTAGATTGGTGACAATACACCCTTCTTGGGAATGACCCAACTAGCCATGCTGCCTAGCCCAACTTCTGTCTTTCCTGGTTGATGAGGCTTTGAGGCTACGTTTTCCTCTAGTACATCTGTCATCCGTTCGCTTTGAATGTCACATCGTCAAATCCTCTAGAGATGACTAATTTGATTTCCACAAAAATAATTGGGCTGTTACGTTGAGTTAAGAGAAGGTGTCTTCTCGCCACCACAGAATACGTTTGAGGAAATCAACGTTCACGACTCCTTCGGAAATACTCTGTCAGACATCCGTCCATACAAGTCGTCCTGGGACTGGACGAACCGAACAGCCTTTGCGTTTCTCCGTCTTCAATAAATCTTCAACAATCTCTGACAGGCGACGTATATAATCAATTCGAAGTGGAATATTAATTCCGGACTCTTCGAAATGATGAGCGTGATGTCTTTTACGGTCAGACGATACTTAAGAAATTGATTTCACTATTTATCTCAACATTATAAATATCTCGGTCCTTGAGAAAGACCACCTGCCGTTTCATTTACTTTATTCAAATGAATAACTCAATTACAATTTCATGTATACGTACTTAATTTGTCATTTTGCTTACAAACACACATTAAAAAGTCGTACAAATTTGGGGACACTTATCTTATGTTTTCCTTTAACCATAATTACTCCCCTTTCTTTTATACTGTAAATTTTCTATTTTATTTTCTATTCCTATTTTCATTTTATCTTGACCCAATTACTTCTTACTAGTTGTTTTGTTAACTATAATCCAACACTTTTGAATTTTCTTCTTACTTCATAAATGATTAACAATATATATATATATATATAATATATCCCACCAAATAAAATGAACCTCTCTGTATTTCCAAAGTAAAGTCATCTACTATTTTGAGTATTGATTATCATTTAACCTTAAAAATCCCTTTTTCCTCTTTGCTTTATAAATATTATATAACTAGAATCTCTCTTTATTTCTTTTATTTAAAATATTGTTTCTATGTACAAACTTTAGGATTTAACTAAAACAACCTTATAATTTTTCCCAAGTCCAAAGGCCCATTAATCATATGAAAAGCCTAGCGCAACAGCCATTGCCTGAATGGAAAGTGACCATGTTACTTCGACCAACCATCCTTCTTTTTGTCATGCCCAAAAGGATCGAACAGAGGTAAAACTTTGGTTTGGCAATACATAGTGATGGGTTTAATTTATTCAGGTGATCCATTTGTTTCTTTGATCTGCTCCTTTCTCTGTTCTTTCCCTTTCTTCTTCTTCTGTCTGATGCTTCTTCTTCCCTTATTCTAACAAATCTGCACCCCTTCTTCTTTTGTTACTTTTATCTTTGTTTTTCTTTTTATTTTGTTTTGTTTCCTTGTTTTAAATCGTTTTTGAATGCTCACAAACCATCGAACCATCCCTGTCTGGTTCCTTCTTCTTCCCAAAAGCTTGCTGAAGCTTTCGCAATGCATAGGGACACACTGTGCACGTGCACACACTCTCAGCCCAACTGGAAGCCGCCGCAACCCCCCAGATCGGTCGCGCCACTACCCCAGATCGTCATCGACCCCTCTTCCAAGCGCCAAAACCCCTCCTCCTCAAAATCACCGTTTCAATTTATCACTGCCGAACAGTACAAATACTGGTCATCACAAACTCGCCTTTCCCAACTACCTCCGACCATCGGAAATCCCTGCGCCAACTCCGATCAGCTCCCCGACCACATGAGCTCCTCCACACCATGTTTCAGCAAACTCGATCACCCCTTTGGCCCACACGATCGATCCAAAAACAGTATACCCAAAACAAACAAAAACCCTAAATCTGCTTCCTTTGCTCAATCCCTTCAATACAAAAATCTTTACCAATTTTTCCCATGATCCTCGGGCCTCCAAGATGCTCTGGTATCAACGCCATGGTTTCTGATCACCAGGATCTCCGGAATTTGACCAGAGTTCGAATTTGTGATCATCTAAAAATTCTCTTCATCCACTTTACTAAATATCTCTATTTTACTTGCTAAAATCACGATTTCTAATTGCTAATGACCCTATGACCCTGAATCGCAATTTAGACAATATCGAATTTTGATCATTTATGCTTTACTTACCGTATGGTACCCATTTATGTACTGTTTGGATTCTTTCTGGTTATGAGGATCATTTTGTTTAATTTACATATGCAGATGTATTAACCTTTTGTATACAGAAACTATATTCCATACATGATTTGAATTCAAGTTGTGGTTTTTCTTTTGATCATCAGGTGTACCTATTGCTCCTGTTTATATGCAGAAGGTGTTTAAATATCTCACACTGGTCTATATCATAACACATCAGTATACAGGGTGTTATTGATGTAGTATAAACTCTAAATATGTATACATATCAACATCTAATAACAGTTAAATCAAAGATTGAATCGAATTTGAGTTTACTCACCAATGTCAGCTTTCCACTCTCTGTTCTCTCTGAACTGCTTGCTATTTCTCTGCTATATTAATTTTCTCATGCTTTGATTGTTTGTGTGTGAGAAGTTAGGGTCTTAAAGGTTGTATTTATAAGCAACAATAAATATTAAAAGATTTGCTACTTGCCTGTAGGCTTCTTTCACCATACTGCTTATGTTATAGCCTTATTAGCCTCTATGGTTTTACCATACCCTATTGTTTTAGGACACTACAACAAATACAGCTACAGATTTTCCTGTTTCCAGTGTTGATTTGTTCTAAGCAAGATATTCTCTTATATTCTTGTCTCACCTTTGTTTCTAGCAGCTGCTTACTGTTCCACGGCAAGGGATAAGATTTTCTTTGATTTTATTACATATAAAAACTGATTTCCTATGTTGATTCAAATCCTAGATGTGCTAAAACTAGAGATACTATCCTATGTCTATAGCTACAACAACCATGCTTTTGGGAAATTGTTGTGTTATTAAAATCACTAAAATGTTACATCATATTAATGAGTTTTGACTCTTGCTGGTATTTTTAAATGCAACCATATCCTTTGTTTTTCTTGTTGAATTATTTCATCAAACATGTGCCATTCATTTCAAATGTAGAGTTAACATCATGTTCATTTCATATTAAACTAAACAGGATTAAATAACTATTAGATAAATTACGAACTATGACAAACAATCATGTATATTTATGTTTTCTAGAAATGATTTCTCGCATATGTTTTTATCCACTAATATTCATTTATATTTAAATGCTATCCTATGATCTTTAACATGTGCATTAAATTACAAATGTATACAAGGATTTTATTATAAATTTCATGTTAAAACACAACTTCAATCCTATGCATATTCCTATAAACATTCCTGTATATATTTGTATATATATTTACTCAAATTCAAGTTTGCTTATTAATCCAAATTTTATTATAATTATCTAATTTATATTCCATTGTTTATTCGTTAATATAAATTAATTCCTCTTTAATTATAATAATCATTGTTTTACTATTAAACAAGGTCGTTTCAAAAACCGGGACATTACATCCTTCCTCAGAGCCACCCGTTCCTGGCTGTTTGAATCAAGCTCACTGCGAAAACGCTCCCTAGCACTCTCCAACTCAGACCTGTAATTCTCTGCATCTCGCCGAGCTAAAGCCAATTGGGCCTGTGCATCCTCTAGTTCTTTTTCCATTTTGCTCCTAGCCCTAGCATCATTTTCAATTTTCACTCGGGACCTCGCCGCGTCCGTCTCTAGGAGACGAATGGCATCTGAAAGACGAACAACACGCCTCTTCATTACCCTATATTGTTTATCCACATGGCATACGTACCCTATCACCTCTGTGTCCCAATGCTCGGGAACCGGCCCAAGATCCGGGACAAACATCATCCTCTCAAAGAAAATATCAGGGAACTGCTTTCGCAAGTGCTCTAGCCTGGCCTGAATTTCATAATTGGGAGCAATATTCTGCGCAGCGGTGGTATCCAAGTCGTGCTCACTAGAAGAAACATGAGATGCCTTTCTCTTCTCTACGATCTTACCCTAATCTTTGTTTTTGTCCTCTGGCTTGTGGTGTTTTTTAGAAGACTGGACATGAGAGGGCGTACTCTTCGGAGGGGTCAAATCTCTTGGAAGTTGCTTGCCCCCAGCCAGTAACGATGGACGACTGTGAGGCTTTTCAGAACCTTGCTTTGATGGAGACCAAGATCGTGTGGAATAAGGTTGATGAGAATCCTTGGGTCGACGACTATCCCTTCCCCGACTATCACTAGGAGCATGCTCGGGATCTGGAAGGAGGCTTGGTGTGCCCTCATGAAGGGAACGATAAGAATAAGACCGTTTGCGAGACATTTTCCCGGCAAAAGAAACAGGTGCATGATAAAACTATGAACGACAGTGGTAAAAGAATGTTATGGTAAATGGTGTGTGTGATTTGTGCATCCCGTGAAATCCCCTTTTTAACGGACCAGGGCCCAAAATAGGCTCGTTTTGATGGCTTCTTTTTCTCCAACTGGGGCACTCGTCTCTTCAGAGATGGGAAAAATTGGTTCCCCTCCGAAATCTTCCTGAGTATAAATATCGTCTGGTAAAGGAATCTTATTTAATTCCCCGAGTATCTGTTCCTATGTTAATTCATCCTGAGCGACAGACTCAACTGGTGATGAAGTTCTTAAGGGAGACTGCCCCTCAGAGGTCAGGACCTCCTTTGATTCGTCAGCTTGCCCCTCGTCTCCTTTGTATACGTTTAAATTTTCATCATCCTGATTAATCATTGGCGAAGGACTCTTGCGAAGGGTAGTTGTCTTTACAGCTTGAGAAGTTCCTTCTCCCTCGGTCGGAGGTATATACTTGTAAGGTTTTCCGCCGGCTCCAAGTCCAAATCTTATATATAAAAGACGGTGTTTGTGAAGGTTCTCGTCGGTGATACATTTCTTAATACCTAAGAAATCTGAATTACTCTTGAGAAGGCGGGACATTCGGTCTTCATATATCGATCCTTCCGTTCTCTCAAAGTTGTGATCTGTATGGAACAAAATGATTTGTTAGCACTGAAACTTTGCATTCGAATTAAACGCGGGAAAGTTGAAAACATACTCGCTTGTATCCACTTCCTCGCACATCCTGCTTGGTCTTTTATATAAAACCAGTCAGTTTTGATATCCCCTATATTACTGTAACCATCCGTCACAACTTTCCTATTAGCAACTGATTCGAAGAAAGAAAAATTGGGAGCATCTGCGGAACGATGCTTGAAGTGGTAATAGAACTTCAGATCTTTAAGGGTAAGTTCGGTCTGCAGAATCTCCATATAAGCAACAAACAAAGTATAGAGAGCCGCATAGGCATTCATATGGAGTTGCATGCGGGAAATGTGTAACTGTCTTAAGAGATCAACGATAAGTGGAGGAAAAGGAGGAATAGCCCCCACCCAGCACATGAGTCGACTAACATTCATGTACCCCTCTGGGGCAGAGTGAGGTCTATCTTCACTTTCTGGAGTTTTCACATCGTCCCAGGGAATTCCGTGTCTTAAACATATCTTCTTAAGGTTTATATCGTCTAACTTGGAGGGTAAAGAGTCGGTGAACTTTTCTATTTCCTTAACACCCGGAATTTCATCAAGAGCTCGATCATCCTCATCTTCAAGGGATGTGCTCTCAGAAGTCGTTGACTCTATACCGGTATCCATCTCGTAATCAAGATCGGATTTTTCCTCATCTGAATTTGAGGGAAGCACGTCGGGGCTGTGATGTACTGATGTCTCTGATTCGGTACTTTCATTCAGTGTCTCAGTAACTTGTTTATCCGACATAGCTTTGTTGGCGAGTAAAAATTAGAATACAAGTTACCCGTTCCCTGTGTGTGTAAGTGCAAGTGTGTGCATGTGCATACAATAAGGAAAGCGTGAAATTAATCAGATAAATGGATATTGGCCATTGCCCGCGGTTAGGTTATGTTGTTGTTCAATCTTGAAAATTCAACTCAAAGGCTCTAACCTAATTGTCCATTAGAATGTTGGAATTAAATTGCATTATTTATTCAACATGTGCATCGGATCGTTCATCCGACTGGATCGTGAGACAGGGTTCGGATCATTATGTGTCGATGGTTCGTGAAGAATGTATAGGCTCGTGGGAAAGCTCCTGATCATGGAGAAGCTTCGGATCGTGGAGAAGCTTTGGATCGTGGAACGCTGAAGTACTTGACCTATTATTCTCTATCTGAACAGGTCGTGACAAACCCCCCACGTTCCACTCTACTTCCCACCTCCACGAACTGACACTCCTTCATTTCCATGACCCAAACCGCCGGTCAAATTAATGCCTTATCTTCACCCTTTCTCCTATCATCTCTCCGTCATCATGAAGCACTCGGGCCAAAACCTCGTCTACGAACCGACCCGACACGCTCCTTCTCCTCTTCATCCGTAAATCCATGAAACCGAACCCATTACCACCATCGTTAAATCCAAAGTCCTCATCGTCACCATCACCATATCAGTAAAAATTTGAGGCGAATGAAGAGAAGCGAAAAGTAAGCCAAACAAAATGGGAAAGAAATCTTGGACCATTACCTTTTAATCGAAAGAAATTCTTGGTTTTTTGTGAAATTCAAATTAGGGTTTCGACTGAAAGAGTAGGTGGTGGCTACAAAAAAAAAGGAAGAAGGAAAAGAGAGAGTAGGTGTAACAACCCGAAAATCTGGGCCAGTTTAAAAATTTTATTTTGGCAATTTTAGCGAATTTTGAATATTTAAAATGAATTATTTTAAATAACATTGACGAGAAATTTATTTTGAATAGAATTCGAACGTATATATTTATATACGTCATCGTTAGAATATAATAATTATATATAATTATAAATGGAATTGAAAATGGCGCGGTAGTTTGATAATTCGATTTCAAACTTCAATTGAATGTACCGGGTGCAAAACATTCCGGATTTTAGTGAAACCAAAAACATTAGGATCTAATTGGGAATATCTTTCCAACGAATCCGAAAAATCGAAATTTCATAGCGGGAATCAAAAGATACGTCCAGTTGAAAATTCTGAATAGTCGCTATGGAATTCAAGCCCTTAAAAATAGACATTTTGCAAACGACCTCGGATTTCGACGAAACCACTTTTGTTGGGTCCGTGATGTCAAATTATTGCTAGATTCCAAATTTCTTAATTTTTCGAATCAATATGTGAGCGTGGCAAAGGAAAACGTGTTTGACCAGTTTCAGTTGAATTTAATCGACTGGAAAATGGTCATTTTTCCAACGTTCTCAGAATTCGACGAAACTAGTTTTGTTAGGACCGTATCGTCAATATGAAGCTAGAAAATATTTTTCGAGAATTTTTAGAGCTAGTATGTGACCCCGGTAAATTGAAATGCGCGTTCAAATTCGATATATAGAGTTATATGTTGATTTTAACGGAAACTGATTGTAACGATCGAATCAGCCTACGATACGTATCCCATTGTGTTCGGAATGGGGGTAATTAGCTATGGACGACAGGCGGTGGGCCTCGTTTTGAGGTCGAAAATAAAAGTTGCTTTTTGGTGGAAGAAAAAAATATAAAATAAAATAACTAAAGCCTCTCTCTCCTTCTATACCTCTCAGCCCCCGTTTACTTTTCAAAAGAAAAAATTAAAAAAAAACCTAAATCGCTCGACCTCGCGCCTCCAAGGCACGCTTGCCGCGCCGCGGCGCCGTCCAGGCGAGGGCCTCGCCTCTCCCCTCCCCCGCCTCCTCTTCCTTCTCCTTCCTCTCGCCTAACTCGAGATCCCCAAAACCCGCGAAGACCCCTGGCCCCATCTGCAGGCGACTACGCCTCCCCCCTGCCCCTCCTTCGCCTGAGCGCCGACCTCAGGCCTCACCCCATCCATCCCAGATTGCTGTGAGTTGTTTTTATTTATTCCTTTATCTTTTTTTTATATATAAATCAGTTTTATATACATTAAAAAGTATGTTTGTTTTCAATTTTAATTTAAAATAAACAGTGATTCAAATTCAGATTTTAATATGAAACAACATTGAATTATTTTCAGATTTAAAGTATAAGTTCACATTGGCTTGAAAATATAATTTTTAAAGGAAAGACCATATTTTTAGTTATAAAATAGTAAAGAAATGATTTTTAAAATAGAAAAGAATGATTTTTAAAATAGAAAAGAATGATTTTTAAAATAGAAAAGAATGATTTTTAAAATAGAAAAGATTAGATTTTTAAAAATAGAATTTTTATCTATATAGTAGCAATGTAAAAATAGAATTTTTATCTATATAGTAGCAATGTAAAAATAGAATTTTTATCTATATAGTAGAAATGTAAAAATAGAATTTTTATCTATATAGTAGCAATGTAAAAATAGAATTTTTATCTATATAGTAGCGATGTAAAAATAGAATTATTATCTATATAGTAGCGATGTAAAAATAGAATTTTTATCTATATAGTAGCGATGTAAAAATAGAATCTTTATCTATATAGTAGCGATGTAAAAATAGAAACTTTATCTATATAGTAGCGATGTAAAAATAGAATCTTTATCTATATAGTAGCAATGTAAAAATAGAATTTTTATCTATATAGTAGCGATGTAAAAATAGAATCTTTATCTATATAGTAGCGATGTAAAAATAGAATCTTTATCTATATAGTAGCGATGTAAAAATAGAATCTTTATCTATATAGTAGCGATGTAAAAATAGAATGTTTATCTATATAGTGGCGATGTAAAAATAGAATCTTTATCTATATAGTAGCGATGTAAAAATAGAATTTTTATCTATATAGTAGCGGTGTAAAAATGGGATTTTTATATATTGAATAGCGAAGTAAAAATTCGATTTTTATATATTGAATAGCAATATAAAAATGTGATTTTTATATATGTAGTGGCTACGGGCAACGAAAGTGACAAAAAGGGCGAGAACGACGAAGACTTCTACAAAAGAAGAGTTGAGATGATTGGATTAGCTATCGGTGAGAACTTCTCACTCTAAATTCTTTTTCTAGTTATATATATATATATATACTAGGATGCAGACGGTGCTTAGCAGCACCCGGCACCCGTCATCCACAGACCATGGATGGCTTGTTTGATTGATGTGTTGTGAAAATCGTTTGTGATGTTGATGTGAAATAGATAATGAAATATATTCATGTGTTGAAATAAATTAATTATCGTTAAAAATATAATTTTTAACGTGAATGTGAATAAATAAATATTTATAAACAAATTGGCCGATTTGTTTATATACACCGATTTGACTGATATTGATTGAGATGATAAATTTTACACATCGCCCAACTGCACAAATAAAAAAATCTGTGTTTGTTGATTTGAAACCCCACACGGGTGTTGGGATGAAATTTGGCATACACTAATCCCAATTATTTAATTGTATGTCGATCGATTGGTCGACAGACTGTGTAAGCGTCGATTATTTATATTTGATGCTTATGCAGTTGTGTGGTGCACCTTGGATGATGGTTGATTGTTTATCGTTGCTATTATATACATGTGTTGTATGGAATCCATATAATTAATATTATATGGTGATTGATTGGGCCTCATTCCAATCGGGAAAATAATGAATATTATAAAAGAAAATTCATGTGTTGAATATAAAAATAGTCATGTGTTGACGATGTTCATGTGTTGAAAATATTTATGTGTTGAGTAAAATATTTTAATAATAAAATTCACATCTTTATCATATTTAAAATTAGAACTACTTCACGGTGGAGTCTAATTAAAATCAAATGATAGATACCATAGTTTTATAAAATATTTTACATAACAAAAATAGTCGTGTGTTGAAAGAAATATAGATTCATGTGTTGAATAGAATAAATATTCATTTGTTGAATAGAATAAAGAAGTTATTAAAATATATAAAGCCGTGTTGATTAGAGTTGCGCTATTTTGACGGGAACGATATTTATATCGATTTTATTCGTTTTACAATGAATATTGAAAAGTGATTTCAAAATTTAATATTTTGAAATGAAATTCAAATTAAATTAGATAAAAATTCAAATTGAAATTTTATTGAATCAATTTGAAATGAATTCGAATCGAATAGAAAATGAATTCGATTCGAATTGAATAGAAAGTGAATTAGAATTTGAATTGAATAGAAAGTGAATTTGAATTCAAATTGAATAAAAATGAATTCAAATTGAATAAAAATGAATTCAAATTGAATTAAATTGAAATTAAATTAAAAACGAATTGAAATCGTTTTGAATGAAATTTAAAACGAACTGAAATTGAATTGAAATCAATTTGAAATGAATTCGAATTGAATTAAATAGAAGGTAAATTCAAATTGAATTGAATTGAAACGAATTAGAATTTGAATTGAATTGAAACGAATTTGAATTCGAATTAAATAAAATTGAAATGAATTCGAATTGAATTGAAATCAAATCGATTTGAAATTGAATGTAGCATTGAAAGGGTTTTGAAAACGAATTTAAAACGATTTATAAAATACGTTTTAAAAAGGAAATCGACGAAATATATATATATTATATATATATAATAGCCTGAATAGAACGCGCCGCGGCAGTTCCTGAATTTCGACCATTGACTTCGAATTGACATTACGGGAGATCCGACCGTCGGATTCTCCTAAAACCGGAACCGTTGGATTCGTATCGAAAAGAGATTTCCAATGAATATTAGAAATTTGAAATCTAACAGTTGGATTTGGAATTATGTCCAAATCAAATTAGGAAAAGGTCGTTGTAAGTGCAGTTTGATGGCCGTTGATGGAAATCGACTGTACGGGCATTGATAAAATTATTAAAAATATTAATAATTAGTGTAAAATCATAAGAAATGATTTGGAAAAAATTGGGCTGAAAAATTCCATATTTGAAAAGATAAAAATAGATTTTTATCGAAATGAACTAGTTTTGAACTAGAATTAAAATCAATTTATTTTTGAAATAAATAAATTGAATTTGAAAGTGATTTTAAAAATAATCAATATTCCCAATACGTGGATTGGACTGGAGTTGAATCGAAATTATCTTTGGAATATTTCGATGTTGGATTTCGTGACTATACAGATAGTGTTATGGGAATTTGAAAGATATATTTTATATCGTTATTTCCAATACGATATTTGTTGGTTTCAGAATTTGATATTGAATATATGCCGGTATATTTTCTATTCAGAGCCTTGTATTTAATATCAAATGTGATTTGGATTTGTCGTGAATCGTGTTTTAGATGACATTGGTTCTTTAACCCAGTTAAAGGCAGGATATTGATTTTTGAAAAGATTAAAACTAAGTGGAGTTTGAATGAATCTTTAATTAGATTAAAATGTGAATTGATAATTTAAATTATCAAATCTGAAAAGTGATCGAGAGTGGAGTATCACCAGTTTTGCTCCAAAGCGATAGTTAAATCTTTAATTAGATTTGAACATGAAATGGTAATTAATTTTACCGATGACACTGTGGTGTTAGATATGGAGCATTACCAGTTTTCTCCATGGGATATATAGGTTGGGGTTGGGAAATAAAATAAATAATTACTTCGGTGTGGTTCGCTAATCCCGACTAGTTTGAAATGATATCTAAAGGAAGATTAAAGAATAAATTTAGAAGAATTTATCTTGGATAAAATTAATGGGAACCTTTCCCTAAGAATGTGATTTTGTGAATAAAATAATATTCTGAATTGGAATGAGGCGTTCGTTGTGTTTGTGTAACATTTGTTTATTATATACGTGGGTTATTCAGAAAGGTCGGGTTATACCCATTCTGAATAACCGATTCGACGAGATGTCGAAGATGAAGACGGTGGTTGAAGACCGGAAGTCTTCACATCGTTTGGGTGATTACTGATGATCTCGATTGGGCTGTACACCCAAGATGAGGGAAACAGTTGGTGATCGTCCAGACGTACTTGGAGATGGATGGATATGCGAGGAAAGTGCCTCCAGTTTCGTTCAGACCCAGAACGAACTTGTAAATGGATTATGTGTCTGACATTGGATTTTATTCTGTGTTGATTGATCTCTATTAAATATACATCTGTTTGGTGGCGGAGAATTTATTCTCTTGCTTAACGCCCTTCTCTGAGACGTACGAGCTCAGAGGTTGTATATCGATGGACATCAATCGCATGGAGTGAATTGCCAGTGTGGCACGCGTAAGTGGCAATTGATCAAGGCTTCTGTTGAAAAGCAAAGACTTGTAGTTGATGATCAAAACACGGCCTGTGTGGCGTAGCTTTGTGTATAACGTGAATTCGCGAGCCTCACACATCGGTATGAGTCAAAAACGGGAGACGGACCGCTGGGAGAGCACGACGTTTCTTTCTAGCTAGGGTGGTGTCAGTGACCTACCAGCCCTGACATTTATATACTTTTCACCTGTGTGGTTGTTGGAATGCGAGGCGCCTCGGATATAGGTCTGTAAGGACCGGGAAACGTGTGTTCAGGAATTGCCAACCCTCAAAAGTAAGAGAGGACCGGCCCAGCCGATTCCAAGGATCAAAGTGGGGTCCTGGGACATTTGCTAGAGTGTCTCGAACGCGGAGAGGAGCTTGCCCCTTGCCTCGACTCATGACGGAAATCCAATTTCCAATACGTGTGTTTCGGTTTTAATTGTAGAACTAGTATGGCGACATGATATATGGTACCCATGCCGTCTATGATTGATATTTATGATTGAAAATGTTTTGACACTATTCACCTATGATAGTATCAAATGATTTGTTTTAAACGTATCAAGCATTATTTGGCTATTATAAGGGAAAACCCTATCCTCCGGCTTGCGTTGCATTGTGTGATGGGACCTGGGTCTTATAATAGCTTCATTTTTCCAAAAAGCATTGCGTTGTTTTGTTATATGCACTAGTATTCTTGGGAGGAAACCTGTTCCGTGTTATATGGCGTGGTCCCTTGAATTACTATCTTTAAAGTAAAGTTTTAAATAACTGTTTTAGTTCTCACACCAGTCACATGACTGACCTGGAGTTTATAGTTTTAACCTAAACTCTGGGTGCCCCTATTTTCCACACGGGCAGCTAGTAATTTTGGTTTTGCAGATTTATATTCACAGGATCCTGATTTATAGCTAGAACGATGCTCGGAAAGCTCTGTATCCGTGTATCACTTTCAGTTGTGTTTTATATATTTTTCCGCTGCTATGTAATTTATTGTAATCTCTGATATTTATCGAATGTATTTTATTCATTTATCCACTGTATATTCTTTTATCTGATGGAATTGTTGTAATAACAATGAAATGTTCTTCCGTCTGCGTTCTATTTTGTCCTGTTCTCAAAACGATCAGGGGTTTCGAACGGTCTTTGTCGGTTTAACGATCGATTCAGATCGAGCGAAATTCCTTGCCGTTACAGTAGGGATCGACTTATGTAAGAATTTCAAAGACCCTTCGTATCCTTTTTTTTGTTTTACTTAGAACTGATGGGCCACGAGCAAGAGCCCCTTACGGCTCGTGATATGGCCCACTCCACCAGAACTTCAGGGTCGAAACCAGAAAGTCCAACGTAGCTCAAGGGGAGGCCCGCTCAATCATTGACTCGTGACGAATGCCACGTGTGCAAACCACGACGAGGTTTAACTATCCGAACTCAAGCACAGTAAAAATAAAAGAAAAGAGAGAAAAAGAAAAATTTACCTTTTTCTAGAGTTTGGAATCGGCCAATAAATAAAGAAATAATGGATGATTTAACCCGGTATTTATACCAGTCAAAGGATATAACCTCCTGAAGCAGTACGACATTTCAGACAGATACAACTTTTGATTCACGTCACTTCACGAAAAGATAGTTCAATACTTTTGAAGCATATTCTATCCTTGATAGAACATACTTCGAGGGGGCAAAATCTTGGGTAGCTTTTTGACCAAGCCACCAAGGTTCATACACAAAGACAATACAAAGCTTCGCTCATCCAATCCCTGGAAGCTCGATCGTGACAGACCCGTCCTTGATGGTTCATGGCCACCATGTTGTCTCTGCCTCGCGATGCTATGCCACGACCCGTTCGTGATGACCCCCCGATCCTTCCTCTAAAGAGCTCCACGACCCAATCCGTGTAACCAGAAAACGAAGACGACGAACTAGTATACCACGATCCGAAAAGCCCGGATCTCGTGACACCTGTCTACAACTGTCATATTGACTATTTCTCCATCAAGCCACGAACCAGTCCGAGATCTTCGGGATTTGTGCCACGTGTGACCACGATCCGTTTGCAGATATCACATATAAATAGCCCCAGATTTGGCATTTTTCTGGATCTTTTGGCAGTTCTGAGTGTTGTTCCTACCATTATTGTCTCTGCACTATTTCTTACCAATATTAATTCGAAATCATTAAGTGAGTCTATATTGTAAAATGGAGATTGAGAGAAAAACCATTGATTATACCCGAATCTTACGTATAATCACAGGTATAAAGTGGACGTAGGCTCGTTAACGCCGAACCACTATAAATCTTGTGTGTTTTCTGTGTTTTCTTGCATTTCCAGATATAAATCTCTGCCAATTCAGACAATTTGGGTGTTAGAGCCACTTTTGGATCTAACAGGTTATAAACGAAATTTGTGAATGTTAACTGATAAAATTCAGAATGAACTTAGAAATGGAGTTGACCTAAAACGGTGAATTTATTCCGGCATTAGGAACATTAATCAAATAGATATTATTCAAAAGAGAATTATAAGTTGAAATTCAATTATATCGAACTCAGGAAGGAAATATTTACTTTCCATCTTTAATTAAGATTTATTTATTTAATAATTAATTATTTATTCCAAATAAACAGTCAAAATTATATTTTAAATTTAAATCTTTGGAAGTAGGTATTATAATTCTATCATTATAATCAATGTTTTACACAACGTTCGTTTAATCTATATAAATGGATTTTGGAAATGTTTTCCAAATATAACCAGAAATGTTTTCTAAGTATAGAAAATGAAATGATTTTATTTAATAAGAAGTTAAGAATGGGGTTGAGGAAATTAGAAACTAACTGGAGATTGGTCAAGTTGAATGGCCTTTTGAGTATCAATCTGATGTTGGTTTGGCCTTCAGAGTTGATACTTAGGGGATTGTTCTTTTACTAGTTTTCGGTTCGGGACTGATGAATGAGGATGGATAGTGATGCGTGGATAGGAAGCGGAAATGTTCCAAAGATAACGTATATTTTCTAAATATAGAAAATGAGAATTTGAGAATATATGGAAATACTTCCAATGTTAACAAGAAATATTTCCGGAATATAGAAAATAAATAGTTTAAAATTGATGGAAACATTTTCCATGAATCATAAGGGGCTAAACGAGTTGGAGAAATATTTGGGGAAAGACATTGAAAGGAATTTAGGAAGAGAATAAATGTTTGATAAATTAATTTACAGGGGCTCTGCGTTGTTTGATGGTTGATCGAAATAATTTTCATTTGGAAATAAGATCGTTGTTTATATGGATGTTTTTCCCTTGATAGTTAAACAACCAAACATCAAAGTTTTTGACCATTTTTCCATTGTCAATAATGACAGACCGGGATCAGCTTGTTAGGGTTTGCGTAATGGATCGTTAAGGCAAAAATAACAGTAGAGGGGATGAATAGTGTTTTTTGAGAAATTAATAAAAACTTAAATTTATATGATCTACTATATGAATCATACACCACAGAAACAATCACAGACACAAAATCAAACACAAACACAAAAACAAACAAAAATAAAATGCAGAAAAGGAAAGAATACACCGGATTCTATACTGGTTTGGATTACTCCTACTTCCAGTCCCACGCAACGCTGGATTGCATAGAGTTTTATTACTATATCATTATCCAAGTACAACCCCTTTGATTTCACGACTATAAGGTTAACACCGATTTCAAAAACCCTTGAGCAAGTATATTCCCCTTGATTTCACGGCTACAAGGTTAACACTACTCCGGTTCCTTGATTTCAAGGCTACAAGGAAAACCTTTTTCCCAAACACTTCCCAATAAATTACAACAACCCTACAACTCTTCAATAGCACTTCGATTCAGAGTGTAATGAGTAAAGAGTGAGAAGAGAAGAAGATTCATATAAATAGAATTGAATTTGGCAAAGTATAAGTGTAGAAATCATAAAAATAAGAAATTATGATGGTGTAAAGAAAGGCGATGAAGATGGAGAAGAAGAATGATGAAAAAAATGCGAAATCACCCCTATTTATTAAATTTGAAAGGTTGCAACGCTTCTGGAATGTTACAAATAGTGAAAAGACACATCCTTTCAAAATTAAAAATATGACAGTTATATGTCGACATAGCCATCTTTGTATGTCGACGTGTCATAGTTCAAAATTGATTTTTGAGCATTTTTCAAGTGTTTTGATATATATATATAATTATAGAAACTCTTAAATTAAAACATAGTGTTATAAATGAGTATTAAAAAGTAGAAAATCATATGAAATCATAAATATAAAATATATGAACATATTTATAAAATTATGACGTTTAAAATTATATAAATATAAAGTATATAATATATATATATAAACTTAAAAACTTAAATACTTGAATTTATAATAAATAATTAAAATAGAGATACTTAATTAGAATAAAAATTGAAGATAGAATTTGAGAATAGAATTTGAAATTTGAAAATCAGAAATTGAAAAACAGAATTTGAATTAGAACTTGGAGTGTTGTCCAGAGTCTTACATAAACTATACTTTATTACTATTTATCTTGATCTCTTGAATCATCTCTGAATTCTGAATCTCTAAAAGCTCTTAAACTGTACAGTCTTCAGTATTAAATCTTATCTATAAATCCTATAAACGTATACATATATAATTCTAAATAAAGGTGTTAGTATATATATATTTTATAATCAATTAATAAAGAAATAATTTTATTGTCATCAAAACTCCATTCTCCAACAATCTCCCTTTTTTTATGATGACAACATTAGTTTATAATATATTTACCTATTCATACCTGTTGATGATGATCCTTCTAATACTCCCCCTGTCTATATGAAACCTACAAATTATGTCTATATTTTATAATTTCTCCCCCTTTATCATTATTAAAAAGGAAATATAAAAATGCTCCCCGTAAATTCTATAACTACCTAAATAATTCCTGTACTAAAGTAAAGTACTCCCCATTAATCCTAAATATATCTAAAAATACACCCCACGAATCCTAAATATATATATTCTATAATTAAAATATTTGATTCTATACTAAAGTATATATAACTCCCCCTAAATTTATGATTCTAAGCCTAAAATGATCATAACTCCCCCTAAAATTATGACTACACTAAATAGAAGGATAATAAACTAAGCATTCCAATCAATATTAAATTAAACAATCAATCCAAAATTCAAACAATCAATTCAAGCAAACAATCAATCTAAACAACCAAATTAACCAAAATAATATATGTTAATTTAAAAACATTTCTTGATACTTCAACTAATCCTAGAAACTAAAAAAATCCCCTCTTAATCTAATACAAGACTAAACCTATCTTAAACTCTAATTCCCTTAAAACTATAATAAGACTTTAATCTAGACTAAGAAATAATTCTGATATGATACCTTAAAGCTATGATATAAGTTAAGTAAAGAAATTTAATCCAAATAATCAACCAACTTAAGTTTTGTTGTCACAAAACATTAATTCAAATAAATTCTAACATAAAGCCAACCATTTCTTGTAACTTCTAATTATCCTAAAAACCTATAAAACTCCTATCGACCACAAATGCAAAAGTATATTTCTAACACACCACTAATGAAATTTAACCATGTCAAACAAGTCAATCAAGTTATTTATGTCAAACAAATCAGACAAGTCAATTAAGTCAAATGATTCAACCAAGTCAACCAAATCAAATAAATCAATCGAGTAAAATAGGTCAATTAAATCAAAGTAAATATGTTATGTGTTTAATTAATAATCCTATAAATTTCTAAGATAATAATTCCCTATATAGTGTACTTGTTATGAGGAGTCAAAAGTTAATATGTAATGCAATGTGTGAAGTATGTTTGTTATAATGTAGTATGAAATGTAGGTCATATGCAAAACAATATGAAATGAAATGCAACTTATGATGTAAATGACTTTGATTTGAAATGCAATTGTAACTTGATATGAAATAAGATGTGTAATGATATTATGATAGTAATAATTTAATCATGATATGTATTTCTGTAAATAATATTTAAAGTAATATCTAACTATTATGCATATTATAAATTATTCGAATCAAACAAAGATAATGTTAATTTCTAGACTTAGGTTAATTATATTAATGAAAGTGATCGAAAGAATAATAAAGGTAAGAGTTTAATTAAAAAATATTCATGATAAGTAGTAAAATATTTAGAAAGATTACGGAGTTAAATAATATTAGTAAGGTAAATATAATAAAAATTGAAGATATAGAATTGTATCATATAATGTAAACTATTTTGATATAAGTATATATGAAACTAATTTAAAAAGTACTTAAAATTTAATTTATCAATATTATGATACAGGTTAATTTTAAATTTAAACTTTGGAAATCAAAATATATTAATTTGCTAAAAAACTTTCATATGTTAAAATTTTAAATGAAATCTATAAAAAATTATTTTTGGTAATATAAAGTAACCTAGAAAGCTATAACTTCTTATATTAAACTACATAAAAGAATCATATATATATATATATGTTTCTTTATACCAAAATATTAAGTTAAATATACAAATTTTATAAAGTTTAATAAGAAATCAAAATTAGTATTAAGTTACAAATAGTATTTATGATAATGTAACCTAAAATTGTCATGAAATCAAATGTGAAAAATATATAAGTTTTAACTAATTATGTTTAAACTATATATAAAAGATATATAAATTTATATTTTATAGCAATATCAAATGTTTGAAAAAAAATTAAATTATTTCAAGTATATATATCCATATAATCTTATTGATTTGTATAATTTCAAAATATATTTTAGAAATAAAAAATATAAAACATAAGTAAATAAATAAAATTGATAATTTAGAGTTCGAACATACATTTTCATATTGAAAAGATGTCCTTTCAATTTTTCAAGTTAAAATCAAATAGTAATGAATTTAAATTTAGAATAAGAAAAGATTATAATTAGATTGGTATATATGTATACTATGGTGTATTGATATACGAACCAATTTTTTTAGAATTATAACAGAGATAGATCTGTATTCCTAACTATGTGCATAGATGTATATACCTAAATATAATGATAATTATGAAAATATTGTAAGGCAAACCTCTTTTTTTAGAGCAAACGGATATGTAGCGCGGGGCTACACAGCCGGTTAATTAATAGATAATAGTAGATATCCAACTGACAAACCCAGTTGGTGGTCCAAAAAACAACCATCGCAGAGTTTAAGATACATCATACAACACACGTAGAGTATATTACGGATACAACTACAAAAGCGTTCAGATCAAACTGTTAACCATCATAATTATACAAGTACTACGCTGAGAAATAAATAGGCATCATCAGTCATCACATGAGCTCCATGCTAGACTCTGTATCATTGCTATCAACCGAAGTAGCTGGAGAAGAGGCCACCGGCAGTGCAAACCTGAATATAGCAGCATGATTGACTCCAGAACCTGATGAGGATGAATAAATATGAATGATGCGATGACAGATAGACATGATCGAATTAGCCTTGTTATTAAATATTCGTGCATTTCTTTCTTTCCATATACACCAACTATAAGCAGCCAGTAAGATATCAAGTGATGGACAAGGATCAGATTCCCAATGGTCAAAAAAAGAAGAAATAATGGGGAAGAAACCAATTAAATGGGTACTTGCTGCAGCCCAGATTGAGTAGGAATAGTCACAGGAAAAGAAGAGATGATGAATGGATTCAGCATGAGAATTACAGAAAGGGCAGTTGGGGTCAGGAACCACGTTGCGTTTGAAGATCTTCTCTCTTGTATTGACCTTTTCATGAATCAAACACCATTGGAAGAAGAGAATTCTTGGAGCCAGCTTGCATTTCCAAAGTCTTGAGAATTTAAACAATCTACCAGAAAAATTCAGGTATTTGTAACATGAGGAAACAGAAAAACCTCTAGATGGAGAGAGAACCCAAACAAAATGATCATCCAAGTTATTTAGTTGAGTGTTGCTAATGAGAGCAAAGATATTAAGCAACTGTAAAAGAATACTCCGATCAAATAGCGAACCTGGAATTAAGCTAACATAATCATCATTAAAAGCATCAGCAACCAAAAGCGAAGGGTTAGACTGAAGAGAAAAGAGTGAAGAAAAGGAAAGAGAGAGAGGTAACTGACCATGCCAAATATCGTGCCAAAATAAACAGGATGAACCACCCCCCAAAGAGACATGAAACAGAAATTTAATACGAGGAAGACAAGATAGAATCCCATGCAAGAAGGGAGAGATTCTAGAGGAAGGACGATGATGCAAAACATGATGGGGGTCTGAAGAAAAGTAGCGAGCTAAAATCCAATTTTTCCAAATGAAATTTCCAGGGCTTAGGAGTCTCCAAACCCATTTGGCCAACAAAGCAATATTAAAGTGGTGAAGGTCAAGAACACCAAGCCCCCCTTGATCAGAGTGTAGGCATACCGTCCTCCAGTTAATTAATTTCTTGATGCTATGACCATTCCAAAGAAATGAACTTCGAATTGAATCAATCTTACAAATTACCCATTTGGGGAGTTTATGAAAAGACATCCAATGTGTAGGGATAGCGGAAAGCACAGATTTAACTAGAATTAAACGGCCCATAGATGATAATGAATTTGCTTTCCAAGCTGCTAAACCTCTTTTGCAATTCTCCATTATGTTTTTCTTCCATTGTTATGAGCAACATGTTCACATCATTCAGAATTTGACGATGAAATCTGCTTTATTTAGAGGGACTCCTTTCTCGGATCATGATAGTATATTCATTTGCTAAATTTGAACACCGTATGAGAAATATATTGAAGATTTAGTAGTTTAACCAACCTGGCGCCAAAATTTTGAATTTGAATGGAAAGACACTTCATCCATTATAATTAGTGTAATGTCCCGTATTTTTGGCAATCAGATTTTTATAATATTTTATTATTTAAATATTTTATTTGGAATACTAATGGATTTTTAATATTGAATTCGTTCATTAAAACGATGTCTGAACGTTAAATTTAAATATAATTTAAAACGAGCTCGAAATGACGCGGTAGTTCGTAATATTGAGTTTTCAACTTTAATTAAATATACAAAATCTGTTTTAAGTCGGATTTCTGTGAAACAAGAAACATTTGAATCTTGTTGATTATAATTTTCTAACGAAGGAGAAAAATCGAGATTTCGTTTTATAGCTATTTAGTTATGTCCAAATCCAATTTTAAAATAGTTGCCATGGAATTCATTAATAAGCGATAACGTTTATTTAATAATTTAATAAAGGTTTTAATATAATTTGGATACCGCCTTATCTCAAAATGTTAATATCAAGGTGTATAATTCATATTGGTTTATATATGTGGCTATATGATATTTTGATTGGGATATTCATGATAGTAATAATAATTTATTATTATTTAATTTGATTATTTTGGTATTTATATAATATGTTATATATTTTATAAGCCATAAATATAGCCATTTTGCAAACAGTCTCATCTTTCAATAAAATTAGTTTCATTGGAACCGTAATGTTAAATTATTGTACAGTATTAAATTTCGTGGCAAACTGATATCATATGTGACTACAGCAGCCGTAAACACCAAGTCATTTTATATAGCGCATAAATAATTTAATTTAATTTAATAGAGGGGTATTTGTGTACAATGTGAGCAGAAGATTGAATTAAGCCACAAAACCAATTTCGTTGAGTTCATACCGACGATTAGAGTCAGGATAGCTAGATAGTTTGTTATTTTGGACATCAGGTATTTTGGTGTTCAAAATAGCGTTGTTTGGCATATAAAAATAGCGTAATGGGAAACAGTCTCGGAATGCGATGAAACTAGTGTCGTGGGATTCGTATTAATTAATTAGTGTAAGATTTTGTTTTTCATGTCAATTGGACTTACCGTTTGATCGTGGCAGCATCAAACGCCCTTGTTTTTATTTAATCAGTTATATTATTTGACAGGGGTAACTTTAAAGGAATAAACGACTAGCCAAACGAACTCCGATTTTAACAAAACAAATTTCGTTGGATCCATAAGGAAAAGGTATAGTAGAATTTCAAAGTTTCAAGTCGATTGGATTAATTTTGTGATCATGAGAAATTTAAACGCGTGATTTTTATCCCGTGATTTATAAAGGACGTTTTACAAATGACCTCAGAATTCGACGAAACCTATCACATCGGGTCCAGAATATTTTTTTATGCTAGGAGTTTCCTCTCGATTAGAGATCGTATTCAGCTGTTTTAACCTATTACATCACGGTTAAGTTTAAATAAAAAAAAATAGTCAACTTCCGCTATAAACATAGCAACCGTGACCTAATTTGGGGTCAAACGTATATCGTTGGTCAACATTCTTCTATCCGCATCCACCATTAACCAACAGCCAGAAAGCTCCATTTTTCCTTCCAGTTCATTTCAAAATCCACGCGTCTC
This sequence comes from Allium sativum, assembly GCA_030737875.1. Classification (NCBI taxonomy): domain Eukaryota; kingdom Viridiplantae; phylum Streptophyta; class Magnoliopsida; order Asparagales; family Amaryllidaceae; genus Allium; species Allium sativum. Next base: position 250,964,126 of record CM060912.1, on the reverse strand, counting down.
TAGCAAATCTTTTCAACTGCAGTAATGTCAAGCTCTTCGAGCTGGTCGGTTATGATCTGAAATCTCGAAGCGTGGTGGTTGCAGCTGCTCTCCAAAGGCGGCGCAGTTAGAGGGGTTTTACAGGCGTAGGAGGTGATCGTTTGTGACTTGGCTTAGGGCGTCGGTAGAGGGTGGATTGGCCCATCTTTCGGTGATATCTGATGGAGTTCCGATAGCGGTACGTTGGCATTGATGTTCAGGGCGAGCTTAGTGTTTTTATTAGAATGATGAAGCAGTGCTTTTCGTGAAACTGTAGGAAGCAAAGGAATTGATCCCTGTTCGGTTCAAACGTTAATGTAAAAAAAGGGATGGGCACAAATAAGAACAGCAAGGTGAAAATTAGTTTGGGCTGTACAGTAAGGAAACAAAATCAAGTCAACCGTATAATTTTGTTGCTGAAGCAAAACAGTGGGAGGAAAGAATTGGTCCAATCCTGGGAACAAAGCCAAAGTGAAATACAGCCGGCCATATATACTTTACACCGTAATTAGTAGGTTAAACCAGTTATTAAACTACTTATCCGAGATCAGCAGTTAACGTAATTAAGGAAACTATTTTTTTTAAATCATTGACAAGTCTGAGTTTCACAGTGATGGAAACAGCGGTTAAACAAAGGGATCGACTAAGATATATTATAATGTAATAATAATTTGTTAACGTTAATTATAAGATTAAGGAATAATTTATTTTTAAGTAATTGGTATCAATTTTAAAACGTTATAATTCACTCATATCTTAACATAATTCGACAAAAAAAGCAGCGTTGGAATCAACGTGATGCGATCTACGCTATAGGATAAAATTGGACGTAATCAGAGACAACTGGATTTTTAGTTAAATTAACACTTGTTTAATTTAACAGAAATGAACCGTTAAATACTGAATCAAATCAAGGTGAGTTAAACTCACTCAGTTCTTCCCACTTATATTTTATATAAGTCGGGTTTTATAAATTGTGTGTTATGCTTGCTAATGATTAACTATTTGTTATTAATATATTCATATGTTGATTGAACCCATGAGATTAAACGTTGTTTAATTTCAGTGTAAAACCAAATCATTATTTTAACGATTGGACCCAGTGAAGGTAACTTAACTTATTGGTCATGTTTATTAAATAAACGTGTTTAATTGTTTGAATTGTTTTATTAATTGGTTGATGTTAAATATTCATTATTTAATGTTATAGAAATTATCAGTCAATTGAACTGCATGAATTTAAGTGAAATAATCTATTTTAATGCAGGGAAGAACAGGTTGGAGGGATCCAAATGGGTTCCTCAAATATATATTAGATATTATTTATTTTCATATTATCATTATATGAATTGTTCTAATTGGTTAATTGATTTGATTATTGACCTGAAATTCAATATTTGTTTTGTTTAAACCAATGGGTAATATTGGTTGAGTAATTGGAAGTATATGGCCTATAAATCAATTGTTTTCTAAATATTAATTTACCGTCAGGTAAATAGATAGAAGTGAAGTTATAAAATTTATTTCAATACTGAAGATAGATTTTTAAATCTATTATTTTAAATATAAGTTTATTTAAAAAAAATATTATATATTATTTAAATTTATAAGTACTTATTAAATGATTTTATAAAGTAAATTCTTATGTTAAGAAGATTTATAAGCAAATGAGCGGAAAATTTTCCTAACGGTCAATATTTGAATAATTGTTTTCAAGGAACAATTAAATGGAATTATTAAATTAATTTTATTATTAATTAATTTAAAGGTAGGACCAATTGAAATTGGTTAACGAATTAATTATGTATTGAGTTGACTAAGTCAAGCATTTTAACTGGGATTGATTAATAAATTAGTTTGTTTTGAATTAATCAAATGAAATAGTTTAACAAATATTTGTTTAATTTTAATAAGATTTTTAAAGGGAATTTATTATTTATTTTAGTTAACTAAGAAGTTAACTACTTTTACAGTAGTTAACGATGAAGTAAATTGTTATTTTAGTTAATAATAATTTAAGGGTAGATGTAATGAAGTCTGATGGAATTGCGAAAGGGGTTTATGAACGGGTTTTATATTAAAAATCGATTTCTTATAACAAAGTTATAATAGAGAATTTGAGTGAATACGATAGCTTAAATTAAATGTTTACTTAATACTTGAGTTAAGTAAAAAGGGAATTAAGATAAAATGATTTATATTAAACCTGAGTTTTATAAGCCAGATTTATAAAAGAGATGTGTAGTTAAAACGTTAATTTTAAATTAACATTATTTAATAATGAGATGAAGTAAAATTGAGGAAATTGAAATAAGATTTCAAAAGCAAGGAAATGGTTGAATGGATTAGAAAAGGGATTGTTAAAAGTGAATTGGGTAAAGGAGCTTATGATAAGATTTTGTTATAAAATGAATTTTTTTAAAGAAGAAGAAGTTAAAAGGAGACGTTTCACTAGGCAATTACGTAATCAACGACTTAAGTAATAATAGTTGTATTTGAAAAGGAGATTTTCAAGAATAAGAGATGGATTATAAAATCATGGGTTAAGTGAAATGTTTAATAGAATTTGGTTTGAAATTAAAATAAATATCGGTTTTTGAATTACAACTCATATCAACGTTTTTTTATCAAGGTCTGAGAGGCAAATAAATACCCCAACTTACACGACTTCAGGATTATCTGAGGATGGTAATATTTTGTAATAGGGAAAGAGGTTAAGGATAATTTATTAGTTCCATATGAGAAATAATAACTCAACGTTGATTGCAAGATTTGAGAATTTATACTGAGAATCCAAAGTAAAAAAATGGAAAGATATGAGAATATATACATATAATGATATTTTTCGAAGTTTAGGAAATAAAAGGAGGCTGTGTGAAACTATGACGATATTTCCAAAGTAAAAGAAAATGAAAAGTAGAGTTTGGAATGGATTATTCTAAAGAGAATAAGAGTTGGGTATTGTTTTCAAGTAACGATGTTTTATGTGAAATTCGATAAAACCAAAGTGCAAACATATATATATATATGCTTTAATTCTAAGTAAATAAAATAGTTTTGAAATAATCTTATGTTAAATAGGAAGTGAAATGCTATTTGATATATTGAAAAGATTTTTAAGTTATAAATTGACAATTCGTAAATTATTATTAAAGAGGCAAAGTAATGTCAAATACAGAATCAATGAACTCATTTAATTTTCATGATTGTTTATTTGATAGTTAAATAACCGACTATCAAACTGACCAATACGATTGTTGGTACAGAAAGACCGGAGTCAAATTATATTCGAAAACCATTCCGCACCAGCAAAAACGTGAAGATGCTGAATGGGGATGAAGCAATTGAAGACCATGAATCTTCATAAGTAGAAGGACTACTTATTGAATTTCTCTAGCTTGCAACCAGAGTTATTTGATTTGTGATTCTGTCATGGTTGAAATCTACAGATTGCAAGGACTACTCTCCATTCATCCTTGGGGTGATATATATAGGATATGGTAGGAGGGTACCTTTGGTTTATCCTATTCCTAGATGACTTGTAAGGGCAAATGTTTGATAGAGTATTTCCAAAAAACCACGTACGTTGACTTTTACAAATATACCGAGTTGGTGGCAAAGAGGGGCTCTTCTTTTATACCCAGATTATATTTGTGGATGTCAATTAGTGATTTGACGGGTTTGACAATGTGGCATTCAAAGAAGATGGAGATGTGATGTTCTGAAGGGTAAGATTAACCTCAATCCTCATCAACCGAGAAATGGTTAAAATCGAGTAGGTCGCATGGCTATGTGGGCCACACCCATCAAAAGGGTATATCATTAACTGATCTGGAGAAATCAAATGCTTTCGGTTGTCCTTTTATTTTATTTGTATGTTATCGGTTCGGTTGGTTGGCCCCCAACCGTGGTAATGATATATTTGGTACTTTCAAGGGAAATGAGGGGTCAGTTATGTTTAGCCTGGGTTGTAAGATGTTCATGTTGAACCCCATTGTATTCATCTCCGGAGGTACATTGTCGGAAATGTAGTTTCCCATACCTTGCCATGGAAATCCATTCTCCAATAAGTGCCCGAGATTTTGATTGTATACTATATATGTAGAGCGTGAGATGCAAGCGTTCTGCTAGATTGTTATTTATTTGTATCTAGACACTATTATAATATTAGAAAAGAAATTGATTTCAAAAATGTTTTCGATTATCGTAAGGTAAAAACCATCTGTATTTATGTGTGGATTTGGTCTTACGATTATCCTTTCTTTCGAAAAGATTTATACTTTAAATTTAAGTTGGATGATACCATAAAATTTAGTGTAGTTTTCTCACTCTGGTTCACCAAACTAATCCGACGTTTGTAATGATCGGGTAAGACCGGGTTGTATAGGTTCAGGTTATCGGATACTATGAAGAGACGAGTTGGATGGGTTCAGACGTGTAATATTATATATAATATTTTTCCGCTGTATGTTGTATATGAGGACAGTTTACTGTCCAGATGTGTTGATGTACTCTGATGATTGTAAGTTTTATTTCAAGCTCTCAATAAAGATTTATTTCTATATTATATTTTGTTCCGCTACGATGTGTGACTCTGATTATGTGTTGTGTTGGTTCTTCTTCTTCTATTCTCATATTTCTTTCTTTCTTATCTCACCCTCTAATTTCTTTCTAATAACTGTCTGCTTTTCCGTTCAATTTGAGTTTGACATGAGTTGTGATTGTCGATTCAAAGGGTATGGGAAAGTCAGTATGTTACAATGGTATCAGAGTTAATGGTCTAGTAAAAATCTTGGCTCTGTGGCGTAATTCGATATAGATGGGGTTAATAATGCCCTAGATCGAGTTGACTGTATATATGTGAGAGCGTATTTGTAAATTTGATATACAAATATTTTGTATTGTGTTGGTTGATCGGTTTAAGTGTTGAGAAGCATTGAACTGGTAATGGATACAATATTGTTTTGTAAAGAGGGTAAATGAATTTTTTTTACCCAAATTAAAGTTTTTATATAGAAAAAAAATAATTTTATCAAATTATTTAGATATTGGTTTGTTTGGTTGATAAGAATAAGATTCAAATGGAAATTTGAATTAGAATTATTTAATATAACCGAAAAGAGAATTTCACATATAATTTTGTGAATAAGAATTTAGATATGAGATTGAATAAATCAAAATTTGGTTTAAAAAAAAATTCAATTAGTTAATTGGATTGGAATCAGAACTTAACTTAGTTAAGTGGAAAGAAGAATGATATTGTAATTAAATAAAATAGATTCAAGATTTGTAAATCAAATTAATAATAATTCAATAGAAATCGATCGGATATTAACCGATTGATGTTCAAATATGTGAAACTAAAGTACATATTGATATTGAATGTAAACTCAATCGAATTAAGTTGGATGTGCGCTGGTTGTTGATTTATTGTTGATTGGTTGTTAGCTTTGTTGTAATAGAATTCATCAATGGTTTAGTAATAGAGTTGAAGGAATTGAAAATAGATTCCAACAAAATAAAACTGGAATAAAACTGCATATGAATTAAAATTAAGTATTTTACCCTATGATTGCAAATGAATTGATACTTCATGTTTGATATTAGAGATTGGTGTAGTTATACTAGTTGTTTAGTGAAAATTTATTTAAAATTTCGTGTATTGGTTACTAATATATTGCATTGAGTAAAGTACAGGTGCCAGATGGCTTGAGGATTGATTTTAGTTGCGTAGATTGCACGAAAATTGAGTAGTATGCTCAATAGCGCTCGTAAAAGGTACACCTATGCGAAAATATAAATATTAGGTTTTGAACATTGTTATCTGAAAATGTGGGTCGATGTATATATATTATTTGTTCCTGCTATATCCGCACATGTCACTCCGTACAAGGGAGACTACCGAAATTTTTCCCGGAATTTATAGTGTTAGAATTTTTTTGATATTTTTGAAGTTTTTTATCAACAATTATAAATTAGTTTTCAATTTAAAATAATGGATTTCAGAGAAGTTAATGGATTTGTAGCGTTCTTTCCACCTTAGTAATTTTGGGGAGAAAGTTCTTTTAGAGGGAGAAGAATGTAATATCCCGTATTTTTGGCAGTCAGATATTTAAAATATTTTATTACTTAAATATTACATTTGGAATATAAATGGATTTTTAATATTGAATTCATTTATTAAAATTAATTTTGGGTGTTAAATTCATATACAATTTGAAATGATCACGAAATGATGTGATAGTTCATAATATTAAGTTTTCAACTTTAATTGAATATACAAAATCCGTTTTAAGTTGGATTTATATGAAACAAGAAATGTTTGAATCTTGTTGATTGTAATTTTCTAATGAAAGAGAAAAATCGAGATTTTTAGTTATAAATTATTAGTTATGTTCAAACCAAAATATAAAATAGTCGCTATGGAATTCGTTAATAAACGATAACGTTTATTTAATAAAGGTTTTATACAATTTGGATATTGTCTTAACCAGAAATGTTGATATCGAGTTGTGTAATTCATATTAGTTCATATATGGAGCTATATGATATTTTAATTGGGATATTCACGATAATAATAATTTATTATTATTTAATATGATTATTTGGTATTTATATAATATTCTAATATATTTTATAAGCATTAAAAATAGCCATTTTGCAAACGGTCTCAGTTTTCGATAAAATTAGTTTCATGGGAGCCGTAACGTTAAAATATTGTACGGTATTAAATTTCGTGGCAAAGCTATATCGTATGTGACAACAACAGGCGTAAACGCCAAGTCATTTTATATAGTGCGTAATTAAATTAATTTAACTTAATAGAGGGGTATTTGTGTACAACGTGAGTAGATGATCGAATTAAGTCACGAAACCAATTCCGTTGAGTTCGTATCGACGATTAGAGTCAGGATAAGTAGGTAGTTTGTTATTTTGGACATCGGGTATTTTGGTGTTCAAAATAGTGTTGTTTGGCATATAAAAATAGCGTACTGGAAAACAGTCTCGGAATGCGACGAAACTGGTGCAGTTAGATTCGTATTAATTAACTAGTGTAAGATTTTGATTTTCGTGTCAATTGGACCTACCGTTTGATCGTGGCAGCGTCAAACGCCATCTTTTTTGTTTAATCGATTATATTATTTGATAGGAGAAACTTTAAAGGAATAAACGACTAGCCAAACGAACTCCGATTTCAACAAAAGTAATTTCATTGGATCCATAAGGAAAAGGTCTAGTATAATTTCAAAGTTTCAAGTTGATTGGATTTATTTTGTGATCGTGGAAAATTTAAACGTGTGATTTTTAGCTTGTGATTTATAAAGGACTTTCTACAAACGACCTAATTCGGGATCAGTACGTATATCATTGGTCAACATTCTTCTATCCGCCTCCACTATTAACCGACAACCAGAAAGCTCCATTTTTCCATCCAACTCATCTCAAAATCCACGCATCTCTTGCAAATCTTTTCAACTACAACAATGTCAAGCTGATTCATTCGATTTCCACCAATAAGTGTGTTGTCTAGAATTACTAGATCGAATCAAAGTCAGGATTCAGCCAACAATTTCTGTGATCTTCGTGTCCCTCGAAACTAGGCCACGACCACATCTTCATATCCCAAATCCCCCATGCCAACCAGTATAAAACTCGTACCCCCACCGGGTACGAATTTCGCAACCCCTGAAAAACATTGTTCGTAATTCATAAATAAAAAATATTACGAATGTTTCCAATATAACGAGATATCCTCCACAAATTTTACGAAATCATCCTGCAGAGAATATTATTAGAGAAATTATTTCAAACGTTCATACTTTAAATCAGTTAAATCTAATGTGTCATTTAGCATTTACTTCGAGCTCTACAAGTTGGTCGGTTATGATTTGAAATCTCGAAGCGTGGTGGTTGAAACTGCTTTCGAAAGGTGGCGCGGTTAGAGGGATTTTGCAGGCACAAGAGGTAATCGTTTGTGGAATGGCTTGGGGAACAAGCAGAGGGTGGATTGGTGCATCTTTCGGTGATATTTGATGGAGGTCCAATGCACCTATGGCGACGCAGTGGTGTTGATGCTTAGGGCGAGCTGGGTGTATCGATTAGAACGAAGGAGCAGTGCTTTTCGAGAAATAGTAGGAAGCAAAGGAATCGATCCCTGTTTGGTTCAAATGTTAATGGAAAAAAAGGGAATCAGGCACAAATTAGGACAGCAAGGTGAAAATCAGTTTGGGCCGTAAAGTGAGGAAACAAAATCAAGTTAACCATATAATTTTGTTGTTGAAGCAAAACAGTGGGAGGAAAGAATTGGTTCGATCTTGGGAACAAAGCCAAGGTGAAATACAGCCGGCCATATATCTTTACACCGTAATTAGTAGGTTAAACCAGTAATTAGATTATTTATCTGAGAACGGCAGTTAACGTAATTAAGAAAACTAATTTACTTTTAAATAAAATCATTAACAAGTCTGAGTTTCACTGTGATGGAAGCAGCGATTAAACAAGGGAATCGGCTGAGATATATTATAATGTAATAATAATATATGTTAATGTTAATTATAGGATTAAGGAATAATTAGTTTTTAATTAAATGTTATTACTTTTAAAACATTATAATTCACTCATATCTTAATAGAATTCGACAAACAAAGTGGCATTGGAATCAACGTGATGCGATCTACGCTATGGGAAAAAATTGGACGTAATTAGAAACAATTGGATTTTTAATTAAATTTAACACTTGTTTAATTTAGCTGAAATGAACCGTTAAATAGCGAACAATTCAAGGTGAGTTAAACTCACTCAGTTCTTCCCAATTATATTTTATATAAGTCAGGTATTATAAATTATGTGCTATGGTTTTTAATGATTGTTTGTTTGTTATTTATATATTCATATGTTGATTGAACCCATGAAATTAAATGTTGCTTAATTTCAGTGTAAAACCAAATCGTTATTTTAACGATTGGACCCAATGAAGGTAACTTACCTTATTGGTCTTGTTTATTAAATAAGCGTGTTTAATTGTTTTGTTAATTGTATAATGTTAAATAATCGTTATTTACTATTGTAGAAATTACCAGTTAAATTGAACTAAATGAATTTAAGTGAGATAATCTATTTTAATGTAGGGAAGAACAAGTTGGAGGGATCCAACTGGGTTCCTCAAATATATTAGATATTATTTATTGTCATATTATCATTATATGAACTGCTCCGATTGGATGATTGATTTGATTGTTGACCGTTGACCTAAAATTCAACATTTGTTTTGTTCAAGCCAATGGCTAATATTGGTTGAGTAATTGGCAGTATATGGCCTATAAATCAATCAGTTTCTAAATATTGGTTTACGTACAGGTAAATCGATAGAAGTGAAGTTATAAAATTTATTTTAGAACTGAAGATAGATTTCTAAGTCTATTATTTTGAATAAAAGTTTGTTTAAAGAAAATAATTATTTATTATTTATTATTTAAATTTATAAGTACTTATTAAATGATTTTATAAAGTAAATTCTTATGTTAAGAAGATTATAAGCAAATGAGCAGAAAATTTACCTAACGATCAAGATTTGAATAATTGTTTCCAAGGAACAATTAAATGGAATTATTAAATTAATTATATTATTAATTAATTTAAAGGAAGGACCAATTGAAATTGGTTAACGAATTAATCATGTATTGATTTGACTAAGTCAACCATTTTAACTGGGATTGATTATTAAATTAATTTGTTTTGAATTAATCTAATGAAATAGTTTAACAAATGTTTGGTTTAGTTTTAATAAGATTTTAAAAGGGAGTTTATTATTTATTTTAGTTAATTAAGAAGTTAACTACTTTTACAATAGTTAATGATGAAGTAAATAATTATTTTATTTAATAATAATTTAAGGGTAGATGTAATGATGTCTAATGGAATTGTGAAAGGTGTTTATGAAAGGGTTTTGTATTAAAACCCGAGTTCTTATAAGAAAGTTATAAAAGAGATTTTAAGCGAATACAATAGCTTAAATTCAATGTTTACTTAATATTTGATTTAAGTAAAAAGGGAGTTGAGATAAAAATGGTTTATATCAAACCTGGGTTTTTATAAGCGAGATTTATAAAAGAGATGTGGAGTTAAAACGTTAATTTTAAATTAACGTTATTTAATACTGAGATGAAGTGAAATTGAGGAAATTGAAATAAGATTTCCAAAGAAAGGAAATGATTGAATGGATTAGAAAAGGGATTGTTAAAAGTGAATTGGGTAAAGGAGCTTATAATAAGATTTTGTTATAAAATGATTTTTTTAAAAGAAGCAGAAATTAAAAGGAGATGTTTCATTAGGCAATTACGTAATCAACGACTTAAGTAATAATAGTTGTATTTGAAAAGGGGATTTCCAAGAATAAGAGATGGATTATAAAATCATGTGTTAAGCGAAATGGTTAAATAGAATTTGGTTTGATATTAAAATAAATATCAGTTTTTGAATTACAACACATATCTATCGTAAGATGAGAACATTGTTGATCAATGTCTGAGAGGCAAATAAATAACCCAACTTGAATGACTTTAGGATTATCTGAGGATGGTAATAATTTGTAATAGGGAAAGAGGTTAAGGATATTTTATTATTTCCATATGAGAAATAATAACACAATGTTAACTGCAAGATTTGAGAATTTATAATGAGATTATAAAGTAATATAAATGGAGAGGCTTGAGAATATATATATATATATATATATATATATATATATATATATATAATATGATATTTTCCAAAGTAAAGGAAATAAAAGGACACTGTGCGAAACTTTAACGATACTTCCAAAGTAAAAGAAAATGAAAAGTAGAGTTTTGAATGGATTTATTTTAAAGAGAATTAGAGTTGGGTATTGTTTTCAAGTAACAATGTTTTACGTGAAATTCGATAAAACCAAAGTGCAAACATATATATATATGCTTTAATTCTAAGTAAATAAAATAGTTTTGAAATAATTTTAGGTTAAATAGGAAGTGAAATGCTGTGTTGATATATTGAAAAGATTTTTAAGTTTTAAATTGACAATTCGTAAATTATTATTAAAGAGGCTAAGTAATGTCGTATAATGAATCAGTGAACTCATTTAATTTTCTCTACTGTTTATTTGATAGTTAAATAATCGACTATCAAACCTGGCCAATACAATTGTTGGTACGGAAAGACCGGGATCGAATTATATTTGAAAACCATTCCGAACCAGCAAATACGTGAAGATGCTAATTGAAGATGGAGCAATTGAGGAGCGTGAATCTTCATAAGCGGAAGGACTACTTACCTAATTTCTCTGGCTTGCAACCAGACTTATTTGATTTGTGATTCTATCGTGGTTGAAATCTACGGATTGCAAGGACTACTCGCTAATGATCCTTGGGGTGATACGTGTGGTAGGAGGGTGCCTTCGATTCATCCTATTCCTGGATGACTTGTACGGACGAATGTCTGACAGAGTATTTCCTAAAAATTGCATACACTGGTTTTTACAAATATACCGAGTCGGTGGCAAATAGGGGCACTTCTTTTATACCTAGAGTATATTTGTGGACGTCAATTAATTATTTGATGGGTATGACGATTGACATTCAAAGACAATGGAGATCTTCCATTGTGAAGGGTAAGCTTAACCTCAAGCCTCATCAACTGGGAAATGGTTAAAATCTAGTAGGTCACATGGCTATGTGTGTCGCACCCATCAAAAGGGTACATCATTACCTGATCTAGGGAAATCAAATGCCTTCGGTTGTCCCTTTATTTATGCTATCGCTTCGGTTGGTTGGCCACCAACCGTGGTAATGATATATTTGGTACTCTCAAGGGAAATGAGGGGTCGGTCGTGTTTAGCCTGGATTTTAAGATGTTCTTGTTGAACCCTAATGTATTCATCAGTGGACGTACATTGTCGGAAAGGTGGTTGCCCATACCTTGCCATGGAAATCCATTCTCTAATAAGTGCCCATAGTTTTGATTTTATACTATTATACAGAGCGTGAGATGCAAGCATTCTGCTAGATTATTATTTATTTATATTTAGACACTATTATAATACTAGAAAAGATATTGATTTCAAAAATATTTTGGGTTATCGAAGGTAAAAATCGTCTGTATTTATGCGTGGATTTGGTCTTACAATTATCCTTTCCTTCGAAAAGATTTTAACTTTTAATTAAATTGGATGATACCATTAAACTTAGTGTGTTTTTCTTACTCTGGTTCACCAGACTGTTCCGACGTTTGTAATGCTCGGGTCAGATCGGATTGTACAAGTTTAGGTTATCAGATACTATGAAGAGACGAGCTGGATGGGTTCAGAGTGTAATATTATATATAATATTTTTCCGCTTTATGTTGTATATGAGGATAGGTTATTATCACTGTTCAGATGTGTTATGCACTAAGATGATTGTAAGTTTTATTTCAAGCTCTCAATAAAGATTTATTTCTATATTATATTTTGTTCCTCTAGGATATGAGACTCGGATTTTATGTTGTGTTCGTTCTTCTTCTTCTTCTTCTATTCTCATATTTCGTTCTTTCTTATCTCACCCTCTAATTTCTTTCTAATAACTGTTTTCTTTTCTATGCAATTTGAGTTGGATGTGAGTTGTGATTATCGAATCGAAGGGTACGAGAAAGTCAGTATGTTACAAATAGGCCCAAAAGTCATGTCTCTTCACAATCTTTTCGCTTCTTCTTTTACTCGTTTTTCCATTTTCAATCAATCTTGCAAGAGCCATAACTTCTTCGTTTCTTAATGCAATTGGAGGAAATCAGCGGAAAATCAAAGAGTAATTCAAGGGGTATGATCCAGTAACAATTTGGGGAAGAATTTGGATGGTATTAGGGTGCAGCAAGCTGAAACAGTAAGAGGAAAACAAAAAATCCCATAGCATTTTTTCTGTTTTGGATAGTCAACTTCGAATCTCCATATCTCACTCAATTTTTATCAGAATTTGATGGTCTATCCATCAGAACGACCGCAAGAACGAGAATTAAAATATGGAAAAGGATTTAGGGTATAATAATCTAACCTGTGGATGAAATTTGAAGATAATCGTCGATGATTTTGGTTTCCTTCTCTCTTTATTTGCCAAAACTTCATTTGATCATTACTTGGTCAATTCTTGACGGAATCACATGAAACCGATAGCATTACGAAGCAAATGAAGAGAAGTACAGTACGAACATAAGTTGTAGATGAAAATCCAAAGTTACAAATTGATCTGGTACCCATTTCTTTGCTTATTTACATTATATAAACCCATTTCTTCTTGGTGTCTTTTCACCAACCATCATTACTCTTCTCCTCTTTTTGATTTCAACCATGTGTTCATAAGAATTTCGAATTCTTAACAGCCATGTAACACACCATTTCAGAATTTGAATTTTCAATAGCCATGTCACCTATCTTTTCAGAATTTGGATATGCAGTAGCCATATAACACGTCTTTTCCTATAAAACAACATAGCTTTTCAAATAATCAAAGAACTTTTAGAATAATCAGATGACTTTTCAAAATAATAAAATGACTTTTCAAACTAACTAATCTACAATATCATGATGGTTTAGTAACATATCCATGTATCAAAGATTTCAAAATTAAAAAAAATCAAAAATCAGATTATGAGTTTAAACTAGTGTTATAAATTATTTAAAAATTTGCCATTTAATATTTTCAAAAATTAGATTATGAACCATTGAAAGTTAGGCTCTGATACCAATTGTTAGGGATTATAGAATGGATCGTTAAGGCAAAACTAACACTAGAGGGGGGTGGATAGTGTTTTTTGAGAAATTAAAAAAAACCTAAAACTTATATGATCTACTATATGAATCATACGCCATAGTAACAATCACAAGCACAGAATCAAACACAAACACAAAAATAAACAAAAATAAAATGCAAAAAAGGAAAGAACACATCGGATTTTATACTGGTTCAGATTACTGCAACGTCTAGTCCCACGCAACACTAGATTTCTCAAAGTTTTATTACTATATCAATATCCAAGTAAAACCCCCTTGATTTCACGGCTACAAGGTTAACACCAGTTCCAAACACCCTTGATCAAGTATAATCCCTTTGATTTCACAACTACAAGGTTAACATCACTCCGGTTTCTTGATTTCAAGGCTACAAAGAAACACCTTTTTCCCAAACACTTCCCAAACAATTACAACAACCCTATAACTCCTCAAAAACACTTCGATTTAGAGAGTGATGAGTTGAGAGTGCGAAGAGAAGAAGATTTATATAAATAAAATTGAATTTTACAGAGTATAAGTGTAGAAATCATAAAAATTTGAAATAATAATGGTGTAAAGAAAGGAGATGAAGGCGGAGAAGAAGAATGATGAAAAATTCGAAATCAACTCCTATTTATAAGATTTGAAAGGTTGCAACGCTTCTGAAACATTACAAATAGTGAAAAGACACTTCCTTTCAAAATAAAAAGTATGACAGTTATATGTCGACATAGCCATCTTTGTATGTTGACATATCATAGTTCAAAATTGATTATTGGGCATTTTCCAAGTGTTTTGATATATATATATATAATTCTGGAAACTCTTGAATTAAAACATAGTGTTATAAATGAGTATTCTAAAGTAGAAAATCATAAATCATAAATATAAAATATATGAACATATTTATAAAATTATATAGTTTAAAACTATATAAATATAAAGTATGTAAAGTATATAATATATATAAACTTATAAACTTGAATTTAGAATCAAAAGTAAAATAGAGAAATTAATTAGAATAAAAGTTGAAGATAGAATATGAGAATAGAATTTGAAATTTGAAAATCAGAAATTGAATAACAGAATTTGAATTAGAACCTAGAGTGCTATTCAGAGTCTTACATCAACTGGACTCTATTACTATTTATCTTGAAATCTTGATTACTCATGAGTCTTGAATCGTCTTTGAGTTTTGAATCTGTAAAAGCTCTTAAACTATATAGTCTTTAGTATTAATTCATGTCTATAAATCATGTATATGTGTATATGTATAATTCTAAATAAAGGTGTTAGTATAGATTTTATAATCAATTAATGTTGAAATAAGGTTGTTGTCATTAAAACCCCATTCTCCAAGACAGGTTTATTTTCTGAAAACCACTCTGTATGGGTATTAGCATTGTGAATCAAATATACTGAAGACAATTGAAGGCAGAGTTTATGTAAGGGGTATTCTGGCAATCCTAGGTAGAAATCGCCTTAGATGTGCCCACGGTTTGTACAGTCCCAGAACTACTTGTATGGACGAATGTTTGAATAAGTATACCTAATAGATCGCATAAATTAATCTCTTCAAACGTATTTAGGTTTGGTGGCGGAGGAATCCGCTTCCCATAGCCTTATACCTATGGTATTTTTTACGAAATCAATTTGTGATTTGGAAGGTATGACAATATGGCATTCAAAGCAAATGAAGAAGTGACCTGTCAAAAGATACCTTATGACCTCAAGCCTCATCAACCGGGAAATGGAAAAAATCGGGCAGGCAACATGGCAAAGCGGCTCACTCCCAATTATGGCATATTATCAGCATTTAGAGAATATTCAATTTTGTTCTTCTTTCACTTCTGTATCTCCTGGGAATGGTTATGTTGGTATACCAACCGTAAGTTGACAATATATTCGAAACATTCAAGCAAAATGAATGGCTGGTCATGTGTGACCGAGTTGCAAGATATTCTTGCTGAACTCCAACTCCATTGTATCCCCTCTATAGTACATTGATCGGAAGGTGGTTCCATACCTTGTCATAGTGGGAAATCGATTATCTAATAAGAGTCCGCAGTTTTTGATTGTATAATATGTATGTAGGGTGTGAGATGCAAGCGTTCCACTAAATTGCTATTTAGTTGTATTAGACACTATTATAATATCAGAATAATATTGTTTCAAAAGAATGTTTTGGGTTATCGTAAGGTAAAAACCATACGTGTTTATGTATGGATCGGTCTTACGATTATCTTTTCTTTTGAAAAGAATTTTTAAAAGTTAAACCAGAAGGCTGGAGTTTACTCACACCAGTCCCATAACTGACCCAGAGTTTTGTTTTGTTTTACCCTAAACTCTTGTGTTCCCAAATTTGTATGAACAGTCAAGTAGTTGAGATTTTACATATATACTTCGAGGAGCTTGAAGCGGGAGGCTTCAACAATGATATATATATAAAGTTTATTTCCGATGTGATATGTATGTGATGTACTCTGATGATAAATGTAAGTACAAGTATAATTTTATATTTCAAAAGTTGTTATATAATATATTTTATTTGTTCCACTGTGAGTTCGGGTTTACTTTATTCTAGTCTACTATGTTCTTCTTCTTCTTCTTATTCTATTCTAACTTTCTTTTTTTCTCACCCTCTAACTTCTTTCCATTAATGATATGGTATTTCCAATGCTTTAATAGTCCACATTGTATTTTATGCTGATTTTTAGGGTCAAAAATCCTTGGGTTGTTACACGGTTCATGCGTGATGTGTTTGAGTTTCGATTTTTGTCGAAATTTAAGCTTAGAAAAGTGTAGGGTGTTACATTTGGTACAAGAGCTTAGAAAAGTGTTAGGTTCGTATCGAAAAGAGCTTTCTAACGAATATTAGAAATTTGAAATCTAACGGTTGGATTTGGAATTATGTCCAAATCAAATTTGGAAAAGGTCGCTATAAGTGCAGTTTGATGGCCGTTGATGGAAATCGACTGTACGGGCCTTGATAAAATTATTAAAAATAGTAATAATTTGTGTAAAATCATAAGAAATGATTTGTGAAGAATTGGGATGAAAAATTCCATATTTGAAAAGATAAAAATAGATTTTTATCGAAATGAACTAGTTTTGAACTAGAATTATAATTCATTTATTTTTGAAATAAATAAATTGGAGTTGAAATGGTTTTGAAAATAACCAGAATTTCCAATAATTGAATTGGAATGGATTTGAATCGAAATGGTCTTCGGAATATTTCGATGTTGAATTTCGTGATGATACAGATATTGTTGTGGGAATTTGAAAGATATATATATATCGTTATTTCCAATACGATATTTGTTGGTCATAGAATTTGATATTGAATATAAGCCGATATATTTTCTATTAAGAGCCTTGTATTTAATATCAAATGTGATTTGGGTTTGTCGTGAATGGTGTCTTCATTAACACTGTTCTTAAGCCCAGTTGAGAAAAAGATTAAATCTTTTTATTTAGATTTAATGAAGTGTACCAATTAAATAATATTTAATTGGAATTGAATTGGTATTGAGATTTGGGTTTATCGTGAACAGTGTTTTAAATAACACTTGTTCTTTAACCCGATAATTAATGGAATGTGATTTTGGTTTATCGTGAACCGTGTTTTAAAATGACACTGATTCTTTAACCCAGTTGAAGATTAAAACTAAGTGGAGTTTTAATGAATCTTTAATTAGATTGAAAAGATCGAGAATGGAGTATCACCAGTTTTGCTCCAGGCGATAGTTAAATCTTTAATTAGATTTGAACGTGAAATGGTAATTGAATTTACCGATAACACCGTGGTATTAGATATGAAGTATTACCAGTTTTACTTCATGGGATGAATAGGTTGGGATTGGGAAATAAAATAAATGATTACTTCGGTGTGGTTCGCTAATCTCGACTAGTTTGAATTGATATTCAAAAAGGAGCTTAAAGAATAAATTTAAAGAATTTATCTTTGATAAAATTAATGGGAACCTTTCCCAAAATATAAGAATATTTGAATAAAAAGAATATTCTGAAGTGGAATGAGGCGTATGTTGTGTTTGTGTAACACTTTTATAATATATACGCGAGTTATTCAGAAAGACCGGGTTTAACCCATTTTGAATAACTGATTCGACGTGGTGTCGAAGATGAAGACGGTGGTCGAAGACCGGAAATCTTCACATCGTTTGGGTGATTGCCGATGATCTCGATTGGGCGGTACACCCAAGAGGAGAGAAACAGTTGGTGATCGTCCAGACGTACTTGGAGATCGATGGATATGCGAGGAAAGTGCCTCCGGTTTCGTTCAGACCCAGAACAAACTTGTAAATGGACTGTGTGTCTGACATTGGATTTTATTCTGTGTGGTTGATTTCTATTAAATATATATCTATTTGGCGTCGGAGAATTTATTTTGTTGCTTAACGCCCTTCTCTGAGACGTACGATCTCAGAGGTTATATATTGATGGATATCAAACGCATGGAGTGAATTGCCTGTGTGGCATGCCTAAGTGACAATTGATCAAGGCATCTGTTGAAAAGCAAAGTCTTGTGGTGATGATCAAAGCACCGCCTGTGTAGCATAGCTTTGTGTAGCGTTGATTCGCGAGCCTCACACCCCGGTTATGAACCAGAAACGGGAGAAGGATCCAGGGAGGGCATGCGTCTCTTTCTTGCTAGAGGTGGCGTCAGTGGTTTTACACGCCCTGACGAGTTTGACTTATGTGGTTGTTGCTGTTGCAAGACGCCTCAGATATATCGGTCGTTCTCGAACCGATGGAGTCATTCGTTGGCTCATTTACGCCCCATAGGGCGGGGAGACGTAGTGTTCAGGCATTTTAATCCACATCGTTGGACCAGCCCTGTGGCTCCTAGGTGCAGTTGCGGCTGTAGCCTGAGGCTCGGGCTAGAGAGTCTTGAATCGGTAGAGGACTATCTTTTGCCTCGGTTCATAGATGGAAATCCGATTTCCAAATACGTGACTTTGCGGTTTTAGTTGTAAACATATATATGGCGACATAGTGGTATGGGGCATTCATGCCGCCTATGATTGAAATTGTTTTGACACTATACACTTATACTAGTATCAAATGATTTTTTTTAACGTATCAAGCATGCTTTGGCTATTATAAGATAAAACCCTATCCTCCGGCTTGTGTTGCATTGTGTGATGGGACCTGGGTCTTATAATAGCTTCATTGTTCTTTATTTAGCATTGCGCTGTTGTTTTATGCACTGGTATTCTTGGGAGGAAACCCGTTCCGCGTTAGCGGTGTGGTCCCTTGATTTACCGAACTTTAAAATAAAGAATTATAATTGTTTTGGTTCTCACACCAGTCCCATGACTGACCTGGAGTTTTTTGTTTTAACCTAAACTCTGGGTGCCCTTATTTTGACACGGGCAGCTAGTAGTTTTGGTTTTGCAGATTTATATTCATAGGATCCTGGTTTACAGCTGGAATGATATCCGGAAAGCTTTGTATCCGTATATCTCCTTCAGTTGTGTATTGTATTATTTTCCGCTGCTATGTAATTTATTGTAATCTCTGATAATTTCTGTGTAGTATTTATTCATACTCTGTATATTCTTGTATTATGATGAATTGTTGTAATTAACAATGAAATGTTCTTCCGTTTGCGTTCTATTTTGTCGTGTTCTCAAAACAATCAGGTCATTCGAACGGTCTTGATCGGTTTAGCGACTGATTTGGATCGAGCGAAATTCCAGGTCGTTACAGTTGGTATCAGAGCTTTGGTTTACAAAGCTCAGAGAACAAGACACGTTAGAACCATACGAAAGAATTCATCATATATTGGATTAGTAATATCCAATGGGAATGACTCGTTAGAGATGGGATCAGTAGTATCCTAGAACGAGTGTGAAGAGTATATTTTGAAATGAAAACAAATTTTGTTTTGAAAATTTAAATCAATTATTCGTATTTGATTATTTATTTATATTGAATTTGGACAATCCAATATATAAAGATTTTGGTATACGTCTGATCCGCGTGTATTCAAAGTCTTAATACATTGGGTAGATATAGAATCACCCTCTAGTCGCCCTGAGATGGTTCTGATGATTGAAGCTTCATCATCAGAATTTATATTCGAGTTTCGAAAGTGTGATGTCTATATATTTCCTATTGATTGGTGTGAGAACCAAAATTAGATAGGGCTTATTGTTGTGATTTGGCATCAAAAATGTGATTTTTGACTATGTATCAAAATTATGGATTTGAAACGCTAATCAACTAATTGATTGATGGTTGTGTTGTTTGATTATTGGTTGATTAATTAGAACGTTGAACCTATAACCAAATTGATCGAATAGTAAATTGTATTGAAAATTTGTCGCATTTGCATGCATATACATGTGTATCCATTGAACAGGTCATAGCAAGGAGGCTAGAGCAGAGGAATAAAATTGTTTGCCCGACAAATAGGTACATGTTTATTGTATTTCTTGAGTTTTGGGTGATTTTGTGAGCCGATTGGCTAGTCGCTTGGCTTTTTCTTTTTCTTTAGGATTGAAGAAGGCCATGGGAGGCTATATGAAATATCCCGAAGTCCCCAGTGCAGGGGAAGTTATGGCGAAATTTTTCGAAAATTTAGGGTGTTAGCCAAATTTTTGAAAAATTTGAAAAGTTCTTAGAAACTGAAAAGTTGAAGAACTTAAGCCGTAGAGAAAATACTTGAAGTTGAGTTGATTTGTTAAACAACTTTCAGCTTCGTTCCTTTTTGGGACGAAAAGTTTTAAGTAGGGGAGATTGTAATAACCCGGAAATCCGAGCCAATTTAAAATTTTTATTTTGGCAATTTTAACGAATTTTGATTATTTAAAATGGATTATTTTAAATAATAACAACGAAAAATTTATTTTCAATAGAATTAGAACGAATATATTTGTATAGATCGTCGTTAGAATATAAATATTTATTTTAAATTATAAAAGGAATTGAAAATGGCGTGGTAGTTCGATAATTCGATTTCAAATTTCAAATGAATGTACAGGATTCAAAATAAACCGGATTTTATTGAAACCAAAAATATTAGAATCTATTTGTGAATATCTTCCCAACGAATCCGAGAAATCAAAATTTCATAGCGGGAATCAAAAGATATGCCCAGTTGAAAATTCAGAATAGTCGCTATGGAATTCTGGCCCTTGAAAATAGTCATTTTGCAAACGACCTCGGTTTTCGACGAAACCACTTTTGTTGGAACCGTGATGTCAAGTTATCGCTAGATTCCAAATTTCGTAATTTTTCGAATTAATATGTGAGCGTGGCAAAGGAAAACGCGTTTGACCAGTTTTAGTTAATTTTAATCGACTGGAAAATGGCCATTTTTCAAACGGTCTCAAAATTCGACGAAACTAGTTCTGTTAGGACCGTATCGTCAATACGAAGCTAGAAAATATTTTTGGGAATTTTTAGAGTTCGTATGTGGCCCCGGTAAATTTAAATGCGAGTTCAAATTCAATATATAGATTTATATTTTGATTTTGACGAAAACTGATTGAAACAGTCGAATCAGCTTACGATACATATCCCATTGTGTTCGGAATGGGGGTAATTAGCTATGGACGACAGGTGGTGGCCTTGATTTCGAGTTCGAAATAAAAAGTTGCTTTTTGAAATTAAATAATTAAATAAATTAAAAATAAATAATATATTCCCCCTCTCTCCTTATTCCCTCTCAGGCCCCCCACCCTTTTTACTCAGTCAAACTCGGGGAAAAGAAAGAAAAAAACCTAACTATCGCCTGACGCTCCCCTTCCACCGCGCCGCCCACGCCCCTCCGAACTTCGCCTGCCGTCGCTCCCCCCCCCCTCGTGCTCCTCCTTCCCCCTCCTCTCGACTCTCCTCCGCCCCTCCCCGTTCTTTCCCCTTTTCCCTTTTTCCTTCCCGCGCCCTAGCCCCCTCGACGAGCGGAAACCGCCTCATCCAGCGCCGCCTGGCCCCACCACCGACCGCCAACCCCCCCCCCCCCCACCCCGTTGACTGTAGACTTCGGCGCCACCAACCCCCGCCACCTCCGTGAGCGCAACCCCCTCCTCAGGCGAAAAAGTGAGTTTTTAGATATTTTATTATTATTATTATTATTATTATTATATAAATCTGAGATTTTTTATATAGTAAAGCATAGAGATTTTTATTTATATGAAAGGCGAGATTTTTATAAAGTAGAAGTAAAAAGAATATGGTTTTCATATAATGTAGATAATAAAAATACGATTTTTACATTATATAGATAGTAAAAATTTGATCTTTATATATGTAGCAGAATAAAAATCTGATCTTTGTTATATATATGTTGTAAAAATGTAATTTTTATAGCCGTGATATAAAAATACGATCTTTATATATATAAAAATATAATTTTTATATATAGAATAGCGTGATAAAAATATAATCTTTATTATATGAACAGCTATATAAAAATATAATTTTTATCGATAGAGTAGCTATGTAAAAATATAATTTTTATCGATATAGTAGCTATGTAAAAATATAATTTTTATCGATATAGTAGCTATGTAAAAATAGAATTTTTATCGATATAGTAGCTATGTAAAAATATAATTTTTATCGATATAGTAGCTATATAAAAGTAGAATTTTTATCTATATAGTTGAGGTGTAAAAATGGGATTTTCATATAACATAGAAACAATATAAAAATTCGATTTTTATACATGTAGTGAAAGCGGGCAACGAAAGTGACAAAAGGCAGAAACGGCGGAGATTTTCTACATAAGAAGAGTCGTGGTTTTGGATTAGCTAGTCGGTGAGAACTTCTTACCTTTAATTTAATTTTCTAGTTAAAATATATACTAGGATGCAGATGGTGTTTAGTAGCACCCGACACCCGTCGTCCACAGACCATGGACGACTTGTATGCCTGTTTGTTTGATTTTGATGTGTAGTTGATTGTGTGATGTGATGTGAAAGGAAATAAAATATTTATATAGTTAAAAATATTTTATAGTTAAAAATAGAAATTTTTAACGTGTATATAAAATAAATATGTATAAACAAATCGGAGATTTGTTTATATACACTGATTTGATTGATATTGATTGGGACGATAAATTTTACACATCGCCCAATTGCACAAATAAAATCTGTGTTTGATTGTTTGAAACCCCACACGGGTATTGGGATGATATTTGGCGTACACTAATCCCATTTATTTAGTTGTATGTCAATCGATTGATTGACAGACTGTGTAATCGTTAATTATTTATATTTAATGCTTATGCAGTTATGTGGTGCACTCTGGATGATGGTTGGCTATTTATCGTTGTTATTTTATACATGTGTTGTAGAAAATCCATATAATTAACATTATATGGTAATTGATTGGGCCTCATTCTAGTTTTGAAAATAGAAATATTTGAAAAAGAAATATTTGAAATAGAATATTTGAAAACAGAAATATATGAAGTCGTGTTGATTAGATTGACGCCATTTTGACTCAAACGATATTTATATCGATTACATTCGTTTTATTAATGAATATTGAAAAGTGATTTCAAAATCGAACTGAAATTGAATTGAATAGAAAATGAATTCGAATTAAATTGAATAGATTCGAAATTCGAATTAAATTGAAATGAATTGAAATTCGAATTAAATTGAAATTAATTTGAAATCAATTTGAAATGAATTTAAAACGAAGTTATATTGGAATATTCAATTTTGATTTGAAATTGAATATGAAGTTGAAACAGTTTTGAAAATGAATTTAAAACGATTTATAAAGCACGTTTTGAATTGAAATCGACGAAGTATATATATAATATAATGGCCTGAATAGAACGCGCCGCGCCGCGGCAATTCGCGAATTTCGATCATTGACTTCGAGTGGATATTGCGGGAGATCCGACCGTCGGATTCTCCTAAATCTGGAACCGTTGGGTTCGTATCGAAAAGAGCTTTCTAACGAATATTAGAAATTTGAAATCTAACGGTTGGATTTGGAATTATGTCCAAATCAAATTTGGAAAAGGTCGCTGTAAGTGCAGTTCGATGGCCATTGATGGAAATCAACTGTACGGGCCTTAATAAAATTATTAAAAATAGTAATAATTTATGTAAAATCATAAGAAATGATTTGTGAAGAATTGGGATGAAAAATTCCATATTTGAAAAGATAAAAATAGATTTTTATCGAAATGAACTAGTTTTGAACTAGAATTATAATTCATTTATTTTTGAAATAAATAAATTGGATTTGAAATGGTTTTGAAAATAACCAGAATTTCCAATAATTGAATTGGAATGGATTTGAATCGAAATTGTCTTCGGAATATTTCGATGTTGGATTTCGTGATGATACAGATAATGTTGTGTGAATTTGAAAGATATATATATATATATATATATATATCGTTATTTCCAATACGATATTTGTTGGTCGTAGAATTTGATATTGAATATAAGCCGATATATTTTCTATTCAGAGCCTTGTATGTAATAACAAATGTGATTTGGGTTTTTCGTGAATGGTGTCTTCATTGACACTGTTCTTAAGCCCAGTTGAGAAAAAGATTAAATCTTTTTATTTAGATTTAATGAAGTGTACCAATTAAATAATATTTAATTGGAATTGAATTAGTATTGAGATTTGGGTTTATCGTGAACAGTGTTTTAAATAACACTTGTTCTTTAACCCGATAATTAATGGAATGTGATTTTGGGTTTATCGTGAACCGTGTTTTAAAATGACACTCATTCTTTAACCCAGTTGAAGATTAAAACTAAGTGGAGTTTTAATGAATCTTTAATTAGATTGAAAAGATCGAGAACGGAGTATCACCAGTTTTGCTCCAGGCGATAGTTAAATCTTTAATTAGATTTGAACATGAAATGGTAATTGAATTTACCGATAACACCGTGGTGTTATATATGAAGTATTACCAGTTTTACTTCATGGGATGAATAGGTTGGGATTGGGAAATAAAATAAATGATTACTTCGGTGTTGTTCGCTAATCCTGACTAGTTTGAATTGATATTCAAAAAGGAGCTTAAAGAATAAATTTAAAGAATTTATCTTTGATAAAATTAATGGGAACCTTTCCCAAAATATAAGAATATTTGAATAAAAAGAATATTCTGAAGTGGAATGAGGCGTATGTTTTGTTTGTGTAACAATTTTATAATATATACGCGAGTTATTCAGAAAGACTGGGTTTAACCCATTCTGAATAACTGATTCGACGTGGTGTCGAAGATGAAGACGGTGGTCGAAGACCGGAAATCTTCACATCGTTTGGGTGATTGCTGATGATCTCGCTTGGGCGGTATACCCAAGAGGAGAGAAACAGTTGGTGATCGTCCAGACATACTCGGAGATCTATGGATATGTGAGGAAAGTGCCTCCGGTTTCGTTTAGACCCAGAACGAACTTGTAAATGGACTGTGTGTCTAACATTGGATTTTATTCTGTGTGGTTGATTTCTATTAAATATATATCTGTTTGGCGGCGGAGAATTTATTCTCTTGCTTAACGCACTTCTCTGAGACGTACGAGCTCAGAGGTTATATATTGATGGATATCAAACGCATGGAGTGAATTGCCTGTGTGGCATGCCTAAGTGGCAATTGATCAAGGCTTCTGTTGAAAAGCAAAGTCTTGTGGTGATGATCAAAGCACCTCATGTGTGGCATAGCTTTGTGTAGCGTTGATTCGCGAGCCTCACACCCCGGTTGTGAACCAGAAACGAGAGAAGGATCCAGGGAGGGCATGCGTCTCTTTCTAGCTAGAAGTGGAGTCAGTGATTTTACACGCCCTGACGAGTTTGACTTATGTGGTTGTTGCTGCTGCAAGGCGCCTCAGATATATCGGTCGTTCTCGAACCGATGGAGTCATTCGTTGGCTCATTTACGCCCCATAGGGCGGGGAGACGTAGTGTTCAGGCATTTTTATCCACATCGGTGGACCGGCCCTGTGGCTCCTAGGTGCAGTTGCGGCTGTAGCCTGAGGCTCAGGCTAGAGAGTCTCGAATCGGTAGAGGACTATCTTATGCCTCTATTCATAGATGGAAATCCAATTTCCAAATACGTGACTTTGCGGTTTTAGTTGTAAACCTATATATGGCGACATAGTGGTATGGGGCATTCATGCCACCTATGATTGATATTTATGATTGAAATTGTTTTGACACTATACATTTATAGTAGTATCAAATGATTTGTTTTTAACGTATCAAGCATGCTTTGGCTATTATAAGGTAAAACCCTATCCTCCGGCTTGTGTTGCATTGTGTGATGGGACCTGGGTCTTATAATAGCTTCATTGTTCTTTATTTAGCATTGCGCTGTTGTTTTATGCACTGGTATTCTTGGGAGGAAACCCGTTCCGCGTTAGCGGCGTGGTCCCTTGATTTACCGAACTTTAAAATAAAGAATTATAATTGTTTTAGTTCTCACACCAGTCTCATGGCTGACCTGGAGTTTATTGTTTTAACTAAACTCTGGGTGCCCTTATTTTGACATGGGCAGCTAGTAGTTTCGGTTTTACAGATTTATATTCACAGGATCCTGGTTTACAGCTGGAATGATATCCAGAAAGCTTTGTATCCGTATATCTCCTTCAGTTGTGTATTGTATAATTTTCCGCTGCTATGTAATTTACAGTAATCTCTGATAATTTCTGTGCAATATTTATTCATACTCTGTATATTCTTATATTCTGATGAATTGTTGTAATTAACAATGAAATGTTTTTCCGTCTGCGTTCTATTTTGTCATGTTCTCAAAACAATTAGGCATTTCGAACGGTCTTGATCGGTTTAGTGACTGATTCGGATCGAGCGAAATT
Source organism: Allium sativum (assembly GCA_030737875.1). Classification (NCBI taxonomy): domain Eukaryota; kingdom Viridiplantae; phylum Streptophyta; class Magnoliopsida; order Asparagales; family Amaryllidaceae; genus Allium; species Allium sativum. The sequence goes on along the minus strand of CM060912.1, from coordinate 250,937,504 downwards.
CCAGGTCGTTACAATATGTTAGATGATAAGAGGAAATAGTTAAATTAGGACTCGTAAGAGAACGTAATTCGATTTTCCTTTCGGTATTCTTTATCTTTCTTACTCGACTTTAATTTATTTTGACGATGAATTAGTCATGGGATTAGTTATATATAAAATAGGCTTTAAGTGACTAAGAGTTGAAATATGTTGAGTTCGGGTTTCTAGGCAATTTTATCTTACCCCACAGTACATTGGCGATCTCATCGTGTAGAGCATGAGGACGACATATGGTGGATTCTGTTGATTAGTGTTTGGAGATTGGACAAAATTGCTACAACTGAGATAGTCATGATTTCTAGTTTTTGGTTTTGTTGGTGTTCCGGTTAAAGACCATTGCTCGATCCAAAACGGGAAACTTTCACGTTTATGTGTCGTATCCATTTCGAAAATACAATTGCAAGGTGTATCCGTTCGTCACTTCGTTGAATTTTCGTACCTTACTTTTTTTGAAATATTCATTTGAGTCCTTGGTGTTGAATTCAAGGGAATTTATTTTTAAAACTATTTAGAAAAATAAAATGGGTTTCAAAAGATTTAAAGTACGGTTTCGAAAAATGGTTTTATAAAGACCTAGTTTTGTAAAGATATAGTTTTAAAATGTTAATCTATTCAGGTTTTAGAATTATCTGGGCTCTGTGTAATTTTAATAAATATAATCCGATTGGTAAGAAAGAAAGAATTAGAAAAGACAAGGAATATGCCACTAAACTTGAGAATAATAAATATACATTCCTTGTGATTTTTCGTATCCCTTTTCCTAAATATATTGGATAATTTATTGAAATTATCATAATTAATCCTTGATATTTTAAAAGTTCCAACATTTTAAACACGAAAAGGTTTTTTAGTTTATAATACGAACTAGAATATAAATAATAATAAATCGGATTTATAAATACAAAACCATTAGTTTATAGTAAATTCCATTTTTTGGAAAAGTTTTAAATTTTTCTTCGAAAAGGCTAAAGAAAATCCTTCGTCCGGATTTTGGGGTATTTGATTTCGAATCGTTTAGTTTTAGGTCAGCTAGTTAAAGGGAAATCTGTTTTAATTTTATTTCGGATTTCCAGCTGATTTCCTGTTTTAAGTTCGTTCGTTCGGTGGTCACAACTGTTTGGAGGCAAGGAAAAGGTGTTGAAAATTTAAATTTCTCGACTTGACGAGTGATGGAAGTAGATACGAGAATTCAATAGGGTTCGGAAGTCGTTTTGATGTAATAGGAATTTTACTTAATTTCTATATAATTTATTCGGGTCGTTGGGCCAAGGTTCAGACCGCACCCTGTAGGTGGCAAGCAGTCGACCGCCCTTCTTGGGCAAGGTCGACCGCTCCCCCTAGATGGAAGTGGACCGTGCCCGACCTGATTCGGCTGAATATATATATATATATATATATATATATATATATATATATATATATATGCACACACATATATAAAAACATATATATATATATATATATATATATATATATATATATCGTTCCAGTTGACGTCTTCGTCCGCAAACCCTCCTCTATTCCTAAGCTCCAATCCGAGCAACATCCGCTCCATTTTGTCCCCAATTACCACCAAAATCCATCTCGTGCAAATCTCTACCTGACTATTTTCCAGATTTGTAATTTCGTTTGCCCAATTCCCCGATTCCTCTATGGCACCTCCTCTTAATGTCTCCTCTTAGCACTTCGGCCTCACACCTCAGGAAGCCGCATGATTAGACCGCGATGAGGAGAAGATTGAGCGCTTCTTGGCCACGACTAATTACGATTTTCATGTTGGTCGACCGATGCAGTTCGCCAATTTCGCCGCTTTTGGGTAGGAGGAGCTCTTTGTCGCCGCACGCCTAACACCGATCCTATGCTTCGACAACTTTAAGGGTGACCTGTATCTGTGCTACGTTCGTCTTTTTGATGCCCATATGGATGCTGACATCGACGATGAGTCTTGCATCATCCGAACTGACGTCATAGGCACCAGTGTCGGGTTCAGCGATGACGACTTAGCTCAGATTTTGGGCATCTTAGCAATTGGAGCTGAGATTGATGCTATAGAGATGGAGGACCCATAAATTCTTCAGCGTATATTTCTTGAGGCCCTCGGAGCCTGGATCACTGCTCATCTGGGACCCATCACTGTGTAGTTATGCGCATGATAAACATAACATCATCCCGAAGACGGGAAGCTTAGAGCTGATATTTCCTTCTGTTCGCCATGCCACTTATGCTATTCTTAGCACTATAGCTGTCAATTGGATGCGCGTGCTTACGATTCATCTTCATGAGCCCTTGATCGGCACCCAACAGAGCCATTTTCCTTATAGTCATCTTCTCACATGTGTCTTTCAACACTGCTAGGTGAGACTTTCGGGAGAGATAGCATTGAAGAAGGAGCCGACCGCCGTTAACTAAGCCACTCTCTGGAAGATGGGCATTCAGCTTCCCGATGCTTTTGCCCCCGCACTGCCCGCTCCAGCTCAGCCTCAGCAGTCCCAACAGCCTGGCCAGGAGAGACTAGAGCTCATGCCCTCTGAAACATCCAGACCGAGCTCTAAGAGATCCGTGAGGAGCAGGCTGTCAAGCTCGTGAGAATGATTGCATCTCGGCCGTACTAAGTTCCTAACGCGGATGCGGTAATGGATCAGGTTCCAGCCGCGGAACTCGAGCTACCTACAGTGGGTAGTCGTTGTTAGTTTATGCCTTGTGCATGTTGTATCTTGTATCATGTGCTTCTATTTCCAGAATTTTTATCCTTATTGTTTTAGTGTTTGTAACTTCTAGTATTGTATAAATCGCACAACTTGATTAGTGAGATTTCTATGTTTGGAAACGTTTGTGACATTCACGCATATCTATTTGAATGAAATGTCATTTTCTTATCTAAAGTAGCATTTATCTTAGAGCTGGAAAAAATAGAATTTTGTATTGGAATTTTTTTAGCAAAGGACGGATTTTGCATTGTTTCATCATGGGTATAAAATAGATAATCAACGTTCCTAGTTAAGCTAAAATTTATTTTGGTCTTTTTATGTGTGAGTTCAGTTTTCGCATTTTTGCATGACTGACGTCCTTCTTCGCCAAATGTAACTTGAAATCGTTTATGTTTTTACAAAATACATTTTTGAAATCTTTGGGAACCGTTGTTTGGAAAAAAAGTATCATTTTTAATTTTTACTGAATTACTTTTGTTTATTTCGGTTCGCGCGAAAACGAAAAATTTGGATATAGCAATTTAAGCATATTTAAACATCTGTTTAACATTAAAATGAATGATTTGAATGGTGCAAAGTGCACATTACCGAAATTTTGATTTTTCATATGAATCTTATATGGAAAGTGAAACGGTATTGAAAAGAAAATTTTAAAATAAACATAAGAAGTTTTTAAGCGAAAAAATATTTTATGAATTTTTTTTATTTTTGGTCACATACATAGCGTAAGGAAGATGTTTAGATGGTTTGTTTGCGAGTTGTAGCGGTGCAGTAGGACTGACGATATGATAAAAACGATAGTGACAACAAGAAAAAGGCTTCTTTAGCCTTGAAAACGTTGTTTCCATACCTTGCCAACGATGCGCGCAAGCAATTAATTAACTAATTTTACGTTTTAGAGCTTGTTTTAAGTCTCCTTTATGGTCTACAAATGTAAAATTTTGGAGTATTTTGGGTAACTAAGGTGAAAATTCCACTATAGGGCAGGAAATGAAATATTTATAAGCAGGAAAACATTAAAATTCTTCGCATTGATTTTCTTTTTCCGGTTTAGGAGAAATTATATAGGATATGCGTCGACGTTTTTGGTGGTAAGGTTTGGATGAAAAATTGGTTGCTTCACACTTTTATTCGTAAACTTGTGATGTTATGGATGAAAAAGGATTTTTGAAATAGTATTCATATAAAACTGCCAGTATATTTAGGATGTTTTGCATTATGTTTTCAAAAGCATTTTAAAAAAATTCAATGCATACATATAAAGGGCCCGATTTAGAATCATCTTGCATACATGTTTTATTGTTGAAATGCATTATGTACACCATGCACATATACACATGGTTGCAAAGTGGATCTCCACAAGTTATGTAGGATAGGATAGTAGGTGTCAAAATTTCGGTACGAAATTCTTTTGAAGGCGGGAAGAATGTAACAATCCGAAATTTTGACAATATAAATTAATTATTAGAATCTCGAAAATAGGAATTTCTGCAAATAATGGAATTTAACCATGAAATCTTAATTGATGCGTTCGTCTCGGAACTTTGATCAGTTTTCATGTTTGGAGTTTCGCAAACGGAGTTCATGTGAAAAAGTTACGGATGAAATACAAAAAACGGATGGGAATAAATAAATAGAATATATATATATATATATATATATCCTTCTTTAACCCACGCCCACTGGGCATTTCGGCCAAAGAGTTGTCAACCGCTCCTAGGAGGGTGTCGACCGCTTCGGGCTTGTAGTTCCTAGTAACGGCTAGGTTTTGAAGGGTATTTTCGTTATATTATATATAATGTAAACAGATAGATGTTTATTTAAATAATTCTAATGGTTCATGGTCAATTCCACTCCTTTAAATAAAGGGCTAAGGCCTCATTCTTTTCTACACTAATCTGCTGGTAGTAGCGAAACTCTGCCATTTCCCTTTCTCTTCAAAACAATTTCTTAATTAAAAATATATTCATATGCAATCCATCAAATATATATTGTATAAATTTGGAAGTGTAATGACCCGCATTTGCAAAGGATTTATAATTAATTAATTTATTTATTTAAAAAGGTGATTAAAAGGATTTAATGGTCGTGGAATTAAATAATGGTGAATATTTAATTAAAATAATAAATTAATAATATATTTAATTCTGAAATAATCAGAATTGGCTGAAATGGCGATATGGTGTGAACTGTATCATCTGTGATATTTAATTCAGCTTGGAATTGAATTTGAATAACGAATATATTATATAAACGACAGTTTGAACGTAGAGTTATAATATAATTAAAATCGAGCTCGAAATGGCGCTGTAGTTCGTAAATTGGCGATTCGAACTTCAACTGAATGTACAGGATTCGTTTTAAGCCGGATTTCTGTGAAACAAGAAACGTGTGGAGCTGGTGGAGTATATCTTTGTAGTGGAAGAGAAAAATCGGGATTTCGTCGTGAAGATTTTGATTTACGTCCAAATCAAATTCTAGAAAAGTCGCTGTGGAATTCCTTTATAATTTATAAAGGAATTATTTATATTTTAAAAAAGGAATTTCAATATAAATCGAATATCGGGTTGACCCAGATTTGAAATATCAAGTTAGAAATTCATATAGGAATATTCTAAAGCTGTATGGTATTCCACTTTGAATATATACGATAATATTTATTTATAAATATTAAATTTAATTATATTTAAATATATTTATATATTTAAATGGGTCATCCAGAGCTTTAAAATTAGCCACTTTTGCAAACGAAGTCGGAACTCGACGAAACTAATTTTGTTGGATCCACAACATCAAATTATTGTTAGATTCCAAGTTCCGTGATTTTTAGAGTTACTGTGTGGCCGTACGGATTTTTAGAGTGAAAAATAGTTAGTATTTCGACAGTTAAAAATACGTTGCGTGAGCAAACGGAGTCGGAATTCGACGAAACCAGTTTCGTTGGGACCGGAGTGTCGAACTGAAGGTGCATGTCTGTTTTCATGATTTTTGGGTATCGTACGTGATCATAGGGATTTTTAACGATAAGTAAAAACAACGACTGCTTATAAAAGAATATTTAAATCGAATATAATATTATATAAATTAACTATAAAATATCCTAACCTAAACCTAATTCCCTTCTTCAACAAAATCCCGCCGTCACTCCTTTTTGGTGCTTCAGCAAAATAGAAACCCTCTTCAAAAATAGACAATAATTCAAATAAAATACTAGAAATCACTGTGTATATGTATTTGGATTCCTGAGCTTATCCTCTTCAAAACTAGTATGGTTTGTTAACTTTCGATCAATGTTCTGTCGCACCAAATTTTTACAGCGTGTATTCCTAGATCTAGGGTTCCATTTTTGTTGAGATGAGAGCGCAAATTCGCGGATTTTTGGGTTGAAGTTAAGTTCGCGGGATCGAGTCGAGTTTGCTGACCAAAATTTGAATGATTCGAATCATTTTTGGTTCGCTATTTTAAGCAGCTACGATGAAGACGAGTTCGAACGCATTTCGGGTGCATGTATCGAGTGTAAGGTTTTTGTGATGAAAAGGAAGGGCTGTGAACGAGAAGTTTAATGGTGTGAGGAACTTAGGAAACCCTGAAGTAGAAGTGGAGATTTATTGAGGGAGAATCGGAAATGGTTTTGATGAAGTTAGATCGTGATTTTGGTTCTGTCGTGGAAGATGAATGGAGTAGTTTATACGGAGCGGGTCTGGAAGGTTATTGGGCCGGGATGGAGTAAATGGGGGTGAGGCCCAAATGGTTAATTAATTTAATTCAATTCTCTTTTAAATATTTGTATGAACTTTAAATGACAATAACTCGATCATACTTTATCAGATTGACGAACCGTAAGTTTTGTTGGAATCGTATAGACGGACACTACGAAATGGAACTGACTAGTAGCGGATTGGGGTTCATTACAATTTATGGCGAAATAAGTTGTTTGTTTCAAATCAAACAAACAATTTATCATTCTTTAACGATGAACTGCAAATGTGAGTAAATCTCACTAACCCTGAACAGTTTATAATTTCATGTTGTATTTTTAGAACTGTTAAATATTGGCTGATTGACTGTGTGTTGACTGTTTGATTGAACTGCTAGTCAGTTAGATGAATTTCTATATTGATTCTGTTTAACAGAATATATCATATGGAATTGAAAGTGATGTTGATTTTATTGTGTAACATCGTGGATGCAGGGAAACAAGTTGGAGGAATCCGACTGGATTCCTCAACAGTTATTTTATTGTTTTTCATATACTTTGATATATGATGTGAATTTTAACCTGTTATTGATTATGTGTGTATGGACGATATTGGACATCGTAATTTGATATGTTAAACACCATAACATACCGGGATTTGGAGAAAAGGGGAATTTGTTAAAGTGAATACTGAAAAGAGAATAATTATAAAATCAGAGGATTTTATAAAAGAGAATATTTATAAATAGAATATTTGTAAATATAAATATTTATAAATGGAATATTTATAAATAGGAAATACGTTTAAGTGGAATTATAAATGAAGGGAAATCTTTATAAATGGAATATTTATAAAGTGAATTATTTATTTGTTAAATAAATAAGATAAGATAATGGATTATTTATTTGTTAAATAAATAAGATAAGATAATGGATTATTTATTTGTTAAATAAATAAGATAAGATTATGGATTATTTATTTATTAAATAAATAAGAGTTATTAAATGAGATATTTATTTGTTAAATAAATAGAAGATTATAAAGGAAACATTTAGAATAAATAAATAGAATAAAATAAATGAGGTATTTATTTGTTAAATAAATAGAATTAGATAAAAGGGTTATGTTTATTGGGATAATAAATAGGATATTAAATGAATTATTTATTTAGTAAATAAATAGGATACATTAAAGAGAATATTCATTTAGGAAATAAATAAGGTATTATAAAGGAAATAATTAGAGTAGAATAAATAAAGATATACAAGGAAATATTTGTAAACTAATTACAAATAGGATTGAAAAGGTAATAGTGTAAAACCATAATCAAATAGATGATAAAGGAAATATTTGTTTAGAAAACAAATAGATTATAAAGGAAATATTTATCTTTGGATAAATAGATATATATAAGTCTAAACTTATATATGAAGAAGTAAACAGATAAAAGGAACAGATTTGATTTATAAATGATATTTATAAATTAAGTTAAATATTTATCATTTGGATAAATATAATATATAAGTCAGGACTTATAAAAAGAAGAAAGAATCGATTTCAACATCGATGGTTGAAATTGAATAAGGACAAAGAGTTAATCAGTTAAGGTTAATCAGTTATAGTTAAACCAGTTGGGTTAACTAGTCAGGTTAAACCGTAGAGTTTAACCAGTTAGGTTAAACCGTAGAGTTAAACCAGTTAGGTTAAACCGTAGAGTTAAACCAGTTAGAGTTAATCAGTTAGAGTTAAACCAGTTTAAGTTAATCGATAGAGTTAAATCGAACTAGAGTTATCGAAGTGAGATAATTGAATCTGAGATATTCGAAGTGAGATAATCAAATCAGAAATATTCGAAGTGAGTTGATCGAATCTAGTTATTCGACAGGAGTTAAATCGAATAAGATCTATTCGAAGAAAGATATTATCGAATATAAGTATTCGAAAGTAAGCAAATCGAATTAGTTATTCGAATAGAGTTAAATAAAAAAGAGTTATTCGAATATAGTTAAATAAATAAGGGTTATTCGAATTAGTTATCGATTATAGTTTAACCGAAAGGTGTTATCGATTATAGTTTAATCGAAAGGAGTTATCGGATTAGTTATTCGAAAGGAGTTATCGATTATAGTTTAATCGAAAGGAGTTATCGAATTAGTTATTCGAAAGGAGTTATCGATTATAGTTTAATCGAAAGGAGTTATCAAATTAGTTATTCGAAAGGAGTTATCGATTATAGTTTAATCGAAAGGAGTTATCGAATTAGTTATTCGAAAGGAGTTATAGATTATAGTTTAATCGAAAGGAGTTATCAAATTAGTTATTCGAAAGGAGTTAAGTAAGGAGTTAAGTAAAAAGAGTTAATCGATTAGGGTTAAATAAATAGAGTTAATCGAATTTAGTTTATTCAAAGAAAGGTTTTCGAATCTAGTTATTCGTAAGAGAGATTATCAAATATAGTTATTCGAATGGAGGAGTTATCGAATAGAGATTTATTCGAACGAGAGTTACGTAAGGAAGTGTTAAAGAGTTAAAAGATGAACTTACCCTATTTCGAGATTTGAAATGTTGTTCAGTTAAGGTCTGAGAGGTAGTTATACCCCAACTTGATTGACTTCGTTTTTAATTTAGAAATGGTTAAGGTTCGAGAGTGAAAGTGGTTAAGTGAATTTAGTAAATAAGTATAGTGGTTTGAGTTGTCGTCGTGATGTTGATTTAAACATCTGTTTAAATCCAAGTAAAGAAGATTTGGAAATGTTTTCCAAATAGAATCAGAAACGTAATCAAATATTGAAATAGGAAATACGAATATATATATGATTGATTGATAGAATTTTCATTTGGAAATAATATCGTTGTTTGCACACGTGTTTTCTTCGGTAGTTAACTCACCGACTATCGAAGTTTTTTGACCATTTTAACGTTGTTAATATGGAGAGACCGGTTGGATTATTATCCCAAGAACCACTCTGTATTGGCATAAGCGTTGCGAATCATATATGCCAAAGAAAATTTATGACGGAGTAAAGTGCAAGGGCTATTGTATAAGTCTTAGATAACAGTGCCTAAGATGGATGTACTGAATAGTGCCTTCGGTTCATCCTGTTCCTGGATGACTTGTATGGATGAATGTCTGACAGAGTATTTCCAGAAAGGCCACGTACATTTATTTCTTCAACTGTACCAAGAGAGGAAGCGGAGAAGGAAACTTCTTTAGCTAACACGTAATGTATTGTTGCAGACGTCAATTATTGATTTTCGATGGATCTGACAATGTGGCATTCGAAGTGAATCTGATGTGATGATAAAACGTAACCTCTGGCCTCAACAACCAGGAAATGACAAAAATCGGGCAGGCAGCATGGCTAAGTCGGTCACTCCGAAGTAGGGTGTATAATCACCTATCTAGAGAATATTCATTTGGTTCTTAAATCTATCAATGTTGTCCCATATACATACGGGAAACGGTTGCTGATCCCAACCGTTGGTGATATACATTCGATACACTCAAGCGAAATGAGTGGTCGGTCATGTGTGGCTGAGTTGCAAGATGTTCTTGTTGAACTCCAGTGTATCGTTCCTAGAGTACACTGATCGGAAGGTGGTTCCATACCTTTTCATAGTTAGAAATCCATTACCCAATACGTGCTTGCGGTTTTGATTATATACTATATATGTAGAACGTGAGATGAAAGCGTTTCTGCTAGATGAGTATTATGTTGTGGTTGATAGACATTATTATAATATCAAAAGGTTTTTGATATAAAGATATTTTGGATTCTCATAAGGGAAAAACCCATTCCGTTATACGGCATGGTCTTATGAGATATTGTTTACTTGTTTAAACTGTTTTACTCATACCAGTCCCATGACTGACCCGGAGTTTATTTGTTTGTTTTCCCAAAACTCTTGGGTGCCTAAATTTGTACGGGAAGTCAAGTAGTCGGTATTTTACAGATACAATTGGAGAGCTTGGAGCAGGAGGCTTCAAGATTCTATAGCTATAGTTATTTCCGCTGTTTTGTAAGTGTTGTACTCTGATAAGTGCTATTGTGTACATATACTGTTTGTATTTCAAAAGTTATGTTATATTTTATTCTTTCAACTTTGAGATTCGTGTTTACTCTGATGATGATGTTCTTCTTCTTCTTCTATTCTATAAGTTATATCTTATCTTTCCTCACCCTCTACCTTTTTTCTATTAGTTTCCTGGTTTCCAGTTTAATTTGGGGTTGGACTTGTGTTTTTGGTCAGCTCAAATTGGACCGGATTTTCGGGTCATTACAGTTGGTATCAGAGCTTAAGTTAAGAATTACCTTGGCTCTGTGGCGTGACTCGGTAGAGATAGGGTTAGTAATGCCCTAGATTGAGTTTGCGTGTATATATACGAGTAAACATACTTGTTATTGATATAAAAATTGTTTTATATTGTGGAGATTCATTGGTTGAGTGGTTTATGGGTTCTGGTCGATTAGTTTGATCCACTGTATCGGTAGGAGTTTATAAACACTCGAATACGATGGGTCGACACGATATGTTTTGAAAAGAGGGTAAATTAAAATAAATTTACCCAAGGTATATCTTGATATAGAGAAGATATATATATCAAAATTATAATATATTAGATATATTGGTTGTGATTATGATCGAGTAAGATTATAAATTTAATGGTTATGTGAATAACCAATCAGAATTCGTATAAGTGTTACGAAATGAATTGAATCTGGAATTTAAACCAGAAATTGAATTAAAATTCTAGAAAAAATGGGATAAGTGTTTGTAAATGGATTTGGATTAAAAATAAGGAAAATTTAAGATCCTGGGAGATTTTAATTGTTTTATAAGCAGTGTGAATTATATTTGAAATGAATTTCAAAGTGGAAATGTTTAGAAATGGTTTTATAATATTGAACTCGCTTCGATCACTGGAAAATAGATTCTGATGATGACAGCTGCATCATCACTATTCATTTTCGAGTTGTAAGTGACGAATTACTACCAGAGATACTGTTTTGAATTTATTTTGGGAAAGATAAGTTGTGTTGAATTTCAAAAAAAGAAATTTTGATTTTTGATAAGAGTAAACTGTTTAAAAACTCCCAGGAAAGACTGTTTTAATTAAAAATAAATTTAACAGAAATTTGTGAAAGCAAATTGGAGTTTAAAATAAAGCCAGTTAAAGTGGTAACTGAGATTGAATCAGAATGATATCAAGGCAATTTGGATTGTGAGATTCAAATTTGACGTGTAATGTGATAATCAAGTTAGGAGTTAGGAATCGAGAATGAAACTCGAGTTTGAAATGATATTTGGCTCGGATATAAGCAGATTGGAATTTGATTGGGATGACCCTTGTATCCGCTGAATTGATAAAAGGTGGAAAGGTTATAATGATATGCCGACAAAAGGTACAAGTTTATATTTCTATTGGATATAAGATTTATGAGCCGAATTGGCAAGCCGCTTGGCTGTTTGATTTTCTTTTGGGTTGGAGATGGCCCAGAGAGGCGAGTTGGAGTTTGAGTTATTGACCAGTACAAAGGAGGTGCTGCCGAAATTTTTCGAAAAGTTAAGGCGTTAGAAAATTTTCAGGATTTTTGAAAATTTTCGTTGATAAGAATTAATTAATATTTAATTGAAATTAAATTGGTTCAGTTGAAAACTGAAGTTAAGAAGTGAACAAATAAGTTCTAACCAGTCGATAGGGTCGTTCTCTACCTTAGCAATTTCGAGGACGAAATTATTTTAAGTTGGGAAGATTGTAATGACCCGCATTTGCAGAGGTATTATAATTAATTTATTTAATTATTTAAAAAGGTGATTAAAAGGATTTAATGGTCGTGGAATTAAATAATGGTGAATATTTAATTAAAATAATAAATTAAATAATATATTTAATTCTGAAATAATCAGAATTGGCTGAAATGGCGATATCGTGTGAATTGGATCATCCGTGATATTTAATTCAGCTTGGAATTGAATTTGAATAACGAATATATTATATAAACGACAGTTTGAACGTAGAGTTATAATATAATTAAAATCGAGCTCGAAATGGCGCTGTAGTTCGTAAATTGGCGATTCGAACTTCAACTGAATGTACAGGATTCGTTTTAAGCCGGATTTCTGTGAAACAAGAAACGTGTGGAGCTGGTGGAGTATATCTTTCTAGTGGAAGAGAAAAATCAAGATTTCGTCGTGAAGATTTTGATTTACTTCCATATCAAATTCTAGAAAAGTCATTGTGGAATTCCTTTATAATTTATAAAGGAATTATTTATATTTTAAAAAAGGAATTTCAATATAAATCGAATATAGGGTAGACCCAGATTTGAAATATCAAGTTAGAAATTCATATAGGAATATTCTAGAGCTGTATGGTATTCCACTGTGAATATATACGATAATATTTATTTATAAATATTAAATTTAATTATATTTAAATATATTTATATATTTAAATGGGTCATCCAGAGCTTTGAAAATACCCACTTTTGCAAACGCAGTCGGAATTCGACGAAACTAATTTTGTTGGATTCGCAACATCAAGTTATTGTTAGATTCCAAGTTCCATGATTTTTAGAGTCACTGTATGGCCGTATGGAATTTTAGAGTGAAAAATAGTCAGTATTTCGACAGTTAAAAATACGCTGTGTGAGCAAACGGAGTCGGAATTCGACGAAACCGGTTTCGTTGGGACCGGAGTGTCGAACTGAAGGTGCATGTCTATTTTCATGATTTTTGGGTATCGTACATGATCATAGGGATTTTTAACGATAAGTAAAAACAACGACTGCTTATAAAAGAATATTTAAATCGAATATAATATTATATAAATTACTTATAAAATGTCCTAACCTAAACCTAATTCCTTTCTTCAACAAAATCCCGCCGTCACTCCTTTTTGGTGCTTCAGCAAAATAGAAACCTTCTTCAAAAATAGACAATAATTCAAATAAAATACTAGAAATCACTGTGTATATGTATTTGGATTCCTGAGCTTATCCTCTTCAAAACTAGTATGGGTTTGTTGACTTTCGATCAATGTTCTGTCGCACCAAATTTTTACAGCATGTATTCCTAGATCTAGGGTTCCATTTTTGTTGAGATGAGAGCGCAAATTATCGGATTTCAGGGTTGAAGTTAAGTTCGGGGGATCGAGTCGAGTTTGCTGACCAAAATTTGAATGATTCGAATCATTTTTGGTTCGCTATTTTAAGCTGCTACGATGAAGACGAGTTCGAACGCATTTCAGGTGCGTGTATCGAGTGTAAGGTTTTTGTGATGAAAAGGAAGGGATGTGAACGAGAAGTTTAATGGTGTTAGGAACTTGGGAAACCCTGAAGTAGAAGTGGAGATTTATTGAGGGAGAATCGGAAATGGTTTTGATGAAGTTAGATCGTGATTTTGGTTCTGTCGTGGAAGATGAATGGAACAGTTTATACAGAGCGGGTCTGGAAGGTTATTGGGCCGGGATGGAGTAAATGGGGGTGAGGCCCAAATGGTTAATTAATTTAATTTAATTCTCTTTTAAATATTTGTATGAACTTTAAATGACAATAACTCGATCATACTTTATCAGATTGACGAATCGTAAGTTTTGTTGGGATCGTATGGACGGACACTACGAAATGGAACTGATTGGGAGTGGATTGGGGTTCATTACAATTTATGGCGAAATAAGTTGTTTGATTCAAATCAAACAAACAGTTTATCATTCTTTAACGATGAACTGCAAATGTGAGTAAATCTCACTAAACCTGAACAGTTTATAATTTCATGTTGTATTTTTTGAACTGTTAAATATTGGCTGATTGACTGTGTGTTGACTGTTTGATTGAACTGCTAGACAGTTAGTTGAATTTCTATATTGATTCTGTTTAACAGAATATATCATATGGGACTGAAAGTGATGTTGATTTTATTGTGTAACATCTGTGGATGCAGGGAAACAGGTTGGAGGAATCCGACTGGATTCCTCAATAGTTATTTTATTGTTTTTCATATACTTTGATATATGATGTGAATTATAACCTGTTGTTGATTATGTGTGTATGGACGATATTGGACATCGTAATTTGATATGTTAAACACCATAAAATACCGGGATTTGGAGAAAAGGGGAATTTGTCAAAGTGAATACTGAAAAGAGAATATTTATAAAATCAGAGGATTTTACAAAAGAGAATATTTATAAATAGAATATTTATAAATAGAAATATTTATAAATGGAATATTTATAAATAGGAAATACGTTTAAGTGGAATTATAAATGAAGGGAAATCTTTATAAATGGAATATTTATAAAGTGAATTATTAATTTGTTAAATAAATAAGATAAGATAATGGATTATTTATTTGTTAATTAAATAAGATAAGATAATGGATTATTTATTTGTTAAATAAATAAGATAAGATAATGGATTATTTATTTGTTAAATAAATAAGATAAGATTATGGATTATTTATTTGTTAAATAAATAAGAGATATTAAATGAGATATTTATTTGTTAAATAAATAGAAGATTATAAAGGAAACATTTAGAATAAATAAATAGTATAAAATAAATGAGATATTTATTTGTTAAATAAATAGAATGAGATAAAAGGGTTGTGTTTGTTGGGATAATAAATAGGATATTAAATGAATTATTTATTTAGTAAATAAATAGGATACATTAAAGAGAATATTCATTCAGGAAATAAATAAGGTATTATAAAGGAAATAATTAGAGTAGAATAAATAAAGATATACAAGGAAATATTTGTAAACCAATTACAAATAGGATTGAAAAGGAAATAGTGTAAAACCATAATCATATAGATGATAAAGGAAATATTTGTTTAGAAAACAAATAGATTATAAAGGAAATATTTATCTTTGGATAAATAGATATATATAAGTCTAAACTTATATATGAAGAAGTAAACAGATAAAAGGAACAGATTTGATTTATAAATCATATTTATAAATTAAGTTAAATATTTATCATTTGGATAAATAGAATATATAAGTCAGGACTTATATAAAGAAGTAAGAATCGATTTCAACATCGATGATTGAAACTGAATAAGGACAATGAGTTTATCAGTTAAGGTTAATCAGTTAGAGTTAAACCAGTTGGGTTAACCTGTTAGGTTAAACCGTAGAGTTTGACCAGTTAGGTTAAACCGTAGAGTTAAACCAGTTAGGTTAAACCGTAGAGTTAAACCAGTTAGAGTTAATCAGTTAGAGTTAAACCAGTTAGAGTTGATCGATAGAGTTAAATCGAACTAGAGTTATCGAAGTGAGATAATCGAATCTGCGATATTCGAAGTGAGATAATCAAATCAGAAATATTCAAAGTGAGTTGATCGAATCTAGTTATTCGACAGGAGTTAAATCGAATAAGATTTATTCGAAGAAAGAGGTTATCGAATATAAGTATTCGAAAGTAAGCAAATCGAATTAGTTATTCGAATAGAGTTAAATAAATAAGAGTTATTCGAATAGAGTTAAATAAATAAGGGTTATTCGAGTTAGTTGTCGATTATAGTTTAATCGAAAGGAGTTATCGATTATAGTTTAATCGAAAGGAGTTATCGATTATAGTTTAATCGAAAGGAGTTATCGAATTAGTTATTCAAAAGGAGTTATCGATTATAGTTTAATCGAAAGGAGTTATCGAATTAGTTATTCGAAAGGAGTTATCGATTATAGTTTAATCGAAAGGAGTTATCGAATTAGTTATTCGAAAGGAGTTATAGATTATAGTTTAATCGAAAGGAGTTATCGAATTAGTTATTCGAAAGGAGTTAAGTAAGGAGTTAAGTAAAAAGAGTTAATTGATTAGGGTTAAATAAATAGAGTTAATCGAATTTATTTTATTCAGGGAAAGGTTTTAGAATCTAGTTATTCGTAAGAGAGATTATCAAATATAGTTATTCGAATGGAGGAGTTATCGAATAGAGATTTATTCGAATGAGAGTTACATAAGGAAGTGTTAAAGAGTTAAAAGATGAACTTACCCTATTTCGAGATTTGAAATGTTGTTCAGTTAAGGTCTGAGAGGTAGTTATACCCCAACTTGATTGACTTCGTTTTTAATTTAGAAATGGTTAAGGTTCGAGAGTGAAAGTGGTTAAGTGAATTTAGTAAATAAGTATAGTGGTTTGAGTTGTCATCGTGATGTTGATTTAAACATCTGTTTAAATCCAAGTAAAGAAGATTTGGAAATGTTTTCCAAATAGAATCAAAAACGTAATCAAATATTGTAATAGGAAATATGAATATATATATATATATAGATATATATATATATAGATATATGATTGATGATTGATTGGTAGAATTTCCATCTGGAAATAATATCGTTGTTTGCATACGTGTTTTCTTCGATAGTTAACTCACCGACTATCAAAGTTTTTTGACCATTTTAACGTTGTTAATATGGAGAGACCGGTTGGATTATTATCCAAAGAACCACTCTGTATTGGCATAAGCATTGCAAATAATATATGCCAAAGAAAATTTATGACGGAGTAAAGTGCAAGGGCTATTGTATAAGTCTTAGATAACAGTGCCTAAGATGGATGTACTGAATAGTGCCTTCGGTTCATCCTGTTCCTGGATGACTTGTATGGATGAATGTCTGACAGAGTATTTCCAGAAAGGTCACGTACATTGATTTCTTCAACCGTACCAAGAGTGGAAGCGGAGAAGGAAACTTCTTTAGCTAACACGTAATGTACTGTTGCAGACGTCAATTAGTGATTTTCGATGGATCCGACAATGTGGCATTCGAAGTGAATCTGATGTGATGATAAAGCGTAACCTCTGGCCTCAACAACTAGGAAATGACAAAAATTGGGCAGGAAGCATGGCTAAGTCGGTCGCTCCAAAGTAGGGTGTATAATCACCTATCTAGAGAATATTCATTTGCTTCTAAAATATATCAATGCTGTCCCATATACATACGGGAAACGGTTGCTGATCCCAACCGTTGGTGATATACATTCGATACACTCAAGCGAAATGAGTGGTCGGTCATGTGTGGCTGAGTTGCAAGATGTTCTTGTTGAACTCCATTGTATCGTTCCTAGAGTACACTGATCGGAAGGTGGTTCCATACCTTGTCATAGTTGGAAATCCATTACCCAATACGTGCTTGCGGTTTTGATTATATACTATATATGTAGAACGTGATATGAAAGCGTTTCTCCTAGATGAGTATTATGTTGTGGTTGATAGACATTATTATAATATCAAAAGTTTTTTGATATAAAGATATTTTGGATTCTCATAAGGGAAAAACCCGTTCCGTTATATGGCGTGGTCTTATGAGATATTGTTTACTTGTTTAAACTGTTTTACTCATACCAGTCCCATGACTGACCCGGAGTTTATTTGTTTGTTTCCCCTAAACTCTTGGGTGCCTAAATTTGTACGGGCAGTCAAGTAGTCGGGATTTTACAGATACAATTGGAGAGATTGGAGCAGGAGGCTTCAAGATTCTATAGCTATAGTTATTTCCGTTGTGTTGTAAGTGTTGTACTCTGATAAGTGCTATTGTGTACATATACTGTTTGTATTTCAAAAGTTATGTTATATTTTATTCGTTCCGCTGTGAGATTCGTGTTTACTCTGATGATGATGTTCTTCTTCTTCTTCTATTCTATAAGTTCTATCTTATCTTTCCTCACCCTCTACCTTCTTTCTATTAGTTTCCTGGTTTCCAGTTTAATTTGGGGTTGGACTTGTGTTTTTGGTCAGCTCAAATTGGACCGGATTTTCGGGTCATTACAGAAAGGGATTATCAGATTCAAATGAAAACGGTATGAATTGACGTATGAGCTATTCTACATCAGATTCGCTCATTTTTCCTATTTTCTTGCAAATCTACAGATATGAAAGTATCTCCTTTTCAGAATAATTGTAGATCTATAAGAATTTGGGAATTGTAGGCCTAAAAGATTATTCGGATTTCTGATTTGGATGCTTTCAGGTGAGTGGGAAATTTATATACAAAGTTATAATAGCCTATTTATCTTGTTGAACTAGATCTCAAAATATATGTCTAATATCATTAGATCTGTTTATAATATTGTTGAATTTGAAATGATACCTATCAGATCAGCTTATAACTATTGTCAAAACTTGAAAGCATTGAATTGTGGTTATGAATAATATTGTTGTAGGCTTACTTAAATTATTTATACATATTGCCTACAATTTTGTTAGGAAGTATATTGTGGTTGTTGCAAAACACTATAGATCTGGAAATCAGTCCCATTAAACACTATTTAGATGAAGTTATATTCCAGTTCTCTAGTTTTAGTATTAATTTATGAATTGTGTGATTTTGATTTAAAAGACATAAACCTGTTTGTATTCAATGTTGTTAGGGTTTTGGCTTAGTTGTTGTAAATATGTCGTTTTCTCCTTTTTGAATAAAAAGACAATATTTTGAAACCCACAAGAAGTGTAATAAAAGATCGAAAAAGGAAAAGTTGCGTAAATGTACGTATAAATATAAATTTAATATTTGTGCGTAATTTTGCGTCAACTATTCCAAAATATACATAAACATATATATTTCTTATGGTTATAAATATGTCAATTTACAATAAATATAGCTAATGATCTTTTTTTAAGATTTAGAACCTTATGTCAAGATTGAATACAAAAAGGAATGTTTGTTTATTGATTAAATCAAAATATTAAATTAACGATAACAATAATAAAGGAAGATAACTACGTTAACTGCGCAAAAATAAATATAAATATATATACATTATCTGTCCGGATCTACGTAATCATCAAAACATACATTATATTGAATGTTTGAATATTTGAACGATATTCATTTATGGAATAATACATGTAAATATAATCCATATTAAAATAATATTTTTGTGGTGACCATTGTAGCAATTAATGTGACTGGTTTCTATAAATAGGACCACAAGTAAATAAATAACAATTGTAACTGAGGTTGATTGGGGGAAAGTGAATTTAATTAGGTAATTAAGTCTAATGGTTACAATTCCTAAGATTTATTAAGATTAATGTTGTAAGCTCCAATTAGGGAATTTAACTTATAATCACATTAAGACACGAGGTTAAGCTCAACTTGAGGTAGAAGTCTGCCCGGAAATGACAGGCAAATCCAGCATTCACAAGTGGTCAGCTTAATGAGAGAGGTCTGATGCATATATATATATATATATATATATATATATAACAGACAATAAATAAATAAATAAATAAAAATTAGCAATGTGTGTTGGGGTACAACAAATAGATATTTCGGGACAGATAAGATAAGGATATCCATTGATAATTAATGTCTTAGGAAAATTATGGTTGTTAGGCTCATAAATGACATTAATTGTAATCAATGGTCATAAAAGGAAATTAAATATTAATTGTTGCCTTCGGAAAATATGACCGTTATGGTTAAAGGGCAATAAACATATAAAAATAAATAAATGAAATAAAAAGGGGATTATGAGGTATTGATGGTTTTTTAAATTACAAAGTCCAATTAGGGAAAATAATCAAATAAATATCCTAGGATAAGGAGGATATAACTTTACTTATTATACAAGCTAATATAGAACTTATAATTAAAAGTTAGGATTGGACTTGGTAGGTTAATGATGTGAAACATTACTAACCATAGGAACCCGTGATGATAATTGACTATGTGAGTGTGGTATTTCCATGAAGGGAAACTAAACGGGAATAACCCAATAAAGTGGCCTACTTCATCCCAATTGGGAAAAGCATTAAAGGCTAAATGGGATACGCACTTAATAATTTTCATGTATAGTCTACTTGCTTGGGTCTTAAGTGGCTTGGGTCGAGGATTCCACCTGAGAGTAGATCTTTCAGTCTAGGGAGCTTAAATGGCAAGTGTGTGAGGCCTACCCAAACCTGGAAATCTATAAATGTCAGATATGACTACCTATCCTACGGGAAGTAGTAAGCGACTAAGGAGAATATCAAATAAGGTCAGTTAGATGGTAAAGCGAAACGCCCTCTCTTACCATACATGGGGTGTGGGTTTGTATGCGTGAATGATCAGCCTTAACTGGTAGGTCCCCGTAGCTAGTGCACTCTAGTTTATGATAACATTGAATAAATCATCGAGGAGTATTAACTGACCAACAGGTCTGACTAGTGTCATAAGTGATCGGGAGAATCCACCCTATCTGTCATTTGATAGTGGGGCGTTATATAATAAGGGATGGGCGAATGAATATATATATATATATATATATATATATATATATATATATATATATATATATATATATATATATATAAAGAAACTCCGTAATTAGGGGCCCACTCTCGATTTAATAACCAGTCATGTTCTGGTATAAAAGGCTTTATAAATATATGCATAAATGTTCTATTTCGATATCATATTATTGGGTATACTACCTTGGGAAGGGTAGTTAGAGTCACACGTAACCATATTAATAAGGATATGCTAGAGTCGCTAACCTTGGTGGGCATACATCTTAGGTTGAACCCAATGGGACACATTTATGTATTATAATCTATGTTATACATTTCATGTTCACCAGAATCTTGTTGTTCAGACCCACTCACTATAAGAAAAAACGCAAATAGCGACAAATTTTTAGCAGCAGAAAATTCCATCTAGCGACGGATTTTTGTGGAATCTGTAGGGGACATTTTATAGGATTTTTTATTTTAACTTGTTTTACTATATTACCATCGAGTTCTAGTTTCCTTCGTTAAATTATAGCTAATTGCAATAGTTTAATGTCACTATTTTTTCGCCGCTGAATTCCATTGCAATTTAAGGAAGTTTACCATAATGTATTTTTTGAAGCTACTTTATACTAGGTTTTTAAGGGATTTGCAAGGACTGGTATGTGTATTCTTCTTAAAATGTTTTACTATTATGTTTCTAATAAGTAATTGATAAGTGAAATTAAATATTAAATAATTAATGTGAGAAACAATATACTAATAACAAAAAATAAATATTTACTATTAATAGTAAATAAAGTTCAATAGTTAGTATTGACTAATTAATAATTGCTAAATAATTAAGAGACAATAATAATTATTAATATAGATTAATAAGTAAATTTTAATAACCAATGACTAATAAGTAATTTTTAATAACCAATGACTAATAAGTAATTTTTAATAATTAAGAAGTAAAATTTATTATCTAGTATCTAAAATTTAATAATTATAATTGATGTTTAATAGGTATTAATTCAAAAATCAGAACTTTTTTATTTTCTA
The DNA here is from genome assembly GCA_030737875.1 of Allium sativum. NCBI lineage: Eukaryota > Viridiplantae > Streptophyta > Magnoliopsida > Asparagales > Amaryllidaceae > Allium > Allium sativum. The sequence continues at coordinate 250,915,788 of CM060912.1, read as the reverse complement.
AAATAAATATAAAGTTTAAATATAAACTTTTGAAGTTTTCATAATTTTAAAATAAATATAAAATTTGATAATATGTTCAAAATTTAAAAATAAGAAATTTTATAAATATTAAAGAATTCCGAAATTAAGAGAATATAAATTTAAATAATTAACGTTAATAATAATATAAAAATAACAAAAAATAAATAATTATTATTAATTGTAAATAAAATTCAATAGTTAGTATTGATTAATTAATATACTAAATAATTAAGGGGGAAAATAATTAATAACATAGTTATTATGTAGTCGTTTATAATCAATGATTAATAAGTAATCTTTAATAATCAAGAAGTAAAATTTATTATCTGGTATCTAAAATTTAATAATTATAATTGATAATTATGATATGTATTAATTCAAAAAATTAAAACTTTCGTATTTTCTAAAATAAATATAAATTTTAATATAAACTTTGAAGTTAATAAGATGAATAATTTAATTTAGGTTTATAATACTATGAATTGAACTTAATATTCTACTTCAAAACTTATTAAACTTCAATCGAACAGTGTAAACCATTTTCGGCTCCCACCAACTAAAATTTTGGCTCCTACCGGTGAAAATTGTGCCCCGCGCATTACTTCACTAGTTCATGTTATCTTCAGGCACCTCTCAAATCACACGTTTCAAAATTTAAACCCAAACCCCTAAATTTGCTTTCGCCTCCATCAAAATCAATATTGCATCAAAATTCCTAAATTTACTCTCCCCATCGTTCGCTTTTGCCTTCTTCCCCGCTATCGTCGCCTCCTTCCTCTTCTTACTCCCAGATCTGCGCAGTTATCCCAGAGCTACTTGCTCCCAGATCAAGCTGTATCCTAGCACTCCGAAAACCTTTTCTGTGGTTTAAAACCTCATTTACCCGTTAATTAACCAAATTTTGAATCATCTGCGTTCAAGGATCAACCATTTTGATGTTCGATCAGATCTGCAGTTCAACGATTCAGTTTGAAATTCGAAAGGGTGAGTTCCTATTAATTGATTCTCAGGACAACAATTCGGTGTTCATCTTCTGTTAATGGCAGCCTATTGATTTCTGCATATCATTATTTCGGATAATTACATTTTAATGGGAAAAAAAGGTTTATCGGTGATGAATTTATGCCGACTAGTAAACATAAATCGTACTGGCAAAGTCGACTTGTTCATATTCCAGACTATATTGTCGAACCTGGGGTATTGCAATTAGACCCCTGGACCACATGTTGATGGGAAGGTTTTGTGCAACTGGTTTTATTGTGGATTCCAATGATTCTAAGTTGGGTTATCAAGCTGTTCCACCGATCAAAGTAATGCTTACAAGATTTGCTCTGAAAATTTTCATCTGCAGATGGTTTTAGGGATTATGGTACTGAAACTTGACATGTGCTATTTAATGTTTTGTTTAGGTTTTTGGATTTACATGGTTTCAACTTCTGCTTTATAGTTTGACTAGTTTCCGAATGTAGATGCTCAAAACTTCTTGCTTGTTTTTGGGCATTTTCCAAATGTGGGGATTTGATATTATTCTTACTAGATTCTGCAATTTATTAAAAATGGAAGGTGACATAATTTCTCCTGTTTGGTTTGGCTTTAGAAGATGATGCCCAGGTCAACCATTACTTGTTAAGGATGATTTCTAGTTCTGCTTCTCAAGTTCGTTTTGTTCTAAGAAGATTGACTGGTTTTTATTTTGGTATTACGCAAGTTCTCATCAAGGATATGAAATTGAATTTTCCAATATCAAAGAAGTACTCAAGCTGAAATGAACTAGATTACAACATTTTTTTTTTCTCTGTATTTTCCCACAGGGGCGATAACATTCAAGTCAATATTATTTACTTATTTATTGTTTTATTTTTTTTAAAGTTTAGTTTAAAATCTGCTAAAGTCTCAAGTGATACTGTTCCTTTTATTTTCAGAGATCCGCTGCAAGTTCAGCTGAGACAGAAGGCATTTCCCAAATCACATGAACCGAAGAATCTATATCCAAGTTAGTACAACAGCCATCCAAGTTAATCGGTGTCCATAATGTGAGTTAACTACACTTGTGTACCACCCCTGATACATATGATAACAGTAACAGTATTACTTTTGATTAGAGTTTGATTTTTGAATCTGTTATTTTTGCTAAAACACAACATTTGAATCTGATGGTGCAATATCATCATTTGCTAGTCCTAGGCTGTTGTTTAGTACATAAAACTAGATAGTGTACTATCAAAGTTACTAAAACATTATGTAATTACTCTACTTGACATGATGCGAATCATCGCGAAGCTGTTTTGAATAAATATATGTAAAACGTACAAAATCATCAAGATAGATCAAGAGTAGAAGAAATAGCAGCAAGTAAAAGTTAGACTCCTACCTGTTAAATTTTACTTATTTTTTGTTTGATGTACTATAAATTGTCCTCTACTGTTTGTGATATTACTATGATTACCTTAACTGGATGTAAATACTATGAATTTGTGTGATGTTTTTCAACAATATGATTTACCTGAAGGCCTTGTTGCATATGTATGGAACATTTATTTTATATTCAGTCTTACATTATTAGGATCAACCATAATATGATCTGTTCATTTCGGATTTACTATCACTGTGGGATGGAACCTTGCTACCCAGTCTACCTAAATTACCTCTCAGAACAGTTGATGTTTAAAATACTGTAATAATCTATTTGGAGTTCAGTATATATCACTCTCATCATTTTTCGTTATGAACGAATCAAAAAAAATATAGGAGAGCAATCTTGTGCAAGTTTTTATACTATTCAAAACAACCTAGAATCTGAATATTTGGGCAGTCCATGCTTCTAACTAATCATTTTTTCACATATTTATTGAACAAATTGACGCAACACATACAGAGAGATTGACTTTTTGGAATTTGTAGTTGCAGCTTTGGACCTACATCAGCTTGAACGTTACAGTTACGCGTTAGCCTTTGGTTTCGTGTTTGCTTGCGACTTCGTCGTCGTCGTCATCTTAGTAAGTTAACTGGGTATGTTTGTTAGACTTATTTTGGCGTAAATATAGGGTCATGTGGTTTTAGTATGGTTATGGATGAAATATGTTTGTATTTCGAATAATGTTAGCACCAACTGAATAGTTTTGTTGTTCACAATTCAACTTGGTGTGTGAATTGATGAAGGATTATGGATGTTGTGGTTTTTTTTATGTGATTATGAATGTTCTTTTTAGTTAATATTGTTGGCTAATTTATCTTTGTTTTTTTTAATATGTTATTTATTCCAGTGTTCACAGTTGAACGATGTTGGTTGTGTGTGTGTGTATATGTATGTATTTATGCATGTATATGAATATATAATATACATGCATAAATACATACATATAATATGTGTGTGTATATGTATATGTATAGGCAGATCAGAAGGGAAATAGCGACCGATTATCAAAAAAGATATGAGGTTAAGTTTACTTCAATTTAATTTCCGTCGCTAATCCCTTGGCAGTTAGTAAGGGTTCACCAACACCTTTCATAAATGATAATTTATTATAAATTAATTATCCTTTGGTAAATAAATTAAAATTAATTATTAAATAAAATTATATTTTTATTAAATAAATAGTAAAATGACGAAAAACTGCCGGAAAACTCATGCTATATTCTATCGCTAAAATCTGACATAATTACCGTCATGGTTTTTACTGACCACCATGTTATACAGGAAATTCGTCACTAAGGCCAATACAGCGACGGATTAGAAGAGGATTCTCCTGTCGCTATATGAGGTTTTTCTTGTAGTGCCTCCTCATTATAACATCCCAAGTTTTAGAGAAGGTCGGGTTCATACAGGTGTTTAGGTTTGACTTTCGGTTCTCGTTCACTCATGCTCGGTATTGGCAAAGTGATTGCTTGAAAAGTTAATTACTTGAGTTAATACTAGTCCATCCTATTTTGTTTTCGTTGTGAGTTATCTTTATCGTACTCTGATTATGCTCATGCTCATTTGTTTGCAGGTACCAGATTTACATGCTCCATGCTTGGATGTGTTTGATTTTCGATTTTTATCGAAATTTGGGATCAGAAAAGTGTGGGGTGTCACAGTTACCACCAAATTTGACACCGAAACCAAAGATTGGTGAAGAGGTATCAGAGCACCACTGGCACCAAAAGTGTGTTTCAGAAGCAAACAACCGGCACCAGATCACTGAAGCAACCGATACCTAAAGAAGATAAAAAGGGTTGACCGAAAGCATATGATCTGAAACCCAGAACCACAAAGGAAAGGAATAAAGTAAAGCTAGAAGTAAGTAAAGGGCTATCTCTATCTGGCACCGATACCGACACCAAGGAGTAACTTCAAAACCATCGGAAGGCATACCGAAAGCATGCTGTCGCAAAGCCTGAACTAAAACCAGTAATTCGCTGAAGTAATCAGAAGTCATAAGAGGAGGGTCTATCCACACTAATTTACTTAGCGTCGATACCGAAACAGATAAAGATGACAAAAGGAACAGAAGCACGAAGGTAACATTCTGAAGACTTGCTCCCGAGATCGAAGCTTATCGCCAAAATCGAAAGCAGCTCTCGAAGCTATCAATATCAGTGGACTTAATATCGATACATTATGAAAAAAGCAGCATCAAAGTTAAGCTCTAGTGCCCGAAACCGACACTTTGAAAGCAGGATAGGCCTGATAACAATGTTCAGTAGAGAGAAAGGCGACCGAAACCATGTTGGCTTAACCGAAAGGCATAAAAGCAGCCGAAATCCTGTTGCCGCATCCGAAAGATACTTCTTTTGAGTTGATGTCAAAAGAGGGGCCAATTTGTCTATAAATAAGACCTCAGGGGTCTCATTTTGGGGAACTTTTTTCATTCCCCATCCTTGTAAAATTTTCTTATAAAGTATACACTAATTTCTAAATCAATTTAGGGATTTAATTAGACATTTCGATGTACTCAACAAAGTGATCAGTAAAGATTGAATGAAAAGTTGAGATCAATATCATGAATTTCTTCATCATTTAGGTTGTTAGTTTCTTCGATGTTCCTTCACGATAAGGTTCCATGTATAAGTCAAATTACCCGAAAAACCCTTCTACAAACCGTTTAGCTTTCTAACTTGCATTGCGCTTAGGGAACCCTTATACCAAGGCAACTGTTGGTCCTTGAGTCTCGTAAGTGTGATACTCAGCTCTTTGAAATAAGAGTAACCAATCTTTAGGCTTAAGACCTTAATATCTAGAAAATGGTGGCCTGACTCAAGCTTGCAGGAACTAAACAATCCCTTTAATTTCTCTAGATCCATATCCTTAGGCTCATTTTCTGTGTTGACGAAAAATATTGTTAACATTTTGGCACTAGAAGGAGTGCTTGAACCTCCGAACCTTTGGATAACCTTACCACATTTCTAATTGAGTTTTTCTGTCCAGGATTGGACTGGGCTTTGATGAAGCAAAAGCATAAGCAAAGGGTCCCAACAAAGATCTTACGAATCTCAAATGGTTATGTCAAATATTACTGACCCAAGAGAGATGGAAGAACAATTGTAAAGAGTGGAAGCCTTGCGAATCATCAAATGGAAAAAAGGAAGTAGAGCGATACGATACTGACACTACAACAAAAACACCATATTACAACTTTAATTTTACAACTGTGCGAAAATCACAGTTGTAATAAATGCTTTTTTACAACTGTGCAAAACGCACTGTTGTAATAAATGTTTTTTACAACTGTGAAAAAATCACTGTTGTAATAAGCATATATATCACAACTTTTCTTTTTTGTCTGTTGTAATAGCTAATATATACTAATTAATTTTTGATAATTAATAGTTAAATTAGAAAGTTGTTTAAACTTATTTTTAGTAACTCTTTTTTCTATTTCTTGTATTAGAGACCTATTAAATATTAATAGCAACTTATATTTGATAATTAGTAATATTAACATTTAAGAATAATTCATATTCAATAATAAATTTACAAATTAACACTAATTACTATTGGATTAGATAAAAATTGCTTAATTGATGATTAATAAATAATAGTTACTTTTTAAAAATTACTATTAAATATTTAATAGTATATAATCAATATTACCAATTAATAACCAATATTAAAAATTAATTTTCAGAAATTATTAATAATAAAAATCAATTATATAAATATTTTAATTAAATGTTTAATAATGAATAATATTAAATATTTTAATTAAATATTTAATAATCTATAAATGACTGTTAACAATTAATATTAATAATTCGTATAATAAATAATAATAATATTATTATTATTAAAAAATAATTTTTTAACATTTAATAATTAAGAATTAGCCATTAATATTAAAAATTAAGAAGTAACAACTAATATCCAGTAATTAATTTTTGATAATCAATAATTAAATCAAAAAGTTATTTAAACTTATTTTCAGTAGTTCTTTTTTCTATTTGTTGTAATAGAGACTTATTAAATTTAATAACAACTAATATTTAATGATTAATAAAATTAACATTTAAGAATAATTGATAATTAATATTCAATAATAACTTTACAAATTAATACTAATTACAATTAATTACTATTAGAAATTAATACTTAATAATCGGATGGTCATGGCAATGATAATGCAAAACAATGAAATAAAGGCGGTAAAGTTAATAATGCGACCGATGGAAAACTGGAGGTCACGGAAATGCGCAACGTTGAAACAAAGGCGGCAAAACTAAAAATTTAGCTCTAAAGTAAATTCGCGTCTTGTATTTCCGGTGGCTTCTCTTCTATTATTAAATTCGCGTCTTCCAGAAAGTCGATCCCAATTCCTCCTTTTGAATCGATCCCAACATGTATTCGCTCTCTTCCGTATGTCTAAATCGATCGCAATTCCTCCTTCCTCTGAAAAAACTACGCTTCAATAAACTCCAATTGCTAATTACCTCAAAATCGATCCCAACTCCGATGAAGGGGTCACTGAAGCAATCGTGTAGGGCCCGTTGCGTCTCCAGAGTAAACTGTTCGCTGATAATCCAGTGACATCCGATCATTTGAACTTTAAGCTGTCAAGCGCGACCGTAATTGACAGACTTTGTAGAACACAGACCCTTCTGCAAATAAAAATTAACGCAAGTGTTAACTGCAACAATAGCAGAGATCAATTTGCTACTCCCTCGAAATAAATCGAACCGGAGGATTGATTTGAGACAAATACACTACGGGAAGAAGGCGATTCAGGTTTTCTTTCTGTCAACCGGGCTTGTTTTTCTCAAGTAGAATTTGTCTTGGATCATTGAACTTTTTGTTTTATTTTCGTAGTTGTCTAGATTTAATTTGATTTTTGTTGTTTCCATTTGGATGTTTAATATCGACCGTTACGCATCGGGGTTTGTCTCTTGGTTAATTTTGAATCATTAGAATCGGTTTGAGGTTGGCTTTACTCCTTAATTGGTAATTTTATTAGGTTTTAATCTAGATTGTGATTCATCCCAATCAATGGTTTAGTTTTATAGCTTTGCTGCTTTTTTGGGATTTTAGCTGGAGAATTGCGGTGGAGTACATTTTTGTTACCGTTGTGACTTTATGGGTTTTGTTTGATTTTATTTTCTTTAACTGGAAGGATAAATAAGGTAACTCAATAGTAAATTTCCATACCCAGAAACACCGATTTTGATTCTGTTGGGTTTGTGGTGACTGATGAGTAGTTACTTTGTTGGTGTTTGTTGTTAGCTTACCTAAAGGCAGATAGCTATAATCATAGTTTGTTTCTGCTACCATTGTATTCACTTATATTTTTTAATTTTACATTTTCTATTGGTGGAATTAATTGGGTTTTGGTCTAGGCACCTGGAGTTGCTGGGCCTGGAGACTGCGGAGGGGCGCTTCTATATGCTTTTTCACTTCCTATGGATCCACTAATTCTACTACCAGCTGTCTCCCACCATTAGTTGGCCATTGTAGGTTGTATAGGGCATCCCTTGTGGCTACAGCTTCTTCTATTGACGAATAAGTGACATAGCAATGAGTCTTGATCTGGTCCATCCAGAAATCAGAAACAGTTCCAGTTTTTGCAAGTAATTCCTGGATAGCTTTCAAAGTAAAAGGGCGCAGAAAGCGGCCAATCCTCATAAAATTTGTAGCTGGCTTTAACGATGGTGGAACTATTCTTTCTTTTGGTGTGGCATCTCCACTAACTGAAGAACTGGACCTATTAATTGGTTTTCTGAGCATAGGTTGGAGAATAACTTTTGTTATATCATCTGTTAAATTGGATGTTTGTGAATCAGAATCTGTAGCAATTGTTTCATTCCAGCAGCGCTGACGCTTTGGTTCATTATTACTTTTGGACTCAGCTTGTTCTTCAACTTTTCTTATTTCTGTCATACAAGTGGGTTTGGATTCTTCCTCAAAATTCAAATCCTTGTTCTCACGAGAGAACCCATTTTGTAGAGTTTGTTCACATCTTTTTTTTAAGATGTGAACAAAACACTCAGCCTCTATTGGTGCAATCAGGGGGACTCATATGTGCTCCCCGATTTCCACTAATAGGCGCCGAGTGTTTTGTTCACGTTCCTTAAAAAAGGTGATCTGAACTCACTAACCAAAGCATCGATTGGTTTTTTTCAATGTCCTCTTCAGATCGAATTCAAGAACTAACGAAGACAATGGAGCAGGTACTAATAAATACTCAAATTCTCAAATTTATTTATCATGCATTGAGCTGAATGTCCCTGACTATGGTTTTAGTATGACTTTTGTTCTAAACATTAATCTTTTCTTATTACTTGGTTCATGCAGACAATGGTGTCATACCAACTGGACCTAATGCCAAGCAACTAATCTAGACAATGGTGTCATACCAACTGGACCTAATACCAAATGTTATGTTTTCAGACAATGAACTAACAACATATGGGAGCTAGCCTCAACATTGGAATCGGTGCTGTTTGTTAAGTCATTTAAATTATTCTCAGAAGTGATTTTCAGTTGAAGATGCAAATGGAGAGATGATGGCGGTTGGAAAGCCAACCAGTCTAATGGTGAGCCTCTTATTGACTGAACTTTGTCAATTCACTGTGGCTTCTGGAGAGATGGCAAGCATCAAGAATGCGCTGTGTTTGATCTCTTCTTTCGGAAAACCCTTGTTGAAGATTTTGAATTATTGTGTTTTTGTTGTAATATGGTCATTATAAAAATCGTAGCTCTTGTTGAAGATTTTGAATTATTATTTGTAATACAACGGTGTTGTCTAAAACTTATTGTTTGTAATATTTAATATTTTAGTATTTTAATAAATTAGTTTGCAAATAACTGTAATATACGATTTGCTTATGGAGTATTGCTATATTTAGTGTATTGTTCTTTTCAGTTGCGAAAGATGTTTATTTTTTAAAAAACCCAAATGTCAATCACAACGGTGCATAACAGTTGTAGTAGATTTTATTACAGCGGTGCATAACTGTTGTAATAAAGTTTATTACAACTGTGGAAAAAAGTTGTAAAATTTACATATTACAACGGTGTTGCAACAGTGCAAAAAAGTTGTAAAAGATATTAGTCTATTACAACTTCTTAATACACGACGGTTTTCCCACCGTTGTAATATGTATATTACAACGGCGTTCCACCGTTGTAATAGGGTCATTTTGTTGTAGTGTGATTATTGGAGCAACAGCCCTTTCCATATAGGACAAATCCCAACAGTTGCTCTAAGTGGTTCTACATCAAAGGAGCATAACCTATTCTCTCACATAAGCAAAGTCATCCATGAACAAACTAAGGGAATGGTATTCGAACAAGGGATAATGAGAGACTTCAACCGTTTCACTTTTAAGCGGACTAAAAGAATTGCACTTCAGTCTCATGATACGTCGAAAAGAAGTTTTGAAGACCAAAATGAAGCAACAAGGATAAGTGACAAAAGTGCTAAGTTCCAGCGACAAGGAGAAAACTTTGTGTCAAGGCTACCAAAAGAATGTCACCTTACCACTTCTGGAAATATCTACTTCCTAACCAAACAAGAGCTTAACTTCTAGCCATCTACAAAGAAGAAGCCCAAATACGAAAGGAAACTAGGAGGGCCTTATTGCCACTATCATTTGATGAATGGACATGAAACCAACCACTGCAAATTTATTGAAGGAATGATTATCAAGCTCTTTAATCAAGGCCAATTGCAACACTTTGTAAAATAATCAAACTAAGTCCAACAAAAGTCTTCTTGTTAACCCCATTGTGAAACGCGATATAAAAACAATGTGTTAAAAGCATATATGATAGATCAGTCAACATTGTTATAAGTGATGGACCGGGAAGTTTTTAGTCTATCGACCGGGTAGTTTTTAGGTGATGGACCGGGTAGTTTTTTAGTGATGGACCAGGGAGCTTTTTAGTCTATGGACCGGGCAATTTTTAAGTGATAGACCGGGCAGTTTTATAGTCTATGGACCAGACAGTTTTCTAGTCTATGGACTGGGCAGAAGTTCAAAAAATGGACCGGGCACAAATCCTGGATCTATGCACACAAAATTACAGTTTGGCCACTCCCTCCGAACTTTGCCTATAAATACCCCGTCATTTCTCGCATGTTGGAGGTGCCGAATCTTCTCTCCACGAAACGCTGCCCAACTCATTTCTCCACCACTCCAAATCACTCCAACCTTCATTAAAATTCTTCCAAGCTTAAACTCAACATCTCTACCGCCATGAAATCATTAAAGATCGCTTAAGTGCTCAAATTGTTGAAGATCTACTCCAACAATCGTTGCAAACAAAGAGATCTCATCATTTCCATGGTGAAAATGAGTGAATCCAAAGATTAAAGAGAAGAAATAAAGAGAAATATTGTAAAAGAGAGAAAATGAATGAAGTTAGAGAAATCATGTACCTTGTAAATTCATTGATGATAATAAAAGCACTCTTCAAAGTGGACGTAGGCCAAATCTAGGCCGAATCACTATAAATCTCTGTGCTCTTACCTTTTTTTGTGTTTGTGGCTACCACTTTTCTAGATCTAAATTGTTTGTGAAGTGTTGAAAAACACCTTGGGGCGTTAGTGCCATTTTTAGCATTAACATTTTTGGCGCCCACCGTGGGGCCACATCCGCATCCTGAAGGATAAGTGATTTGTCAGAGATCCTAGAATTGAAGGCTTAATTTTTACGATGGTTTCTCAAAATATAAAATCCAAGCCAATTGAGATATTATCTTCAAAATTCAAGAGTTATTCTAAGAAAATGTCGACGAAAATGCCGACTAGTAAATCCAAAAGAGCTCCGGACTCAGGAAATGTTGTAGATAATCCCACTACACTGCAAACAAATCTCCATGAAGTTGGTCAATCCTGAGAAGAAGGAGCTGGTGTGACTAGGAATGAATTGAATGAAGTTGTCGCTTGTTTGACTCAGCAAATGGAGATCTCAAACAAAGCCATGATGGATAAAATATAAGCCCTTGTCGCTACTCAAACCAATACGGCAAAGGCGAACATCAACGTAAACCTTGCGGATAATGCCAACTCTTCCTCTTCAAGTCCCAATCATGATCGTTCGGCTCAAGAGATTGATGAGTCGAATAATGGAGAGAATGAAAAATCTAAACAAATTGGTAAGAACCGTTCCACAAGATGACCTTCTTGAACCGTGGTTAGTTCCATCAATGGGGCACCTCCTCAAGGAGGTCTAGGGCCCCGGATCGGGATCCGAAACCAAGATCATTCGCTCAAAAAAACATCTAGCAAAGGTGGTGGCGCCCGCTCCATGAGTCAACACGGTGAAGAAGAACGTCTTTTGGGCACGGTGAGGAAGATCATGCAAGAGAACATAGAAAGAAATGACGACAATAAAGACTGGGAATTCGCCCCTAGTAAGACTCCTCTCATCGATAGAATTTGTAAGGCCAAGTTCCCAAAAAGGTTTACTCCACCAACAATTTCAGCTAATGGTGGGACTAGTGATCCCAATTTGTTCTTATACAAATACGATCAACACATGGATGGTGCATGAACCACAGAGAGATCAAATGCTTATACTTCCCTACCTATCTCGAAGGATTTGCGTCACTCTGGTTCACCCGGTTGCCATCAAAATCCATGGATAATTTTTCTGTCTTGACAAAGAAAATCAAAAAGCAGTTTAGGCTGCAAGCCACCAAAGTCAAAGATGTGATGTCACTCAACGACTTGGAGCAAAGACCGAGAAAATCAGTTAAAGCCTTTCTGACTTGATGTGATGCTGCTGCAGCAGAAGTGGCAGATCTAGAACATCGACTGGTTTTGATGGCACTAAACTGGGCTATAATCAAAAAGTCGGAGCTCGGGGGGTGGATCAAGATGAAGAAGCCTACCACCTTGAAGAAATTCTATAAAAAAAGAAAAAGAATTCATCAGTGTGGAGGATGACCCTTGCCTTTTTCAAAATGTTTCCAAAAGCAGTGCCATGGAAGATTAAAAAAAAAGTAATGATACTCAAGGTGACGAGAAGAATGCCAGAGGTCTGAAAAGGAAACCCGAGGACAATGGAAAAGCAGAGAATGATAACAAATGATTCTTCTTTATCAAATCCGAAGAGTTAACTCCTCTAAATGATATCCCGGAAAACATCTTCTTTGCCACCAAAGATGCAGGATATTATCCAACTTCATGACCAATCAAAGTAGATGATAAGGCAACTAATTTCGGAATGTTCTGTCACTACATAACCAGCTTGGTCATGATACTAATGAATGTAAATACTTAAAGGCCCTGATCGAGAAACTGATTACAAAAAATAAGCTGCAAGATATGTGAACTAGGTCACAAGTAACTAACACCTCTTCAGCCGCTCAGTGACGAGTTCAAGCTAATGACAGTTGATAGAGTTCAAATGTTCAAAGCCTGGAATAATGACCTTCCGCGTCAACTCTTAGCTAAAAACATTGTTTATTTCTTATGAAAGTTGTTGTAATTTCTTCTTACAATTATAAAGCCACCATGATTGAGGGCATTGTATCCAAACATTTACTTATTCTGCTATTGATGAAGGTTGTACTCAATCAATTTTTACGATGCCTTGCAAAATTCTGTTGCTAGCTTAGAATTGCATGGTTCTAAAATTGATTTAATATTGCAGGCTATCCAAGGAGCGCTTTCTTTCTCATGGTTCAACACGACTGGGTAATCCTAAAAACACATCCCGACGATGGCAGCTTAAGTGTTGAGTGATACAAGCATCATTCTGCACATAAGCGAAGATGTAATGCACCGAATTCTAGGTTGAAAAGGGGAGTCACTTAAGGTTAAGCGTCAAGGATAGGAGCAAGCAAAGCACTCAACTAGTTCGCCAAAGCCAAATTGACTCGGCTCGATTGCAACAAATGTTAGGTGGAAATCAAATGCCTTCCTTACGCGAAGGTGCCCAGTTAAATCTCCGACGCCATTACTCAGCCGGATGAGATGAACACTTGGGCAATCCAACATCTTACTTACTCAAAGACGAAACCAAAGATCTTTCTTACGTGAAGGCACCTAGTCGAATCTCCGACGCCATTACTCGACTGGATGAGATAAACGTTGGGTCAACCCATAGTCTTTCTTACATGAAGACAAAACCAAAACCTTCCTTATGTGAAGGTGAATCCAACGTCTTCCCTACGCAAAGACAAAACCAAAAACCTTCCTTATGCGAAGGTGAATCAAATTCCTTCCTTACGCGAAGGTGCCCAGTCGAATCTCTGATGCCATTACTTGGTCAGATGAGATAAATGTTGGGTCAACCCATAGTCTTCCTTACATGAAGACAAATCCAATGTCTTCCTTATGCGAAGACAAAACCAAAGACCTTCCTTACGCGAAGGCAGCCAATCGAATCTCCGATTTCATTACTTGGCCGAATGAGATAAATGCTGGGTCAAACCATAGTCTTCCTTACGTGAAGACAAAACCAAAACCTTCCTTACGTGAAGGTGAATCCAACATCCTCCTTACGCGAAGACGAAACCAAAAACCTTCCTTACGTAAAGGTGAATCAAACGCCTTCCATACGTGAAGGTACCCAGTCAAATCTTCGACGCCATTACTCGGCCGAATGAGATAAACGCTAGGTCAACCCATAGTCTTCCTTCCGTGAAGACAAAACCAAAACCTTCCTTACGTGAAGGTGAATCAAAGACCTTCCTTACGCGAAGGCACCCAGTCGAATCTCCGACGCCATTAATCGGCCGGATGAGATAAACGTTGGGTCAACCCTATGTCTTCCTTACGTGAAGACAAAACCAAAACATTCCTTACGTAGGGGTGAAATCAGCGTCTTCCTTACGCGAAGACGAAACTAAAGTCTTCCTTACGTGAAGGCTCTCAGTCGAATCTCCGATGCCATTACTCGGCTGGATTGGATAAACACTGGGACAACCCTATGTCTTCCTTACGTGAAGATACAACCAAAACCTTCCTTACGTGAAGGTGAAATAAATGTCGCCCTTACGCGAAGACGAAATTAAAGTCTTCCTTACATGAAGGCTCCCAGTCGAATTTTTGACGCCATTACTCGGTCGGATGAGATAAATGCTGGGGAAACCCTATGTCTTCCTCATGCGATGACAAACCGAAAACTTTCCTCATGTGAAGATGAAACCAAAGTCTTCCTTATTGAAGGCTCTCAATCGAGTCTTCGACGCCATTACTCGGTCGGACGAGACGAACGCTGGGGCAATGCAACGTCTCTCTTACGTGAAGGGGAAATCAAAGTTTTCCTTACATACAAACACCAAATTAACTTTCCGATGCCATTACTTGGCGGAAGAGATAAACGTCGGGTTATAAGACCTGTCTTTGGGCATAGGAAATAAAGACCTCTCCAAAGCAGAAATACATGATTAGATAATAAAGTCGAGTTCTTTAATACATTGACAAGCTCAGATGCTTCGTTCATGTTGGCAAGGACAAAGAGCACTCATCAACAAAATGGAAACTTCTGATGTGTCAACCAAAATTAAAAGAACACAACAAACTGATCACATCTGGTTTTCGCAACTCATCACAACCCATGGTATAGGGGCAACACCACCTCATTGAGATGGACTAATGCTTACATGACATACATAAGTTGATCATGACATTGCAACAAACAAAAGACTTGTAATCTGTAATGGAATGAATGCATAAAAATTACAACAAAGCTAATAGTGAAAGCTAAAGAACAACAAGCAAATACAGGTTCATTACACCAAAACCAAGTCTTAATGAAGCTCAAAAGCATAAGCGAGGGTCGGCGCTCGCACAACATCCGGTCAAAGTAAACAAAAAAGACAAAAGCTTTATTGCTTCTTCTTCCTGCCTCTGGAAGAGCCACTAGACCTCAAAGGCTAGTGGGGGGGAGTTAATACGGGGCACAACAGAATCCATGGGATTGGAAACAGTAATGTCAACAGAAGCAATGTCGGCAACAGTGGCAGTTGCGTCCGGGGCAGGTTCCCCAGAAGGCATAGCTCCAATTGGTAACCCCCGCCCCTTCATAAGTGCTTTCTTCCCCTTGGCTAAAGCCTTGCGGGATTCCTCGTCTAAAAGACACTCTAAGAGATACACTTCAGTATGAGTATCTCCAACTTGGACAAGTATTGATTCCTAGACTTAAGCCACAATCACTGGAAAATCAGGTCCCAAATAGCGCAAGCTGCCTCGGCTCATAACACTGAAAACATAGAATCTGAACTGAGTGGAGTCAGAATCAACCTAAATATTAGAATGAGCCTGCTTAGCAGTCACCTTGCCCAAAAGCTCCTGATCTCTTTCTCGTTCAAGTTCCGCCACTCTGGCTTTCAATAAAGAAATTTCTAACTACCGAGAAGTAGTCTTTTCCCGCAAACTTGCATTGGCTTGCTACTCCACGGCTAAACTATTCTCAATAGTCTTTTGAGCCGAATGAGCATCTTTAATTTGAGCAGTTAGCAAGGCTTACTTCTACTTACGAGAAGAAATCACAGCCGAGGGCATAGCAGGCTCTTTAAGGTTTACGAAAACGTAAGTAGCGGGAGCAAGATTTTTATCTGTTCTGGAATGCTTATAAGGTAGCTTCGACTGAGCAGATAATACGGCTCCACCAGTAGGATCCAAACACTCCATCAATGCGAACTCTTCGATGGAATTTACCAATGCAATATATCCATCAGAGGCTGGGGAATTCTGATGCTTTAGATATAGAATGAGGAGCAGAAGAAATTCCTCCAAAGGGCAAGGATTGAGAAGGATCGAGCAACCCAAATTGACAAAGAAATTCTTTCATGATTAAGAACTTTCTAGCCCTCTCCTTATCATTAACGGCCTTTATGGTCCTGAAGGTGGATGTATAACCACTGCAATCTTTGGCAAGAGATGGTAGTTCTGCACAGAAAAGGAAAAATCGAATTATCAAGACTTAAAATTTTTAGACAAAGAGCTCCAAGCAGCTATATTCACCTCCTTCCATCCAAATTCCGTGAAAGCTATCCAAGCATTGAACATAGAAAAATTGATTCAGGAATCTCTGAGCTTTAGTATCTGATAGGTCAAGGATAAGCTTGTAGTTATGAGCACCTTCGATGAAAACAATAAATGAGTGCTCTTTCCTCTTCTTGAAAACATATAAGTAACAGATATACCCGAAAGTAGGCATACAGCGTTGTGTCCTCATGAAAAGCATGTAAAGCGCTAATAAAATGGCATAGCCATTCGAGTGTAGCTGAAATGGGGCAATAACCAAATGTCGAAGGACCATCTCTAGAAATGGGTTAAAGGGGTGGGGGACAACACCATTCATCAACATATGGCGATTTTTTGCTACAAAATCGGGGGGGGGGGGGGGGGTGGAAGATCGATACATTCTTTTTTTCCTGGCAAACTTGCATCAGCCTGGGGAATGCCATACTAATTGCATAACTGCTTAAAATAACGTGGCATAAGCACTATGGAGCATTTCTCTGAAGGCAATATGGTAAGAGGGCAGGGGATAAGAAAGGGATGGCTTGGATCCAACTCAGGAGCTGCAGTCATTGTGGTCACAGAAACTTATGTAGAAAACTTCGTTTGAGTGGACATTGCTATGTCTTTAGACCTATGATGACTTTTCTTTCGGGGATCCATTCTATACAAGGAATCATTTTTTAAAATGAGTCACATGTACGCATTTCCTAGTTGTGAAATGTTATGCATAATCATATAAGTCATTAAAATACCGAAGCTTGAAATCCACAGTCGGCTGGTGTCGATTAGTTGATCTCAAACGCTAGTGCGAATTCGAGTTAGAATGTCGTGTTTATGCAGACAATATATGCCAAGTTATAAACGGTCGAGTAGAACAATTCTGTGTAAGACACTTCATTTAATTCAAAACAAAAATTCGTTGTTGTTAAATTTTTAAAATTAACTAATATGTTATTGATGTAGGCAGTCGATAACAAAATATTAGCCCAAAAAAGCATGCAATGTTTTTGTGGTTACAAAACAACTTGTAGCAGTGAAAAAGGCATGTGTGGCTTGTTAGTTACAAGTTCTAGTTATTGTTGTTTGCTTTAGAAAGTGTGCATTGCTTCAAAAATGGTTCAAGGGCCAAGCAAATCCCCAAAAAAACAATCCAACATGAATCGCGTGACCGATCCAGCATGGATTGGGCGTGACTGACCCAATGCAAGTCGGATACGACTGATCCATCGCGGACCTCACTTGCTTCACACATTCAAGCCTTAATCAAAATTGGAGCATTCACACACTGGCGCAGCATCATCAACAACAAATATTGGGTTCAAAACTAAAGTGTATCAATGCATAAAATCCTTGCAATAACATTAAGTTGTGAGCACTTCAATGGTGCGTTCAATACCAGATTCATTACACCAAATTTTAAGCATTCACCATCAGTTTTTTTGGCAATATCATGATCAAAATGCAAAAATCAGCCGCAAAGAGATTTTCAAAGATGTTCTTATATTACTACGTAATAGTTGACCATCATAAAGATAGCAAATGTGATACTTAAATTTCCAATTCTGAAGCTCAACTTCACCAGATTCTAAAATCAAAAATGGGCGCAACACTAAAATAAAACGGTGGCCAAAAACTAAAGTTGACAACACTGATGAATGGCGCCATTGACTGTAGAACGACAACGATCGAATCATCCATTCATATTTACAAATTTTTTGTTATGGTTCGCATAGTGGCTACTCAAAGCAACTACCCATATTTCAACATGGTAGTAGCCTCGCAGGGTCAGGCAATGCCATGGACAAAATGGCAATTATCAGTTGGTCATCCATCTCCATTCTTCTTTGTGGATCATGGATTAAAATGGAGAAAGGAAGCAATTTCAAAAGTTGGCTTTAGGCAGTCTCATTTGTTGTACAATCTTCAGATATCCTGACTGATTACGGTAAAGAAGAAGAATCATACATGCTTACACAAGGCAGAAAATCAATCCCGAGTATCACATTATTATTTGGCAAGAAAAATTACATAGAGAAATTCACGTGGTCATCCCAAAGAAATTTCATTCAAAGTTAATATGAATGCATTCAAATCTCAAGCTATTTAACAAATAGGTAGTAGGCGTGAGATCAAATTCAGATTCAAAACCATGTTATCACAATGTTCATCACCTACAATCAATTGGTTCGAAGTAATTAAAAGTCTAAGATCTACAGAAAAACCTTAGTTGAATCTGACTTCAGCAAATGCCAAATTCTCGAATGCAAATCGAAGTGTAAAATCATCATGATCTGCAGTAATTAGCAAAACCCAGTTCTACACTAGATCTAACGAAATCGCCACCTACAATAAAGGTGGCTAGTCTGATCTTGATATAAATGGGTCATAAAAGCTCAGTGACGTAACGAGTACCGGATCTGAAGATAAAATCATGTATCAGTTCAAAGAAGAGATGGCGATCAAAATTTGGATCTAAAAAAAATCACGACAAACCTCGAGCTAGAAGCAGATCAATTGATTCTCGAGTTCAAATTCGATGATTAGGGATGCGATCATATTCTAGTTCAATCCCAAGCTTTGAGATGATCGCTGTCGCATACGGTTGGCCAGCAGTTGCTCGATTCGATCGAAGACAAAGAAAGAGATTCAATTTAGCTCGAGTTTTTCAGAAATTCTCCTTTGCTATTGCAATGGTTTTTCCCAAAATAAAAATAAAAAGAGACATGACAAATCCAACAATAAAGCTCTTGAATGTGCCGATCCATGTTTTAGTTGTGTCGATTCATGCTATTTACAGTATTTCCACCGAATTATTATTATAACCGACCCATCAAAATTTGATAGTGGTCGATCCAAATGTATAAAACGCCCAATCCACCCAATTTACATTACTGCCACCGCGTTATAATTTTGTCCTGATCCATAGTAAAACAAAGGATCCGATCCATAGTAAAAATATACCGATCCACGGTACAACAAACGTTATGATCCATCTAAAACAATTACAAATGATCCATCAATATATGTTGACACAAATTATATTAAAGTCGGTCACTTCGAAGTTTACATTTTTCACAAGTAAAAATATAAATTTTGAGGGGCAAATGTTAACCCTGTTGAGAAACGCGGTATAAAAACTATGTGTTAAAAGCATATATGATGGATCAATCAACATTGTTATAAGTGATGGACCGAGCTGTTTCTAGTCCATAGACTGGGCAGTTTTTAGTCTATGGAACGGGCATTTTTTAGTCTATAGACCGGGAAGTTTTTAGTATATGGACTAGGCAGTTTTTAAGTGACGGAACGAGCAGTTTTCTAGTTTATGGACCGGGCAGTTTTTAAGTGATGGACTAGGAAGTTTTCTAGTCTGTGGACCGAGCAGAAGTTCAGAAGATGGATCAGGCACAAATCTTGTATCTGTGCACACAAAATTACAGTTTTGCCACCCCCTCCGAACTTCATTTATAAATACCCCATAATTTCTCACATGAAAGGAGTCGAATCTTCTCTCGATTAAGTGCTACCCAACTCATTTCTCCACCACTCCAAATCACTCCAACCTCCATTAAAGTTCTTCCGAGCTAAGATTCAACATCTCTACCACAATGAAATCATTGAAGATTGTCTAAGTTCTCAAATTGTTGAAGATCTACTCCAACAATCGTTGCAACCAAAGAGATCTCATCATTTCCATGATGAAATTGAGTGAATCCAAAGATTAAAAAGAAGAAATAAAGAGAAATATTGTAAAAGGGAGAAAATGAGTGAAGTTAGAGAAATCATGTACCTTGTAAATTCATTGATGATAATAAAAGCACTCTTCAAAGTGGATGTTGGCCAAATTTAGGCCGAACCACTATAAATCTTTGTGTTCGTACCTTTTTCTGTGTTTGTGGCTACCACTTTTCTAGATCTAAATTATTTGTGAAGGGTTGAAAAACACCTTGAGGTGTTAGTGCCATTTTTAGCATTAACACTTCTCGAAGAAGAATTGCCTACATAGTTAAGGGTATGGAAACCCTCTCAAAATTCGGAATATCCCGAAATGGGTCAAACTACAATGGTTAAAACCCTTGTCACCTCCAAGATGTCCAGGTCAAGGCACCCCTCGGAGGGGGTGTGCGTAAGTCTTTCTTCGTGCCCAAATCAGAAAGGGCCAGGTTAAAGCATCAAAAGCGTAAGCCTTTGATCCACGCCAGAAATGGTCGGGACGGAGCATTTAAATTTGCACGCCCTGCCTCTGCTATGAACTAAGCATGTCCTTCCTCTTCTCGCAGAAGAGCACGTCCTATCTGTGCTTATGTTCCTCGTATCCCACAGAAGGGAACGAAAACCCTTATCACTACCTACGATGGCCAGGATAAGGCACCCCTAAGAGGGAGGGTGTAATGTAAGCCTCTGTCTCCCGCCTACGACAGCCAGGATAGAGCTTCTAAAGAGTAAGCCTTTAAACTGTGTCTACGATGGCCAAGTTAAAGCTTCTAAGCCCTTATCACTGCCTACGATGTCTAGGGTAAGGCGCCTCTTGGAGGGAGGTAGGGTAAGTCCTTAGGCCCTGCTTGAGAATAAGCTAGGCTAGCGCACCAGACACACAAGCCCAGTGAGTGGCTAATAAAGCATGTACATCCTCGGCTTTGGCAATCACAAGCTCAGAGAGTGGTTAACAAAGCACGTACATCCTCTGCATTGACCAACACTATCCCAAAGAGTGGCTAACAAAGCACATACATCATCTTCTTTGAAAATTGAACCCGAAGGGGCTGACACAACCATTAATGCCATAAGTGGACTTCTAGTCTTCTATTAAATACCCGGATTTGGATTATGGATCAGGACTTCTATTATTACCAGATATAGATTTCTAGTCTTCTCATAAATACCCGAATCTGGGTTATTGTTCGGGACTTCTATTATTACCAGATACGGGGATTTCTGGTCTTCTCTTAAATACCCAAATATGGGTTACGGTTTGGACCTTTTAACTAATTGGAAAAAGTGATTTTCTGGTCTACCACCAAATACCTAAATCTGGGTTATGGTTCGAGACTTCTAATCATAAACAAAAGCGGAATTATGGTCTTCTTTCATCAATGCTGGAATATGGGTTTCGAAGCTTCCAACTGCTATCGCTAGATATGGATTTCTAGTCTGCCTTCATGAAATTCTCGATTACGGGTTTCGACGATCCTATTTATGTTTCTAGAAGAAAAAAAAGAGTTATGTACTTTCCACTTAATGCTCTAATCGGGGTCAAGTGGTTGTAATTCTTATCCCTGGGAAAGGGTTTGCTATCAATACTCGGGATTGTGACCCGATTCCACTACCCTAAAGCTTTCCAACAGAGATCTGATCTTCCATCTTTCTCAGGAAGATTTTCTTAAATCATATACGCAAAGTCATTATTCGTTATTCTGGTCTTGGATACGTTCCCAAATCGAGTGTATTTCAAGCACCTAAAAATAGGTAAAGATTTTCGAACCCTTGTTTCAAGGGAGCAATGATATTCAAACTTGAGTTACTATGCACAAATACGGGGCTCATAATTATCATCCTGTTTCCAAAAGGAGAATCTTCGTAATAAATGCTCAAGTAGGCATGAGCCTTTCGAATGGGACCTGATGGCAAAGGTTGTGTTTTCCTCAACACCTCACACGGGGAGGCTCTTTGAGGGAACTTATTAAATAGAATGGCTATTCCCAAAACCTGAAATATGATTAGGCATATTATCTTACCATATATTCGTTTATTACTAAATTACAATACGAATACTATCACATAGAGAATAAACAGGTTATCATGTACCCTGCACAGCTAACACCAAATATTTTTTTTAAGTTTATGTAGAGTGGCGCAGTAAGACTCCTGAAAGAGAGTATTCTCAACAAAATCACAGGACCACGTGTTAGGTGATATCCACACAAAGTTGTTTACAAGATCATTCCACAGGTTTCTGCATACAAAATATCATCACATCAAGTATTTTACTTTCACGTCATTCTAGTACTATGCCATAGTTATCAAAGTAGAAAAGTTAATAACTAGGCTCTTAACTCCGAGTCAGGATATTTTAAAGCATGTACTAAAGATTTATAATTTGCTTTAACATCATCTAATTCAATCACTAACTTATTGATTCGCAGAAGGAATCTACTTATCTCCTCATCCGAGTTGATAGAAGGAAGGGCCCTTAGTTTCTTTTCCAACTCAAGAATAATTTTGTCTTTTTCTTTCAATCGGCCTTCCAAAGCAGATATTTGTTCATACTGATTCCTAATTATCACCTTTTGGAGATATTACATCCTTTCTCATTTGGAAGTAGGAGCATCTTTAAAAATTCTCTTTGGCTTTACAATTGCTAATGAATCTTCTCCGAGTCGAGAAGGTGAAACTTTAGGTTGACTTCCCTATTCGCATGAAAGACAAAACACAGTCATTTACAGATTCTGCTTCGAAAGAATAACATTGATCAATCATGATTTTCATTAGCAAAGGAGTTTGCTACAAAAGTAAGTGCACGTCAGGAGTTACAACAATGATCCCATTAGTTAAAGTGCGTCCTACATATATTAAAATCAATAAACTAGAGTTTTAAGTTTCTTTTGGAATGACTTCCCGTTTATCACCTAGACACCTAGGGGAAGTCCATATTTCACACAAATACGATGAAACTTGCATATTAAAGGATCCCTTTCAAATTTTGGTGTTGCTTGAGGAATAGTTTACGACGAACACCCATTCATAAGGCTAGAATATGAATGTACAATGTCTCTTGAAAATGCTTCTTCGAGTGGAATAGGATTCTGTCACAATACAAAATGAAGTACGGAATTGATAATAAAAAAGGTCACTGTAAGAAACATATAAACTCTATCAGCAACTTCACCTATTCAAAGTAGATCTAAGTTACATCCTTTTCTGGTTAATCTAACTTCGCGTTATATTGGTGAAACATTGTTTTGTTCTATTTATATGCTACTGTAGGAAACAGACTACCCAAAATTCAAAGGGTAAGAAAAAGCACTGCTAAAACAAAGGCCATACCTGAGTAGTAGACATTTCAAGTTGAGCAGGTCGCACTGATTTTTTCTGACCTTGACTTGAAGAATCGTCATCTTTAGAATAAATTTCAACTAAGTCTATGTCAAGAAAAACATTCAAAGGACTTGGAGCTATTTCTACAGAGGCATGAACATTTCTTGCAAAAGGAGGAGGAATGGCTTTCCTCTGTTTAAGTTCTCAAGAAGCTCCTTACCTTTGAGGCTATAATCACCCCCATCGTCCCAATCTTCATCGGAACCAGCAGATTCGCCTTCTTCCATACTTGGATAGAGGTTGTCTGGAAGATCCTCAATATATAAAAGGTCTTCAAGTTTGGACTTGCCTTTCTTCGGGACTTTAACTCCCCGTTTGGCAAACTCAATTGTTTTCATGACTTTGCTCCGAATGGAGAGGTGGGCAGAAGGAAATTCCATTCCAGGAAACTTTCCAAAATTATCAGAGAATGTTAAGAAAAGGGCATCTTCATTATACTCCAGTGCGACCTTTGGGAAATGATCTTTCAAAAATTCAATGATCTTATTTTTGGCCTCATAATTTATGCGCCTAGAAGTGGGTAGCGCATTCTGAACTTGGGAAAGCTGATCATCTTTCTCTTTTAGTCATTTAGTATAACTACCCACCATCCTGGCCTTCTCATCTTCGACCTCCTTCTTAAACAATTAGAGCGCTAATACCTGGTCATTCAAAAGGAACTTAGTTTTCCTCTCATCCCCCAGCTCTGATTCAACCCTTTCAAGAGATATCTTCAGTTCCGTACACTCTCTCTTGTGCACCTCCGTTAAAGATTTAACTCACATAGAGATAAAATTAAAGCAAAATAATTTATACCAGTAGTTGCTGCTCTGTAAGGGATTGTGACAAACTCATTAAATCTGAATGAGGATGGAAGCAAAAAGTTGACAATTTCATCAGAAGAAAGGGCAAGCCTTATGATTTTGTCGAAGCTTTGAGTTATTGGAGGAAATCCAGAGGAATTGGCATGTCTAAGTGAAGAATGCGCCACTAATTCTTGTTCTACCAAATTTAAAGATCTAGGAATATCTGGCACATGGATGCGGTGAAAAAAAAATCACTACCTGGAGTCGTAGTTTGAAAAGGAGTGGTGTTTGGGGTTTTGACCAATAGAAGGAACAACAGAAATAGTGGTCTGATACTCACTAGGCTCAGTAACAGCAACCTCGAGAAAAGAAAGAGGGCTTGAGGTCTCATCTTTGCGTCTCTTAGAAGTCGGTTCATCAATAATAGTGGCAAAACCTCTCTTAGTTGCAATGTTAGACCAGGACAAGGCATCCAGAGTAGATTCCCCATCAAGAGCTTGGAAAGCTAATCAAAATAGTCATGGAGTTAGATATACTGAATATGAAATAAGATTTTAGGGCTGCATTGAAAAGCTATCCTTACATGGAGATCCAGGAAATAGAGGGGACGAGTTGGTGAATACATCAGAACCCGAAAATATATGCTTAGTTTCGGGAAAGTGCAAAAGAGGTATTCCTAAAATCTTTTGTCCTGAAGGAAGAAAACCATACTTTTGAAGGTTGCCTAAAGTCAATAGGAGGGGTCGTTTTCCCAGTTTCTCGGAAGCCTTAAATATAGAGTTAGCAACTCGAACGTCCTCGCCACTTAGGTCTTCTCCTGTAGGAACGAAAACCGAAACAAGACAAAAGTTTATCAAATCCTATGAAAGAAAGTAATGGATACTAGGGAATACAACTCACCCGGAGCAGTAAAAGTGCATGTGATACCTGGAGGGAATCTGATATAAAAGAATTGTGTATCCCAGTCTAAGAATTGGGTGAGACTGTCACTAATCAACCTTTTCGAAATATTAGCATGAAAAATAGGTAGATTAGCCCCTTTGATTGCTGATAATTGAAGCAAGTAATCCATAAGACGAGAACTGAGAGAAGGTTGCCCTAACTCCAAATTAGAAGTTCAAGGCATAAAAGGCAAGTATATGTATTCGGAGTTAGTCGAATGGGAGCCAACTTCAAATATTGTAAGAACCTTACATGAAGTCCTGGAATGGAAAGAAACCGCCGTGCTAGATATGAACGAAGCAATATGCAAAGAATCCTTCTAGGGGGCTCTGAATAGTATCTTTCCCAAAAGCAGGAATGGTATCAACTCCAGTCACACCATAACTCTCAAGAATGGCTTTCACCTCATCTTGAGCCCAAATAAGAGAATACTGCGAAGAGCTTTCCATCTTGGGATCTTAAGAAAAACAGCTAGGGATCAGTGTTCCAATTCTTTACCTTTTCAGATGTAATGATGTTATGTGATAGTATTCCACAAAAGTATATTAGCATATTGATTTTTGCAAGTTTAAAATTACCATACAAACTCATTAGAATAAGTTTCCCAACACTCACGTAAAAATTCAGAAGCATGCCATGAACAGTTGAAGTTGAAATCTTCAACATAATGCACATGTGACCATGCATCATGCATACTTATCTAAAATATTGCTAAATATTTGGTTTTGGTCGTACCAATCATCTTGACATTAAAACCAAAAGTAAACGAAAGACTCCAGTGTCAGAAAGATTAAGATCGGGATAACCAAAATTCCTGATGTCGACCTTATGAATAAATGTTTTACTATCGCTACCATAAACATAGCTAATATCATAGGAGTTGGAGGTTGGGTACCATCGGAAAGAGGGCATAATCTTAGACATCATGCATATCCCGTTTTAAACACCTAATTCGGAGTAAAAAACAGGCATCAGTTTCGGTGATTATTAAAGCAAAACCCAAAAGGAATCGGTGGCGTTAATGTTGAGTCCATCAGTACCACAAGGAAAATTTCACTTTTATCCACATACTAGAGATAAACGCTTTGTACGTAAAATCTTGCATTTAAAACCTCAGTATGTTTCGTAGGGGGATAAATGATAAATTCACATAATCCGCCATTATTTATTATTACATCTGTTATATTTGATTCAATTCGTTATAGCAAAAATAAAAAAACTTATAGATCTTGATCAATTTCATAGTTAAGTTAAAGAGATAGTTTATCATGTTAATAGTTTAAATCTATTTGAAAATACTTACAGAAGCACAGTTGAATTTGCGATCTTGGAAATATATGAAGAGCAGAGATCTTGTAAAGTAGTTATTTGCAGGCTATGAATTGAGGAAGAAGAAGAAGGACTTTATATCTAAAAATGCTTCTCGATTCCAGTCGAACAAGTAAGCATTGATCAACAACACAAATTAGATCAAGAATACCAAAGGGGGGAAGTCAAAGTACAAGATCAAAGTCAAAGTTTGATTTGAAAAGTCGAAAATACCCCTTCACAAAAGGGGGGAAAATGTCACTACCAAATTCGACACTGAAACCATAGATTGGTGAAAAGGTATATGTGCACCATTGGCACCAAGAGTGTGTTTCAAAAGCAGATAGCCAACACCGGATCACTGAAGCAACAGATGCCGAAAGCAGATAAAAAGGGTTGACCGAAAGCATATGATCTGAAACCCAAAACCATGAAAGAAAGGCATAAAGTCAAACTACAAGGAATCAAAGGGAAATTGGTATCTGGAACCGATACCGACACCATGGAGTAACTTCAAAACCATCGAAAGGCATACCGAAAGCATGTTGTCGCAAAGCTTGAACTAAACCCAAGAATTCACTAAAGTAATATGAAGTCATAAGAGGAGGGGATATCCACACTAATTTACTTAGTGTCGATACCAAAACGGATGAAGATGACAAAAGGAACGAAAGCATGAAGGTAACATCCTGAAGACTTGCTACTAAGACCGAAGCTTATCGCCAAAACCGAAAGAAGCTCTCGAATCTATCAATACCAATGGACTTAATATCGATACATGATGAAATAGTAGCATAAAGTTAAGCTCCTAGAGCCCGAAACCGACACTCCGAAAGCAGGATAGACTTGATAACAATGTCCAGTAGAGAGAAAGGCGGTCGAAACCATGTTCCCGGAATTGAAAGGCATAAAAGAGGCTGAAACCCTGCATCCGAAAGACAGTTTTGGTGAGTTGATGTCAAAAAGGGGGCAATTTGTCTATAAATAAGATCCCAGGGGTCTCATTTTAGGGGATTTTTTTTCATTCTCAATTTTTGTAATCATTTCTTATAGAGTAAACCCTAATTTCCAAATCGATTTGAGGATTTTACTTAGACATTTCTATGTACTCAACAAAGTTATCAATAAAGAGTGAATCGATACTTGAGACAAATATCATGGATTTCTTCATCATTTATGTTGCTAGTTTCTTCGATGTTTCTTCATGGCAAGGTTCCATGTATAAGTCAAATTACCTGAAAAACCCTTCTACAAACCTTTTAGCTTTCTAACTTGCATTGCGCTTAGGGAACCCTTATCCCAAGGTAATTGTTGGTCCTTGAGTCTCATAAGCTGATACTCACCTCTTTGTAGGAAGAGTAACTAATATTCGGTTTTGAGACCTTGATATCTTGGAGACGGTGAACTAACTCAAGCTTGTGGGAACTAAACAATCCCTTTGATTTTCCTAGGTCCACATCCTTAGGCCCATTTCCGGTGTTGACGAAAAATATCGTAAACAAAATTAAAAACGCATATTTATAATCTACAAAAGTGAAATAAAACTTAATATGAAACTATAATTATAAATATATAAAACTTTAAAACTTAAAATATATGAAACTATAAATACGAGTATAAGGAAATATTAGCATTAAAACTTAAGTAAACACATATAATTAAAATTAAAATATATATAACTTAATATATAAAACTATAGATATGAATATAAGGCAATATTAGTATTTAAACTTAAGTAAATGCATATAAGTAAAACTAAAATATAAGTAAGGGAATATAAAATATTTAAATTAGGAGTTAGATTTAAAATTCAAGAAATAAATTTAAATATTAAGATATAAATATTTTTTAAATGAGAAGTAATTTCGAAATCCATTTAAAAATAAAAGTTCAAAAATAATTTAAAATATTATAAGGCTAAAATAATGAGTAAATTGGAATAAGAATTTAAGTGCTATAATGGAGTTTTAACAAAAATTCTAGATTCTATTACTTATCCTGATTTCTTGAACTCTTGAAATCATGTTACTCGTGAGTCTTCAATCTTAAACTCTTCTTCTTTGCAATCTCGAATTTCTAAACCATGCAATTTTTAAAATTAATACCTGCATATATATATATATATTCTTATATAATAAAATTAGCATATATTTTATAATAATAATAGTTAAAATAAGGTTATTGTCATAAAAACCATCATTACCATCATCTCAGTCCCTAACAGTGTTCTCACATTGTGTCATCGTATATGACATGTCGTAACTAAAGATGCATGTAACATTTGCAGTTTAGTGGTGATGGGTAAGTAATGCATTCTCTTATATAAAACTTCCTTTCATTTCATTTTTCTATATTCGTATCTTTCCTCATTGCATATTTTGCACTTCCTAAGATTAATATCACCTTTACACTACAACATGTAACCTTTTATACAAGCATCCATCTTTTGGTACGTCAGACCAAATAGTTTCTTCACTTCGTGATGACTATTGCATATCGTATTATTGAATGACATATGTCTTTTGCAGTTTGTACAACTGTTGCACATCCAGCTTTACAAAAGTTGAGTTTTGATTTCATAGTGATATATTCAGAGGTTACTGATAATTCGGTTCCACTTTGCAACCATCCCACACTGGCCTTTCATCATGATCCAATAACCATTTTTTTGCTTCCATATTCGATTCTTCTTCAATATTTGACGTCTTCGTCTTCAACTTGAACAATATGGAACATACATCGTGTTGCATTTTCTACCATATCTTCTACATGATTCGTCGTAACAAAATTGGCCTTTGACACTAGAGGTACAACAAGTTGTCCATGTCGATTCAATAAATAATAATTTGGCACAAAACTAGATTTATACAAATGTACTTTAACTCTATCTGGTTTCCAAAACCTCAACACAATTGACGCTTAATACAACGAGAATGAAGTTCCTCTTTATATCGATTATTGAATAATGCGAATGTAATAAATTCATTCACACCATTATAGAAATGTGCTTTCGCTGAATATTTCATTCTAGTTCTAACTCTATACATCAAATTACGATCGAAAAAATAATCGAATATTGCTCCTAATTTTGAAAATATATGTTAGTAATTTTGATAACACATAAATAATCTCTTTGTGAAATACATTAATGCCTTCTAGGATCAATCAAAAACCTCAGACCATATCTCCAAAAATCAGTATGAAGCCTTTTGGGACTAAAGGCTTTAGGCGCCACACTTTTATCTAATTTCGGTTGCACTTCACATTGCTTCTCTTCCATACATAACTTTGCATCCGAGGGGTGTATTTTTGTTATTGTATTCTCTAAAAATAAAGTAAATCCTTTTGGGGCTAAAGGCTTCACACACCACGCTTGTATCTAATTTCGATAACACTTCACTTCACTTCTCTTCTATGCATCACTTTGCATCCAAGTGGTATTAATTTTCTATTGTATTTCTAAGATAAATTAAAACATTTTAGGTCTAAAGGCTTTAATTTTAAAAATTGATTTAAAAAGAATATTTGATCTTACATATTGATTTTTTAACTTCTTAGGAAATTCATTTTATTACACTATTTATTGTAGTAATATTTACTTCTGAACTATTTACAAAATCGATTTTAGTACATTATTTCTTGTTATACTCATTTCAACTTTTTTTAGAAAAATGAATTTAGTAGGATATTTGGTGTTGTATATTCACTTTTTGAAATTTTTAAAAAACTATCTGACTAGAATATTTGTTCTTCTAATATTCACTTCTTGACACTTTCGAAAATCATTTTTGGTAGAATATTTGTTGTTGCTATTTTTTTTGGCAAGGCATGCCGGATTATAGTAGTCATACCACTTTTATTATAAAACGAAAGAAACAGGTACTCTGCACATGCACAGAGCAACTATCTGGTTTGAAGTAACCAGTCACTGTCTAGTACCAGAATAACAAAATATTACAACGACATCATAGTTCAGCTCAAGAGGAATCCTCCTCATAGAAAGTACCTGTAAAAGGAGTCATAATCGCAATGTGATGAGAAAATCATCTTACTAAATCCTCCACATAATTCGAGGAGTCCGGTGAGAAAATAGCGCTTCGATCCCAGGAAGTATCCTGCATAATAATTGCGTTATTCATACCAAGTTCACCTTCATCCCATAACTGTAAGTTACCGTCAACAGGCTGATAAAAAGGGTGGCGCAAATTACCAGGCCCAACTAGAGTATAGAAATAGTACTCAAAATCATGACGCATAGTAGGTGCATGAACCCAGGCTCTGTCCTCAGGAGACCAATAGAAATCAGGATACAAATCAATAGCATGAGATAACTAATAGGTAGAATCCTCTGGCCCAGCAACCATGTCCATGACAGGCGTTGCAATAGGAGGGACAACGGTGGGATCAGGCAGCTTAACTTTAGGAACCCAAACTCGACAAGGAGGACGAGGAAGGGGGGTTTGATAGGGGTGGGGCATCATTCGGTAGACGACTAGCTTCCGTAGAATTACCAAATACCTTACACGACGTGAAAATACCAGGTTTCCATTTGTAACTCACTTGAACCAAATACTCACGATCATCAATTCAAACCTTAATTTGAGAAGGAAGGGGCTTATCAGGGGAAATCTCAATCAGAGCTCTAGCAAAAGAAAGATTTTTCTTGGCAACAGTGTTGGCATCAAAGAATTTTAGTTTTCCAATATGACAGTCCAACCGATTAAGGCCTAGGAGGGGTTGAAGGACAGACGGTACATGAGTAAATTGTGTCTAGATAGGAATAGATAAAACTTGCTCCCTTACCATATCTACAGAAGAGTTCCACGGTGGCACAATGAAAGGTTTATCAGCTATGATAGAAGGGGGTGATTCCAAGACTTGTAAACGCTCATTAGCCGACGGGAAATTCATATAATACAGACCGTCAACACTAGTCATACGCAAACCCGCTCGAAGTCTCCAAGAAGAACGACAAGCAGTGATCATATCAACATCAGGATGCCTAGTGTCCAAGAAAAAAACCAACAACTTGGTCCTTCCAAAACAGAGAAGCTTCACGATGCACTTTAGGAGGGGGACTCGAACCTAGTTTATCTAGGCGAATGGTAAAATCAATAGGTGTATATTCACCTGCAATATATGGAAGAGAGATAAACAGGGGTGTCCATGATGCATTTCCAATAGTTGCATTTTGGGTATGAGCTCCCGGATTGGGTGGCGAATTAAATCGAACATGTGGTCAGCATTGCTGATACTCACAAGGCTTAGAACAAGGGAGCCGGTTGGCGTTCAGATCAATATCGTCGATCCTCAAACACCGAACCAAACTCATTGACTAACACAGTTCCAACAACATTACCAACATTTCCAAAGACACAACCGCTATTTGTAGG
Source organism: Allium sativum (assembly GCA_030737875.1). NCBI lineage: Eukaryota > Viridiplantae > Streptophyta > Magnoliopsida > Asparagales > Amaryllidaceae > Allium > Allium sativum. Next base: position 250,883,850 of record CM060912.1, on the reverse strand, counting down.
ATTTAAACCTAAGTTGGTCTCAACATCACCAAACCAAAGGACACAACACTACTGAAAACAGTACCATCTACACTCGCACCTAGCCGAGGCCACGCATGTGAAGCCTGCGCAAGCATGGGAGACAAAGGGGACTTACCCGAGTTTGGGGCTTCCGTGGAAGATGAAGGTCTAGCAGCAGATATCTCAGCAATTAAGGCGTTGAGAGGGTGGGACTCAGGCAGCGTGTAACTAGGTCAAGCAAGAGCTCCGATTGCTATATAATTAGGATCAACATCCGAATCCGATAAGGACACAAGGGCTTGATTGCGACTACCAGATCTAGTCAAAATGGATGATGAGGAAGGAGGCTTGGATTCTTTTGCTTGGCCATAGAGAGGAGAGAAGAAAAGCATTAAGGAAAGAAAGCGAATTGGAGGCAGAGGCACAAGCAGATAGATTTAGGTCGTCGTAGGAAAGAAAGCGAATCATTGTTGCTATTTTTATTGCTTAATATTTTAGAAAATCAATTTTAGTAAAATTTCGTTTTTGTTAAATTTATTTCTACACATTATAGAAAATCAATTACAGTAATGTAATTGTTGTTGTTAAATACATTTCTAAGCTTCTTACAAAATCGATTTAAGTATAATATTTCTTATTTTTTTAAAACTAAATTATAAACTTTAAAATGCAATTTTAAATTCGTATAACTATTAACTTATTAGTAAAAAAAATTCGGTCTAATACTCGCTTAAACTTATCAATAACTATTTTTAACTAAATTATAAATTTTAAAACGCATTTTAAAGTTCATATAGTTGTTAACTTTTTCGTATAAACTATAACAAATATTATTTTGCGTCTAACATTCACGTAAACATATCAATATGCATATTAATCAATAAGTATACTCTAATTTTAGTAATTTATATCAACCATAATTTTATTATATGTTGAAAATAAATCAAACTACTAACTATTATCCTCAAATCAACTCGTACATCAGCCAATTCACAATTCACTGTTTTCTAGTCGATAATCAACAAATTCCCTAACTTAGGTTTAACTATATTTCCTAATCAACCAATTAATAATAGATCAACATATTCAAATACACAAAGATCAAATTTTACTGAAATAGGGTTAAAAATCGTATCTAAATTATCTAATTTGAAATGGAGACGAGCGAAGACGGTCAACGACGACAGTGTGGTGGGCAGTGGCGGATCCGATGACGATAACGGTGGTGAGTCCATCAATGGTGAGTGGGTAAGGTTTTAAATATAAGTTCTAAGATGTTTTTTTTTGGTAGATTAGAGGATCTATGTTGGTTTCGTGGTTTTATCGATTTAGACCACGGTTTACGATGGCAACCGTCGACCCCGTCTTTTAGTCGATGCTAACTCTCGTTAGAGACCATCGCCATTCTAGCCGTTTCTGGTTGTGGTGTGGTCTAAACTGGAGTGTTATCAAATAAGTGCAAATAAGCTACACTTTTTTTCTTTTTTCGTGAGAGTACAAGGTATTTTGCATTTTCAGTTGTATTTTATTTTTTTGAAAAAAATACTTAAAACTGTTATCCAGATGGGGACTGAAATTCAGCAAAGAATAAGTCATGCAAAAACTAATTGTAAACTTGAATAAAAATTGGTCAATGGTCAATAAGTATACAACCATAAAATTAATGCGCAGGAATCATGAATATAATTGATGTTGAAGGATCTTGACCAGCTTTCTAAATTATAATTTATGTAATGTGATTGTCAAAGGCACCCCTTCGTTTCAATGCATGCAGATCGCCAAGAAACATACCTGTCATTCATTCCAAATGGCATTCCACCCGTCCCATATCTTCCAGTCATGTAAATTTGCAATCTTTTACCAATCACGATGACGTTTAAACCCTTTTTTAATATAAACAAAGAAAATAACAGTTGTGTCAAAAGGTTATATGACCAATAGTGTTCGCTTGTTTCTTACCATTTTTCTTCGTTCATAAGATAAAAAAAAACTTACTAAAGGAAGGGGATGAAATAACCTAGACTGAGAAGTGAGAAACTCATGGTCCCTATACCCAGTCAATCAGGAAACTTGAATTCCTCCTTTTATAATTAAACCTCTGAAAGAATGTGAATTTAATTGCAAAACGGAGAAATTCAGGATTTTTTGATTGGCTGGATCCAGAGGAGACCATGAATTTCTCGGGCTAGAGACATTCATCGTGGAAGGAAGCAGATGAGAGATTAGGTAGTTAAAATAGTGTAGATCACATCTAAAATCCTGATATAAAATTAGCACAGAATTTCATTCAGTCTCAACTTAAACCTTAGAAAAATTGAAGAAGGGGAAAGTCGAAAATTTCAATGAGAAGGACATGATCATAATTTTCCGTGAAAATACAAAATTTTCAACTAAATATAGCAAAAAGATGAATACTCGATGAGAAGAACAATGTATATACTATATAATATCAATTTTGCATAATTGTTTTACATAATGAACCTAAATAGTTTTATTTTTATCAGTTGTCATTATGATTAAACTTCTAAAAAGCTATTTTTAAGACAAAAATATAGTTTGAGAGTTTGTTCATATCAAATAAAATCCATAAAGCTTGGTTAAAGAATCAAATAGCGTGTTATGGATTGCACTAAAAGTCACCAAAGAACAAGTTATGCAAAAGCTTAATGAAAATGGGTCCGGATAAGTAAACCATTCCATTATTAAATTAATGCATTACCCACCTCTCATATTCTATATCTGCCAAAGGCATGGAATCAAATCCCCTGTTAGATATATATGACCAAGAAACATAACTCTCATTCATAGATCATCATAAGTGCAAATGGCGTTCCAGTCACATATCTTGCTATTTTCATTGCTGATTCTGCTGCTTTCACTCGGCATATCATGTCAGAATAGCAACACAAATATAAGCTTGGGTACTATTTTGTCTCCATCCACTAACGGTTCATCTCTGCTCTCCCCATCTGGAGACTTTGCTTTCGGTTTCCGTGCACTTGATACCGACCCTAACCTCTTCCTGCTCGCTGTCTACTACTACAAAATCACGCCCAGAACCGTAATATGGACCGCAAATGGAGGCAATCCCGTGCCAAACGGATCCAAAGCTCGGCTTACCTCAGGCGGGCGACTGACCTTGCTAGACTCCTCAAACCTACAGATTTGGAGTTCAAATTCTGGTGGAGCAAGCTATGGTTCTATGCGCGATGATGGAAATTTCATACTCTATTCTAGCAACTCTACTGTTGTATGGCAGACATTTGATTCTCCAACTGATACCATATTGCCTGGTCAAGTCTTGAACCAAAATACTTCTATCTTCTCAAAACTTACCGACGATGATTATTCAGAAGGGAGATTTAAGTTTGTAATGCAGACGGATGGAAACTTGGTTCTGTATCAAGTAGACTTCACAACACAAACCGACCAAGAAAACAACTTCTATTCTACTGCCACACAGGGCAATCCAAACAATACTCGGCTTGTGTTTAACAAAAGCGGAGGTAATTTATATGTTTTGAACATCGCCAATGGTTCTACAGTAGAAGTGCTACCCGAACCAGTTCTAACTGGAGAAAACTATTTGAGGACAACTTTGGACCCAGATGGTGGCTTTAGGTAATTTGCTTAATAGTTAATACATACAAATAGGTATAATTTAACATGACACATGCTTATAGTATACCATACATAATTGAACTAATAATTGCATAAATGTTCCAGGCAGTATAGCTTTCCAAAAACGCAGACAAGCGCCGGAACCTGGGGTATTGTAGCAAATCTTGTTAAAGACCTATGCGGCCTTAGTTTCAGAGTCGGAAGTGGGATCTGTGGTTTCAATAGTTATTGCACACTAAGTGATAGTGGATTGACCAACTGTACATGCCCTCCACACTACACTTTCATAGACCCTACCAGAAAATACAAAGGTTGCAAAATCGATTACATTCCGCAATCATGTGAACAAGGGAGTGAATCATCTTTCACTTTTCAAGCTGTTAGGAATCTTCATTTTCCATTATATGCCGCTGAACAGCTTACACCAGTGAATGATGCACAATGCCAAGAAGCATGCTTGAATGACTGCTTTTGTATGGTTGCTATATACAACAATACCGGAACTTGCTGGAAAAAGAGGTACCCACTTTCTAATGGAGTACTAGAGCTGCAAAATGTGGATAGAGTGGCATACATCAAGTATAATAAATTGAACACTGGTATCAATGAGTCTAGTAGCTTTATAAGTTATGATGGGCCAGGTAAGTGGAGAACAACGATGCTTATAGTATCATCAATTCTGGTTTGTTCTGTGGGTTCGAACATTTTACAAGTTTGTGTTTGTTTCCGTATACATAAACAAAGAAAACGTGAAGGGGATTCAGCAAATACAAGCAGAAATATTGTTTCAGTTTCTGCAACGTGTTCTTTCACGTACAAAGAGCTGGAACAAGCTACTAAAGGATTTAGCGAAGAGCTTGGTAAAGGCGCTTTTGGTGTAGTCTATAAAGGAGTCATTCCATCACAGTCTAATGACAATTATACACTTACAGTAGCAGTCAAGAAATTAGAACAAAGCCTACTTGAAGAAGGGGATCAGGATTTCGAAAATGAAATTGCTAGCATTGGCCAAACACATCATAAAAACTTAGTGCAGCTCATTGGATTTTGCAAAGAAGGGTCTCATAGACTTATAGTGTTCGAGTTCCTTAGTAGAGGATCACTCAATAAGTACATCTTTGGAAGCAATCGACCTGAGTGGAATCAAAGAATACACATTGCTTTAGGTATTGCAAATGGATTGGCGTATTTGCACGAGCAATGTAGGAACCAAATTATACACTGCGATATAAAGCCTCAAAATATACTTTTAGACGATAATATGGAAGCTCGAATCTCAGACTTTGGGATGGCAAAACTGTTAGGATTTGATCAGACGCGAACAGCCACAGGCATTCGAGGAACCATAGGTTATTTTGCACCAGAATGGTTCAAGAATGTTGGAATTAGTGCAAAGGTAGATGTTTATAGCTTTGGAGTGATGTTACTACAAATAATTTGCTGTAAAAAGAGATTCGAGTGGGGATTAGAGAGTCATGAAAGAATGACTGTTGTAGACTGGGCTAAGAACTGTTTAGAAAATGGAAGGTTAGATTTGTTAGTTGAGGATGACGAAGAAGCAAAGAGTGATGGAAGTAGATTAGAAAGGTTTGTCATGGTTGGTATTTCTTGTGCTGAGGAAGACCCTTGGTTGAGACCTAAGATGAAGAAGGTCGTACACATGCTGGAAGGAAGAACTAGGTCCCCTGGTTATTAGAAGATGTATATCCAGTTTATATGCTACTACCCCACGATCGGGCATGACATGTGCATTTCGCAAAAGAGTTAAATAGGCTGTCTTGATGGTTTCTATTATTGAGTATAGAGAGGTCGTAAAGCATTACACATGTGTACACACATGCAAACACATATGTACAACATATGTATGTACACACATGCAAACACATATGTACATATGTTTACATAGTCAAATAATTGACATGGAGTGTAATATGCAAGTATTGCGTATATTTAGTCCATAACTAAATATCAATTTGTAAAGAAAAATGATCACATAAACTTGTTTATGTAGCTTAGTTAAAGGGAATTAAAGAGAAGCTTCCAAATAATTTATGGTTACACTAGCAAGGATAAATAAAGTGAGTCGTTGATTAATATGTATTTTTTAGTTACCGAATGTCATTTAAGAAAGAAATAAATAATTGAAACTTGAACATAAAACAGTCGAAGAATGAATTAAACAATAACAAAATTTATTCTTGAAACTAAATGGTCGATAGTAATTAAGTAGATTTTTGATAATTGTGAAAAGGAAAGCTATAAATAATTGTGCCTTTTAAATAAAATACAAAAAACAAAAACCTTTAGTTCCAAAAATTCATTAGGAATTAATAATCCTTTCCACCTTACTAACGTTTAATATGATACATATATAATAAATCATGCTATTAGTTACATAAAAAATAAATTTTGTTGGATTGAAAATCTATAAAATCTTGTTGGATTTGGATCAGTGTAGCTCACGGTAACAAAGGGGTGCTGCAGAATAGGGGGTGCCCTGGAATGCTCCTTATATATATATATATATATATATATATATATATATATATATATATATATAAGTGTGTTTGTGTGTCTAATTTAAAATTGTTAGAAAAGAATGAATATAAATTTAAATAAATTATATATTAACGATTAACAATTTATATCGTTGTTTTATGTTTTCATGTATATAATGTGATATTTTTGTTGTAAAATAATTCAAAAAAGTTTTTTCAATCAAAATTAATTATGTTTTAAATGTCACTTAAATAATTTATAAGTTTAAACATTTTAAATGATCCTGGATATTGTTATTTTTTTGTCTTAAATATTCAAATGATATATATAGTTTAATATTAGTTTGAAATAATTTTTTCTTTTAGAAAAATATTAAGATGAGATTATATAACAACCCAAATTCCAACAGACCGAACTTTTTTCAAAAATCACAATCTATCGAAACTCGAGTTGGCTTGTCGAATATACTGCATAAAAGACAGAGTTATAAAATATATCAGAGCTCAGAAAACATCTCACAACGGAGTGGAATAAAATATAATATAATCTAACTTTACCAAAGTAATAATATTGCCTAACCAGTATCCAAAACTACCATATCTCTGCCATAAACATAACCTGCGAGTGTGTTATGAGAGGGACTCAGAACACAAGCTTTGCTGACTGGACTAAATTAAACATTCTGAAATAACCATACATATACCGTTCTGGAAATTTGGTCCTAGTGACCATATTTCATATGGTATTTTTTTTACAGGACAGTTGTTTCAAAAAATAAGTTTCTAGTCCATCTATATATACTCAATTTTCTTTTTTCTTCTATCGCGACAGTCTATAACTTCGATTCAATTCTGATTGAAATCCTTTTTCGGATATCAAGGTCTGTTCAAATCCCAACTAATATTCACGCAATTTCGATTATCTATTCACGTTATACTACTGTCGATTCACGCAATTTTGGTTATTCAATTATCGATTTAGGTAATTTGATTATTCGATAGATTGATTAACGTCAGATTATCGTTTATTCGATAGATCGATTAACGTGGAAGTTTAATTGATAATTCGCTTAACGTCAGGTAATTTAGTTGATTATCAATTCTTTTTAGATTATCGATTCATTTCAGATAATTCTTTTCAGATTATTAACGTCATATGATTCTTTTCAGATTAATGTCAGACTATTTTTTTGGTCAGTTGTTTTTGGTTTGGCTGTAGGAAGATGAATATTGCAGATGATCAGAGGTACACATGATAAACTTGTTCTTGCTGTTGCTGTTATTGTAATTTTAGTATAATGATAAATAGTTTTATCCTTTTTCTGTTTTTTCTTACAGTAGCGTTGCAACTGACGTACCAAGTGTTTTGGTTGTCATCGATTTTAAGAAAAACAACTTTGGAATCAGGCTTTCTGTGGATTCTACCATTTCTTACTTGCGAAATAAGATATGTGAAGTTTGGGATCATCTTACTCCCTTATGCCTTGATATATTTTATGTTCGGGATTCGAAGAATATTTTTGTTCATACTGACAGTGATTTGCAAGCCATTTTATGCTTAGTATATTTCAAGAAAGAAGAGTTTTTAGTTATGTTTGTTAAGTTGAAGGAACTATCTCGTCTTAAGGTTGGCAGCAGTAGCATGTCTTGTTCTCCTAGTAAGTCCCTTTGTGTTGATAATACAATGAATAGTGAATTTGTTGGAGTTGATAGCTGAAAATTTAGCTTTGACAAAGAACGTGATTTTACTGAGTTAATGAAGAAAGGTTCAAACTTAGAATTTTTTGCGGGGGGTGGTCAGAAATTTGAGTGTGCTTCTAATTTCCGTAAAACTGTTATTGCATATTGTGCTAAAAATGGATTTATGCCAAAGTTTTTGAAGAATTGCAAAGAGAGAATAACAGTTCAATGTGCTGTTGAGGGTTGCCGTTTTAATATTCATGCTTCTTGTAAGTTGAAACAACTGGATCATTTTCTAGTTAGAAGATTCTAATCTACTCATAGTTGTGGTGGTGGATTTCGATCAACTAACAGTCCTTTGATTAAAAGCAATCTTGTGAAAACTTTAATATTAGATGAAGTTCGTGATGAACCAACCAGAAAAACCGGTGATATTATTGCAAGTTTCAAAAGGAATTATGATATTAATTTGAGTTATTATTATGCCTATATGGGTAACATTAGCTTTAAAGGAAAAAAAAATTAATGAAGAACAACCATAGTTTGGTATTTAAAAGCACTTGATAGAAGTAATCTCAATGGTCATTCTGCTATGGTGGTTGATGAAAGTACTAATCAGTTTGAAAAAGTTTTTATATCATTTGAAGCCTGTAATTATGGATTCAAGCATTGCTAACCAATGGTGTTTTTAGATGACACTTTTTTAAAAGGTCGAAATGGTTGTTTAATGGCTACAACAACTAAAAATGGAAATCAAGGTATATGATCTGCTTTTTAATTTATGTAATTTATTTTCTTATGCTTTAGCAAAATGAGTGGATATTGTATATTGTGGGTGATAGATTGAAATATGTATATTGTGGGTGTATTATAAAATGATAAATTATTGTATCGTTTTTGTTTAGTATTGGTTTAACAAGTATATTGCAATATTGTAAAGTATGTTAAGTGTACAGTTAGATAAATTGGTTGTGTTTTACATAAAAATTTATAAAAGTTTTTATCATTTTATTTTCTAACCCTATTATATTTTTTGACACTCATGAATTTCATTTAATTAGTACTTTGGGATGAGAATAATGGAGCGAAAAAAAGTACTAAGTAATAACAATATGTTTAGAACGAGGTACTAATGAAGTACTAACAGCATGCAGGTAAGTTAGTAGTAACAATATGTAGCATGCATAATATATGTATAGAACAAAGTAACATGCATAACATATGTTTTTTGTTTAGTAATTTATTTTGTTGCGTAACTTTGGACATGAGTGGATATGGGTAGTCACATCTTCATAGAGTTGAGTTCAGAATATTAGTTTCACATATGCATGGTTTTGAAAATAGCGATTTTTTTAAGCAAATGTATACTTTTAGCATGGATATAACAATAATTTTCAGATGGCTGATTTGTGCATGTTTCATATGAAGATTCAGTATATTATGATATACTGGCTATTAAGATACCGCTATATATGCATAGAAATAGTGTATGTTGTTTATATTTAAATTGGTTTCAGAGAAAATAATAATAATTCATATATGAGTAACTGTGCAATATAACATATTTTTCGGAGAAGTAAATGCAAAGTTCTGTAGACATAAGTTTCTATATGTATTGTTTTGTTAGCTTGAATTTAGAGTCTGGGCTTCGAAACATATAATAATCCCAGACACTGATATATGTATTGTTTTGTAAAGTTTGTTTAATTTTATTTTTCAGGATTTTTCCTTTGGCAATGGCTATTGTTGGAAAAGAAAATGAAGAAAACTGGTCTTGGTTTTTGGATCAATTAAAATGTTCAATTGGAGTTGATCGACCTTTAGTTTTTATTTCTAATAGGCAGTGGGGTTTGCTTTTAAGTATTCCTAAAGTTTTTCCATCTGCTTTTCATTCATATTGTTTGCATCATATGCAAAATAATGTTGCTTCCATTGTAAAAAGTGTAAAAGGATTGTGGGTGGCTCATTTATTGGAACGATGTGCTGTAGCTGCTACTCATCATGATTTTGAAAGAGCTATAGCAAAATATAGGAAAATTGGTGGTGAAAAAGCTATTGAGTTTCTAAAGAATAAACCTTTTGATCATTGGGCTTATTTATTTTTCCATGGAAATAGGTATGGTGAGAATAAATCAAATGTTGCGGAAAGCTTTAATTCTTGGATTTTGAAAGAGAGACATCTTCCTATTACTTTTTGTTTAGATGGTATTCGTATCAAGCTTATGAATCAAATGTCTAAACGTAGAGATGAAGCTTCTACTTGAACTAGTGTACTTTGCCCTAAAATGGAGAATCGTTTATTAAAATTAAAAGAAGAAGGTTTTGGTTGGAATGTTTCTCGATCTTCTAAATTTATTTTTGAGGTGCATTCACCTATTTTCTCACAAAGTTGATCTTGAAAATCGAATTTGTACTTATTATCAGTGAAGAGTTACCGGTTTTCCTTGTGTACATGCTTTGAAGTGCATTGTTATGACAAGGCTTAATGTTTATTATTTTATTGAATATTATTTCACGACTAAGGCGTATAGAGCTTCTTACTCACATGTCATCAATCTTATTCCTACTTTTGATAAAAAAAAAAGATATTATTTCTGAAGGGTCTTCTATTGTTCATCCTCCTAAGGCTATTTATGGAGCTGGTAGACCAATAGTTAACAGACTTGGTGGGTTGGATGTATTTCATAGGAAGCATAATAAGTGCGGAAAGTGTAAGAAGTTTGGGCATAATCGTAGAAGTTGTGCATTAAGTGGTTGAACTATTTTTATGTTTGATTGTATGTTTGTTTTATGGTAGACCTATGACTAATAGGGTTAATGTTTTTTTGTTTATCTTTGTTTGAGATATTGTTGAATTGTAAGAAATATTGGATCATAGTTTATTTTGCCTTTTTTATTGCACAGTTGTGATTTGTTTTTGCTATGAATTATTATATGAGGAGTTTCATGTTTTATTGTTGATGATGGCTGGTTTTGGATATCTTAGGAAGGTAGTTCCATTCTCGTGGTGTGGTTTTTAGCCTTTTGAACTGTATGGTGGTTTTGTGAGCTGAAAACATGTAGTTGAAATTTCTATTATTTTTCAGTTTTTTCTAGTTACTATTATTATTATTATTATTATTATTATTATTCATTTGAGATTTATGTATGTTGCAAAGTTCAAAAGTCAGGTTGTGATTTGTGAAGTCACGGCTATTTAGCATATTTCATTTTTAGTCTTTAGCTTTTTAATGTTGTTTCTATTTAGCTTAATGAATTTATTTTTATGTGTACTACATATTGTTTATTTGTTTTTTTTAATGTTTTGCTATGTTTTTTTAAATTTTAGTTATATTTTTATGAAATGATAATTTATTTTATCTTTTTTTTAGTTATGTTTTAACAAGTATGTGGCAGTATACAATAGTTGATTTCAATTAACAAGTTGCTCTTCTTTGTTTGAAAAAGATAAAATTATTTATCTTTGTTTGAAAAAGATAAAAATATATAAATATTTAGCTGTTTTGGAGGTAGCCTATCTATGCATATAGTTATTGTTGTGATTTGTGACATGAAATCACATATGTTGATGGAGATGAGCCATGGATGTGCTTGGCGATAGTAGAGATGGAGCAGTGGCAGAAAGAAGGCAAGAAGGAGCAGTTTCGTGCTGTGTTTCAGCATAGACGTCTGAGGGATCTTGGTCAGACGTCTGTACCTACAGGGTTTTGAAACCCAAGAGTGTGGACAGACGTCTGACAAATCTGGGTCAGACGTCTGACTTGTTAGGGTTTGGAACCCGAAAGCATGGACAGACGTCTGACATATATTGGTCAGACGTCTGAGCGGGTTTTCTACGGTTTTGACTTGGTTTTTCTGTGACTTATTCTGCAAGTAATGAAGGGGAAAATTGGGTATTTTCCTAGGCCTTCTATTCTCCTATAAAAGCAACATCTAGGGTTGGATTAAAAGCATGGGATTGAGAATAGAGTGGCGGCTGCATGCCTCTAGAGCTTGGTGGCCTAGAGAGGATTGGTGCCTCCAGTTAATCCAAGGGTTAGCCGTCGTTCTTCATTGTTCTCCTTCTTCAACAAGAGTGGTAGTCATCTAGATATTCATTCCCTTTCTCAATAAGGTTATTGATTCTTGTAATTTGTTCATTGTTGGTTGTTGAACCAGTGAGTGTAAACAAAATTTGTTTTTGTGAATCAATAAAGTGGGTGGTTGGGTGGAATATCTTGTGTTTGTGCTTATGATTTCATATCAGTGTTTGTTTCCATAAAAATCATCTTTAAGTAATTGGGTGAAGAAGATCCTGGTCGCTTCTGCAAAGGCGCAGTTATCACAACAGTTGGTATCGGAGCTAGATCATCGCAAAGCTTAGAGTGATTTTGGTTTGAATTTTTTTTTTTTTGATGTCGGATATGATGGCGTTTCCGAAGATGAATGATTTTTGATTGGGGATGCTGAAGGCTTGTATGGTGGATGCTTCATACCTTAATGGTTTGATTGATGGAGATGAAGAGAAGCCCTCCGATGTGGATGGGGGAAGATGAAAGAAGACGAAATGTTGGCAATTGGTTTGATTTGCCTATACCTTGGTTATTCGGTTCATGTTTTCGACAGGGGTCATCACGTTGATGATGCTCGAGGGATCATGAGTGATCGAGGAAAGAACTCAGGTCAAGTGGTAGACGGGTGTCGATGTAGAAGGCGAGTGATGGTTGATGAACCTAGAACACAACAAGGTGTAGGGGTTAATTTGGTCACTGCTAATGTGTTCAACAGGGGTCTTCACGTTGATGATGCTCGAGGGATCCGGGGTAATCAAGGAAGGAGCTCAGATCAAGTGGTAGACGGGTGTCGCTGCAGAAATTCACAATGTGGAGATCCTTGTGGTATTACAAGCATTTTTAGACCATTAGTGTTGCGTGGTACAACTCGGGGGAAGATGCATCGTTGGCAGATGGTGGGTTGTGTTTGTAATGGTTTAATTGAGAGTAAGTGTCGTTGAAAGAGCTAGGATGACTTGTGTGTCGGAAGATCGATTGATGTGATGCGATTTCATATCAAGGTGGAGTGTTGTGATTTGTGACATGAAATCACATATGTTGATGGAGACGAGGCGTGGATGTGCTTGGCGATAGTGTAGATGGAGCAGTGGCAGAAAGAAGGCAAGGAGTAGCAGTTTTGTGCTATGTTTCAGCTTAGACATCTGAGGGATCTTGGTCAGACTTCTGTGCCTACAGGGTTTTGAAAACCAAGAGTGTGGACAGACGTCTATCCAATCTGGGTCAGATGTCTGACTTATCAGGGTTTGGAACCCGAGAGCATAGATAGACGTTTGACATATATTGGTCAGACGTTTGAGCGGGTCTTCTATGGTTTTGACTTGGTCTTTCTGTGACTTATTATGCAAGTAATGAAGGGGCAAATTGGATATTTGCCTAGGACTTCTATTCTCCTATAAAAGCAGTGCCTAGGGTTGGATTAAAAGCATGGGATTGAGACTGAATAGTGTGGCGGTTGCATGCCTCTAGGGCTTAGTGCCCTAGAGAGGATTGGTGCCTCCAGTTAATCTAAGGGTTAGCCGTCGTTCTTCATTATTCTCCTTCTTCAACAAGAGTGGTAGTCATCTAGATATTCATCCCCTTTCTCAATAAGGTTATTGATTCTTGTAATTTGTTTATTGTTGGTTGTTGAACCAGTGAGTGTAAACAAAATTTGTTTTTGTGAATCAATTAAGAGGGTGGTTGGGTGGAATATCTTGAGGTTTTGCATGTGATTTCATATCTGTGTTTGTTTCCATAAAAATCATCTTTAAGTAATTAGGTGAAGAAGATCCTGGTCGCTTCAGCAAAGGCGCAGTTATCACAACAGTTATTCTGTTTTTCACATTTTCATACGTATTGAAGTACATAGTACAGAAAAAAAAAGCTAAATTATGTCAGTATGATAATGAGTTGATATTTTATTTGATTGTATAATGAGTATGTATATTGCTTGTGTATAATGTGGAAAATGATAAAAGATTTTATCTTTTTTGTGTTGTTTTTATTTATGTTAGTGGTTTTATTATTAGTATTTATTTATATTAGTTTAATACTTTTGTTTACATATTGAGTTAATAATTTTATTAAGTTAAAATTTTATTTGTATGTTATGTGATAGGTTCTTAAATTTTAATTATTGTGGTTCTATAAAATGATAAATTATTTTATCTTTTTGGTTCAGTTGCGGTTTAATAATATAGGTCTAAAATGATCTGCATGAAATACCAGTTGCCAGATGCCAAAGTGAATTTTCCGAGAGTGGGATCAACATGCAGCTTCATATATACTTCAACAAGATACGACCTCATTCTTAAAATGAACACATAGGAATTTATTTGTTATAGAGATAATGTATGCTTGATGATAGTAAATTGCACAATTTAATGTTTTGTTCCTTTTTGTTACAATCTAATTATGCACTTCTATAATGTGTACAAATTAAACTAGTACATATTATCAATTTCAAACTGTAACGACCCGCATTCTACGCATCGAAGGATCGTAAAATATTTATTTCTTTCACATACGAAGTCATATGGTCATGTAACTTTGGAAGACGACTATTGAGGTCATTTCCCATGTTCATGATTTTCCCGATTTTTAAATGACCATTTTGCCCCTAGCTAATCTTATTTTGGCCATAACTTTTGATTGGAAAGGAGTTTTGATCTAAAACCACTTCCATTGGCTTCAGAAGATGGTTTACAATTCCGCAGAGTGGTCACATTAGCCAAACGGACTCACCAATTGGGAGATATGGCTGAAACAAGTTTCAGATGGTGAAAAATAGCTTAATTGGGCTTAATCGGGTGATTAACAGCTAGGCCCAATGGGGGATTTCGGGACTAGAGGTATTTAAGGGCTGCTAGGGTTAGGGTTTCGGTTTTTCACTCATTTTCCAGCCGCCACAAACCCTCTCTTCAACCTAACAATGGCCTCCAACATCTAAAAACACCTCTAATCACTTCTTAATCAAGTTTCGGCTTAAACCACATCAAACTAAGGAGGAATAACGCCAAAACAAGGTTAGAGCGGCTGTGTTGCATTGGGAGCAGCGCCATAATAGTAGATTATTTCAGACCTAAAGTTCATTTATGGCCAAGGCGAGTGATTTGCAAGGTTTCTCACTAATTACGGTTAATTAGGGGTAATTAGTGATAATTAGCGAATTTATACATGTTAAAAATCTGGAAAAATATTTATAAATTTCGAAATAATGTTTTAGACCTCTGTTAGAAATTTGGTTTGATTCGGTGAAGTTTTTCTAATCATATCATTAGTTTTTCTTAAATATGCTTAAGGAAAATATGAGATTTTGGCTATGTTTGATCCGTTTAACCTTACCAAATTATTGTTTTGGTGTTTGTGAATGATTATACATGTTGCTATGACTGTATGGTATGCTTTGTGATTGTCTAGAAGTGATAGATTGGTCGAAAACGCCTTCGAATGACGTAAAACAGTCGCTGGAAAATTGTAGGAAATGTGCAGGGTTTCAAACCGGATCGGATCGGATTGCTGGGCTTGGATCGGATAAGAGGACCGGGCAAGTGGACTTGATTCGGATTGGAACTTAGTATAAGGGGCTTGGCGAGAAGGATGGCCATTTGCTTAGAGTTGGAGTTGGGCAGAGGATCGTATCGGAGGGACAAAAAGGGGATCGGATCGGAGCTAAGGCGTGGGATCGGATCGGCTACCGAATCGGAGCTGGCATCTTCTGAGGCGTGCAAACGAAAGAGACAACAAGGAAGGTTGGATCGGATCGTAACTTGACACTATAAGGAGGACCTTGGCACTTTACCACCGCCGGACTGGACCGAGCCACATGTGAGAAGCTGAACCGAACCGCATGGAGGAGATGAACCCGAACCGAACCGAGCGTGGGTGACCGAACTGAACCGGACGTGTACTTCTATTTCTACATGACGACTCTTCTGAAGGCCAACTCCAATTCGACCAAAGCCCGAGATGCAAAGGAGGTCCAAATGAGGAGTTTTGACTCAAGATCCAGATGGGAACCAATGAGTGAGCTTCATGATTGGGCTTTGCTGCGGGATGTGTGCTAAGGGGTTGTCGATGTCTATAACTTTGAATCACTATGTGTAGGGAGTACGTGAATGGATTTAGGGCCACAGTGGCCTAGGTACGACTAAAGAGCTATAGACCAATGAAGTGGGGTCATTTGTAAAGATTTGGTCATGACTCCATGTGGTGAGCTTGGTAGTAGCAGTAGTTGTACAAGTCGAACTCCGTCACTACTTCGATGGGTCTAGTGATCGAAGCTGTAGATATCGTATGCTTTACGCACTGAGTGAGAGATGTGAGGATGGTTGCTGTGTTTGATTTGTTTGCCATCATTATGACATGCACACCCCCACCCCCATTATCTTTACACCATCTGTTCAGTGGCACCTTAGAGTATTGTATGGTATGTAGTGCTAACTCTTTGGTTGCAGGTCCCGGTTCAGGTATGGTTTAGTATACATGTTATTGTTCTGTTTAGCTGCTTATCGCTCATACTAGACTTTTTGTCTGACCCAGAGTTTTATATCTCTTCTTATTACTCTGGGTGCTCTCATGAGCAGACTAGAGACAGGTTAGCTGGGTATGCACGAGTAGCTGATCCGGAGACGAGCTGGAGGCTTCCACGTATGATGCATATAGATATTCTCCCTGTGTTGTTGAAGATCACTGCTTGGGCATTTGTAGTGCATCTTCTACTTTAGCTTTCTTTTGCTTTTTAGACAGTTTAAAGTTGTAATAAGCTGTATTTGGACTTCCGCTGCTCTGATGTTGATGTTGGTTTTAGTTATCAGCTTATGCACTGTCTCGCCTGTTTTATGTCAAGTACATTATTATTATATTTTGTTCCATGTGCTGTGAGACATTCTACAGGTTTTCGATTAGTTCATTCTCTTCTTTCCTTTCTTTGGTGACCGTCCCGTGCTAGTTGGCATTCATACAACACACTTTCGGAGGAAATGCCGGCTAGTGCGGGGCGGGCCGTCACACTTGGTATCAGAGCTCTAGGTTGCGTAGTTAACCTAGGGAAGTCATCAGGGAGAGATAGTATATGAGAGCGCGTATTTGTGATTATTTTGGTTTTCAAAAGCTATATATATACTATTAGTATAGCTAAGGATGAAGTCGCACTGCACTAGCACCACTATGGAGATGGTTAATCGTTTTCTCTTTACAGATTGAACGATGAGCCGATACGCAAGAGGTGCCGGTAGGGGATCCAATAATGGGAATGCTGCTGACATGAGGACGATGTTTACTGACCTCATGAGGGAGATGCTTAGGGATGTGCAGGGGGCAGCTCCCAATGGTGGTGGTCCAACAGTGCAGGCGCCTAGGACCGATTTCGCCAAGCTAAACAAGGATTATACTAGTCTTGGTGGGAAGCCGTTCCACGGAATGGAGTCGGCTATGGATGTTCAGGATGAAAGCTGCGAGCGTATCTTCGAAGATTTGGGTATCGAGGATGCGATGAAGAGAAGGCTAGCATCCCGTCAGCCGCAAGGACAGGCAATGAATTGGTGGAATCTATAAAGGCAGGTACTCCCGAGGATCAGATTACTTGGGATTAGTTTAAGCCTCGCTTTAGCGATAAGTTCATTCCGGCTGCTCAGAAGTCTGTGATGTTTAAGGAATTCTTGGAGCTCAAGCAGAATGGAAGAGCCGTCTCGAAGTATATTGCCGAATTTGGCACTTTGTCGAAGTATGGGTTATCTCTTATTGATGCTGCCGAGAAGAAGAACGAGAAGTTCATAACTGGCTTGGATCAGTACTTGGAGGAAAGGCTTATTAACCACATCGATGAGACGTTTGAATCGATTGTGGGGAAAGCATTGAGGTCAGAGAGTCTTTACCCTAAGTCGAAGACTGAGGTTGCATCTACAGAGGAGCCGAAGCCGCATGTAAGTGGTAGAGGCAAGAGTGGTCCTCAGAATAAGAGGAAGCAGAACCAGAATAAGGATATCCAGAAATAGAATAAGAAAGATGTTGAGTGCTTCAGTTGTGGTAAGAAGGGCCATTATGCTAGTAATTGTCGGGCCAAGCCGGCGGATAGGAAGTGCTTCAACTGTGGCCAGGTGGGACATCACAAGGACAAGTGTCCGCAACCCCCTAAAGAAAAGCAGATGGTGAAATCATATGCCCTTAATGTTATTCCTTCTTCGTCGAATGCCCCAATTGCGGCGGAGAAGGGAAAGAATGTCGTTATTCAAGGTATGCTTTCTGTTTATGATGCTCCTGTTAGAGTTTTGTTTGATACCGGAGCTTCCAGTTCTTTCATATCTAGTGACCTGGTAGATAGGTTGGGATTGGAGCCCGAGATTGTCGATAGACCTTTAGTAGTGACGAACCCGATTGGTGGTTCAATTAACCTTAGCATGATTTGTCGTAATGTGGTCTTATCGAGTCATGGATGTATGTTTGTGATTGCTTTGTTTTGGGCTTTACTGGGTTTGGCATTAATTTGGGAGTCGATTGGCTCCAAAGATACGGGGTGGTGGTAGACTGTGAGGGCTTTTTGGTGACGGCTAGAGCGGATGATGGGCGGAGGGTAGTGTTTGGTGGTCTACCCGGTGATGGGGGTAATGGCTAGTTTTCTGAGTTCCCTCGACATTCCGCATTGTAAGTTGTCAGGTTTTCCCGTGGTTGGCCAGTATCTGGACGTTTTAGAGGAAGTGACCAGGCTTCCACCACACCGAGAGATTGAGTTCCGTATTGATTTAGTGAAAGATGCCAGACCTATAGAGATGCCACTTCGTCGTATAGCACCAAGGGAGCAGCAAGAGCTCAGGGTGCAAGTCAGCGATCTTTTGAAGAAGGGATTTATCAGAAGGAGTGTTTCTGAATGGGGATCACCAGTTGTGTTTGCTACCAAGGCGGATGGTTCCCTTCGTTTGTGTGTAGACTACCGCGAGTTGAATAAAGTGACGAGGAAGAATAAGTATCCTCTATCGCAGATAGATGATTTGTTTGATCAGTTGAGTGGCGCGAGAGTATTCTCTCAGTTGGATCTCGCGACAGGTTTTCATCAGCTTAGAGTGGAAGCTGAGAGCATAGCTAAAACGGCATTTCGGACGCCGTCTGGATTTTATGAGTGGTTGGTCATGCCATTCGGGCTGACCAATGCCCCAGCATACTTTGTGGATCTTATGAATTGGGTATTCAGAGATCAGTTGAATATGTTTGTCCTTGTGTTCGTGGATGATATTTTGGTCTATTCGAGGACAGAGGAAGAACACAAGGAACATTTGAGGATAGTGATGGCGGTGTTGAGAAAACACCAGTTGAAAGCAAAATTCTCTAAGTGTCACTTCTGAAAGAGGGAAGTGAGATTCTTGGGCCATGTTGTTTCAGAGAATGGTATTGCCGTGGACCCTGCGAAGGTGGCTACAGTACAAGATTGGTCTACGCTCAAGAATGCAACGGACATACGAAGTTTCTTGGGATTAGCTGGATATTATCGTAAGTTTATCAAAGACTTCTCCAAGATAGCAGCACTGTTGACTCAGTTGACCAAGAAGAATCAAGCCTTTGTCTAGGACGAAAGGTGCGAGAATGCATTCAAGAGCCTAAAGGAAAAGTTGACATGTGCACCAGTGTTAGTCATTCCTAAGGGGAATGAAGAAATGGCGGCATATACGGATGCATGTGGTACCGGAGTAGGTGTTGTAATGATGCAAGGAGGTAGGGTTGTAGCTTATGCAGGTCGGCAACTAAAACCGCATGAGAAAAGATACCCTACCCATGACTTGGAATTGGCTGCGATCGTATTTGCGTTGAAGATGTGGAGACATTATTTCTTGGGAGAAAGATTCGAGTTGTTTACCGATCATAAATCGTTAAAGTATCTTTTCTCTCAAAAGTATCTAAATCTCCGACAACAAAGGTGGTTAGAATTCTTAGCTTCCTATGATTTCGATATCGCATACACACCAGGAAAGGGCAATGCGGTAGCTGATGTATTGAGTAGGAGACATTCCAGTTTAGGGGCTATGTTTCTAGAATGGAAGCAACTGGAG
The DNA here is from genome assembly GCA_030737875.1 of Allium sativum. Taxonomy (NCBI): domain Eukaryota; kingdom Viridiplantae; phylum Streptophyta; class Magnoliopsida; order Asparagales; family Amaryllidaceae; genus Allium; species Allium sativum. Next base: position 250,863,981 of record CM060912.1, on the reverse strand, counting down.
TACATCGCTGGGTATGATTTCAGACCAAAGTGCGAACTGGATCCAGAAACGTTAGCAAGTTTGATGATCAGACCCACTTTGATTGAGCTGATTGGTTCCAGTCAGAGGGACGATCCTAACCTATTGGAAATCATCTTAAAGTTAGAGATGGGAATCGACGAAGAGATGAACGGGTATGGGATTGATCGAGATGGATGGCTTAGGAAGAATGGAAGACTAGTTGTACCCAATGTCAATGGATTGAGAGATGAAGTGCGTAGAGAATGTAATCACTCAAAACTGACTATACACCCCGGTGGTAACAAGATGTACCGAGACATGAAGCAGACCTACTACTGGGAAGGGATGAAAAGAGAAATTGGGAAGTTTATATCCAAACGCATGAACTGCCAGCTAGTTAAAGCTGAGCAAAAGAAGCCTAGTGGTTTGCTACAACCATTAGAAATTCCAGAATGGAAATGGGAACAAGTGTCAATGGATTTCATTGATGGGTTACCAAGGACTAGATCGGGCCATGATAGCATTTGGGTGATTGTGGACTGATTAACTAAGAGTGCAAGATTTATACCCGTCAAGTCAAACAGGACGACAACTAAGTTAGTGGAACTGTATATAAAGTGGGTAGTGAAATTTCATGGAATAGCCAGAGGCATTGTGAGTGACCGAGATCCGTTGTTCACTAGTAGATTTTGGAAGAGCTTACAAGAGGCGTTAGGATCAGAACTACATCTCAGTACCGCGTATCATCCTCAAACCGATGGCCAAACAGAGAGGGTGAATAGTATATTAGAAGACCTCTTGAGAGCCTGTGTATTGGATTTTGGTGGAACATGGGATGACCATTTGCATCTAGTAGAGTTTGCATAAAATAATAGTTATCAATCCAGTATTGGTATGGCTCAGTTTGAAGCTTTGTACGGAAGACCGTGCAACTCACCGTCATGTTGGGTAGAAACTGGTGAGAAGTTTGTGCTTGGACCTGATGTGATAAGAGAAGCTTCAGCTAAGATTAAGGTTATCCAACAGCGAATGAAGGCTGCCCAAGATAGGCAGAAGAGTTAGCCAATAAAAGGAGAAGAGAATTAAAGTTCTCCATTGGCGACTTGGTGTTTATCAAGATTTCTTTGTTGAGGAGCGCGATACGATTTGGCAGGAGAGGCAAATTAGCACTAAGATTTGTTGGTCCATTCCCAGTTCTTGAGCAAATTGGGAATTTGGCATACAAAGTTGAATTACCAGAGAAGATGGCAGGAGTTCACAACGTATTTCATGTTTCCTAGTTAAGAAAGTTCGTACACGACCCAGATGTGACCATTTCACCTGATCAGTTGGATGATATCGAAGTTGAACCCGAGGCGGTTGGGAACCGCAAGCCTATGCGTATTGTTGGGAATGATACGAAACAACTTCGAAGGAAAGCGGTGAATTTAGTCAAAGTTCAGTGGGGCGAGAATGAGAATGACTGTACTTGGGAGACAAACGAGAGCATTAGGAAAACATATCCAGAACTCTTCGCCTGGAAAGATTTCAGTTTCGATTTAGTCTTTCCGCATGCTAGGATAGGTTGTTTTGTTTGTTTTGCATGTTTGGTTGTTATATATGATTGGTAGGCATGCGGTATCTTTAGTATGTTTTGGATTAAGTAATTTCGGGGATGAAATTTATTAAGGGGGGGGGGGGGGGGGAGAGTGTAACGACCCGCATTCTACGCATCGAAGGATCGTACAATATTTATTTCTTTCACATACGAAGTCGTATGGTCATGTAACTTTGGGAGACGACTATTGAGGTCATTTCTCATGTTCATGATTTTTCCCAATTTTTAAATGACCGTTTTGCCCCTAGCTAATTTTGTTTTGGCAATAACTTTTGATTGGAAGGGAGTTTTGACCTGAAACCACTTCCATTAGCTCCGGATGATGGTTTACAATTCCGTAGAGTGGTCACATTAGCCAAACGGACTCACCGTTTGGGAGATATGGCAGAAACAAGTTTCAGATGGTGAAAAAAGCTTAATTGGGCTTAACCGGGTGATTAACAGCTAGGCCCAATGGGGGATTTCGGGATTAGAGGTATTTAAGGGCTGCTAGGGTTAGAATTTCGGTTTTTCACTCATTTTCCAGCCGCCACAAACCCTCTCTTCAACCTAACAATGGCCTCTAACATCTAAAAACACATTTAATCACTTCTTAATCATGTTTTGGCTTAAACCACATCAAATTAAGGAGGAATAGCGCCAAAACAAGGTTAGAGCTACTGTGTTGCATTGGGAGCAGTGCCATAACAGTAGATTATTTCATACCTAAAGTTGATTTGTGGCCAAGGTGAGTGATTTGCAAGGTTTCTCATTAATTACGGTTAATTAGGGGTAATTAGTGATAATTAGCGAATTTATACACGTTAAAATCTGGAAAAATATTTATAAAATTTGAAATAATGTTTTAGACCTCTGTTAGAAATTTGGTTTGATTCGGTGAAGTTTTGCTAATCATATCATTAGTTTTGCTTAAACATGCCTAAGGGAAAATATGAGATTTTGGCTAGTTTGATCCATTTAACCTTACCAAATTATTGTTTTGGTGTTTGTGAATGATTATACATGTTGCTACGACTGTATGGTATGCTTTGTGATTGTTTAGAAGTGATAGATTGGTCGAAAACGCCGTCGAATGGCGTAAAACAGTCGCTGGAAAGTTGCAGGAAATGTGCAGGGTTTCAAACCAGATCGGATAGGAGGACCGGGCAAGTGGACTTGATTCGGATTGGAACTTAGCATAAAGGGCTTGGCGAGAAGGAAGGCCATTTGCTTAGAGTTGGAGTTGGGCAAAGGATCAGATCGGAGGGACAAAAAGGGGATCGGATCGGAGCTAAGGCGTGGGATCGGATCGGCTACCGAACTGAACCGGAGCTGGCATCTTCTGAGGCGTGCAAACGAAAGAGACAACAAGGAAGGTTGGATCGGATCGGAACTTGACACTATAAGGAGGACATTGGCACTTTACCACCGGACTGGATCGAGCCACATGTGAGAAGCTGAACCGAACCGCATGGAGGAGATGAACCCGAACCGAACCGAGCGTGGGTGACCGAACTGAACCGGACGTGTACTTCTATTTCTACATGACGACTCTTCTGTAGGCCAACTCCAATCCGACCAAAGCCCGAGATGCAAAGGAGGTCCAAATGAGGAGTTTTGACTCAAGATCCAGATGGGAACCAATGAGTGAGCTTCATGATTGGGCTTTGCTGCGGGATGGGTGCTAAGGGGTTGTCGATGTCTATAACTTTGAATCACTATGTGTAGGGAGTATGTGAATGGATTCAGGGCCACAGTGGCCTAGGTACGACTAAAGAGCTATAGACCAATGAAGTGGGGTCATTTGTAAAGATTTGGTCATGACTCCATGTGGTTAGCTTGGTAGTAGCAGTAGTTGTACAAGTCGAACTCCGTCACTACTTCGATGGGTCTAGTGATCGAAGTTGTAGATATCGTATGCTTTACGCACTGAGTGAGAGATGTGAGGATGGTTGCTGTGTTTGATTTGTTTGCCATCATTATGACATGCACACCCCCACCCCCATTATCTTTACACCATCTGTTCAGTGGCACCTTAGAGTATTGTATGGTATGTAGTGCTAACTCTTTGGTTGCAGGTCCCGGTTCAGGTATGGTTTAGTATACATGTTATTGTTCTGTTTAGCTGCTTATCGCTCATACCAGACTTTTTGTCTGACCCAGAGTTTTATGTCTCTTCTTATTACTCTGGGTGCTCTCATGAGCAGACTAGAGACAGGTTAGCTGGGTATGCACGAGTAGCTGATTCGGAGACGAGCTGGAGGCTTCCACGTATGATGCATATAGATATTCTCCCTGTGTTGTTGAAGATCACTGCTTGGGCATTAGTAGTGCATCTTCTACTTTAGCTTTCTTTTGCTTTTTAGACAGTTTAAAGTTGTAATAAGCTGTATTTAGACTTCCGCTGCTCTGATGTTGATGTTGGTTTTAGTTATCAGCTTATGCACTGTCTCGCCTGTTTTATGTCAAGTACATTATTATTATATTTTGTTCCATGCGCTGTGAGACATTCTACAGGTTTTCGATTAGTTCATTCTCTTCTTTCCTTTCTTTGGTGACCGTCCCGTGCTAGTTGGCATGCATACAACGCACTTTCGGAGGAAATGCTGACTAGTGCGGGGCGGGCCGTCACACAAACGATAACAGACACCAATTGAATTAGATAAAATTTGATCAAATGTACGGTACAACTGTCAAAACATCCAAACTCAATAACTTCAAAATCTCATGATGCAACCCAAAACCCATTCAAACAAACTTCATCATGGAAACTTCAACAATACTGCAGTGCTATTTTCCACACTTCAGCTCAGTTCCAATGGTCAACCGACCCTTCAAATTTCTTAATACCGGCAACCATAGCTGAATTTGAAGGAAAAATCTATTTTTTTCAACAAAACTGCAATGTATAAGCATGTAGAGGAATAATTTGTACATTCAACAATACTGTCTCAGGTCCCATAATTACTAACAAAGGTATTATTGACTGTTTATGTTAGAGCTTCACCAACGAGATGAAAACAACAGATTAAACAAATGCGGACTTCAATTGAGTATATAAATTCTTGATGTAAAAGCAACGTTGAAAACTAGACAACTTCAAAATTCTAGGATCCACATCAACATTTTAACATCAACATCAACAATTTCAAATTACATCAATGTACTAACTGAAATACCTATATCAGACAGAAATTCCTAATTGTCCAGCAGTACTGTCGTGTGTTTAATAACAAAGAAATAAACCCATCGTGTGTTTAATAACTGGCATCCGTTGTGTGCTCTCCAATAGTATGAATTACAAACAAAGCATTCAATTTGAAGAGTAGAACTCGTAGAAGAATAGCTGAGAAGATTTTATTATTCAAGAAGATGTAAAGATACAGATTACAAGGTTGGATATAATAGTATGCAAATTTATAGCTAATAGATGTAACAGCTAGTAGAAAGATGCATGAATGTAACGGCTAGTAGAAAGATGCATGAATGTAACGGCTAGTAGAAAGATGCCTGAAATGAAAGAAGCAAGAATGTAACGGCTAGTAGAAAGATGCCTGAAATGAAAGATGCATGTGAAACCGATTGAATGGATAAACTTGTTTTGCACTATTACGCCCCCTCAATTAGAACTGGGTTTTCCGCTCTCATTTCCATTTTCACCTCCATCTATTTTCCTTAGCTCCTCTCTCATTCCGATGAAGTTTTTAGTCGATAGAGCTTTGGTGAGGGCATCGGCTCTTTGGTAATACGCTGGTACATGAGAAATTGTCAATCGTCCTGCTTGTGCTTTTTCTCTTACGAAGTGGAGGTCAATTTCGAGGTGCTTTGTCCTTGAATTTTGGATTAGGTTAAGTGACAGTGAAATTGTACTCTTGTTATCGCACCAGATAACTGGTTTTCTTTTTAAGGAAATCCTAGTTCTTCCATGAGTGAACCTATCCAAAGTACTTCTGCTGTTACGCTTGCTGGTGCTCTGTATTCAACCTATGTGCTAGATCTGGAGGTAGTCTGCTGCTTCTTCGTGCACCATGGAATGATGTTGGATCCTAGGTAAACGCAGTATTCTGACACCGACTTTCTATCATCAATGTCATTTGCCCAGTCGGCATCGCTAAAGCACTATAAGTTTCATTCTTTCTCTGATTTCAGAATTATTCCATGATGTCTCATGCCCTGTAAGTATCTTAGAATTCTTTTCAATGCTATCCAATGTTCTGTCAGTGGGTTTGGCATGCACTGACTTAATTTGTTCGCACTATAACATATGTCGGGTCTTGTGATGGTTGCATATTGCAGTGCCCCGATTATAGCTCTGTACTGCTTGACATTATCTATGGCCTCACCTTTATGTTTAGATAGCTATAGATTAATTATCATCGGTGTTGGTAAATGTTTTGCGTGATGCATATTTGCTCTTTGCAATATCTATGAAATATAATTCTGCTATGACAAGATTAGATCTTTGTTATTTCGTTTAATCACATGTATTCCAAGGAAATATTTTAGCTCACCCAGATCTTTGATAGCGAAACTTTTATCTAATAAGTGTACAATTCTGCTTATTTCTTGATCGTTATCTCCTATTATAAGCATGTCTTGCACGTATACCAGTATGAAAATAATTCCCAGTGTGTTCTTCTTCATGTATAAGGAGTCTTCTTGCTTGAAACTCATGTTAGATAGGGTAGATTTTAGTTTCTCATACCACACCCTCGAGGCTTGTTTTAAACCATAAATGGCCTTGTGTAATTTGCAAACTTTGTTTCCATTAGTATATCCTTCTGGTTGTTGCATATACACCTCTTCATTCAATTCTCCATTAAAAAAGGCATTGTTGGCGTCTAGTTGCTTCACGTTCCAACCTTGGATTAAAGCTATAGTTAGTATTATTCTGATGGTTGTGGGTTTAATTACTGGGGAGAGTGTCTCTTTAAAGTCAAACCCGAACTGCTGCACATAATCTTTGGCCACCAGTCTGGCCTTGTATTTGTCAATGATTATATCTTCTTTCCTTTTTATTTTGTACCTCCACCTGCATCCAATTATGTTCTTGTGTTTTGGCGGTGGCACGAGACTCCATGTTTTATTTCTTACGAGTGCTTCATATTCAATATTCATAGCTTCTTTCCACTTATTTGATTTTATTGCTTGGCCAAAATTTGCAGGCTCAGTCTCAACCATGGAAACATTGTATATTTTAGGTTTGAAAATGCCACTCTTTGATCTCGTTGTTATGTAGTGTCTAGCTTGTGTCTGTTGTGCCTCCTATTGTGCAATTGAGCTTGCATTTGTGTTTGTATTGTTGTCCCCTTCCATATTGCTGCAGTTCACGCCATGATAAGCTGCAATTTGTGCATCCTGTTGTGCAATTGAGCTTGCATTTGTGTTTGTATTGCTGTTCCTTTCCATATTGTTGTTGTACATGTCATGATAAGATTGATCAATGTTTCCTTCAATATTGCTTGCATTTGTATCTTCCTCATGTTCATCTTGCATGTTGGTGATATGTGATTTTTGGCAAGCATCGTCTATAGGTGGTTCAGTGATAAAAGGTTTCAACTGCTCAGCTATAGTGGTGTGTCCCATACTCCTGTCTTTGGTTTCTTGTTTTCCTGCAAAGGGAAAAATATTTTCATCAAATATAACATGTCTTGAAACATAAATTCTGCCATTTTTGTCCAAACATTTATATCCTTTCTGATTTTGAGCATACCCAATAAACGTGCATGGACTTGATCTCATGCTTAGTTTGTGTCTATTGTAAACTCTCAAACATGGAAAACATAAGCAGTTGTATGATTTTAAAAAGTTATAATCTGGCCTTATATTATATATCGATTCATGTGGTGTTTTATTATTTAACACTCTAGTGGGTTGCTTATTAATGAGAAAAATAGAACTATAAAATGCCTCATTCAAGTATTTCATAGGTAAGGCGCTTTGAGACATTAAAGTTAATCCTGTTTCTACGATGTGTCTATGTTTTATTTCCACTAAACCATTTTGTTCAGATGTGTGAGGGCAGGTTAACCTGTGTTTTATTCCTCTTTTGGAAAAATAATTAGCAAGTTGTTTGAATTCTGCCCCCCCAATCAGTTTGCATAGTTTTGACAGTGTGATTAAGTTGTTTTTCAACATATGTTATGAATTGTATGACCATATTGCATGTTTCAGATTTGTTTTTAAGCATGTATATCCACGTATATCTAGAATATGCATCAACAAAGGAAAGATAGTACCTGTGTCCCTGATATGAATTTAGTGGCGATGGTCCCCACAAGTCAGCCGCTATAAGCTCCAGTGGCTATCATAAATAGTTTTAGAATCACTGAACAGAAGTTTGTGGCTTTTTCCGAGTTGGCAGTGTGTGCATGTGTGCTTGACAAGTGTGTTATTATCAAAAGAGATATTATTGCTATTTAAAATTATTCTAACAGTTTCAAGATTTGGGTAACCCAATTTAGCATGCCATGATTCAAGAGAATTACATTTACTAGTATTTCTGATGCATCTATTACTGTCATTATTATAAAAGTTCCTAGTACAATTATCATTATTGCTAGCATCTAGATTATTACACCAAAATCCTTTACTAGAATTAGCGGTCTTTCTAATGCATCTATTGCTGTCATTATTATAAAAGTTCCTAGTACAATTATCATTACTGCTAGCATCTAGATTATTACACCAAAATCCTTTACTAGAATTAGCGGTCTTCAAGTTGCTGAATTTGTATAGGCCATAATGTAGATAACCCTGTAGTAATATATCCTGGCTTAGTGAATCTTTAACTAAATAGAGATTTGGGTGATACTCGAAGTATACGTTATTGTCTTTGGCAAATTTTGATATGCTTAATAAAATTTTGTTGATAGTGGGTATTCTAAGTAAATTATTCAATTTGAATTGTCTTTTACCAAGTATAGTACCCTTACCGATGTTAGTTATACTAGCGGTTTCACCATTTCCCATGTGTAGAGATTTCATATCTGAGTAGCTCTTGGTTCCTATGTTTAAATTTTGGAGATTATTGGTGATATGGTGGGTAGCACTTGAGTTTAGATACCGCTCTTTAGGATTGGTATCATCAGTCTTGTCTGCATCATCATAACATGCACTTTGACTTCTATTCAGCTCGTTGTTGTTCATGTTTAATCCTCACATGGTTGCTGTGTTGGCTTGAGCATTTTTCTATGAAGAATTGCGTTCAGAGTTGTACCTAAAATAGCATTTGTTTGCCATATGTCCAAATTTATGGCATATCTGACATTTAACACGATTGTTATTGTTCCATCTTCCGCGTCCAAGACCTCTTTGGGGTTGATGTCCTCCTCTTGGTGGCTGATTCCCATGCTGGTATTGATTTTCCTGCTTATTCATGTTGCTATAGTTGTTGCTTTGTGTCTGTTTTGCTTTAGCAGTGGCGTAATTAGCTGAAAACTCTCCCTGTGTTATTTTCCTTTGTTCAATCCTGCCTTCATGGGCGAGGAGTGCTGATCGAACAAACTGTAAGTCTGGTAAATTTTGTTGTGTTGCTATAACAACATAGAGACTCGTATTCATCGTCCAGTCCTTGCGTAATAAATAGGATTTTCTCATTATCATTGATTTTATGACCTACAACATTCAGTTAGTTGCATATATTTTTTATTTTACCCAAGTATTCTTTCATTCTTAGGCCTTATTTTCTAATGTTTTTAATTCCCTCCTGTACTGCATAACTTTAGCTGTGGATTGAGAACTAAAAATTTGTTTAACTGTTCTCCATATTTCATAAGACATGCAACTTCCAACTATTTTTAATAATAAATTCGAACTTACTGACGATAGGAGCCATGAGGAGAGGAGGCTGTCTTGTTTTTGAAACTTTGTGTAGTCTGGGTTGTGCATAATATCTCCTTTCAGATTGGTTATCATCACTGGTGGGACTGTTATTGTCCCATTAATGTACTGCAGTAAATCATACCCTCTTAAAGCGGTCTCTACTTGATATTTACATAGAATATAATTGTCTTCGTCTGGAGATGTAGTCATAATTTGGCTTTTTAGTTTAATCAGGTCATGGTGGTTTGGTGGAGAGCTGTACCCAATACTTCCTGAAACAACGGAGGTTGCTTCATTGTTGTTGGACATAAAAGATCATAGATCGTGCGCGGCAGATTGAAAAATTTGCAGTTGACCTCAGTAAGATCTCAAATCAGCAGCCAGTTAATGCTTGGCTAAGATGGTTTGAGCTCTAGTGATGAGGATCCAATCTGAGGGGAGAATAAAACAAAATCAACTTTCTGCTTGATGATTAACCCTTTCAGCAATTAGGCTCTGATACCATGTTGAAGAATAGTTGAGAAGATTTTATTATTCAAGAAGATGTAAAGATACAGATTACAAGATTGGATACAATAGTATGCAACTTTATAGCTATAAATGTAACGGCTGGTAGAAAGATGCTTGAAAGGAAAGAAGCATGAATGTAACGGCTAGTAGAAAGATGCCTAAAATGAAAGATGCATGAATGTAATGGCTAGCAGAAAGATGCCTGAAATGAAAGATGCATGTGAAACTGATTGAATGGATAAACTTGTTTTGCACTATTAGAATTTATCCATTTTCCAACAGTATGGTTCATCATGTAATTTACTGGACGCGATATTTGCTCTTACATCGTTAACATCTTCCTGAAGAATGTTTGCAACATGATTTCTTCCTTGCGCCAAATTTCTTAAGTTCATCATAACAAATATTCCAGAGTCATATCTGTTGTAAGGAAGAAAAAATTAGGGAGTTTAAATGAGAATAAAAAGTGTAAGTAATAACATTTTTATAGAGAAAAACTTAACCTTAGAGCATAATTAATAATCATAACTTTAAATTTTTCCCTTTTTCATGTAACTTGAATGATTAATGTACTTAGATTTTTGTGGCTTTGGTGTTACTTATGAGCCTGGCTTGGGCTTCAAATGCAATTTTGGTTGATGTACACCTTGTATATGATGTTCGATATTGTACACTAGTTTATGCACTTTATATATGTATATATGACCTTACCAACAATAATTGAAATAAATACAGCAGTAGATGATAAAACTGTTTATCATTTATCATTAAGTGATAAAACTATTTATCATTAGTGCAAAGATACATGTTTTTATCTTTTCTAAATATTGCATTAAAATAAGTTGTGTATCATAAAGCTTTTTTAAAGAAAATTATAGTTCTATATATTTTTGTATCTGGAAAACATAAGAAATTGAAAAGGATAAAATTATTTATCTTTTTCTGTATTTGTTTTTATATGAAAAAAATTACTGATGCATAAGTTTAAGTAAACAACAAAGTAACAATTTACCGATGCAAAAATTACTGATATAAAAATTTATAAAATCGAAGCTAACATGTTGGTTCACATATGTATATTGCCTTGCCCCATAAATCTGAAATATAGTAGCCATGCACTTTTGCCTAGTTTGTTCCTCAAAATGCATATTGTTTGAGTATATTTATGTATGGATGTGGTAATAGTATATGTATATGTATTCCGCTGCAAGTATACATATATCCAAAGAAAATTCCAGTACAGTGTAGTAAAGAATAAAATAGTAATGAAATAAAGAAAAATTAATGAAAATAAGAAGAAAAAGAAATGATTACCCATTATGTTGTTGAGCACATTGTCCAATTGAAAGTACAACAGAATTTTTTATGTTTTCCTTGGTTTCATCACTTTGAAGATTCTTGTGCATATGGTTGACCATTTTTTGATGTTGATTATATTAAGAAGATCTAATGATTCATGTAAAATGGAAAAATTCAAAATTTAAAATGATTTACAGTTTTTAAAGCTGCTTTTTTATGTCTGCTGCTCATTCTTCCCTTTCTTGCTAAGTTGCAGAGAGAATCATAACGCGTCCATGTTGAAGATTCAGGCTCAAACGTTAGAAGTGTCCAGTGTGAATCATCATGGACGGGAAATAACATCATACAACATAGCGGGTTTTGTAGTGCCTGAGTAACTGCTGGAATAAAGTTGCCTTCTTTGACATTTTTTATGTTAAAAGTGGCGCTTTTCTGTCAAAAGAAACAAATATTGTAGTTTACAAAACTGATATTACCATCATTAATGAATCGTTAGATGTATATTTAAAAATAAATCTTACCATCATTGTGGTGTTAAAGTAAGCTAAGCTTGCACTGATATCAATTTTTTTGGCTATTCTAAACCAGTAATAATCAATAATCTGGACAGAAAATATCATTAGAGTATTTGAAACAGTAAACTGTCAGAAAATATCATTAAAATATTTGGCTATTCACTCTTGCCTAGTTTGTCCTATAAAAATCACTGATACAAAATTTACTGATGCAAAAAGATGATAAATTTGTTTAAGGCTATGCAGGTGATGTTCAATTGGAAGGTCGGAGGATAAATCAATTTTAATTAATCAAGAATTTGTAATCTTTTATAAGATGATAAAACTGTTTATCATTTATCATTAAGTGATAAAACTATTTATCATTAGCGCAAAGATACACGTTTTTATCTTTTCTAACTATGGCATTAAATAAGTTGTATATTATGAAGTTTTTCTTTTTAAGAAAATTGTAATTCTATGTCTTTTTGTATCTAAAAGCATAAGAAATTGAAAAAGATAAAATTATTTATCTTTTGCTGTATTTGTTTTTATATGAAAAAAATTACTGATATAAAAATTTAAGTAAACATAAAAGTAACAATTTACTGGTGCAAAAATTACTGATACAAAAATTTATAAAACTAAAGCTTACATGTTGGTTCACATATGTATATTGCCTTGCCGTATAAATATGAAATATAATCTGAGATATCTTAGTTTTCTATGTGATATATGTATGTGTTAAGCAAATTTACCCTTTGCCTGGAAGTAGTGTATTTAAGCTAAAAGACTATTGGAGTGTTTAGCTCTAATTCGATTACTATCTTTAAAGTGGAACTTCAAGTTCAGAAAGTAAATTACCTATGCTTAGGGAATAGGTTCACTTTTGCTGTGCAAAATAACATCGTCTACCCAATTTGATTATGGGAACCGAAAAATAAATAATATGTAAAGCAAAAAAGTGGCTAGTCAATTCTGAGTATAAACTACGGAAAAAGGGTGTAGTGAAGAAACATTAAATCATGCACATACAAGCACATAAGGAAGATAGTACAAGTATTAGGAATTCAATGTACAACAGAGATTCAACTGTTCTTATCAAAATGTGAATTAATGGTATTCGAGCACAAGTGGTAGTCTAGCTAATTGTTTCCAAACTTGAACCCCCTGGTAATCTGGTTAATCCATGCTTAATACTAAAGCTAACTAAGCATTTTATACTAAAGTGTAACTAATTTATGGTGCCAAAGTCAAAAACATTGAAAATAGTCAAATACTTGCTTTAGAAAAAGAACGTTCATTCAAAGACATACATTTTTTAAAAAAAAAAATCTACAATGATCTTAAATACAAATAAACATTGATATAATAAAGAGAGTAGAGGAACCTTTGAGCATACTTCTTGGATCAATTAGTGATGACTTGAATAATAATAAATACTTACCTGGCCAGCAATAAAATCACCAAAAATAATGTCTTCAAGCACATCTCTATGTATGACAATCATGTTTTCATCATGTGAATTAAAAACCTCTTCGCTGGAAAGAAAAAAAGTTGTCATTTAAGAATATGGATTTTATTAATTTAAGAATATAAGCTTACTTTATGTCTTCGATATTTTGAAGAATTTGGTTATGGTATTTACTTCGTCTTCAGGCAATAACTTGAACAGTGGACAATTTTCTATTTTCCTTTTGCTTTTGCTTTTCCCAATATTTTTTGGTGTGCTAAGAGTATCCACATCTATGGGTTTTGGGCTTGAGCACTTTTGCTTTTCTGTTTTCTCTTTTTCTCTTTTCTGTTTTTCTTCTTGATATACATAGTTCGGATCCTTTTTTGGCTTGCGCACTTTTTCTTTAATCCTTTTTTGCATTGAACTTGGCTTAGCAGACTTTCTTTTCCTTTTTCTCCTTTCCTTATTTTCTTCAATTTATTTAAGTTCATGTTGTTCTCGTAATGCTTGAATGTCTTGAGAATTAAGTAGTTCAAAGGATGGGAAATTTTTAGAGCTGTTTATATGACTGAACATAATTTCTTTTTCTGGAATTTCTGTCCTGATATAGTCATCTTTTAATCTCTTTTCGAATTCTACTCTCAATTTCTTTTCAGCTTGTAATTGTGTTTCCAACTGTTCAACTTTTTCTTTCAAGTTTGTAATTTCTTTATCTTTGTCTTCTATTTGACTTCGGAGACAGCTTTCTTCATTCTCATCCTTTTTTCCTCTTGCACACTATTTTTCACTTGCAGCAGTAGACTTTTTTTCATCTTTCATGTTTTTATTCAATTTGTTGGCAAAATGGAAACATATAAATAGATAAAGCATGATGTAATTTTGAAATATGTTTTTATTTAAAAATTACTGATAAAAAAATTACTAATACAAAAATTACTGATACAAAAAGATGATAAATATGTTTAAGGCTATGCAGGTGATGTTCAATTGGAAGGTTGGAGGACAAATAAGTTCTAATAAATCAAGAATTTGTAATCTTTTATAAGACGATAAAATTATTCATCATTTATCATTAAGTGATAAAATTATTTATCATTTATCATAAAGTGATAAAACTATTTATCATTAGTGGAAAGATACATGTTTTTATCTTGTCTAACTATGGCATTAAATAAGTTGTATATTATAATTTTTTTTAAGAAAATTATAGTTCTATATCTTTTTGTATCTGAAAAGCATAAGAAATTGAAAAAGATAATTATTTACCTTTTGCTATATTTGTTTTTATATGAAAAAAAGTACAGATGCAAAAATTTAAGTAAACAACAAAGTAACAATTTATTGATGCAAAAATTACTCGTACAAAAATTTATAAAACTGAAGCTTACATGTTGGTTCACATATGTATATTGCCTTGTCCTATAAATCTGAAATATATTAGCCATGCACTCTTGCCTAGTTTGTTCCTCAAAATGGATGTTGTTTGAGTATATTTATGTATGGATGTGGTAATAGCATGTGTATATGTATTTTGCTGCATGTATAGATGTATCCAAAAAAAATACCATATACCCCTTCCCTGGCATTTTGTGTACTTAGTTTGTAAAATTGAAGCTAACATGTTGGTTCACATAACATATGCAAAAATTGCTGATACAAAAATTGCTGATGCAAAAAGATGATAAATTTGTTTAAGGCTATGCAGGTGATGTTCAATTGGAAGGTCAGAGGATAAATCAATTTTAATAAACCAAGAATTTGTAATCATTTATAAGATGATAAAACTGTTTATCATTAAGTGATAAAACTATTTATCATTAGTGGAAAGATGCATGTTTTTGTCTTAAAATAAGTTTAAAAAGAAGGTAATACACATTACTATTTAAAAATCTTAGGACTAATCAATTGTGAAATATAATTGATAGAAACATGGTATTTACATAGATTCTATATTCATTAAATTTCTTTATGTTTAAAAATACGATGGTGGTAGCAAATAATTCAGGTCTGGTCTAACAACATGAGTATGGCAGATGACAAAAGATCAAGTGGAAAACAACATGGTCACATTGAGGTTTCATGTTCAAGATTCTGTGCTATTTCCAAATTTTACATTACCATGCTAGAATCCTAGATTATACTAAATGACAAATTCATATACGTAGGTATATGTTATACTCATGCAGTCAAATACAACATAAAATGCTAATGCAACAGACCACACATATGCACCAAAATAAATCTCACAGCCTGCATAGACAATTTACATGTATTGACACTCAATCGTTAAATAAAAAGATACAAAAATACCTTTTTCGGCTTGATAGATTTAATAGATATGCTTTTCAACAATGATAAATTCCATTTTGCTATTCGTGGGCTTGCATTTTCATATCCTTTTTTGGCTGCTTTGGTTTGTGTTTTTTCACAAATCCAGTACTCCAAATTAGAAGAAAAAAAATCAATTACTTATAAATCAATTCAAGTATTCAAGACTAACTTGACAAGTAATAACACATACCAATAAGATCATTGAGCATCCGGGCATTCTTCTTGGATCTTGAGCAAAATTTTCAACGTTTTTTGAGACATGTCCATGAATTGCTTTTGCCTAAGAAATTGGGTTCATATTTTTCAAACTAAGCAATTTTGAAATAAATCCCTATTGTAGATAAGATCGATTGTTGGGGAAAGGAAATGTGATAACCAATAGCAAAAGAAGTAACTTGATCATGTCTTCATCTTCGATTTTCTTATCAATAATTGTTTTGATCCTTTTACTTAAAGTTTTTTTATTTATTCTTTCGTCTCTTTCAAAATACTTATTTAGAAAAACTGAATATTCTTCGTCCAAATCACTTCTACTTATTATCCCAATTGGAAATAAATCTTTCCCCACCAAAGGAATACCAAGAATCAAGCTTACATCTTCTTCGGTCAATTTTAGCAAATTATCCCCTATTCTAAATGCTTTTTCAGTCTTCACAAATGATGTTATTACTTGTCTAAGCTTCTCGCATTTTTCTAAAATATTTTCTTTGCATTTTATCATCCAGAAATATGTGAAAGAAATTGCTGAAAGGGGTTTTGTTTAGATAAGACAATCCAGTAGAAGACAAAATGTTTTTCTTTTTTATCTTGGTCACGACCTTAAAGATAGCATCCAAGTTACGTCTATATGAACCACTATATTTTATGCTATCTCTATGTGTCACTTGATATTGATCTGCATCAACCTCGGACTCGGACTCCGACTCTGTATCAATGTTTTTATCTAAGTCTGCTATTGATACATTTTTTGCTACAGAATAAGAAGTTTCTTTAACTTCCGTAAATTCTGTCTGCGAATTCAGATATTTCTGTTCAGCTTTACTAAATTCTGAAGTTGAAACCTGTTATACAAATGAGTGAAATATTTAACAAAGAAATCAAATATGCTGTAATAAAGATGCTAATAAGTAAAAACTATTTTTCTGGCTGTAAAATAACTAACTTCATAATCTACAGAAAATACATTGTAAACAAGTACTAGCAGTGAGATATCATATGTGTGCTAGTTGGTGGAAATATAAGTTATTGCGATACCATAGGTATTCCTAAGAACTAGAGTCCAAAAGATAATATAGTACAATTCAAAATACAAGGACCTGATATCTATTAATAATAATAATAATAAAACCTAAATCTGTAACTGCAAAAAAGGAGTTCATAGAAGACGAATAATATAACTGAGCGCAGAGAGAAAGATTAAAAATAGTACAGGAAAAAAATTAATATTCTGGAAAATGATAAAACTATTTATCATTTGGAAAATGATAATACTATTTATCGTTTATGAAAAAATTAATATTTTGGAAAATGATAAAACTATTTATCATTAAGAATTTGTAATTATTTTTAAGATGATAAATTTTTTTTATCAATAAGAATTTGTAATCATTTTTAAGATGTTTATAAGGTTATGCAGGTGATGTTCAGTTGGAAGGTTGAAGGACAAGACATTTTTTATAAATCAAGAATTTGTAATCATTTATAAGATGATAAAACTATTTATCATTTATCATTAAGCGATAAAATTGTTTAACTTTTATCATTAATTAAATTATTATTTCTAATTTTATTATTTCTTTAAAAAGATACATGTTTTTATCTTTTCTAAGTACGACATTAAATAAGTTCTATGTGATAAAGTTTATTTTTTAATAAAATTATAGTTCTATATCATCTTGCATCCAAAAAAAATAAAAAAATTGAAAAAGATAAAATTATTTATCTTTTGCTTTACTAGTTTTTATATGGAAAAAAAATTTAGTTATTTAAAAACATAAATATATTTACCCTTTTTTGCACTTCACTTAAAACACAATTACTTAAAACAATAAGCATATTTCATAAATTAATAATAACATTACAAAAAAACATAAGCTTTTTAGAAAGATAAATGTATTTATCTTTTCAAATAACAAAATTTTACTAATGTAAACACAACTAGTTAAGTTTTATACTTTTTTCTACTTCATTTAACACATGACTAGTTAAAATAATAAATATTGAATAGTAAACAACAAAGTAGCAATTACTAATGCAAAAATTAAATATCGAAAATAATGTAAACATTGATTATAACTTAAGATTGGCTTTTGTTGAGAGGTTGGTGGTGTTTGACATACATGTTTTTATCTTTTCTAACTATGGCATTATAGTAAACAACAAAGTATCAATTACTGATGCAAAAATTGAATATTGAAAATAATGTATACACTGACTATAAGTTACAACTGGTGTTTGTTAAGAGGTTGGTGGTGTTTGTTCAGAGATTTGTGCAGAGGTTGGTGGTGTTTGTTCAGATATTTGTGGAGAGGTTGGTGGTCTTTGTTGAGAAATTGGTGGTGTTTGGGTTGGTTGGCTATGAACACCACAAAAAGCATTATTTGATGTCGTATATTGAAACATTGCTGTCCATTAATGTTGATAAATATGCACTGCGCTCTTTGATCATTTTTGATTGAACTTCCCGTTCTCATGTTGTCCTGCATATAAATAGCATTTTTACGAATAATAATAAGTGTAGTAGTTTAACAACAAGTGCATTAATATAGTTTAACAACAATTGTAGTAGTTACAGGACGGTTCAAGATGCAACGCAATCTATACTAAATAGTAATAGTGCATTAATATAGTTTAACAAAAAAACAAAATGCCTATTCACTTTAGTTATGGTTCAACAGTAATGCAAAATCCAGCTAAAGTAACATAAATCCATGGAAATAGAGTACCAATTAACTTGATTTGAGTTTTTTGTAACTTTTTTTTAGCTTAAATGTTGTAAAAAAAAATCATCAATACAACTTCTAACAAATATTTTGATAATTCATTAACTTGACCTGAGTTTTCTATATTAGTACACTGATTTCACCTTGTAAGTATTATATTACGGAGGAAGATCAAAATGAATGTATCTTCTAATATACAAGAAAACTTATTTCTTCTAAAGATAAAGGAATTTATCTTTTTAGTACCAAAACATTAAAAGCATTAATTACATTATATATAAAATTAATCACTAATAAGCCAACAACAATGTATTTTTATACACATATTTTTTCCTTGAAAGTCTTATACAAAAATTAGTAGTCCATAATCACTAGTTGATATTCAAATAATACAACTTCATTATGCATTACAAATCAGAAATTCGTAATATATACCGATTTACAGTTCTATTAGGGTTTATTGAGTACAAACAACAGTTCTATTCACGAGATAATAGTTTTATTGATGAGGCAATCTGTAATATATACCGATTTACTGAGTACATTCCTTTATTTGCTTTAAATATAAACATCGACAGTAAAAAATGTTTCGATTAGGGTTTTTACTTGCGATTTGTGTTGATTTTACAGCAGAAGAAGTTTGTAGATGATAAATGCCTGCGATTATGTCTGATTCATGACAATTTCTGTTGAGTAGCTGCACTTGCGACTGGGGTTTTTGGTTAGGGTTTTCGCTTAGCACTTGCGATTACTGCTGATTTATGGCATTAAAAGATGATAGATGCCTGCGATTACGCTCGATTTGCTTAAATATTAAATCGAAATTTTAAGAAGAATCAAATTGGACTGAAAAATTTGAACTCGAAGTGAAGAAATTCGTAGGGTTTTGGAAAAATATTTTGATTGATTTGAAACGAGAAAGAATAACATGGTGAAATGACGGGTGTAAAAAAATAGCGGTTATGTCCTTGAGACTTATTTTAATTTTTGCGTGGCCTTGAAAATTATTACTTACGGTAGTTTGGCACTAGAACATAATTTCCTCTATACCGTTTAGTTATATTTTCTTGTTTATTAGGTTAGTCTGAGTTACTAGCACTCAAGGCTTTACAGACACGTCGTACCCATCTACCTCCCAGTAGATTAACCTAATATAGTATATATGTATCTACCCCTAATATCAAGATACTTCCCATGGTACCCTCCTCGCACGGTCTCCACCGTCACGCCACAGAAGCATATGCAACTCTCATCCTACCCGGAGCGACGCGCAGATCTCCATAAAACTATGCCACATTATGCAACTCTCATCTTACGCCGGAGCGACGTATGGATTTCCGTAAACTATGCCACATTTCATACAAACTACCATCGTCACGCCACGTAAGTGTACGGATTGCCATATCTGAAACTCCTCGGTCACGCTCGATCTCAACACGGTGTAATGCTCTAGCGTCTATGATACACTACCCGTTGCGACGTACATGTATTGGGATCCTCACGCATATGTACTGTCTACCATACCCCAAGTTCCGTAATAGGGCTTCATCTGAATGCACGGAACTTGGTCGGGAACTTTTACATGTATTTATAGGTCTGCTAAAGAGACCTAAAGTACATATATCTAAATTATGGTATGCATTTCTATGGTGGCTATGGTCCCACCTCGACCCCTCCCTCAACTATGAAAGACTATATCAAGAGCTAAGTGACGTGCTCCTAGTAAACAATCTACATCCAAATTGGGATGTCTCGCAACCAAAGTCTCGATAGTGAAAGATCGATGGTCTGTTAGTTTAGCTCTAGTCTTTCCGCGTCACACTGGCTGCCGATGATAGATATCCGACGATTACTATCATTTATTTGCTCCCGACCAGCCTATCTATAGGCAAATCGGCGAATCACCCAAGTCTCATACTGGCATAGCCTTCTGACTGCCAAACTACCATTGTAGTCAAAGTATACTCATCGGGTGGTAAAGCGCAGACCTAACCTCTACAAGTATAGCCTGAGAATGCGTCACAACAGAGGACCACTATGAAGTACCCTACCACGTCCCTCGAAAGTCGCGTGCTTCCTTCCAGTCCCGCAGAGCCAGCAAGCAGAATATCAAGCAGAAGAATCAGATGGACGTGCTCCTCTCGTGACTCCAAACACCTCGATGATCTACCCCATTGGGTTCTTCACCTTCAGACGTGCGGACTGGTCCTAACCCATCACACCATCATGTTATTATACCCTATGTCTAATCGTTTAATCACCCACTTTATTTATCTTATCAGCTTACAAATTAACTTGATTCTCCACATTTTATCTTTTTATTCAAGTTACCAGGTTTTCTGTAGCGACCCAAATTTCCGGTACCTTTTGAGCTGACCAAACCACACCAGTCCAACCCAAAGTGCATGGAAAATAGATTACTAGAAGAAAGAAGTTAGAGGATGAGGTAAGAAAGAAATATTATAATAGAAGAAGAAGAAACACCACAACACAGAGTCAGAGCCTCACATCGCAGCGGAAAAAAATATAATACAGAAATAACTTTATTGAGAGCTTTAAATAAAATTTACAATCATTAGAGTACATTACACATCTGGACAGTGATAATAACTTGTCCTCATATACAACACATAGCGGAATAGTAGCTATATAATATTCTACGTCTAAACACCTTCAGCTCGTCTATGGACTTCACAATATCCGATAACCTGAGCCTGTACACCGCGGGGCTAACCCGAGTATTTTCAAAACACCAGGTCAGTCTGGTGAACTAGAGTGAGAAAAACTCGCATAGTATTAATGGTATCACACAACCTGATTTTTAAAGTTAAAATCTTTTCAAAAGAAAAGGATAATCGTAAGACCAAATACACACATAAATATGGACGCTTTTTACCTTACGATTACCCAAAGCATTTTAGAAATCAATATCTTTCCTGATATTATAATAATGTCTAAATACAAGTAATAACAGTCTAGTAGAACGCTTGCATCTCACGCTCCACATATAAAGTATACAATCAAAACCGCGGACGCTTATTGGAGATTGGATTCCGACTATGACAAGGTATGGGACCACCAGCCGATAGTGTATCTCTAGAGGCGAATACACTGGGTTCAACAAGAACGTCTTGCAACCCGGCCCTCACATGACTGACCACTCATTTCGCTTGAGTGTATCGAATGTATATCATCAACGGTTGGGTGCGACCCACCGTTTCCCGAAAAGTGACAGCATCGAAATAGATTAAAGAATGAAATGGAATTTCTCTAGATAGGTGATTATACACCCTAATGGGAGCGACCCACATAGCTATGCTGCCTAACCGATTTTTGTCATTTCCCGGTTGATGAGGCTTGAGGTTTGAATTTCCTTTTTGAAATAACCGGTCACCATTCACTCTGGATGCCACATCGCCAGATCCGCCAGATATCACTAATTGACGTCCACAAAAATACTCTAGTTATTTGGCTAGACAAAACCAATTCTCCGCCATCAACTATGGTACATTTGTAGAAATCAACGTACGCGATTCCTTTGGAAATACTCTGTCGGACATCCGTCCATACAAGTCATCCAGGAACAGGATGAACCAAAGGTACTCTCCTACTGCATCCTAGGAATCACCCCACGGATCAGTAACGAGAAATCCTTGCAACCCGCAGATTCCAACCACGACAGAACCAAAGTTTATCTTTGGGAGCTAACCAAAGATTTTTAGCGGTTCTTCCGTTTAATGAAGATCTACGGCCTTCAAAGCCCCATCTCAATCATCTCTTGATATCTCTACGTATTTGTTGGTCGGAATGGTTTTCGAACATAAATTCGATCCCGGTCTTTCCGTACCAACAATCGTATTGGACAGATTTGACAGTCGGTGATTTAACTATCAAAATAATCAGTGATTCAA
The DNA here is from genome assembly GCA_030737875.1 of Allium sativum. Lineage (NCBI taxonomy): Eukaryota > Viridiplantae > Streptophyta > Magnoliopsida > Asparagales > Amaryllidaceae > Allium > Allium sativum. The sequence goes on along the minus strand of CM060912.1, from coordinate 250,841,638 downwards.
TCATGACAACCTAGTGAGTTCACTGGTTCAGTATTCAGCACCACTTGGCCTTCTAATTAAAAACAAATGTAAATTTAAAACTCTTAAATCTTTCGATACTAAAAATATAGTTTCCTTGCTTCTTATACACATACGATTATTCTATAAACAAATTCACTTTTAATACATAGGAAGATCTTATATCATATTCAGTTTGTTTATTTCACTTTCAAAACATTAATTACAGTATTATCCAGTATGTGGAAATCATTTCAACTTATTATTCGTAAACCAACGTTACGAAATATCTTTTATTTACTACTTAAAAAAACCATAATCCATGTTTATTCTTATAGAATAAAACTCAACTTTTCATTTCCTTTCTAATCCGAAAATATCGTTATATTTTCAAAAATCCCCTTTTACTTTCCCTTTACTTTTTAAATCCTCATTCTATATGTGTGTGTGTGTGTGTGTGTGTGTGTGTGTGTGTATATATATATATAGTCCAAATCTTCATCAAAATGTTGCGTTATTATTTCTCTAATGAAATAATAAATTTTACTAACCTCTTTTACCATTACAACTAATATCATCCTCAGATAATCCTGATGTCATTCAAGTTGAGGTATTTTAATTACCTCTCAGACCTTGATCAACAACGTTCATATCTAAAGACAAATATGAGTTGTAATACCAAACACATATTTCATTCTAATATCAATATAAATTTCATTTCACTGAACTATTCAAATACGGTTTTAGAAAACGTTCTTACGTTTAGAAAATCTCTCTCTCGGATATGCCCGCTCTTTTCTTAATTCAATAATTAAGCAACTTCTTTATAAACATCACTTTTAACTCGACCTCTTTAACCAAGCTCATTTAATTCAGTTTTGGTTATCAAATCCTACGATTCATTTCTACTACCAAATTCACTTTTCCCCAATTTCCTTTCCAATCCATCCAACCATCTCTCGCTTTGAGATTTCCATTTCAATTCCCCACTTTTACTAAATCCTATTATCAAGCAACTTTAATGTCAAATTAATGCTTTAACATCTTAATCCTCAGTTATAAAAATCCTAGTTTATGAAAAATCCTTTCTCTTAATTTTCTTTTACTTAATTTAAATAATTAAGTAACCTTTATTTTAAGCTGCCATGTTCGCTTAAAATTCCCTTTATCATTTCGTTATAAAACTCAGGCTTTAAAATAAAACCCATAAACTTCTTTCACCAATCAATTGGATTTCTTTCCACTTCGATTATCTTTTAAATAAATTTCATTTAAAAAGTAACTCCCTAAATTATTATAAAAATAATAATTTACTTCGATAGTTAACTACTTTGGTAGTTAATTCCTTTATTTACTAAAATAAATATTAATTCCCTTTTTTAAAGATCTTATTAAAATTTAAAACAATATTCACTAAAACTATTTTATTAGATTAATTCAAATCAACTAATTTAAAATCAATTCCAATTACAATGGTTGACTTTGTCAACTCAAGGCACGGTTATTTCATTAACCCATTCCAATTCGTTTTCCCTTTAAATTAATTAATAAATATTAATTTAAAATAATTCCATTTAATTGTTAGGTTACTTTTCTTATTCTCACCTTTACAAATCTGATTAACATCATAATTGTCTTTATAAAATAAATTATAAAAATAAGTATTTATTTCCTTTTTATAAACCTTTATTCAAATAATATATTTCAAAACTATCCTTAGTTATAAAATAAATTTCATAACTTCAGTTCTATCAATTCACCTGACGGTAAATCAATATAAACAAAACAAATTACTTTTAGGCCATTTACTACTGATCACTCAACCAATATAGCTCATTGGTTAAAACACACACACTTTGACTTTTCAGTCAATGATCACTACTAAAATCAATTACCCAATCATGGCAGTTCATATATGATAATATGAAAATAAATAATATATTTGAGGAATCCGGTTGGATCCCTCCAACCTGTTCTTCCCTGTATACAAAATGGTTATCTCAAACCAGATCATTCCATTCCATTTAACTAATATATGATAGTAAATAGCAACTATTTTACACCAACCAAACAACCAAACATTTCCATCAGTTCTCACAATTCAAACAAAAACACGTTTATTTTATAAACGTGACCAACGAGGTAAGTTACCTTCATTGGATCCAATTCGTTAAAAATAACGATTTGGTATTTTACTGAAATTAAACGACAGTTTAATTTCATCAGTTAAATCAATAAATAAATATATAACTAGCAAACAGTCAACCATAGCAAACAGAGCACACAAAATAAAAACCCAATTTATATAAAATATAAATGGGAAAAAACTGAGTGAGTTTAACTCACCTTGGTTGTCGTTGTCGCTAAGCGATTCGGGTTCAATACCAAAATATAGTGCTCGGCACTACCGTTCCAACATAGCAAGCCCCATCCAATTTCTTTTCAATTTTGAAGAGCCAAATTTCTTCTGCTTATTGTTCCCATTTCCTCGTTCCAGTCCTCTTTATTGTCATGCACACCTTCCATCCCATTCAACCACTTATCAATAAGTTGTAGACAAATTATTTTCTTCCTCTTTTGTGTTCAAACGCTCCCCTTGGTTAATTCGACTTACTCTGTCCACCACATAAAAGGTCGTACATTATTTATTATAGGTTTTTAATTACTAATTAAATACAAGTAATAGTTTAATAAAATTAATTACTTTCTTAAACAGTGGCAGGCCGTCAAATTCCTTCTGTTCGAAACTGATGCATCTGCATCGCCAACAGTACGATTTATTCCAGTAACCAACTCCTAATTAAACAAATTTCCATTTATTTATTAATTAAAACTGGTTTATAGTTGAATACTTTGGTTTTGATCGTTCCAATATTGTTTGAATACCCAAATTCTACTTCCTTAAAACTAACCTATTTATTTCTTTTTAAGTAAATAGATGGTCGTATTAAAACTTCTTCCAGGCCTTCTTCCACGCACGGTTCCGGTTCCTGTTCCATATTCATGTTTCAGTTTACATCCATTTAGATTAAATAATGTTCTAATAAAAAGTCTTAATTGCTTGGTTCACAACAAATTACGTTATCTAAGGAGAAACCAATGTTGTTTCCTCCATCCGCTCCTTCTACTCACGCTCGTCCACCAGTCATCCCAACAGGTCTATAAAATTTAATAATTAGTTAATATAATAAACCCGTTAATTGTATAATGTATAACATAACCACGATTTATTGATCGCTCAGAAAAATCGGTCTGATCTATTCCGTAGAAATTGAGGCCTACTGCTTGATCCAAATACGAATGCTCCTCCTCCCAGGCGTTCCTTTTTATTTGACGTTAACCTACAAATTCAAACTGCAATTTTTATTAAGCTTAATTATAATTAAGTTTTAAAGTTAATCACAGTCCTTAGTTGAAGGGTAAAACCGATATGTTTCGTTGTCCTCGTGTATCCCTTTTTACTCCACTCCAGAACTCTGCGATGGCTGAATAAGTCCACCGCCGCAACACCAATTTGATCCTCCGAGCACCATCAACGACCGTTGGCAGGTGCGGTTGACCCTTCTCATCCATCGCCGAGAGTTCACCCATGCCTGGTCCGTCCGTTCACCATCGGTCCCTCTTGAAAGTCGGTGAACCTTCCATGCTTTTCAGGCCATCTCGAGGATCAATAACTGATCGTGATCAGTAATAACGAAGAGCTCATTGAGCTGAAGGGTGCTATTGTTTACAAATTTCGGAATCTATGAAAGAAGAGAGAGTTTTGGAGGAGAGATCGAACAAGAAATTTCCGGCATTGGTTAAAAGTGTGACAGCTAGAACTTGGGTTGACCATAGAAATTAGGTTTTGACGAGAGTAAAGATTTTGAGATGGTATATATAGGGTGTTAAATCAATATAATAATATTTACGAAACTTCGCGGTAAAGTAACACGTAAAAAGCACCACGTATTATCTCTGTTTTCTGATAGAAAGGTTAACACCCTTATAAAAAAGTATTCCGGACCCAGTGGGACAAGTTTCGTCGAATTCCGACATCGTTTGAAAAAAAAATCCTTTATTAAACCAGAAATAAACGCGCATTTAATTTTTTCGCAATAACCAGATAAATCTAATTAACTTGAAACCTTGAAATCCTATAAAAAAAATAAAACGAACCCAACAGCACCAGTTTCGTCTCATCCTGAGACTGTTTTCCCGGTAGGCTATTTTTACACGCATCGCAATGTCATTTTGGACACCAAATTAGCCGGTCTCCAAAAATAACAAACTATATACCTAGCCTGACTATAATCGACGATACGAACTCAACAGAATTGGTTTCGCGGCCTCATTCGATCGTTTGTTCAAGTTATACCCAAATAACCCTTTATTAAATTAATTACGCACTATAGAAATTAAACGAGCGTTTATGGCTGCCATGGTCACATACGATATCGGTTCGCCCCGCAATTCGACACCGTACAATAATTTAACTATAAGGTTCCAATGAAATTGATTTCGTCAAAATCTGAGTCAATTTGCAAAACGGCTATTTTGACGCGCATATTTTTATAACGATTTCCATAGCGATTATTTAAAAATTTGATTTGGCCATAATAACAAATTATAACACAAAATCTGGAATTTTCTCTATCATATGAAAATTATCATCAATACGGTTCTAACGTTTCTTGTTTCACAGAAATCCGACTTATATCTGATTCTTTATACTCAGTTAAAGTTCAAAATTTCATATTACGAACTGCCGCGCGATTTCGAGCTCGTTTTACAATTATAAATAAAATTAACGTTCAAACTTCATTTTAAATAAAGAATTAAATATAAAATCCATTAATACTCCAAATATAATATTTAAAATAATAAATTAAATTAAATATTTGACGGCCAAAATACAGGTCATTACATTTTCTCCGAGCCCCTTATTTGTCTAAGGAACGGACTCCTCTCGCTTATTAATTCAGTGATATACTTAACCCATTTACGTTCATTAATAAGCCCACAACATGTTATTCCCTAGATTGTAATTAACGAAAGTAATGTACCATCTTTTTACACTATTACCATTTCATTCGTTTTCCAATTTCATGTTTTTAGGTTACATAACATGTTCCACTTAATGTATAATTAAGTATATCTTATCTCGATTCATATGTTTTCTATTAACTTGTTACATTAATATATATGATTAAATATAAATTATTTCATTCCATAAGCCTACCTCATTCTTTCTTATTTAATCATAACCTCATCTTACACTGTCATTACAACTTGTTGTGTTTACTTATTAACTTAGTTCTCTCGACTAATGTTTATTAATAAGCTTCCTTTTCATTTATTATAACCTATGTTATAATTTCCACTTGTCCCTAGGATAAGCCTACCTATTATATTCCATTTTCATTCATATAATCAGTTATAATAGGTTATATTTCTCGTTCATCACATTTTCTTTGGTTCTTTAATGTTAATCAAACTCTTACTGTTGTAACTTTCATCTCTTCATTGTCTTGTAAATTTTCACACATACCATTTATTTCCGTTGCATACATGTATTTTTATATATGTCTAAACACCAGACCCCTCACATTATGTTGATCACTTGTGGATGCTGGATTTGCCGGGCGGTTCCGGGCAGGCTTCTACCACAAGTTGAGCTTACCTCGTGTCTAAGTGTAGTTATATACATTTTCAATTACTGTAAATTTTACATGCAAATAAGGCTTCTTCATTATTCCTAAATTTTTCTGTAATTCTATTTACACTCTCTTAAGATAATAATACTCTTAAGAAAATACTCATGTTTAGTGTAAATTCCATAATTACAGTGTTTACAATAATTCCCAATTCAGACAGATGATTAATGGAAACAAGCTTTATACAACAGAAATGTTCTCAAAATGTTTTACGGAGAACTAATCTCAATTACAACAATTATTCCCAGTTTCACTATAATTTGATTCACAATATGCCATTTTCCATTAACACTATTTTCTACAACATGTTTCCTTTTATTTATAAATCTCACAAATACAATATTACATAATTTTTAATAGGTTTATAGAACAGGTCTATACAACAGTAATATTCTTAACCTAACCAAAAATTAGTTATACTACAATTATCATAATTCAGAATTATTTAACATGTTAAGAATGACGGGGAATGTAAAGGTAAATATACCATTATTTAAAAAGGTATAATTTAAGGGGATTGTTATTGACACTCCAAGTATTGTTAAAGGGGGGGGGACCAATTTAAAAGGAAAAAAGAATTTGTTAAGGGGAGTATCAATGCAGAGAGTACCCCCTTAACAAATAAAGTTTATTTTACCAAATTAGCCTTCTTTACAATAATCCTTTTTTTAGTTGTTAATTTAAAAAAAAATTACGGTATATTAGTCGAACTGCATCATATTTTCATATCAAATTATCAATAATCTCATTTGTCGATCGCTTTTTTAAAATAATTTCATTTGTCATTTGTTGATCCTTTTTTCAAAATAATTTCATTTTTCATTTGTCGTTCCTTTTTAAAAAAAATCATTTTTTATTTGTTGATCCTTTTTTTTAAATAATTCCATTTCTCATAAGTTAAATTATGAATAATCTCAATTGTTTCACGTTCTTCGTTTGCGCCATTATTTCTTCCTAAACGATCACTCTTTATTTGTTTGCAAATAACTTGGGGATTTGTTTTTTTTTTTTGCATTTGAAATTGATTAGAATTTTGGATGGTAATTGATGTTATTAGCAGGGTAAAAAGGGAATATAAAAAATTAAGTACGTGACTCCCCCTAACCTTTTTTTCTGATTGGAGTGTTTTTAAAATTTGACCCCCCCCTTAACAGTATTTGGAGTGTCAATAACAACACCCTAATTTAAATCCACTTCACCCAACAACTTTCCAATCCATGAATGGTCTAGATTTGTTATTTTGTGACATCCCTAACTGAATCTATTATTAAAACAACCACGTATTCATAAATCTGATGCTAAAAGAAGAGGGAAAAAGAGAAACCTAAATAAATCAGATTCAAGAACTTACCTCACGTTGAGCAGAATTCTGAACACCTATCTGTAGATTTACATTCTTTTATCTTTAAATCTTGAATCAGAATTTCTTAAAAAACTAACATTCCAATTTTTTGAAAAGATTTGGAGGAAGAGAATGGCAGAGCCTAGGCAACATCTCAGGAAATATGAGTTTAGTGTTAGGCCCTACTAGTTTATTTATAGGTGTACAGGAAGGTCTGAACTATCATATTTAACTAAATAAAATCCGAACTACACACATAAAAAATTACATGTCACAGCAAATGGATCTGGGCCCGCTCGGGTCGACCCACCCTTGAGTGGGTCGACCCAGCCTATAGTGGGTCGTCCCATTCGGGTCCAGTCGCGTTTTTCTAGGACGCTATTTCTGAATTTAATGTTTTTCATTAACGACATTTAATTACCTGCTTTGTATGCCTCTTCTGATCTTTTTGTTCATATTATAAATCATGGTTAATTTTGAGTTTCAGATCTATGCATGTATATACACATGAATTCTTCGGTCCCTTGCTCGACAATTAATGCAATTAAAACCGTCATCAATTCGTTGCTTTATTCCTTTTAATGCACTCTAATTTCAAAGGCAGTTAATTTATTTGTTCATTTTCCATTTATTATGCGTTAATTATATTCTGCTCTTAACTTACACATTTTGTCTCAACATTTGAATTTATACGTATATATATACATATACACACACACACATAAGCTCAACTTTTATTTCTATTTAAAAATTCAAACGGTGTTATACCATCGTTTATTTCTTGCCTATTTTCATTGATTGAAGGTTTATTTTGAATTTCTCTTTCATATGTATATATTTTTGCACATAAGTATGCATATATTTACATATGCATGTATACATATATTTTATACTCACCTTTATGTATAATTTTCCTTATATGTGCTCTTACACCTATTTTCCTTTTAGATGTGAATTATTTTAGCCGTTCCTCTAAAATAAAAATATGGCACATGTAGGATTTGAACATATGTCACTCACTTGGAAGAGACATGTCTTTACCAACTGAGCTACATGACCTTTTTTATCAAGATTAAAAACAATGGTGGTCATTGTTCTTTTCTTATACGTTCTTTTCATGTTTGTTGTAATATTTTATTCGAAGATATATTTTTCATCTTAAATCTGTTTCATGCAAACCATAGGTCTAAATTGATTAGAAATTCATCATGGAAGCAATGACGCTAATTCCATGACCAAATTCTGAATGCTTTTCAAATTTTATTTTATTATTTAATTTAAAAAAATGCGGGGTGTAATAGATTATCAAATTACAATAGACATGTATAAAAATGATAAAAGATAACCAAGGGCGATACTATTTTATTTTTGACATCCTGAAATAGAGAGATGCTAAATGACAAATTAATTAATAGAAAGAAAAAGAAGGATACTTGATAAGAGGGAATTATGGAGAAAATGATATTTTCTTCTAATTTATTATTATTTACTAGATCAATACTTAGATAAACATATGTATTGATTAGTTTAACATATTATTAGAGTATATTACAAAATACTTATATTTTTCCAAATTGTAAAATATCGAGAATAAAATTTTTGGATTATAAAATAATTTCAATTTTTTTTGCAAAGCAATCGGGGTTGAATGACCCCTATTATATTTATTGAAAATAAAAATTACAAGAAGCAACAAAATTCAGCAATTACATCAAATGATAGAACAGATCAATAAATGTTTAGGAGAAGAAACTCCACTAAACAAAATTCAACAGTCACATCGAATTTCAAAATTTATAACTTTTAGTACGATATTTTGCTAATTTATAATTGTTAAATAAATGTATAGAAATATGTAGCAGAACTATCATTGTTCTTTTTAACTTTTAATATTTTAAAATTATATATTCTAGAAATAAAATATATTAAAGTAGTACCTTTAAATGGTTAAAAATAGTCATACATGTTTTTTTCTTCATGTAACAACATGAAATTTTTAAAGTGAATCTTATTTAAGGACTTGATTTAAATTTTGAATTTTATATTTAATCTCAAATTATTTTGGATTTTATGAATTAAATAAGTTTATTTTTTATACAAATATAAATAGATAAATGAAAACAACGTTTGTCAAATCTTATTTACTGAACAAAATAAATCAAGATTATTATTGGAATTTGAATTATTTCGTAAAATTTTAATTTAAATCTTAAACTTGTATTATTGTATAAATTGATGTTCAAAACCTTTATTGTTTTTTTCCAAAATCCATTCGTTGCCTTTTCCCCAAACCTGCTACTTATATTTGTTTCTTCTCATTGACCACATGAGTAATATGCTACTCCATTTCATAATAGACTTTTTACCCATTTAGGCTTGTTTTGAAATTTTATTACATGATTATCCATGTTTCAGAAATAATAACAAATATAGACCTGTTTCGTCAGGGGAGGGAGATAGGCGCGTTTTGAAAACTCGCCTTCGTGCGCATTTTCAAAACGCGCCTGTGTATTTTGGGAAATTTCAAAACTTTATATATACTCACCAGTCTTCTCATAATTCTGATTCATACTCAACCACATCTTCACAGCTCCGTATATTTTCAAAATGATTTCTCAAACAATGGTTGAGTAAGAGGTTAACTCGTTCTCAGTTTGCTGCCACTATGGATATATGGCTGAAGTTGTCGTCTGTGATGATGGAGAAAACATTGGTCGTTGAAGTCTTCTTTGTTCCAATTATCCTCACGGATGCAATTTTTCAGAATGGATTGACGAACCGCTTTGTCCCAGGGGCATAGCATATGCGAATGAGCTAGAGCAAGAAATTAGACGTCTCAAAAAACTCCTAGAGGACTTGCAATTTAAACCTAACCACTAATTTTTCTATTATCCGTCGTCGTTGTAGGTTTCTGAAGATTAGTTTGAATTATTGTATTATCCGTTGTCGTTGTATGTTTCTAAAGTTTAGTTTGAATTATTATTTATGTGTTTGTAGGAGTTGGAAGATCAACACGAAGTATTGTATGTTTGTGTTTTTCTAGTGAATTATTTTATGCTTTTGAAGTTTGAATTAAAGCTTTGTATTTTGCTGGTTTGTACAGTGTACATTATGACATAAATAAGAATTGACAACTCGCTGCCAAAAATTAAAGCTGGGTCAGTCTGTTTCTATACAGTACGATCTGCCGCAAATCAGGTGATTTGACTAGACACGGGTAAAGTTGGCCCAATAGTTCAGAATAGTTATGTTGACAAACACCTGCCAAATCTGATCTAACATTTGTCCATTGTGATAAAGCCGTTGTAAGGACAAAGGACAACACTTTATTTCAAATTCGATGACATGATAAAAGCTCTTCCAATTCTGACGCATGGCTTGTTTTGTGTGATCAGTACGAGCATAGGACAATTGATTCTGATTCTGCTTTATTTTGAAATGGGTGACATGATTAAAGCTCTACCAATTCTGACTTGACAACGACCGCACGCTGAGTTGAATAAAGTTGATTTAATGGTGACGTCGCTTACTTGGTTTGCCTATTTCATAGCTCTTCAGCACATTATTTTTCATACACTTCAATCCTGTCTTCAAAGAACTTCAAGTAAAATAAACACAGTTAACAATGGCGGCTGCTTTTATTACTGCACTTATCTTTTACGACGGTGAATTGGTCGTGGATGGGCAACAAAATTGAAGTTATGTGGGAGGATTCTACAAACCAGGGATAGATCGACGGGGTTGCACACTTGGTGCTTTGAAATACACAGTTTTCCAAGCAACTAGAATTAACCCTCTCGAATATGATATCGAGTTGTCGGTCAACTGGCCTAATGAATCGGGGTCGAGAGCCGTAGCACTTTCAGACGATGAAGATGTAAAAGTAATGTTTTCCATTATTAAGAAATCGTTTGAGTTTTTTGTTGGTAAAACAGCAAAAGAAATCGTGGAAGATGTTGTGGAAGAAATAATCATACCGCCTATAGTGAGTAGCGATTTCGGTTATTTCACAGAAATGTTGCAAACTCATGATCCATCAATCAAGTTTAGTTCTCCTTTATACACTAGTCTGTATTGTCCACCAAATGTGGTTGAGCAGCAGCAACAGCAGCAACAAAAACAAGAAGAACAACAGACTGATCAGTCAGAATTGTTAGATATGAGCCAAAGGTATGTGTTCCACATCAAGTTAGTTTTAACTACTCATTGAAATGTAAGATCTAACTGAAATGCATTTATTAATAGATTGACTCTAGAAGCCGAAGAAGAATGGGGTGCAGGTCCTTTACAACAGGCTGAACATATTGATAGCATGGCGGTTTCCACGACAACAATTGATGATACATGCTGGACCGGAGTCAACAATGAACCACTGAACTATGACTATGATACAAATACAGTAGATCCCGAAGAAGATGGTGATGAGCCTCAAATGGAAGTACCCGTGGACGATGATCTCTGCACGGCGCAAATGATGGCCAGATCCGTAGTGGCTAATTTAGAGTTTTCTGGCGAAAAATTCTCGGCTTCCTGCATACAAAATGGTTTTGCTGTTGGGATGGTATTCCGAAGCAAGGAACAGTTTCTCCACCAACTTACGGAATGGTCTATTCTACACGGTATTTCATACAAGCCAATCAAGTCGAATAAAACAATATATACCGCTGTATGTAGTGTTGATGCTACTTGTCCATGGCGAATACATGCTATAGTGTCGAAGAAATCACAAAACGGATTGTGGGAAATCCGAAAGTTGCCTCATGAACATAACTGTGTCAACCCTACGATTAATTCAAACCACAAGCAAGCCATTTCTGTGTTTCTTGTATCCAAAATCATGGCTTTTGTGAAGGCCAACTTTGATATCTCAGCTTGGACAGTGCAAGTGCTTGTTGACGAGCACCTTTTCATCAAAATCAGTTACATGAAAGCTTGGCGAACGTTGAATAAAGCTTTGGAAAAAATATACGGTGACTGAGCCGAATCGTATTCGTATTTGCCTCAATATTTCAAGGAAATAAAAAGACGCAATCCAGGTTCAGTAGGACATATAGTACACGATGATTCTGGCGTATTTCATCGTGATTTTTGGGCATTTGGTCCTTCCATTGCAGGTTATGTACACTGCCGTTCAGTGCTCTCCATTGACGGGACACATTTGTACGGTAAGTACAAAGGAATACTGCTTGTTGCTACCACTGTAGATGCGGACGACTGCCTTTACCCATTAGCTTATGGGGTGGTCGAGTTCGAATCATATGATAGTTGGGCCTGGTTCTTTTCATGCATGCGTGAGTTCATTTATAGCGTACAAAATCGACACATTACATTTATATCTGACAGAATGAAAGGGATTCCAAGTGCTTTGCAGGATAAATGGCACCAACCGCACAAGCATAGGTTCTGTGCAAGGCATCTGAAAGCAAATTTTCAAGCTGCAGGTCATCGCGACAAGCGACTTGTAGGCTTGTTTTACGCTGCTGCATGTGCTTCAGAAGTGATTGAATACAATAAACTTAGAGAAGAGATCAAGACAACTAAGCCGGAGGCGCATGACTGGATTGAACGAAGCCTAGGGAATTGCAAAGAAAACTGGGCACTTTGCAAAGATGACTGCGACCGCTTCCATATTATGACGACCAACGCATCTGAAAGTTTTAATGGTGTACTAAAAGTCGCCAGATCCTTACCTATAAAGGCGTTGGTTGCAAGAACGTTCTTTCGATCAGTTGAGTATTTCTATAAGAGATGAGAAAAAGGGGTGGGTCTGAATACGAAACTTACTCCAAAAAGGGAAGCTAAAATTGAAGCTCGTGCTATTGACGCACGACGTTGTAGGCTTGTTCGATTTGGTCGATATAGATGGCAAGTGATTAGCAGCTACGGCGATGAATATGATGTTGTGATCGACGGTTCTGATGTCACCTGTACATGCAGAATCCCACTTCTGCAGAAGATACCATGTGCTCATGTGATGGCAGCTTGTTCAGCCCAGGGTTTTGGTAGTAGTACAGCACATCACGATTTTTCTTCTGAATGGTAGTCCGTCGAATGTTATAAAGCTACATACGACCCAGAGTTTAATCCTATACGCGATAAGAAATACTGGGACCCGTACAACGGTCCACGAATACTGGCTTCGCCTATCAGAAGACTAGCTGGACGACCCAAATCAACGAGGTTCAAAAATGTTATGGACGAGCATCAAACACCCAAAACAAAAGGTGCAGCAAATGTGGATCGTTGGGCCATAACAAAAAGCGGTGTACTTCAGTAGCCTAAAATGGAGACGTATGTTTGTTGATGCGATTTCAGTGTATTGCATTTCGTGTATCTGTATTTCTTATGTTTCGAACTTATCTGTCCTTAACCGGACTATGTATCTCTCTTGTATTTGAATATTAGAATTTGGTATTTGTTTTAATTTGTTTGGTATAGCTATATATACTATTTAAATGTCGTGGTAGTTCGAAATTTAACGTTTACACCTACATTCGAATATATAGGAATCGTTATACGTCGGTTTTCATTGAAACAAAAAACGATCGAATCTATAGAACTATATTTCAATACTGAAACAGAAAAATGGGAATTTCATATTATAAATATCAAGTTATGTCTAAATCAAATTTCAAGAAAGTCGCTATGGAATTTAAAACCAAATTGTACAGGAGAGTTTCCAAAACGCGCCTTTGGGCGAGTTTCCAATCGTTAATACAGAACAGGTCTCTTCCTGTAATTACTTTCAAAACAAGTCCATTTGCGTTATACAATTCTGAAACAAGCCTAACATAGTAAAAAGTCCTTTCATAATTGCCAAGCCTGGATCTATTTCTTTTGCTTTACAAGTTTGCAAAAGACGACTTCCAAAATTTGTCGCCCTTCCCTTTAGCTCAAGGGCGCCGCCCTGCCCAGACTTGAAGCCTACCAGAACGCATCCCCGTCTGGCCACCCAAAGCCAAGTCGCTCCTCTCCCTTGATCCCTAGATCTGAACCCGTTTAGCCTCGAACCCATTTCCAGCATGCCTCTCCAAGGACCAGCGCAACCCATCACCAGCTCCACCTCTAAGCCGACTGACTCCAGCGAAAACCAGCGCCAACCCGCCTCTATCCATCCCTTTCATCTAGTTTGTTGTGTTTTATTTTTAGCTGTGTTGATTTTTTGTTCATGGGTTGCATTTGTATCTTTAAAATAATATAATATTGCATTGAAAAGAATTTTGTCTGGCCTTCTTCTTCTTGCGTGCTGAGTGAGAGTCTTGCTACGTGCGTGTATTGTGTTTGTATGTGCGCGTGCGTTTTGTTTGTTGTGTAATGAGTGAGTTGTTTTTAATTTATATTATATATATATAGTGTGTGTGTTTGTGTGGGTGCAAGTAGTGAATTACTATGTTGGATTGTGTTGCATGAGTTTTGGTTATGATTTTAGAGTTAAGTTGACCTTAGCCTTATAATGACTTCATTTTTAAAAAAGCATTGCATTGTATTTTCCACATAACTGACTTGGAGTTTATTGTTTCCCACCTAAACTCTGAGTGCTCATATTTTCCACACGAGCAGCTAATAGTTTGGGTTTTGCAAATATTCTTTACACAAGATCCTGGATTATGGCTGGAGATATACTTTGGATTATTTTGCAGTCCTCCATTATTTGTATCTATATATTTATTTTTCCACTGTGAATCCACTATAGTACTCAGATATTCTTTACTCAGATGTAAAGTGTTGTAATAACAATGAAAAGTTCTTTTGTTTCTGTCTGATGTTGTTGTATGTCCAAAGTTAACGATGTGAGAATTTATGACTTTTTGGTCGGACCTGTCCGGCTTATGGTCAATTCGAAGGGCGGAAATTTTCGAGTTGTTACACATTTAGTCTTCTACCATGGTTATCAAGTAGTGAAATGGGTTTTGCGAGATGTTCATGTCTTTTCAGAACATTGATGTACCTAGACTAGACATTTATAGTTCTGCACCTGTCTTTTTGTTGATGTATTTGTATCTCACGGTATGATTGGTCTGTCCTATTGATATATTGATCAATGCTAAGGAATAATGTAACATGTGATTTTCATATTGGTATTCCAATTTTGGATTAAAAATAAGTCATAATATAAGAGGCTAAAGTGGAAGACGTAGCCTGAAGTTCTATATTTATAATTCTGTCCTGTTTAGGAATTGAACTGTCTTGTTTATGCAATATTATTTGAAATGTTACAGCCAACTCAGCTGAAATATCTTTAGTTTGTGTTTGATAGAACTGTGTCAAGTGATCCAAAGGAACTTACTCAACAAATCGGTTTAGGGCCAGATGCAAAGAAAATTATAATAGACACTATGAGGAAACCATATGCTTTCTTTTGGAGGCCTTCACTTTATTTGAGATGCATTAGACAAGTTGAAGGTGAGATGAAGCATGGCCAGCTAGTAAAGCTGTTTTGCACAACTTCAATAACTTTGAAAAAGAAGATAATGTGGTAATCTGTCCTCTTTATACTTATTAAAATTTCATTTTTAATATTTAAAAATAAAAATCAAGATGTTCTTTTTTAATAGAGTTAAAGCAGCAACACATATCATAAATTCAAATTAACTGATTGGAGTGGGAGTGAAGAATTAGTCGCAGAAGGATGACTACATTCGAGTGATCCAAAACAACTTTTGAATGATCTTCCTCTTGGACTAGGTGTTGTTGTAGTTTGGATAGATAATGCAAAAGTTGAAGATGTTTTTCTATGGAGGCCCACTAAAAGTTTGACATGAGTTGTAGATGCCACTGGTATCAAAGTCACATGGCCTGAATTAAAAGTTGTTGTTGAAATGGTTAACATTGCATTATCACATAATCATATGAGTGATGTCGGAGTTGTCAAAAAGGTAAACTTAGTTATAATTAACACTGCATTATTTGTTTCATAGTACAAATTGTTGATGCACATAATAATATAACCTATTTGTTTAATTGATAAAGTCCAAATTTTATGTCAAATGATAAATGCAAGCTAATCGATTGGTTGGGAAAGAGAGAAATAGCTGCATCAGGACGCGTGTCTTCGACCGATCCAACCGCAATTGTTCATTGTGTTCCTTTGGGAAAAAATGAAATTGAAGTTTGGGTAAATATTGTAAAAATGCCAAATGTGTGTCTATGGAGAACAACATCCGATTTAGAAGTCAATGAAGATGTTATTGGTCCTACTGTAGCTTGGCTTGCTGTGAACGTTATAATGGAATAAACTTCTAGTAAGTATAACTCAAATTTTATTTAGTTGTGACAATATTTTTTATTTTTCATGGCATCTTTGATGTGTTCTCCATAAGGCTAGAATTGGAAAGTGCACTGCAATTTGGATTAGAACATCGAGCAATATGTCCACATGATCTTTCGGAATTGAACAGCGAGTAATATGTCCATATGATCCAAAATGTTGTTTGAGAGAGTCTCGAATCGAATGCTCATCTTGGGAACTATCAAAGCCTTTAACAAAAAGTGTTTGTAATAACCCAGAAAATGTGAACCAGTTTAAATTTTTTAAATTAGGTTATTACCAAGAAATTTGAATAATTGAAATAGCCTATTTCCATAAAATATAGAATTGGGTATAATATTGCAGTTTGAAATTTTGAATACAAACTTTGTCTGACTGTACCGGGTGGAAGATATAACGGATTTTAGCGAAACTGAAAATATTTAAATCTGTTTATCAATACCTTTCTAACGAATCTGAAAATTGAAATTTCATAGCGGAAATCAAAAGTTATGGCCAAATGAATTTTCAGAAAGGTCGCTATATAGTATATATAGCCCTTGAAAATTGAGATTTTGCATACGACCTCGGAATTCGACGAAACCACTTTTGTTGGGTCTGGGATGTCAAATTATTGCTAAGTTTCAAATTTCATAAATTTTGAAGCTAGTATGTGAGCAGGGCAAAAGATAATGTGTTTGGTCAAATTCTGTTAAAATGGGTCGACCTAAAAATGGCCGTTTTTCAAACGAGCTCAGAATTGGACGAAACTGGTTTGTTAGGACCGTATCGTCAAAGCAAAGCTAGATTTATTTTTCTGGAATTTTTCGATCCAGTTTGTAGCCCTGGCAAATTGAAATGTACGTTTAAATTAAATATCGAATGTTTTATATTTTAATTTGAAAAATAACTGACTGTAACAGTCGAAATGGCCAACGAGACATATCCCATTGTGTCCGGAATGGGGGTATTTAGCTAGGGGCGACAGTCGTTGGGTTTAAAAAGTAGTCCGTTTGCAAAAACACTATTAAAAATTTCTATAAAGCATGGACCAATAGGAATTTTTCTTTAAAAATAAATAAAAATAAAATCACGAAACCCTAGCTGCCAGAGACGAAACCGACGATCCACGTTGCTCGAAACTTCTCCTCCCTTTTCCGACCGCCTCAGGCGATTTCACCGCCGCCGCCAGTTAAGACTTCCGCCCGCCTTCGCCTCCTCTCCACATCCGACCAACCCACGCCTCCTCCCATCAGCCATCGACGTCGGAATTCGACGAGGAAGGCGCGACCTTCAGAGCGCCGCCGCGACGAGCACAGGCCGCCGAATCCGTCGCCACCACCGCCGATCTGGAGGTGCTTCGTAGCTCTTTGACGCAGCAAGGTTTGATCGAAGCATCGAGGTACGGATCGACTGAAAATTTGAGACCTAGTTTCGAAGTTTTAAAAACTTTACTGATGTAAATTCTGAAATGAAAATAACACTTTTAAGTGTTGCAAAACTTTGAAAAATAATATCTTTTTCGTTCTTTAACGAAATTCGATGAAACAGGAGACACCGTGACCGCAAGGAGGCTCTCTACATTCTAGAAGAAGCCGCGGATTTTTCTGACCTTCCTACGATTTTTAGCACCGCAATAACCAATGTGAGGAATCTAAACTATTTGTGTGAATGAAATCGCGGTGTATAAATTATATAAGCGAAGTGTAAATTATATACGCATTGTATACCTCATGTACATGTGTTGTATAAGTTATATTAGCGATGTATAAATTATACAAGCGTTGAATGAAACATATATGCTTTGAATTGTGATGAAATGCAAGTGAATTATTATATTATATATATATATACTCCCCTCGTCCACAGACCATGGACGATATTTATTGCTTGTGATTGACGTGATATTATATGGTATGACGGATGGTTGGAAATAATTGTTTGTGGTTGATATTGTGGTTGAAAAATACCTTTGTGGTTGAAAAATACCTTTGTGGTTGAAACAAAATAGATTAGGATTGTGGAATTGAAAATAAAACATGCCGCCTGCGTGCGAACTAGATGCATGATCCCCATTGTCAAAAACCGCGAGGTTTTAAGGTAGAGCGAGGAGCCGTACTAGGGACGGTCCCGGTTTTAACTACCTTGCCGTTATGCTGCCGAAATTTTGTGAAATATTTATGTGTTAGAATAATTTTCATTCGTTGAAATAAATTACACAAACTATATAGAATATTCATGTGTTGAATTGCAATTCATTCGTTGAGTTGAAATTCATGTGTTGAATATTATTTGAATTTAAACAAATGGCTTTAGCAATAAAAATCACATTTTTATATATATACAAACTATATAGAATATTCATGTGTTGAATTGCAATTCATTCGTTGAGTTGAAATTCATGTATTGAATATTATTTGAATTTAAACAAATGGCTTTAGCAATAAAAATCACATTTTTATATATATGCAAACTATATAGAATATTCATGTGTTGAGTTGTAATTCATTCGTTGAGTTGAAATTCATGTGTTGAATATTATTTGAATTTAAACAAATGGCTTTAGCAATAAAAATCATATTTTTATATATATGCAAACTATATAGAATATTCATGTGTTGAATTGCAATTCATTCGTTGAGTTGAAGTTCATGTATTGAATGTTATCATCTTTTAACAATAAAATGAATCGACAATGAAAACTATATTTTTATAGTGAATATGAAGTGTTAAAAATACGCATGTGTCGAATAAATATTTTCGATGATAAAAATATTTCTTTTACCATGTATACGCTTAGTTAAAAATACACATGTGTCGAATAAATATTTTCGATGATAAAAATATTTCTTTTATCATGTATACGCTTAGTTAAAAATACACACGTGTTGAAATAAATAATAGTTTGCTAGAAGTATTATTATTAGCTTTGTTCTGCATATATATACATGTGTTGAACAGGAAAAATGTATTAGCTGTAGAGTAAAGAAATTATTTGCGTGCCCGACAAATAGGTAAACCTTGATGAGTTGGCTGCGCAATTTTATTTATATATCAACTCCTGTGAATGCCATTGGATGCGGAGTGCTGGTTTTTCTATGTGAAATAATAAATAACGCCATAGGATAGTAACAATTAATTCTGAACTACACTACATGGCATACTTCTTGATGATAGGCATACTTCATCAAATTCCACATAAGCAATTGGAGCTTATGTGACGAGGTGGAAGATTTACCATACAAGCAAGAGGCTTGTATGGCGATGACTATGTACTACAGGTTGAACTGATGACCGATATGGACTATATAAATTATAACGATAAATTGCCAGATTAATAAAAACCCCACATGGGTCTGGAGTTGACAATAATCACGTCGCTCTAGTTATTAGATACGGCACATGGACTATTTATTTCCACACGGAAACGGGGTGACGGGAATTTATTCTCTGGAGTGATTATCAGTACATGCTCCCCCGTAAACACCAGAATATATCACTATAAATATGTGAATGCTTTTTAGGATTTATTGGGTACCTAATACGGCCCAATAAATTTCCAAACCCCTCCCCGTACAAAGGAGGTTATGGCGAAATTTTTCGAAATATTAAGGCGTTAGTGAAAAATTTGAAGTGAAAACAAAGTTGAAAATATAGAATGAACTATAGTTGAAATTATAGAATGAACCATATTTATATAGATAATATAAATATAATTAAAAGGAATAGAGGCCGTGCAGTTCGCGTTTCGGAATCGTAATTTGAAACGGTTAGTGCGAGAAATCCGACCATCGGATTTTCCCGAAACCGCAACCGCTGGGTTCGCCTTGGAAATATCTTTCCCACGGCACCAACCTTGTAAAAATCCAACGGTTGGATTGTCCGGAATATTTAATTCAAATCTGAAGAAAAACAGCGCCAGAATCGCTTATATTTATATATAAATATAATTAAATTAAATCGAATAACGACGCTGCAGTTCGAATTTTAAAACCGTAACTTCAAACGACTAGTGTGGGAGATCCGACCGTCGGATTCTCACGAAACTGGAACCGTTGGGTTCGCTTTGGGAATATCTTCCCACTGATATAGACTTTGTAGAAATCCAACGGTTAGATTTTTCGATATGTGTAAAACAAATTAAGGGAAAAACAGCGCCAGTGCCACGGCACGACCTGAAACGTTATTTAATTGAATATAGCCTTTTTTAAATAAATAAAAATGGCGAAAAATCGTTATAAAATATTATAAGCAACATTGATTGAAAATAAGCCAATTGGGCTTGAATTGCTTGATATTTGTTGGTTGTATGTGTTTGACGCGAAAATAACACTAAATAACTGAAAGATGGATGTCGAATAATATAACCATAAAAAGAATCGATTTAAATTCTAATGACGTGAATTATTTGAAAAGGCCGAGCTAACCCTCATTTAAAATAATTTATCGAGCGATTCGAATTGGAAAATGCAAAGACGATTCAAGACCGACGATCTTCGTATCGATTGGATGGGCGCTATTGAGGTTCCTGACCGGAGTAGCTACCGGAAAGGGACGGAAGTAATAGCCGTCTGAACGTATGTGTTGATTGGACGGATATACGAGGGATTGACGCCTCCGGTTTCGTTCAGACCCAGAACGGACTTGTAAATGGACTGTGTGTCTGACATTGGATTTTGTTCTATACTGATTGATCTCTGTTAAATATATATCTGTTTGGAGGCGGAGAATTTATTCTTTTGCTTAACGCCCTTCTCTGAGACGTACGAGCTCAGAGGTTATATATCGATGGAAATCAATCGTATGGAGTGGACTGCCTATGTGGCATGCCAAGATGCTGTGATCAAGGCTTCTGTTGCAAAGCAAAGTCTTGTGGATGATGATCAAAGCAAGGTCTACGTGGCCTAGCTTTGTGTATTTCGTAGATTCGCGAACCTCACACCCCGATATGAGTCTAAAACGGGATAAGGACCCAAGGAGGGCATGACGTTTCTTTCTAGCTATGGTGGTGTCAGTGACTTACCAGCCCTGACATTTATATCTATTTTCACCTATGTGGTTGTTGGAATGCAAGGCGCCTCGATATAGGTCTGTATGGACCGGGAAACGTGTGTTCAGGAATTGCCAATCCTCAAACGTAAGAGAGGACCGGCCTTGGAGGATCCAGGGTTACCCAGAGTGCGTAGTCCTGAGGCATTTGCTAGAGTGTCTCGAAGCGGAGAGGAGTTTGCCCCTTGCCTCGACTCATGACAGAAATCCAATTTCCAATACGAGATAACGGACTTGATTGTAGAACTAGTATGGCGACATAGTATATGGTAGCTATGCCGCCTTTGATTGATATTTATGATGCCATTCGCTTTTGAAACATATATGCACTAGTAATAATATCAAAAGATTTTGCTTTATACGTATCAAGCATATTTGGCCCTTATAAGGTAAAACTCTATCCTCCGGCTTGCGTTGCATTGTATGATGGGACCTGAGTCTTATAATGGCTTCATTCTTTATAAAAGCATTGCGTTGTTTTAAAAGAATTTTCTTTGTTTTAAATTCACTAGCAATCACTGGAGTAAACACGTTCCGCGAAAGTGGCGTGGTCCTATGATTTGCTATTACTGTTGTTTAACTGTTAAATAGATTCCCCATACTAGTCCCCATGACTGACTCGTTGTTTGTTTCACTTTGCAAACGCGGGTGCCCTTATTTTCACACGGGCAGCCTAGTACACAGGTGACAGGTTGTTTTTGGCTCTGCACTGCTGCATAGGGTGCATTTTTGGCTCATGGCGAGGCTGACTTCACAGAGACGACTTTGACATTTTCCGCCATTATTGTTCTTATATTATGATTCTGTCGCTGGCGATGCAGACTGATTTACTTTCCGTATCTCTCACTATATGTTTATGTATTCCGCCTCTGGCGATGATGACTGATCACTTTCCTTTTATTTACTAAGTTATATCCCACGTTATGCTATTCTGATATTCCTACATGTTGTGATTCCGCTGTCATATCCATGTAAAATTATTCTATTTATTGTTTCTGCTATTATCTGTACTCTGCTATGATGATTAATGTGTTATTTCCTAATGATTATCCTTAATACCACCCCTCGGATTTTGGGATAGTCACAGTGTTAGACTCTGACCCTGACTCCGTCCACCCTTTTTATTAGAGTAATTGTCCCGCCCCGATTGCGTGCTTGATGAACTCTTTGGACGTGCATAATCCAGCCTCACACCTCGACCCATAAGCTCTACACCATTCAACTTAGTCATTGCCTTCTCAACTCAGCTTCACTAGATAATTCAACATAACCAAAACCTATGAAATTGCCTTCTAGATCTGAAACCATTTGAATATTAATAACTTCCCTGGACTTATTAAAAAACCAGATATCTCCTCCATTCCAGCATTGAAAGATAAATTTCGTACAAAGTAGTGTTTGATTTGGGGTCGCCTAGGGAAGGAGCTACTGGCTCTGATTTCACAGATTTTGCTGGTGTTGCCGATGATGCAGCGACATCCTTCATCCCAATGCCAGTGTGCTTCTTTGGAGTTGTCATAGTCTTATCATCCTCAGATTCGTCTTCGAAGCCATTGCTCTCCTTTGCATCTTTTTTTCGTTTGAGATTTATTCTGTGTTTCCTTTGGGTCCTCTTCATCAAATTTTTTTGTAGAACTACTATCATTATCTTCACTGCTGCTATCATTCGTTGTTGCCTTCGGCTGGGTCTTGGGAGCATGAACTTTTTGATCCTTCTTTGATGGCTCTTCATCAGTTTCATCATTGTTGCTGCTATCATCTGAGCTTTCTTTCTTGGAATTGGCAACAACTTGAGTAGATTGTTTAGCCTTAGGTGGTTCCACATCGGAGCTAGAATCTTCATCGCCGCTGTTGTTTTCCTTCTTAATAGATTTTGTAGCGACGGGGGCTTGTTGTGTAACTTTACCGTACCAAATTGCTTCTTAATTTCAATGCTTTGAACTCCTTTGTTAATTTCAAATCAGGTTCGTTCCCTGTTGTTGACTCTATATAAAATTTAGATAACACATCACCTGATCATATTACTGTGGATTTTTCTCATTCTTAGAGAAGCTTTAGGAGCTTTTTATTAAGTGAGGATTTGAGACTTTTTGACAAGATGCTTTGGCTATGTGGTTCTTCTTCAAAATCTGATTTTACTCTTCAGTTGTCAAATGGTTTTGAGCAGAGCCGGTCTTGTGATTTATGATGTCCAGTGTGATTTGATAAGTGATGCCCCATTATACAAATACTTGTTAAGAAACCCTTTTAATTATTTGTTATTTCTTCGCTTCTTTGTTTCCCCATTTGATCTTCCAAATAATCATTTTTCATATTTTTATACGAATTATGATCAGCATAATATGGTCATCTTCTAATTTAGTCATTCATTTTTTATTTTAAGGTGCTGTAATTATGAACTTTCTAATTAAATTATAAAACCTAAAGACAGACCGTGTAAATTATAAGACATAAAATAAACAATGCTCTAAAACATATAAAATGACCAAACTCTAGCCATTAACAAATTAATAGAATGTCATTTTACATTATAAGATATATCTCTATAGCATAAAAGATTAAGAAACAAGCTCAGAATTTGAACAAAATGGTGACAAATGGAAAGTGGCAACAATATTTTTTTTATATAAAACTCTGTTTCATTTACTAATTTTCAGCTTCAACGCAATTTGTCATGTTAGAATCACATATATTTGCTTCCACAACCTGAGCTCCTAACATAAACTATATACGCTATCTGTGCTCTTAACATAAAAACATACATACTTCGTTAATTTTGCCACAGAATACAAGACACACTAGAACACAAACAGTTTTATTCAAAGCGACCAAAAGCGCAAATGCATTTTGCATGTTTTGTACCCAAAAACTCTTTCCAACAAACAAACAATCACATAAAAAGTGGCATCAACATGTGCATATTTGACATTTCAAGTAATATTAGTACTGTGCATCACAAATAACTACTACACGTTGGAATAAAGTCGAAGCTGGTAGGGACACATATAAGATTCCAAATATAACGAAAAATTGAACTAAAATAGAATAATTTAGAAATTAGGTTAACTTATTTCAAATTCCATATCTCCCAAATTCTTTTTTAGGAACTCGTTTCTTCCTTCTGCTATTTGCTCATGCGGCTCCACCAGTCTTCCTTATTCTTTATCTCTTCCTTACGTGACTTTCATTTTTCCACCTTTGTTGTAATTTCCTTGCGTGTCTCTTCAAGCCAATATTGTTTTCAACTTTTTATGCCCTCACCTTCCTATTGCCCCGTGCAATGGCCCAGTTAGCACTAGGTCAGGACCGGCTCTAGTTTTGAGGCTCTTTCTATCTTGGAAGATGTAGAAGTTTTGGAGTCTGTTGTTTTGGTCAACCATGAGGATTTACTCTGACATTTCTTTTTTGCCTGAGGTTAATGATTGCTCAATATAGTCGATCATCATTTATTGTTTTGATGCTGATGATTTCTTATTAGCGAAAATGTTGTTGTTAGTGAAGATTCTGTTTCTGGTTTAGCTGTGATTGTTGGGGTAAAGTTTGATCGCCTTTTATCAGATGAGATTCTGGGTTCTAGTTTCATTTGTTGATGAATACTGATGTTGGTCAGTGGAAAGGTTGGTCTATTTTAGGTGTCGTGTTGATCGGTTTGGATTTTTCTTGTTGTTTTATATATAATGAGGTCATGCATGTTGTATCAGTTCATATGCACTCTTTCGCTCAGCTTAAGATAGATTGCCATTGTTCACTAGATTAGAATGCCAGATATTGTGATCTTATCACCCTATGATGCATATTAGCATTTGTTGAATTAGGGAACATGTCATATTCGTTGCATTGCCATCTGTGATTGGCACATGAAAATGCATCTGCCAAGTTTTCTTAAATTCTAGGGCATCCTATTAGAACATGACAAATCATTTTTTTTTCTTCAGTTTATACTAGTTTCGGACAGCCAATGTACTTTATTATACCAAAAATTGAACCTTGCATGTTCAGATTTTATGACAAATAGACGTATGTTTTTTTGACAGGCATTGTATGATGCTCTAGATTTATGCTATGGGGAAAGGCATGAAAAAATGTGTTGTCGCACTCATTCTTCTTCAAATGTATTTTGCGTCGATGTTCATACGTCTTTACTTCTACTATATATCGTTTTGGATAGCTACGGTTGTATGGATTGTTCTTTTTAGTATGTATTGTTTTGGTTAGAAATGATTGTTAGAATTGTTATTTTTGATCACAAATATTTATATGCTTCGAACTTTGTATGACATACTTTTTAATCATAAATATTTGTATGCCTTATATTATGCATGAAGTACTTGTAATAATGGCTATACATACTATAGTATTATGCTAGTGCAACAAAAATATTTTGTAACGAGTAAACAACTTTCAAAACAAGTACATAATGCTATAAAATACAAAATTAAACTTTCTATAGTGTTTCTATAAACATATAATGTGCATAGCTGCTATAATAATCAGACTATGAAATTTCTACAATTTTTGTAGTTGCTATAATAATCCAGCAATGTTTATCTACTGCGTTTATAGTAGCTATAAATAACAATTAAATGACATCATAAATATTAACAGCATAAGCCACAACTCCGCGTAAAAGTTTTATAGCAAGCAACAAACGCTGTAGATAGGAATTTGTATGTTACAAATCATCCATTTAATAACAATTCTGAAACGCTATGAGTAACAATAACATGATTTTATAGCGATTATTAGGTCACACCTTTGGCATATTACAACATTTTGATATGCAGCGTTTATAAAAAGTCCATCATATCCATTTATTTGAGGGTCCAACATTTAATTTGCTTTGGAACTTGCATATGGTGTTTGGCTTGTAACATCTCCTCGTAGAGTTCATGACTTTCCACATAAGCTACCTTTTTGGATATAGTAATGATTGAAAATTCAAGGAAGGGTATCTGAATTGCATTCAGAGGGGTTCATATGCTAACATATGAGGAATACCTACTTATATATTTCAAGCAAAGCTTTAAGCATGTAAACAATAGTTAAAAAAGTGGAAGAAAATTTCCATGAAAGAGGATTCTATCTTGCTGAACAAAAGTTTGAAGAACTTGAGCAAGCTTTAAATAGTGTATATTAACAAAAACTGATACTGGTAGAATCAATAACGGAACTAAAAATAAAGCCAAAAGCTTATGAAAAATAAAAAATGATAATCATAATAAAAACTGAAACTTAAAAAATGATATTATATCAAACATAAAATTTGATACTGACTATTTACCGTAACAAAGACAAAACATAACTATAAAAATACATGCAATAAAAATATAACTTGGTAACCACTCTTTGAAGTAGCCTCCATCAAACATTTGGTCGTCCCTTTAAATGAGAAGCATCTACAAATATTATAGCTCGGTAGTGCTTGAAACAAAGTAGACTAACAGACACTCTCTCAAATTTTTTTTAGTACATGCCTTAATATCTATATCAACATAAATACCTACACCTACATAATGTTTCTTTAAGGTCTTCAAATACCAACTTAAACCATTGTAATACATTTCATCATTATCATATAATTCCATCAAACACTACAAGAAAACACATCAATTTATACATAAAATTTCTACGCCGTTCATACACCAAAACGTGGGGCGTAAGAAATAAGTAGGAAGATATAATGGCATAGGGAAGACGTAACAAATTTCCTTCATTGTTCCTATGCTTCCCGTAGTTTACAAAAAATAATTAAGGTGTATAAAAGGCATATAAAATCTACTATGTCAAAATTGTCACTGTACGAAAGACTAGGATAATCTCCTACGTCGTTCCTACACCTATGTAGTTTTTGACAAATTCATTTTGGTGTAGTAAAGGTGTAGGAAAATTCCTTAGAAACAACCTATCGAAAATAAGTAATTTTTTAAATTTGCCTTCATTCATCAACTTGCATAGAATTTTGTTTTCTTGAAATTTACCTATGCATAAAGTAGTTTTGTTGTATGTATATCAAATAGTTGATTTACTTATAAAATTGTTTGGTGTGACATATGCATGTATGTTTAGCTCTTTCAAATGTCTTATTCAAATTCATCAAAATTCCTTAGAATTTCTGGTATTGTTACATTTTCTAACAAATTAGTTTGTTGTTTTGTCCTAATTTGACGGATGTAGGATATGATGAACATTATGTTGATATTGATTATTTTTGGCCTTTTATTACAATTGAAGTCAACCGAAAGGACCTAAACTTCCCCGTAAAGGAAAGTACGGATTGAATTGAGAACAAGGCAAATCAGAACGCAAACAGAAGAACATTTCATTGCTTATTATCACAATTACATCAGAATACAAGAATAATGCAGAGTATGAATAAATAATATACATTGGAAATACAATATAAGAGATTTAAAATTACATTTAAATAGCAGCGAAAAAATAATACAAAACACAACTGAAAGAAATACACGGATACAGAGCTTTCCGAATATCGCTTCAGCTGTAAATCAGGAACCTGTGAATATAATATCTGCAAAACCAAAACCACTAGCTGCCCATGTGGAAAATATAGGCACCCAGAGTTTAGGTTAAAACAATAAACTCTAGGTCAGTCATGGGACTGGTGTGAGAACTAAAACAGTTATTAGCTTGATTTTAAAATTGGGTAAATCACGGGACCACGCCGTATAACACGGAACGAGTTTACTCCACATGATCTTAGTTTAAAATAAAACAATGCAATGCTTTTTGGAAAAATAAAGCTATTATAAGACTCGGGTCCCATCACAAAATGCAACGCAAGCCGGAGGATAGAATTTTCCCTTATAATAGCCAAACATGCTTGATACGTATAAAACAAATCATTTTGATATTATTATAAGTGCATAGTGTTTCAAAAACATTTCAATCATAATGTGTCAACCATAGACGACACGAGTACCATATATCAAGTTGCCATACTAGTTCTACAATCAAAACCGCATGATGCTGTATTGGAAGTTGGATTTCCATCATGAACAAAGGCAAGAGATAGTCCTTACCGAATTCGAGACAATATAGCCAATGTCTCAGGATGCCGCCGCAACTGTACCTAGGAAGCGCCAGGGCCAGTCATCCATCGATGATTAGTTATACCATAAACTATATGTTAGCCTGCCCTATGAGGCATAAAATAATCTGGTCAGTAATGTTGACCAGAATATCTATCAATATATATCTGTGGTGCCTCTCTATCCATCAAGTAATAAGCAATATCCACATGAGTAAACAGTCTGGGCTCCATACCATGACGTTACTCCTAGCTAGAAACTAACATATGTCCATTTCCCTAGGGTCCTTCTCCCGTTTCAGGTTCATACAGGGGCGTGAGGTTCGCGAAGTAACGCTATACACAAAGCTATGCCTAAATAAGTCGTGCTTTGATCATTAACCACAAGGCTCTGCTTTTCAACAAAAGCCTTGATCAACTGCAACTTAGCATGCCACATTGTCAGTCCATACCATACCATTGATTTCTGCCAATGTATAACCTCTAAGCTCGTACGTCTCAGAGAAGAGTGTTAAGCAAGAGAATAAATTCTCCGCCACCAAACAGATATATATTTAGCGGAGATCAACGAATATAGCATAAAGGAATACAACGTCAGACATACCATACATTTACAAGTCCGTTCTAGGTCTGAACGAAACCGGAGGCACCTTATTCCTCGTCCCATATGTCCAATATAGGAGAGAGGCCCTCGCATATCCGTCGATCTCCAAGTACGTTTGGACGATCACCACTTATTACCTTGTCTTGGGTGTATGGCCCAATCAAGACATCATTAATCACCCAAACGATGTGAAGAACTCCGGTCTTCAACCACCGTCTTCATCTTCGACTCTTGGTCATCGTAGTAATTATTCAGAATGGGTTAAACCCGGTCTTCCTGAATAATCTGCGTATTTTATAATCAAGTGCTATAAAATCACCTCAGATGCTTAATTCCGATTCAGAATATTCTTTTAATAAAATATTCACATTATTAGGGAAAGGTTCCCATTAGTTTTATCAAAGATGAATTCTTTTAAATTTATACTTTAATCTTCTTGAAATTAACAAGATACATTAAAACGCCAATTTGGTTTTAATCTCCAAAAATCATTACTTAATGATTTTTCAAATTTAAGAAATTAATCTTATCTTTAACTGGGTTAAAGAACCAATGTCATTAAAAACACAGTTCAGTTCACGATAAACCCAAAATCATCTTCCATTAAATATGGAATCTTCACAGAAATCAGATCAATATATAATCGGTATAAATTTCCGTATCAGACTAATGATATAAACGGAATAACGGCAAGGCCTTTTAAATTCCATATATAGTAAGATTCTTCATTCACAGAAGCTTATATCGATTATTACCAAATCGAATTCCATTCAATTCCAATTTAATATATTAAATCGGAAAACTTTACGTTGGAAAATTTCCATTTAAATCTTAATAAAAGATTTATAACCTCCAAATAAATCTCAATAAAAGATTTATAAATTCCATTTAAATCTTAATAAAAGATTTATAAATTCCATATTATATTTTCACTGTTAATTGGGATTAAAGAACAAATGTCGTTTAAAACATAGTTCACGATAAACCCACAATCAACTTTCATTTCAATTCTAATTAAACATTAATTAGTAAACTTCTCTAAATCTTAATTAATAGATTTATTCTTTTCACATGGGGTTTTAATAATAGTGTTATTTAAGACACCATTTGCGACAACCCAAAATCCAATTTATTTGATTTAATTCCAAATAAATATTAATTAATTGGAAAACTCCATTAAATCTTAAGTAAAGATTTATTCTCGTTAATAACTAGTTCATTTCGATAAAAACACATTTTTATATTTCTAATTATAGAATTTTTCATACAAAATCTTTCCAAACCATTTATTATAATTTTACATAAGTTTTACATATTTTTAGTAATTTTATTATCGCCCATACGGTCGGTTTCCAATAATGGCCACCAAACTGCATCCATAGCGACCTTTTTCAAATTAGATTTGGACAAAATTCCAAATCCAACCGTTAGATTTCAAATTTCTTATATTCATTGGAAAGCTCTTTTCGATATGAGCCCAACGGTTCCTGTTTTAGGAGAATCCGACGGTCGGATCTCCCATTACACCAATTTGAAGTTAATGGTCGAAATTCGCGAATGGCCGCTGAGCGGCGCATTTTATTCAGACCATTAAATATATATTATATATATTTCATCGATTTCCATTTAAAACGTATTATAAAATATTTATAATTTCATTTTAAAACGATTCCAACTTCATTTTCAATTTTAAATCAAAAATGATTATTCTATATTTTTATCATATTAAAATAATAATATTTTCAAGATATTAAATTTTGAAATCTCCTCTTTCGATATTCATTATAAATTGAATAAAATCGAACGATAAACCCGTTCGGGTCAAAATGGCATTTTTACACTTAACCCGGCTTCATATTTTTATATTTTTGTGTCCATCTAAAGCCGGACATCGAAATCATGATTTTATTCTTCACTGAATATTATTTTAAAATATTCTTTATTTAAAAATATTCTTTATATTAGAGTGATCTTTCACATTAAAATGTTCTTTTACCTAAAAATGATTCTTTATATTAAAAATGATTCTTTTACATTATTTATATTAAAAATGTTCTTTTACATTATTTATATTAAAAATGTTCTTTTACATTATTTATATTAAAAATGTTCTTTTTAATAATAATTCTAAATGTACATTAAAATTATCAATTTTAATGTTTCACTCAATACTTTTAAAACATGTTTAAATTTGTGATTTTTTTATATATATATATATATATATATATATATATATGTATGTATATACAATAAAAGTAAATTTTTATTGTAAAACCATTTTCGACAATTCCTATGTTCATAAATACAATAAAGAGATAATTTTTATTGTAAATCAAATTTTGATAATGTTCATGTTCCTACATATAATAGAAAGAATGACTTTAATTGCAAATCTAATTTTAATCATTAACTTGTTTCTACATAAAATAAAAGACTAATTTTATTGTAAATTATATTATTATAATTTTATGTTCCTACTTTGAAATAAAAAGAACAATTTTATTGTTAATCAAAATATGACAATAAAAATGTTTCAAAATGACAATAAAAAGATTAATTTTATTTGTTAATCAAAATATGATAACAGACATGTTTCTAAATGACAATAAAAAGATGAACTTTAATTGTAAATCATTTTATGTTCCTAAATGATAATAAAAAGATAAACTTTAATTGTAAATCATTTTATGTTCCTAAATGACAATAAAAAGATGAACTTTAATTGTAAATCATTTTATGTTCATAGATGACAATAAAAAGATGAACTTTAATTCTAAATCATTTCATGTTCCTAAATGACAATAAAAAGATGAACTTTAATTGTAAATCATTTTATGTTCCTAAATGTCAATAAAAAGATGAACTTTACATATTATTATAATATCGTAATAATAATCTTTTCAAAAGGTCTAATTTTGAAATCTAATCTTTTGATAAAATTGATTAAAACATCCGCTCGAGTAAAAATAACGCAAATCTACTTAAATCAGCTTCATTCACTTAATTATTTCCAAAAACCATGTTTTGATTCTTTAACTGAATATTTTATAAAAAATATATTCATATAATCCTAAATTGGAATGAGACCCAATCAATTACTATATAATTTTAATTATATGGATTTCATACATTGCATGTATTCTATAATAATGATGAAACATCCAAATAACAACCAAAGTGCATTTTACAACTAATCATAAGGGAGATGTGTGATTAGAATATCATCCCAAGACCCGTTTGGGGTTTCAACCAACGCATAACAAAATAATAGATTATTATTTGTGCACTTGGGCAATGTGTGAAAATTATCGTCCGAATCACATAAACAAGTCAGGTAACTTGTAAATGGAAGTGTAATCATATTTAAATTATCCTAAATATATTAACCTTATTTTACATGTTAAATACTCCCAATCTCAATCATAACATAACATCCAAATAAATAATCATCCATACGATAGATAATCAACAACAAATATTTCAATCGTAGATAATTAAAATACATTCAGTTATAAAATAAATAATTGTATAAAAGATTGAGTGAGTAAGAGTTCTCACCTTTGTTTCTACTTCGTTAGTCATTTATTTTCGTTGCGCTCGCCATTTTGTCGCTTTTCGCACTCGGTTTCACTGTTTTGGCTCTAACTTCTGGAAATGAATTCCAATCTTCACCAAACTCTTTAACTAGCACAAACACGCCATTTCGGACAACTTTCGCCTAGTGAACATTCTTTCAAAAGTGCTCTGATTCGCCGGAAATTGTGAATTTTTGCAGCAGGTCTGCTGTCGTAAATCGCAATTTCCGAGCAGCTCCAAACTCCAAAATTCGACTTCCATCTACTCAAATCGAAGAGAAAATCATGAACTACAACTTTAGTTTTTGAGGAGTTTTGGCTAGAAATGCACGGTTTGAAAGTTGTTGAGGAAAGAAGGACAGGGGGTTATTTGCAAATCGGGAATTTTGTGAAAAGGGGGATTTTTTTGAAGCGGGGCCCACGGCCGGAAATGGGTGGTGCTGAGGCGGCGGCAGGCCTGACTGGAGGTAGGGAAGGCGCAGGGGTGGTGATGGTGGGGTCCATGGTGGCGGTGGTGGTGGCTTTTAGTTCTAGGGTTTTCAAAGAGGGAAAAGGAAAGAGAGAAGGAAGGAGAAGAGGAGGAGGAAAAGAGAGAAGGAAGGAGAAGAGGAGAGGAGGAGGAGGACTAATCGGCGGCTGGAGGAGGGAGGAGAGGCGGCGGCAGCGGTGAATTGGAGGAGGAGGCCATTAATTGGTTTTTTGAAAGAAAAATGGGAAGAAGGAAATAATGAATTTGAAAAGGAGGAAGAAGAAAGGCTGTTGCCTTTGAAGAGAAGAAGGAGAAGAATTAGGTTTGTGTTAGGGTTAGGGAGGAATTTAGGATATTATATAGGAGGGAGAATTTTTGTTTTAACCCCTTGTATATTTTAATCTTTTTAATTATTTTATCTTTAACCCCTTATGTAGTTAATTTTATTCAACTTAGGTCTGTTTTCATGATTTAAAAATACATGTGGTCACCTACGGATTCCATTCTTGATAAAAATTGACATGCATCCATTCTTTGATATCATGGATCCAAAGAAACTGGTCTCATCGAATTTCGAGTCCGTATGCACAAATAATGAATATTTAAAGTTAGAATATTGACTGTTTTACACTGAAAAATCAATTACGATCACATATTGATTCTAAAAATCATGAAACTTGGAATCTTATCATTGTTTGACGATACAAATCCAGAAAAAAAGTAGAATCGCATTCGGAGGTCCTTTGCAAAAATTCACTTTTTAAGGCGTATATATATTATAAGAAAATATATATTTATATAAATAAACAATGAATCTCGAAATATACCTGTGTTTATACTTTTCGAATTCAAAAACGTCATTTTGAACTCAATGGAAGTGGTTTCGAGTCCAAATTCCTTCGTACGCAAAAAGTAGCTTTTTGGGCCATATATATTATATATAAATTCCTTAGCGTTTTTCTGAAATTTTGATTCTGTCATAACTTATAATTTATAATTTGAAATCTCAATTTCTTAAATTAATTAAAAAGATATCGTCAATACGATCCTAGCGTTTCTCATTTCGTCCAATTCTGACTTATAATGAATTATATTTTTTTTCAAATTTTAAAATTTGAAATTTCAAACTACCGCGCCTTTTCAGGCTCGTAATATAATTAATATAAATTATAAGTTCTAACTTTAATTAAAATAAATTTTCAGTCGTTATTATTTAAAATAAATCATTTTAAATATCCAAAATTCATTAAAATAGCTTAAAATAAAAATTTAAATTGGTTCTGAAATTCCGGGTTGTTACATCAACACTATAATTGAAGATTTTTCTTATATATTCTATTGTAACTACACTTGTTTAACTTTTGAATATGTTATTTTTGTGAAAAAAAGTTATTTATTAAGTAGTAAACAAGGTACCCTTGTTTAATTTTTCTTTTAAAAGAAAAAGTCATTAGGTTTACGTTCCCAAAAGGCGTGGGAAGGGAAAAACTGAGGTAGCACCATACATCACTGAAAAAAGGTATTGTTATTCGTACTCCAAATTGGGTTAAGGGGTGCCTTATTTTTAAGAGCAGTCCAGTCATATTTAGAATTGTTATGGGGCATGCTGAAAACAAAAACTAGCATATGAAAATACCCCTACTTTACTTCTTTGAATCACTTTTTCCCAGAGAATTGTTACTAACACTCCAAAAATGGTTAAGGGTTACACAGTCGAAAATAAAATTCGGTAGAGACCCATCGTTTTTCCTTTTTTTCATTTTCGGTTGCTCTTTGCCGAACTTAAAGGTGAAACTCAACCACACCCGACCGAATTCTGTAAATAAATGGCGCAAAACCATGTCGATTTCATTTACATTCTCTCTTAACCATTCTTCATTGTCAACAACAATGTTTTAAGGATAGTTTGTTCATGTTATAATTTAGTTTTAAATGGTTGCATTCTAATGTCCTCATCTTAGTTAATTTTATAAATAAATAAAAGATGAGCCGTGCCTTAACCAATTTTTTTGCATGATTGCTAAATGCAAATCAAGTTTACTCAATGCACACTAGTATATTACCATTATATCCTTTGTGTGTATTAAATGGAAGAAACCCTAATAAATGCTTCAGTGTGTATTATGAAAACCTAATAAATGTTTTGTGTGCATGTATATGGATTATGCAGTGAAAATATTAAACATTTACACAAAAAACTAGGTTATACGGAGACTTTATCCAAAGAAGCAGGAAGGACAGTGCAGTAATCTTTGCAAACTAAATTGAGTAATTTGATTTGCATTTAGCAACACCCTTTTTTGGAGTGTAAACAACAATCCCCCTAAAAATATCAACGATCGATGTATGTTGAATACATCGTTCCCACAGCAAAATCTTCTCCCGTACTATTGAATAAAAAAAAATGCATCCGCCGCCTACTTCAGATTGGTCGCCGCTCCCATCAGATCGACCATCGCTTCCCCTCAGATTGACCACTGCCTCCCCTCAGTTCGACCGCTACCACCTTCAGTCAAATCCAATCCGGTTCTTATTGTTTTTATTTCAGTCTTGCGCTTTTTGATGTAGTTTGATTTTTGAATTGTGAATCTATTTTTTTCGGTTTAGGTCATGACATTCTATAATTTGTTTTGTTGTTTTGCACAAATTAACTCCGCTTATTATTAGTAATTTGTTCTTGATTGTTGTGATTTTAGCATGCGTTGGTGTGATAGAGTTGAAAAATTGATATAAAGATATGAATTATTCATGGGATAAATCTAAACAAAACAGTATTGAATAAGGTTTTAACTTAGTTTCCTTTGATTAAAAGATTTACTACAGCAAATAAGGTTATTGAATGAATTTGATTTGGATTTTTTAATTATACCATCATTATTAGGAAAATTAATTTAGCAGAAATGATTTTCCATTGGAAGCTAACACCCTAAAGTATAAAGCAGAGTTTAATTAATGAAGAAATGCCTGAGCTAGAAGTATTAAGAAAATGAAATGTCAAAAGCAAAGATATAGATAATTATAATGGTTAAGGAAAAGTTCCCTACATCTGTTGTACTAGGCCTTTTGTTACTTTTTAAGATAATCAGTAGAGTGGGCACTATCCTCCTACATAAAGTGTTTGAGTTGTGTTAAAGATGTTGGAGATACACCATTAGCATTGGCCTCTCTGTCGTCGGCTAGGGTTTGACGTTTGTTTAGGCTAAGTTGTTTGGCTGGTGTATTTGCCCATTTTATTTTGTCTTGGGCTTTATTGGCTTTGGGTTGTGGTGGTATTTTTCAAGTTCTTTGACGGAGCACATCTGTTGGTAGTTTGTTATTGCTGATTAGATGTTTCTTTTAGCAAGGGTTGTGGTACTATCAGTTTCCACTCCCTTCCAACTAGATCTTGGCTTTGCCTTATGTTTTCTTAGCTCTATTCCACCAACCAACAATGTCCGACAGATTCAGACACATGTGGTCATTATTAGAATACAGGGCTATTCCAACAGTCCAAAGCCATTGGCGGCCGTTGGAAGATGTTGGAATAGCATTCATGACTCCCAATGGAATCCACGGAACCTTTCCAACGGCAATTCCAACGGCTTCCAACAGTATAATGCCGTTGGAAACTGTAACGATTCACATTCTACATATCGAAAGATCGTAGAATATTTATTTCTTTTTCATATGAGGTCGTATGGTCGTGTAACTTGGGGGAACAACTGCTGGGGTCATTTTCCATGTTCACGATTTTTGCCGAATTTTAAATAACCATTTTGCCCCTAGCGAATCTTGTTTCGCTTATAACTTTTGATTGGTAAGGAGTTTTGACCTGAAACCACTTCCATTGGATTCGAATGATGGTTACCTTTTCGTAAAGTGGTCACATTGATCGAACGGACTTACCATTTGGGAGATATGGCCGAAATAAGGTTTAGAAGGTGAAAAAACAGCTTAACCGGGCCTAATTAAGGTGATTAGCAGCTAGGCCCATAACCCATTTCGGGATTAGGGTTATTGGAGGGCTGATATGGTTAGGGAATTTAGTTTTTGTCATTTTTCAGCCGCCACTTTTCATCCTTGAAATCCTAAACAATGGCCTCTACCCAAATCACCTTCTAATCACAGTTTAATCAAGTTTTAGCCTAATCTACATCAAATCAAGGCAAATCAACACCAAATTAGAGTCGGAGCTGCTGTGTTACATAGGAAGATGCCCCAAAACAATAGAGTTTCAGATCTAAAGATTTATTTGTGGCTAAGGTGAGTGATTTGCATTGTTTTTCACTAATTACGGCTAACTAGGGGTGATTAGTGATAATTACCGAAATTTTGACTCAGAAAATCTGGAAAAATTTGTAAAATTCTAAAATATTATTTTAGGGCTCTGATAAAAATTTGGGTTAATTTGGATATGTTTTGCCAATCCTATCATTAGTTATAGTTAAACATGATTAAGGGGAAAACCATGGGTTTTTGGTATGTTTGATTCATATTGGTGTGATTGTTCATCATTTTGGTGTTTATAGTTGATTGTACATGTTGCTATGACTTTATGATATGCTTTGTGATTGATTAGAAAAGTCAGAATGGTCGAAAATGTCGTCGTATGGCGTAAAACAATCGCTGGAAAAGTTGCAGGAAATGTCCAGGGTTTCGGATCGGATCGGATATGGGGCTTTGATCGGATATGAGGACTGGGCAAGGGAATTCGATTCGGATCGGAACCTAGCACAAGAGGAAAAGCATGGCAACAAGGAAGGCCACATGAACTAAGATGGGATCAGATCGGGAAGCTACGGATCGGATCGGAAACGGAAGAGGGAACCAGATCGAAACCTGGAGATAGGGTACCGTACAAACCAAACCGAGGCAGGAGCACCATCCGAACCGAAAAAAGGGCTATGACCACCGAACTGAACCAAACCGAGCAAGGGTGACTGAACTGAACCGAGCAAGAGTGACTGAACCAAACCAATGAGGACTGGAGCACTACACATATTCAAACCAAACCAAGGCATGGGCTATGATCACTGAACCGATCCGGATGAAGACCAAAACCCGAGATGCAAAAGTAGTCCAAATGAGAAGTTAGAACTCGGGTTCCAGATGGGAGCCGATGAGCTAACTTCATGATTGAACTCTGCTGCGGAACGTGTGCAAAGGGGTTATCGACGTCTATAACTTTGACTCACCATGGGGAGACGGATATTGGCAATGGCTCAGTGCAGTGAAGTTGTTATGACTTCATGGGGCAAAGATCGTAGTAAGGCTATGAGCCAGCGTAATGGAGTTGTCATGACTCTATGGGGCAGAATGGACATAGCAAAGTATTAGTGGTTACAGATCAGTGCAGTGGAGCCGTCATGACTCCATGGGGCAGAGTGGTCGTGACAAAGAATTTGGTGATCAAAGTGGTGGATATCATATGCTTTAAGCACTGAGTGAGAGATGCAAGGATGATTGTTGTGTTTGATGTTTGCTATCGCCATGACATGCACACCCCTCCCCATTATTTTCACACCATGTGTTAGTGTCACCTTAGCGTATTGTACATCCTGTTGTGCTAACTCTTTGGTTGCAGGTCCAGGTTCAGGTTCAGGTATGGTTATGTATACCTGTTATTGTTCTGTTTTGCCGCTTATCGCTCATACCAGAATTTTGTCTGACCCAGAGTTTTATGTCTCTTCTTATTACTCTAGGTGCTCTTAAACGGGCAAACTAGAGACATGTCAGGTGATTATGCATGAGTTGCTGTACCGGAGACGAACAGGAGGCTTCCACGTATGATATATATATAAATATTCTCCCTGTGTTGTTGCTGGTCACTACTTTAGGCATTAGTAGTGTACCTCTTTCTTTTGCTTTAGGGATAGTATTTCAAAGTTGTAATAATGTTGGTTTGGATGATAAGCTGTATTTTGGATTTCTGCTGCTATGATGGTTTAGTTTACAGCTTATGCACTGTCTCGCCTGTTTTATGTCAAAGTTGTGTTATTATTATATTTTATCCCATGCGCTGTGAGACATTCTACAGGTTCCTTATTAGTTCAAATTCCTTTCTTTTCCTTTCTTTGATGACCGTCCCATGCTGGTTGGACATCGACACAACGCACTTTCGTTGGAAATGTCGACTGGTGGGGGTGGGCCGTCACACTTGGTATCAGAGCTCTAGGTTGCGTAGTTAACCTAGGGAAATACACCAAGGAGAGATAGTACGTATATGAGAGCTCGTATTTGTGATATTTTGGTTTTCAAAAGATATATATATACACTATTAGTATATCTAAGGGTAGAGTCGCACTGCACTGGCACCACTGAAGAGATGGTTAATCGTTTTCTCCTTACAGATTGAACGGTGAGCCGATATACGAGGAATACTGGTTCAGGAGCCAATAATAGGAATGCTCCTAATATGAGGACGATGTTCACTGACTCCATAAGAAAGATGCTTAGGGATGTTCAGAGGGCAGCTCCTAATGCTGCAAATGGTGGTGGTGCAGCAGTGCAGGCGCCTAGGGCCAATTTCGCCAAGCTCTGTAAGGACTACACTAGTCTTGATGGGAAGCCGTTCCACAGAACGGAATCGGCTATAGAAGTTCGGGATTGGCTCGATAGTTGTGAGCGCATCTTCGAGGATCTGGGAATCGAGGATGCGATGAAGAGAAAGCTAGCATCCCGTCAGCTGCAAGGATGGGCTATGAATTGGTGGAATGCTATTAAGGCAGTTAATCCTAAGGATCAAGTTACATGGGATCAATTTAAAGCTCGCTTCAGTGACAAGTTTATCCCAGCTGCCCAGAAGTCAGAGTTGTTTAGGAAGTTCTTGGAGCTTAAGCGGAATGGTAGGGCAGTCTCAGAATATATTGCTGAGTTTTATACTTTATCAAAGTATGGATTATCCCTTATTGTCACTCCCGAGAAGAAGAATGAGAAGTCCATTACAGGCTTAGATCAGTACTCAGGGGAAAGGCTTATAAACCATATTGATGAGACTTTTGAATCGATTGTTGGGTAAACATTGAGATCAGAGAGCCTTTATCCTAAGCCTAAGACTGAAGTCGTTGTTGCATTTGCAGAGGTGCCATAGCCGCAGGCAAGCAGTGGAGGAAAGAATAATTCTCAGAATAAAAGGAAGCAGAGTCAGATCAAGGATGTTCAGAAAAAGAAAGACAAGGAAGATGTTGAGTGATTTAGCTTTGGCAAGAAGGGCAATTATGCTAAAGAATGTCGAGCAAAGCCGGTGGACAGGAAGTGCTTCAACTGCGGCCAATTAGGACATCACAAGGATAAATGCCCGCAACCCCCTAAAGAGAAGCAAATTGTGAAAGCATATGCTATTAATGTTGTTCCTTCTTCGTCGAATGCCTCAACTGCGGCGGGGAAAGGGAAGAATGTCATCATTCAAGGTATGCTTTCTGTTTATGATGTTCCTGTTTGATTACTGCTTGATAATGGGGCTTCTCGTTCCTTCATAGTTAGTGACCCGGTAGATGGGTTGGGATTGGAACCCGAGATAGTCGACAGACCTTTAGTTGTGACGAACCCGATTGGTGGTTCGACTTGCCTTAGTATGATTTGCCGAAATTTGGTCTTATCGAGTTATGGATGTATGTTTGCTTGTGATTGCTTTTTTTTGGGCTTTACTGGGTTTGGCATTATTTTGGGAGTCGATTGTCTCCAAAGGTATGGGGTAGCGGTAGACTGTGAGGGATTTTCGGTTACTTTTAGGGCGGATGATGGGCGGAGGGTACTGCTTGGTAGCCTACCTAGTGATGAGGTAATGACTAGTTTTCTAAATTCCCTCGACATCCCGTACGACAAGTTATCAGGGGTTCCCATTGCTGGCCAGTATCCGAATATCTTCGAGGAAGTGACTGGACTTTCACCACACCTGGAGATTGAGTTCCGTATTGATTTAGTGAAAGATGCCAGACCTATAGTGATGCCACTTCGTCGTATGGCACCAAGGGAGCAGAGAGAGCTCGGGGTGCAAGTGAGCAATCTTTTGAAAAAGAGATTTATCAGAAGATGTGTTTCCGAGTGGGGAGCACCAGTTGTATTTGCCACTAAGGCAGATAGTTCCCTTCGTTTATGTGTGGACTATCGCGAGTTGAATAAAGTGACTAGGAAGAATAAATATCCTCTTTCGCAGATAGATGATTTGTTTGATCAACTAAGGGGAGAAAGAGTGTTCTCCCAATTGGATCTCGCGACAAGATTTCATCAGCTCCGAGTAGCAGCTGAGAGTATACCTAAAACGACCTTTCGGGCGCTGTCTGGATTCTATGAGTGGTCGGTCATGCCATTCGGGTTGACCAATGCACCAGCATATTTTGTGGATCTTATGAATAGGGTATTCAGGGATCAACTGAATAAGTTTGTTCTTGTGTTTGTGGACGATATACTTGTTTATTTGAGGACAGAGGAAGAACACAAGGAACATTTGATAGTAGTGATGGAGGTGTTGAGAAAACACTAATTGAAAGCGAAATTTTCTAAATGTCACTTCTGGAGGAGGGAAGTGAGATTCTTGGGCCATGTTGTTTTAGAGAATGGTATTGCCGTGGATCCAGCGAAGGTGGCTACGGTACAAGATTAGTCTACGCCCAAGAATGCAGCAGCCGTAAGAAGTTTCTTGGGATTAGCTGGATATTATCGTAAGTTTATCTAGGACTTCTCCAAGATAGCAGCACCATTGACTCAGTTGACCAAGAAGAATCAATATTTTATTTAGGATGAAAGGTGCAAGAATGCATTTAAGTGTTAAAAGAAAAAGTTGATGTGTGCGCCAGTGTTAGTCATTCCCAAAGGGAATGAAGAGATGACGGTATACATGGATGCCTGTGGTACCAGACTAGGTGTTGTGTTGATACAAGGAGGTAGGGTTGTAGCTTATGCTAGTCGGCAATTGAAACCGCATGAGAAAAGATATCCTACCCATGATTTGGAATTGGCAGCGATCATATTCACGTTGAAGATATGGAGACATTATCTCTTGGGAGAAAGATTTGAGTTGTTTACCGACCATAAGTCATTAAAGTATCTCTTCTCTCAGAAGGATCTAAATCTCCGAGAGCAAAGATGGTTAGAATTCTTGGCTTCTTATGATTTTGATATCTCATATACACCAGGAAAGGGCAATGCATTAGTTGATGCATTGAATAGGAGACATGCCAATTTAGGGGCTATGTTTCTTGAGTGGAAGCAACTAGAGTATATCACAGGGTACGATTTCAGACCAAAGTGAGAATTAGACCCAGAAATGTTAACAAGTTTGATGATCAGACCCACTTTAATTGAGAAGATTGGTTCCAGTCGGAGAAACGATCCCAACCTATTGGTAATCATCTCCAAGTTAGATATGGGTATCGACGAGGAGAGGAACAAGTTTTGGCTTGATCGAGATGGATGGCTTTGAAAGAATGGGAGACTAGTTGTACCCAATGTCAATGGACAAAGAGATGAAGTGCTTAGAGAATGTCATCACTCAAAACTGACTATACATCCCGGTGGTAACAAAATGTATCGAGACATGAAGCAGACCTACTACTGGGAAGGGATTAAAAGAGACATTGGGAAGTTTATATCCAAATGCATGAATTGCCAGCTAGTTAAAGCGAGCAAAAGAAGCATAGTGGTTTGTTGCAACCATTAGAAATTCCACAATGGAAATGGGAACAAGTCTCAGTGGATTTCATTGATGGGTTACCAAGGATTAGATCGGGACATGATAGCATTTGGGCGATTGTCGACCAATTGACCAAGAGTGCAAGGTTTATACCCGTCAAGTCGAATAGAGCGCAGCTAAGTTAGCGGAACTGTATATGAAGTAGGTAGTGAGATTTCATGGAGTACCCAAAGGCATTGTAAGTGACAGAGATCCGTTGTTTATTAGTGGATTTTGGAAGAGCTTACAAGAGGCTTTAGGGTCAGAATTACATCTTAGTACCGCATACCATCCTCAAACCAATGGTCAAACAGAGAGGGTGAATCGAGTATTAGAAGATCTATTGAGAGCTTGTATATTGGATTTTGGTGGATCATGGGATGACCATTTTCATCTAGTGGAGTTCGCATATAATAATAGATATCAGTCCAGCATTGGTATGGCTCCATTTGAAGCTTTATACGGAAGACCATGCAAGTGCTTGGGCCAGATGTGATAAGAGAAACCTCAGATAAGATCAAGGTTATCCAACAACGAGTGAA
The DNA here is from genome assembly GCA_030737875.1 of Allium sativum. Taxonomy (NCBI): domain Eukaryota; kingdom Viridiplantae; phylum Streptophyta; class Magnoliopsida; order Asparagales; family Amaryllidaceae; genus Allium; species Allium sativum. The sequence continues at coordinate 250,798,420 of CM060912.1, read as the reverse complement.
GGCTGCCCAAGATAGCCAGTAGAGTTATGCTGATAAGAGGCGAAGAGATTTAAAATTCTTCGTTGGCGACTTGGTGTTTGTCAGATTTCTCCATTAAAGAGCATGATTCGATTTGGTATGAGAGGCAAGTTAACACCAAGATTTGTTGGTCCATTCCCAGTTCTCGAGCAAGTTGGGAATTTGGCATATAAAGTTGAGTTGGCAGACAAGATGGCGGGAGTTCATAACGTATTTCATGTTTACCAGTTAAGGAAGTTCGTGCATGACCCTGATATAACTATTCGCCGGATCAGTTGGATGACAATGAAGTAGAACCCAAGGCGGTTGGGAACGGCAAGCCGATCCGTATCGTCGAGAGCGATACGAAGCAACTTCGAAGGAAGGCGGTGAAACTGGTCAAGGTCCAGTGGGGCGAGAACGAGAATGACTGTACTTGGGAAATAGAGGAGAGCATAAGGGAGTCGTTCTAGAACTCTTCGCCGGGTGAAATTTTAAATTGCGATTTAGTTATTACGCATGCTAGGATAGACTTGATGTGTTTGCAATGTATGTTTGATTGTTTGTGAATGGCTGATAGGCATGCAGAAAACCTTTGTATGTTTTGGTTAAGGAATTTCGGGGGCGAAATTACTTAAGGGGGCAAGTGTAACGATTCGCATTCTACGTATCGAAGGATCGTAGAATATTTATTTCTTTTTCATACGAGGTCGTATGGTCGTGTAACTTGGGGGAACGACTATTGGGGTCATTTTCCATGTTCACAATTTTTGCTGATTTTTAAATGACCGTTTTACCCCTAGCAAATCTTGTTTCACCTATAACTTTTGATTGGTAAAGAGTTTTGATCTGAAACCACTTCCATTGGATTCAAATGATGATTTACCTTTCCGTAGAGTGGTCACATTGATCAAACGGACTTACCGTGTGGAAGATATGGCTGAAATAAGGTTTAGAAGGTGAAAAAACAGCTTAACCAGACCTAATTAAGGTGACGCTAGGCCCATAACCATTTCGGGATTAGGGTTATGGGAGGGCTGATAGGATTAGGGAATTCAGTTTTTGTCATTTTTCAGCCGCCACTTTTCATCCTTTAAACCCTAAACAATGGCCTCCAACACCCAAATCACCTTCTAATCACCTTTTAATCAAGTTTTAGCCTAATATACATCAAATCAAGGCAAATCAACACCAAATCAGAGTCGGAGCTGTTGTGTTGCATAGGAAGACGCCCCAAAACAGTAGATTTTCAGATCTAAAGTTTTATTTGTGGCTAAGGTGAGTGATTTGCATTGTTTTTCACTAATTACGGTTAATTAGGGGTGATTAGTGATAATTAACGAAATTATGGCTCAGAAAAATCTAGAAAAATTTATAAAATTCTAAAATATTATTTTAGGGCTCTGATAAAAATTTGGGTTAATTTGGATATGTGTTGTTAATCCTATCATTAGTTATAGTTAAACATGATTAAGGGAAAACCATGGGTTTTGGGTATGTTTGATTCATATTGGTATGATTATTCATCATTTTGGTGTTTATGATTAATTGTACATGTTGCTATGACTTTATGATATGCTTTATGATAGATTAGAAAAGTTAGAATGGTCGAAAACGTCGTCGTATGGCATAAAACAATAGTTGGAATAGTTGGTAGGAAATGTGCAGGGTTTCAGATCGGATCGGATATGGGGCTCAGATCGGATAAGAGGACTAGGCAAGGGAATTCGATTCAGATTGGAACCTAGCACAAGAGGAAAAGCATGGAAACAAGGAAGGCCACATGAACTAAGATGGGATCAGATCGGGAAGCTACAGATCGGATCGGAGGTGGAGGAGGGAACAAGATCGAAACCTGGAGATGGTGTACCATACGAACTGAACAGAGGTAGAAGCACCATCCGAACCGAACCAGAGGGCTATGACCACCGAACTGAACCAAGCAAGGGTGACTGAACCGAACCGAGCAAGGGTGACTGAACCGAACAGAGCAAGGGTGACTGAACCGAACCAATGAGGACTGGAGCACTATGCATATTCAAACCAAACCAAGGCGTGGGCTATGACCACCGAATCGATCCGGATGAAAACCAAAACCCAAGATGCAAAGGTAGTCCAAATGAGAAATTAGAATTCGGGATCCAGATGGGAACCAACTTCATGATTGGACTCTGCTGCAGGACGTGTGCAAAGGGGTTATCGACATCTATAGCTTTGACTCACCACGGAGAGACGAATATTAGCTATGGATCAGTGCAATGAAGTTGTTATGACTTCATGGGGCAAAGTGGTCGTAGCAAGGCTATGAGCCAGTGCAGTGGAGTTGTCATGACTCCATGGGGCAGAGTGGACCTAACAAAGTTTAGTGGTTACGGATCAGTGCAATGGAACCGTCATGACTCCATGGGGCAGAGTGATCGTAACAAAGAATTGGGTGATCGAAGTGGTGGATATCGTATGCTTTAAGCACTGAGTGAGAGATGGGAGGATGACTGCTATGTTTGATGTTTTCTATCACCATGACATGCACACCCCCTCCCCATTATTTTCACACCATGTGTTATTGTCACCTTAGATTATTGTACATCCTGTTGTGCTAACTATTCAGTTGTAGGTCCAGGTTCAGATATGGTTATGTATTCATATTATTGTTCTGTTTTGCTGCTTATCACTCATCCCAGAATTTTGTCTGACCCAGAGTTTTATGTCTCTTCTTATTACTCTGGTTGCTCTTAAACGGGCAGACTAGAGACAGGTCACGTGATTATGCACGAGTAGCTGTACCAGAGACGAGCAGTGGGCTTCCACGTATGATATATATAAATATTCTCCCTATGTTGTTTCTGCTCACTACTTTGGGCATTAGTAGTGAACCTATTTCTTTTTCTTTAGAGACAGTATTTCAAAGTTGTAATAATGTTGGTTTGGATGATAAGCTGTATTTTGGATTTCCGCTGTTATGATGGTTTAGTTTTCAGCTTATGCACTGTCTCGCCTGTTTTATGTCAAAGTTGTGTTATTATTATATTTTACCCCATGCGTTGTGAGACATTCTATAGGTTCCTTGTTAGTTCAAATTCTTTTCTTTTCCTTTATTTGACGACCGTCCCGTGCTGGTTGGACATCAGCACATCGCACTTTCATTGGAAATGTTGGCTGGTGCGGGGCGGGCCATCACAAAAACCATTATAAAACATGACCAAATTGCCGTTGGAAACCGTTGGAAATACTGATTTTTTTTATATAACAACAAGCAAACAACCTTCCAACCACCCTATTTCCAATTCAATCCATTTCCAATCCATTTCCAGACCATTTCCAACCAATTCCGCATATACTCAACATATATATATATATATATATATATATATATATATATATATATATATATATATATATATCCATAACAATATAAACAACCAAAATAAAACGCAGAAACATCAATATATACAAAACAAACCATGTCTACAAACATCCAAACACGTCTACAAACCATACCAATATATACAAACTAGCTGAATACATCCAAACATGTCTCATCCACACCATACCAATATATACATAAACAAAACAAACCACATCTCCAACCCAAACACCAAAAAAACATACCTCAAGCTGCATCATGTCCGTCGCTATGTCCTATAGAAGCAGACGAAGAAGGAAAACTACCATGATTGTGCACGTACTCCGCAACCTTTTGATTCAGCTGCTCAATCTGCATAGCCTGCACACGATTTTGGTCCTGCAGCTGCTTAATCAATGCTCACATCTCCTTAATTTCTTCTTTGTCATGTGCCTTCTTAGCTTGTGAAGTCTGCAAATACAAGTATAGAAGATATTAGATTATAGATGACTGAAAGCTTGCACAAAAATTAGAACATAAATAATTATTAGATGTAAGATAAGCTATCAAAATTTTAGACTAAAAGCAGTGTATGCCATAGCATGCATAACTTCACAAATGTACATGGTTACACAAACCTAGCATTAAAAAAATATAATGAATATGATGTTGCACTGTTATCGAGACAAACAAGTGAGGTTCTCGATATTGCATTGTTTAAACATGTTGGGCTAACATACACTTGGTGCCAAATTTTTCTTTTAAATTCAGTCAGAAATGAAGGTGTGCATATTTATGTATTCTGATGTTTCGTGATGTTTTCAGTACCACAATGCTACTGGTATCTTTCACTTTGAACTTTTTAAAGTATTAACATTTTTGGTGGCCCTTGTAATTTAAACAAAAAATGACTTTTTTTCCAACCCATGCAAAAATCTATTCATTCCTACAAGGCTGAAATAAGTAACTAAAAATTTACACCACGGAGGCTGATAAATTGTATTGTTCTACCAAAATATTCTTACTTTATATTCACTAACACGTTATGCGTTAAAGTATGCGATACTGTATATTGGATTGAAGAGGATGAAGATAGCTTCGAATCGAGAAGACCGTTCGCAAATCGGAGCTCGTGTGCAAAAGGTAGAGCTGAAATGTTATTTGGAGTTAGCTGGCTTCAGCGATAGATATCTGTCATGGGAATGGACAGATAATTTTTTTTTCTTGAGAGCTCAAACAGACGTCTGTCATATCTACGATAGACGTCTGAGCTGAGAGCTGAAGTAAGGATAATTCCCTGAAAGGGACAGATGTCTGTCGCCTCCAACGACAGACGTCTGACGAGACTTTTGGGTTGGAAACTTGGCAAACTAATTTGTGAAGACTTGGGTGCAATTTCAAGAATTGATCCATCTCTATATAAGCTATTTTCTGATGTTCAAATGGCAGAGCTTGGAGACTTGATTAAAATCAAGGGTTTGTTCTCAAGGGTTTAATTAGGGTTTATAACATAATTCCAGTTCTTCAATTCTATTCTCCTCAAACTCTTTTCTATATTGAAATATAGTGATAATTGGATCAATCTCTTGTATTCCTTTCATCGTGGTAATAATATACTCTCACCAAAGTGGATCTACACTCACAAGATGTTAGTGGAACCACTATAAATCCTTGTGTGATATATTTTTTCTACTATAGTCACTAGTTTCTTGCTTGTGATTGAGATTTGGATTGTTCGTGATCGGTTGATCTTTATTTACTAACTAGAGTTATTGATTTGGTTGTTTTTGTAAGTCTAACAGCGATCTAGTCTTCCGCTAGGCGCTTGTGGTTAGATATTTGATTCGAGCGGTCTTCAATCGGATTAATCACAATGGTTACAACAATTGGTATCAGAGCAATCGGTGCTTGTTACGTGTTTGTAAAAATGTCGGATACGGATAACAGCTTGGTAAGTCCTTCAACCGGAAGTTCGAATAGTGTGGCGCCTTATGTATGGGGTTTGTATGCAGCGTCGGGTTCTCAATTGGTAATTGACAAGTGGAATGATGATAATGACTTTGAGAAGTGGCAATGGAAAATTAAAGCGGTTCTTAGGCGGAATCGGGTGCACTGAGTGGTATTTGATACTCACTTATTGCCAAGCGATATCTCGGATGCTGAGAGAGAGAAGATGGAAGAACGGGCTTACACTACTCTTCAACTTTCTATGGGGAGAATGTGCTATCCAAAATTAGTGGTGAGACGATCGCTAAAGGTCTTTGGGACAAGTTGGAGGAATTGTATATGAAGAAGTCGCTCACTAATTGTTTGATCTTGTTGTGAACGTTTTTCACCTTCAAGATAAAGAGGGTAATTCCCTTAAGGCACACTTGAATGCCTTTGATGACTTTCTCATGAAGATGAAGACCGTTGATTTGAGGATTGAGGAAGAGCAAAAGTTGATGATATTATTGTATTCTTGTCGGACCGCTAAACAGGTTTCTCAAATAGTTTGATTTATGGCCTGGATACTTTGACTCTTCATGATGTCAAGACGCGTCTTCTAGGTGAGGAGTTGAGAGATCAAATGAAGGTGATGAGTAAGGGTAGTAGTGGTCAGGGGTTGTTTGTGGAGAAAAAAAAGAAAGTGAAGAAAGGAAACTGGGGGCGTTTTAAATCAAGGAAGCCCGGTGGGAAAGGTAAATCGAAAGAAAGAAATGAAAAGTGCTTTATTTGTAAGAAACCGGGACGCTAGAAGAATGAATGTCCGGACAAAGATAAGAAGGAAGTAGCATCTTCATACGTAGCAGTTCGGAGTGGGGATAGTGAGATAAATGAGAATGTGTTGACGGCGGTAGCATTGGGTGTTTCGGCTAACGAATGGGTACTTGATTCGGGTGCGTCGTATCACATGACACCAAATAGGAATTGTTTTTTCATCTTATGAAGTTAAAGAGGGAACTGCAATTTCTATGGGAAATGGTGCTATTTGCAAGTCGATGGGTATTGGCTCCGTGAAAATAAGAATGTTTGATGGAGTAGTTCGCATGGTCACCAATGTTCGCTATGCTCCGGGCCTTAGGAAGTCGCCTATATATTTGGGGCAACTGGATTCTCTAGGATGCAAGATCACTATCGAGAAGAATTGCTTGAGGGTTCCATAGGGGGCACTTGTGGATATGAAAGGTGCTAGGACTCATGGTATATATTTGCTTCAAGGTGTGGCCGTAGGAGGTGAGACTTGTGTGGGTATTGATAGTTCTCGTAACTTGGATGTGACACGGTTTTGACATTTGAGATTGGGTAATGTCTCAGAGAGGAGTTTGGGAATTCTTCGGAAGCGGGAGATGAACGAGGTTGAGAGTTTCAACAAACTAGAGTTTTGCGAGGAATGCGTCATGAGGAAGCAAACAAAGGTATCATTCGATGAAGGCAAGCATGATTCATAGGAGGTTCTTGAATATGTTCATTCATATGTTTGGGGACCAGCACCGGTTGCTTCTTTGGGTGGAGCTCGTTATTACATTTCTTTCATTGACGATTTGTCTCAAAAGGTATGAGTGTATGTAATGAGGGCCAAGTCAGAGGCATTTGCTAAGTTCAAAGTGTGGAAGGCTCTTGCTGAGAATGAGAGTGATAAGATTTTGAAGATTCTAAGGACCGACAATGGCGGAGAGTATGTTTCCCAGGAATTCTTGGGGTATTGTAAGCATCGTGGAATCCAGAGACATTTTACTACACCGAGAGATCCGCAATCTAATGGAGTAGCGGAGAGAATGAACCAAACTCTACTTGAGAGAGCTCGATGCTTGAGATTGACATCGGGTTTGTATAAGGGATTTTTGGCCGAAGCTTTGTCAATCGCGGTGCATATTGTGAATCGAATTTCGTGCTTGGCTATTGATAACAAAATTCCGTAGGAAGTGTCAAAAGGGAAGAGTGTTAACTTGAGATATCTTCATGTGTTTGGAATTCTAGTGTATGTGCATTATATGAGGAATGATAAGCTTGAAGCTAGAGCTTTCAAGGGTGTCTTGCTTGGTTTAACGGAAGGCATGAAAGGCTAATGGATTTGGAATCCGGAAACGAAGAAGGTTGTTAATTCTCGTCATGTCACTTTTGATGAGTCGGCTATATTCAAGGAGAATGAGAGCACATCGAGGTCATGGTGAATCAAAGGAGAAGGAAGTCGTTCCCACATTCCGTCCAAGTGATAGTAAAGTTGAAGAAGAAGCTCGTGGGGTTGAAGTGGTTGATGAAACATCACATAGTTCACATGGTTCCTCTAGTGATATTGGTGATATACATGATACTAGAGATGTTTCGACTCAGGTTGGAGCCGAAAAGGGTTTGGGTGATGGTATTGCTACTCAGATTGGTTGACGTGCAATTAGGTCTCCCAAAAGACATGGTGATTGGAACTACCTTAGCTTTCGTGCTCATTTGGACTATGCTCTCAATGTATTCTAAGATGAGCCGATGGACCTTGATGACATCATGGAGTCGAGTGATAACTCGAAGTGGATTTGCACCGTGGAGAAAGAGATGCAATCATTGATGAAGAACCAAACTTGGGAGTTAGTTCCACTTCCTAATGGAACCGTGCTATAGGGTGCAAGTGGATTTACAAGGTGAAGGATGATGGAAGGTACAAAGTAAGGTTAGTGGCAAAGGGGCTTGCACAAAGAGAAGGAAAAGAGTATAATGAAATCTTTGCACCGGTGGTACGTCATACTTCTATCTGGGTTTTACTAGCTATAGTTGCTATCCATGACTTAGAGTTGGAGCAACTTGATGTGAAAACCGCCTTCTTGCATGGAGACTTGGATGAAGACATCTACATGGAGCAACCGAAAGGGTTTGTTGTAGATGGTAAGTCTAAAATGGTTTGCAAGTTGAAGAAATCACTATACAGGTTAAAGCAATCACCTAGACAATGGTACAAGAGATTCGATCATTTCATGCTTGAATGTGGATTCCGTCGAAGCATCAAAGATGCTTGCGTATATTTCAAGAGGTTGGGAAATGATTGTTGGGTGTATTTATTCTTGTATGTGGATGATATGCTCATTGCCTCCTCAGACAAAAATGAAATCAAAAAGTAGAAGATGCTTTTGAAATCAGAATTCGAAATGAAAGATCTTGGAGAAGCAAGGAAAATCTTGGGCATGAAAATTGAAAGAGATCGAAAGCATTTTGGGTTAAGATTGACTCAAAATGAGTACATTAAGAAAGTGCTCTACCGGTTTAGCATGGATAGGGGTGTAAACGGATCGGACCAGACCGGACAGAGGTGTGTCCAAGCTCTATCCTATAAAAATTCGGACGGACACGGACCAAACATCATATAGCCTCGAACCGAGCCGATATAGCCTTAGATAATAGAAAAACCACGAACATTTTAGATTGGACCGAACACTAGTGTCTCCAAGCTTTGTCCAATAAGAGAATCATACGGACACGGACCGGGCACCTTATAACTACGGATCGAGCCGGACAACGGACTGTCCTGTCCGATATACAACCCTAAGCATGGACAATGCAAAGGCGTCAAATACACATTTACCTTTGCATATGAAGCTTTTAGATAAGGTATCACCTATTGGGGAGAAAGACAAGGCTTATATGGCAAAGGTGCCATATGCAAGTGCGGTTGGTAGTTTGATGTACGTCATGGTGTGTACAAGGACTGATATTGCAAATGCCATCGGGGTGCTTAGTCGGTATATGGCTAATCCGGAGAAATCGCATTGGGAATCCGTGAAGGCTATATTAAGATATTTGAAAGACACAACATATCATGGTCTTGTTTTTGGCGGTAGTGATGAGAAGAGTTGCAAGTTGGTTAGTTATTATGACTCGTACTATGCCGGTGATAGGGATTGGAGGAAATCAACTTCCAGGTATGTCTTCACACTTGGAGGGACAACCATTAGTTGGAGATCAAGATTGCAAACCGTAGTTGCTTTATCCACTACGGAGGTGGAGTAATTACCGCGGTGGAAGCGTCAAAGGAGGCACTCTACTAGAAGAGATTATTGTGTAACTTGGGTTTTGAACCTGAGAGTATAGATGTTCAATGTGATAGCCAAAGTGCTATACATTTGGCGGAGAATTTGGCGTTTAGCTCTCGGAAGAAGCACATTAAGGTGAGAGAGTCATTTCTTGTAGCCAAGGATAAGGGTAAGATAGTATACCTTTGGAAAGTGCATACAAAGGATAATGCGGCGGATATGTTTGTTTTTCTTGTAGCCATGGAGAGAGTGATTTTGTTTGTAGCAATTTCTTATAGCCATGGAAAGAGTGATTTTGTAGCCATGGAGAGTCATTTCTTGTAGCTATGGAGAGAGTGATTTTGTTTGTTTTTAGATGGAAAGGAATAGCGGTGAGAGATTGGATATCTATCTTCATGGTAAGTACTCGCTTCACTCCCGAGTACATTGTCTTTTAGTGAGACCTTTTTTTTATTTGAATACTTTCAACACTTTGCTGTGGGCGGTGGCTTTGTCGAGCTCGTTAACGAAGTGCAATATGTGGTGGATTTGCTGGAGCTCATTGGGAAAGTATTCATGTTATTGGTTGAAGGTAGAAGGAAATGCTTGGGTGCATTGCAGTTTGGTGTATGGAGATGGATATAGTATCGAGCTGGAGTGTTGAAGTATGCAATACTATATATTGGATTGAAGAGGGTGAAGATAGCTTTGAATCGGAGAAGACCGTTTGCAAATCGGAGCTCGTGCGCAAAAGTTAGAGCTGAAATGGTGTTTAGTGTCAGCTGGCTTCAGCGACAGACGTTTGTCGTGGGAATGGGAAGATGTCTGTTGTCAGGGAAAATCTTACCTGAGAGCTCAGGCAGATGTCTATCGTATCTACGACAGACGTCTGAGCAGAGAGCTGAAGCAAGGATAATTCCATGGAAGGGACAGACGTCTGACGAGACTTTTGGGATGTTTCGGGCTAGAAACTTGGCAAACTGATATATGAAGACTTGGGGGCAATTTTGGGAATTGTCCCATCTCTATATAAGCTATTTTCTGATGTTCAAATAGGAGAGCTTAGAGACTTGATTAAAATCAAGGGTTTGTTCTCAAGGGTTTAATTAGGGTTTATAACCTAATTTTAATTCTTCAATTCTATTCTCCTCAAACTCTTTTCTGTATTGAAATATATTGATCACTGGATCAATCTCTTGTATTCCTTTCATCATGGTAATAAAATACTCTCTCCAAAGTGGATGTACACTAACAAGATGTTAGTGGAACCACTAGAAAATCTACTGTGATTATTTTTGCTACTATTGTCATTAGTTTTGTGCTTGTAATTGAGACTTGGATTGTTCGTGATTGGTTGATCTTTGTTTGGGGACTAGAGTTACTGTTTTGGTTGTTTTTGCAAGTCTAACAATGATCTAGTCTTCTGCTAGGCGCTTGTGCTTAGATATTTGATTCAAGTGTTTTTGAGTCAGGTTAATCACAACGGTTACAACACGATATACTCTATTTGGTTCCTATATAAATTGATATGGTTATTGTCATCCATCATGTTAAGCTAAAGAAAATAAAATTATAGAATACATTCCTTAATTTCTTCTTCAATGCCACATTAGTATCGATTTTTATGTTAGTTTAATCAATGTGAATAAGTTAATTTAATTGTCAAAATAAAACCGTTAGGTTACCGAATCCGTAACGCATGCTCCGCTGTGATGGATCCATAACAACATCAAATAGGTTGTCTTCTTCCTCCTACGTCAACTCTTCACGACTCGACTCCTCACGTGCATGAGCCCATGCCTCCTGGAACTTTGCCTATAATGCAAAAAACAATTTCAGTTAAAAAATAATAGAATGTTGATTTTATTTTACATTAACTAGTAATAAATAAACTAATTGATGAGATAATAAAATTTAAAATGCGCATACGTATGCAGCTGTCGCCTTATACTGATCATCCCACATATATCATTGGCATGCTCGTCTACATGCCTGGATGTGTGGGTATGAGTAAATACGTCCATGTATAGCACGAGATGTCCACGAATACGTTCCTGCAGTTAATAATTTGAATAATTCAATTACACCTAGTCAATCACTTAGTTGATCAATATACAAATGTAATAATTGGAAAATTTACCAAGTTCTTGCGGTGATGCTGGAAAGACTTAGATACTCCATGATGAGATACATGATTCTTGATTCTTACTCATGTTTGCGGTGTTCCTTGCTGACTGAGCCTGCAAATGTACATTGCTAATTATTTAAAATCGGCAAAAAACTAAATTAGATTAATTATAGATTTACCTTAAACTCATCTGTGTCCCACCACGCAACCACCTTATCAAACACTTCATCGTCCATCCACCTTGGTTTCTTCCTCTTTGACTTAATCTCATTCATCTTTTCTCAATTATTTTTGGTGACCATTGAGTTCCAGTCTCGCTGAACAAGGCTCATGTCAGCCTTCTGCACGTCTTCTGCCCTGTATAATGAGAAAATATTATTAATCTCATTTATTTCTATTTAACCCATTTATAAAGCGGTATAAATGTACCAGAAAGTCTTGTCAGATAGTCTCTTTGACGTCTGCTGGGGCCCTACTCCACTTAGGCCAAAAATCGCTCATTCTAGCCATATACGTGTCCTTAGAGTTATCTAGGACCGTCTGAGACGACTCCAACTCCAACACCCTGCGTTTATTACAAATTAGAACTTTATGGAATATAGTTATATTATGTAAAAAAACACTAAATTGTTATTCTACTAATTTTGATACTTACGCCTTGTCAGCCTTAGACTTCAAGTACACAACCGACGAGCTAACTGTTCGCCACTACCCTCACCAGCGTTTAGAGTAATGCTACGTCATCTAGAGGCAAAGTTAGAGCCTAAACCTGCATAAATAATATAAATAAATGCATATAAATAGAGGAATTATCTAGTCTAGTAGCTATAAGTCTATGTACAAGAGGATTTTATCCTACTTGTTGAGCCTTGGCTAACTATTAGTTGAATAAGTTGTCTTTCTCTTTCCGTTTGGTCGAGTGTGAAATCGTCGAGCGCTCAATCAATCGTTCCATTCGCGAGGAATAATCAGTGGATAGGCATTTCAGACCAAAAAAGATTCTTTCGCTTAAGGACCAAATGCTACTTCCAAGCTGGTTCATTGAGCAACCAAAGGCAGCGCGTCTATAGATATTGCATTCCCCCTTCGCTGACCAAGGAGCAACAAGGTCGATCCGTGGGTCAGACATAATATACTTGCAACATAGATATAAAATTGGATAACACAACATACATTTTGAGAATATGTAATTAAGTAGAAAATGATAACTAATATGATATAAAACAGGAATATTTTGAGAATATTTTTCTTTAAACATGATTAAATAATTTCTCTAAACTCAATCTAGTCGAAATTGAAAGAAATTAATTTGTATTAACAATTGAACAAAAACGCAAGGAGTATAAAATTATAACTACAACACAAAAATTCTTATACTAATTTTACCATTATTACCATTTTAAATCTACACACTAACTAACCCAATAAAATTATAAAATATTTCCTTTTTCAGTAGATAAAATGGAATATGTTTCACATAACAATTATTTTTATTTATAATAATTACAACAAATGAATCACATACATTCGTTATAATACTTATGAATAAATCATGATAACCATAACTCCAATGCATAACTAAGCGGCAAAAAACTAAAAAAAAACATGATTTTGATAACTTAATAATTTATCTTTATATATTTATTTCACTAACATATTGCTATTTTAAAATGCTAAAATTCATGGCAACAAGTGTTTTCATTTAAGGGTCCGATTACATGCTAACAACAAGCATTTGTTGTACATGCTAACAATTCCTAAGAATTTGATAATTACGGTGATAATAATAGCAATTAGGGAATAATATGATGTAATATACGTATGCAAACAACTAGGAATCAAACAAAACTCATATTAAACCGAAATTAGTTGAAAACCTAAAAATTAGGTTCAGGAATTTCACCTAAATCTGGTAGCAACAAGCATGGAGAAGGGCTAGAGAAGCTTGCAGATGACGTTGGAGACGGTTGCAGTGGTTGTTGGGGCGGAGAAATTGAAATTGACGAAGTTGCAATGGGGATGGAAATCGAATTGGGGGAGAAAACTAAAGAAATGAGTAGCAGGTCGGGTTCGCTGGAACATATGCAGGAAAATTTCCGATGATCGCCAACGGTCCATTAATAGCCGTTGGCGGCTGTTGGAAACTGACCGTTGGAATAGACTGTTCATCTAGGTGAGCAATGTTTTAGTCATATGAAGTTGATTCCTGTTTTGGGCGGTCTCTTGGTTGTTATTATGGTGTAATTACCCATGCTTTGTACTTTTCTTGCCGTGATGCAGTTATCCATGCAAAAAAGTACCTACAATATCGCAAATGAACCAAAAGAGCCAGTAGTCTAAATGCTAATTAGTTTTAACATGGAAGATTAGGACAGAAAATGTTTAGAAAACTAGAAGGTCAAAGTATAAAAAACCATGGTCGAAGTAAAAAAAAACTATGTTCCATACGAAAATAATTAAGATAGTGTTGATAATAATATCTTCATCGGCTTGATGCATGTTTAATTAGATTCCTAGCTACAACTACCATGTGTGCTTTGTACCATATGATTATTGAGTTTCATTTTTTTTAGTTACTGACATATGTGAGAAAGAATCTCAAGCACTGATTCCTTACTTTCAACCATTTTATATTCGATTTTGTTGCATTTATATAACATCATTGTGCATTAGATTTTCTAAGGACACTAAATTAATCTTGTACTGTTGTAAAAATAGTTCAGTCCTTGGATTAGCTGAATGTTACTCATAAGAATCATTATCATTTTTCCTTAGCTGGTCAATCAACACACGAACACTAGTTCTTCCTCTATTCCATTCTGTTATGTGCTTTTACGACTGTACAATAGCTGAAATAGAGGGTTATCAACTTGTGTAATGTTCCCAACATCTGGCACAACTGTATTATAATTGTTAAATTCTTTCCATATATAGTTATATCTAAAAGGGTTTTAGCTGAATATCAAATCTTAGTGGTCTTGCTATGCTAGAGTGTGTGTATGCATATATAGACTAGAAAAGTTGTTGGATATCTCTGACAACTAAAAATGTTGTTACATCAATGTTTTTGCTAAGTATACTCATTATATTATTAATTTTTTATATCCTACATGTAAAACCTATTAAAAGTTCAACTTCATAAGAAAAAAACATTCAACTCAAACAAAAATAGTAACATTTCTTCATTAATAATAGAAAAAGCGAACCAAACTTGCTGATACTGCCCAAAAATGTCATAAATCATGAAAAACGAACATATAGTAAGAAACAAACCTGATCACAATATTTAAAAAAGAAAAAAAAAATAAAACATTAGAAAAATGAATTAAAATGCCAATAAAGAAGCAAAAAGAAGAATGAACGTAAGGCAAAAAAAATCGAACTTGAATTTGATGAATTTCTGTCTATGGTCGAAAATGACAAATGTTGTAATAACCCGCCCGGAATGGGCCTAAATTTCGACCCAGAAAAGGCTCATCGAAACTTAGAGCCATTCTGAATAGGTCATTGGTTCTTGTAAGGATTACATTTTCACAGATAACAATAACATATACTTCGAATGGAAATCTCACACAGCGGAAAGAGAAAATATAGTACTCAAATAAGATGTACCATCTTAGAAATACATAGTCACAATTACATTTATTCAAAAGGTATATCAAATAGTTCATCTTCATAAGATTCCAAAAGAAGTACGACAATAGCAACTAATAATATCATAATTACTTCATCTTCTTCGTCGTCTTCAAACAGGACTTCATCCATGGTTTTACCCCATCTACTGATCTGTTGGAAGTTAAGGAGAGTGGGTCATAACATAAAGTTCTGTGTGACTGAAATATAATTTTGCTTAATATCCATACCCTATATTTTTAGCAGGTTACATACGTCAAGGCATGTCTATGTAGTAAAGTATGTGAGATTTCACACAAACATAAATATCTAACCAATGGGGTAGATATCCAAGTCAATCTCCCATTAGTGTTTTTAGGGTAAAGACCCACGAGGTAGCATTCTCGGTCACTTATGGTCTTATTAAAGGTGGATTTTTATAATCTCATATAACCCTGAGGCGGACCGCTAGCCCTTTAAGAATCTCATCCTAGTACGTTAACTTTCTTAAATATAATCTCTCATTTGTAATATGAGAAGTAGTACTGCGAACGTTACTACTTAACTGATATTACCCGGTAGGACACCTATGTCACTTAAGACTTCCCTTAGACAGTTAGTGAGCATGCGATGGCCACATATCCTTCAATTACCAATTTGTCCCTAGTTGAGCACTTACGAGCTTCTAGAGGAAGTCGACATCCCCCGTGAACTACCCTACTTCGTTAACCGTTTTTTGCCTAACCACTTTTAAAGGAGGACCCAAAGATTTACCTTGATACTAATAAGGGTGGGTCCCATAACTTAGGTTCTTCTCCAAGGAATAAACATTCGGAGGGATCCTAGTCCTAACCACTTAAGACCCAAATTAGATTAAAGGTGAGTCAGCCACTTAAACCTTCTTAAGGCGTAGTAAACCTATTTGTTTTCACACATCAACTTATATATATATATATACACACACACACACACACACATGCACACACATACACTAAACCTCTCACATTAGTCCGTATACCCGGTCGGTTCCGGGTAGGCATCTACTACAAGTCGGTTTAACCTCGTGTCTAGTGTACAAAGTTTATGAATGTCCCATGGCACCTAGACATTTCACATTAGTTGGTTCTACTTGTGGTTGCTGGATATGCCGGTCAGTTCCGGGCAGGCTTCTACCACAAATGACAACTAACCTCATGTCTTTATGTCAAACTTTTATATATATGTTTAAGCCATTCCATACATATACGCACACACAAGCAAACAAATATATGTGTATATTTTTAAGGGGATATTTCAAATTCAAACTCTAATCTAATTGCATTTATTACACTATTATAACGTTAATTACTTTTTAAATAAATAATATAATAATAGCGCCTAACTAACGTAACATTCGTATGAACGGGGAAACGTTTTAAT
The DNA here is from genome assembly GCA_030737875.1 of Allium sativum. Classification (NCBI taxonomy): domain Eukaryota; kingdom Viridiplantae; phylum Streptophyta; class Magnoliopsida; order Asparagales; family Amaryllidaceae; genus Allium; species Allium sativum. Next base: position 250,781,946 of record CM060912.1, on the reverse strand, counting down.
CGGGATGGCAATTGTCATCTTATCCAAATTAAGGCATACCAGATAGATTTTTCCATATTTTACCGTTGCACATAAACATGATGGCATATGAACATATAGCAAATAGCAGTGAATGGAAAACATTTACATAGACATAACGATTATAACTTGTATCCTTAGGCATGTAGAAAGGATTTAAATATTAAATTAAAAGTATAGTATTTCATACATTCACACATGCATGTTCACAATACATATTTCACTCAATTCACCATTTTTGTGGTGTTATACACCCAAAAATGTTTACATTTCATTCCCATTTATGAATGCGTTTACACCCAAATTAGGATCCAAACCCAATTCTACTATGAAACAATTCAAATCCAAACCTTCTTAGGCTTAATCAAATGATGACGGTGAATTGCATAAAATATAAATAATAATACAATACTCATGTTTACCTTTAATTCAATATAAAAACCACAGTTCTACAAAACCAGTTCAATATGATAATTTCCTACGTGATTACAAAGTAGAAGATTTGGGGATTTTTCATGTTTTATTATAGCATAACCAAATCTTCATGGGCATAACAATTCATATAGAAAACTGATAATAATATGAATATGCCTTTAAGAAAAACTAGATTCCACTCACAAATCAAGTGGAGATGTGATAGAAATCTCTAGATCTGGGATGGTTCTTAACGTTCAAGCGGGCTCTTATTGATCTGCTAACAATATAAATATAAGAAACATATAATTAGATTCTTATATATATTGCTTGTACTAAATTCCAAATTCCTAAACTTATATAAATCGAAATAGAGAGATATAGGAATGGAGGTAGAGAAGTAAAAGAACCTTCACCCTTTTTCTCTTTATTTTTCTATGGAATTCAGCAGCATGGAGGTAGAGGTTTAGAATAATTATCGTTTCTAGTTTGTTGTTTGAGGATTTATTTATACTTGCTCATGTGAATGGAGCCGTTGGATTTATAAAATTAATTCGAACCATCCATATAAACATAACCTCTTTAGAAAACCCTAATTACATAGCCTTATTGGGCTGTTCATTTTTATTAATTATGCTCTTTATTTGATTAATTGTTTGCCTTTTATTACCAATTCTTTTCCTTATGTAACGCATCCTTTGTCCTCTTGTCTTTATCTATTTATTTGGATTTCAAATCTACCTAAGGGAAAATTATTGTAGTCCAAGTATGTAGTTTATCCCTTATATATTATCAATTCAAGCACATACAATAACACAACTAATTCTAATTGCATCTTTCCTTTTTAATTTTGCTCTTGTCCCCTTCTTGTGTATTTATTATACATGCATATTTAAATTAGATGGAATATTCCAACTGCTCACATATACATATACATATATATATATATATGTATGTATGTATGTATGTATGTAATATTCCATATATTAATATTGTAATTTGAATTTCTCTGTTTTTATTTTAAATTATTATTTTGATAATATATATAATATTCACATAATTATATATACATATAATTTCTGCGTACATTGTCCAAATTTAACTGTTCATAACTTCTTTATACGTAACCGTTTTCAGCATGTTATATATGAAAATGATGTAGAATTTCGCCACGAATCCAAAAAAAGAGTTCGTGGCCAAATTCCTAAAGTTGCAAAAATTCCATTTTCCAACCATATCATTTAATTGCTTGTTTTAATTATTTAATTTATTTGTTAATACTTATGAATTTTACGAGGTGTCACATTCTCCTCCCTCCCCCTTTAAAATATATTTCGTCTCGAATTTGTTTAAGGGGCGAAAAATATAACTCGCTTGAAACATCCATGTTATACACCCATGTTATTTATAATCATCCATAAGCATTCATAACTCGCAGTAATTATGAACTGCAGACCCATTAAAGTGAGCTCTACCCTATGATATAGGTGTAATAAGTAATGCAGCATGTATGCAAACAACCTAAATATGCATATATTTATGTATGAGTGCTTAGTGCGATGGTATTGCATCCATTCCTTAACATCCAATCTAGCAATCATGAGGCATCTTTGAATAGAAATTTAAGGGAAAATTACCCGTGAAAATCTCTTGGTGAGTCTGTCTCATCTTATCTTTGGTCTCCCATGTGCTTCCGCAGGGTCATTCCCACATTGTACTCAGGCAAGGCGAATGCTTTTGTTGCGGAGCCTCTTGATTTTGTGCTCTACAATCCTCGCAGTGGCTCGGGGCACTCTAGAATCTAACTCGAATTTGTCAATATCCCCAATTTCATCAAGCTTGAGTTTGATAGAAGAATCATGATGGTATTTCCTTAGATGAGATACATGAAAACATTATGGATTCCCGATAGACGCTCTGAGAGATCCACTCGATAAGCCAAAGATCATATCTTCTTAATGATACTAAAAGGCTCAAAAAAACTAGGAGCCAACTTCCCAGTCTTTCCAAACTGAACAGTCATCTTAAGAGGGGATATTTTTATGAACACTAAGTCTAAAACATTAAATTCTGGCTCCCTCCTACGCTTATCGGCATACGATTTCTGATGGTCTTGGGCTGCCTTTATTCACTGCCTAATCAAAAATATATTCTCTGTGGATTCTCAGAAGAAGTGTGGTCCGAGTATAACCTTGTCGGTTGTTTCCCACCAATAAATTGTCGATTTGCATAGCCTACCATATAGCGCTTCAAAAGGGGCCATACCAATAGTTGCTTGAGAACTATTATTATACATGAACTCCACGAGCGGTAAGTGCTGCTCCCAAACTCCTCCAAAGTCGATGATACAAGCTCAGAGCAAGTCTTCTAAGATTATGTTTACTCTCTCTGTCTGTCCGTCGGTCTACGGATGATAAGATGTGCTTAAGTTAAGGGTCGTTCCCAATGCTACTTATAGGCTTCTCCAAATTTTTCTTTTGAATAAGGGATATCTATCACTCACAATACTTGATGGAATACCATGAAGTCTGACTATCTCTTTGACGTATAATTGGGTTAATGAGTTGTAGTTCTTGTCTTCTTGACTGGTATGAAATGGGCGCTTTTGGTGTAGTGGTCTACCACAACCCAAATGGCCTCATTGCCCTTTTGGCTTCTAGGAAGTCCATCTACGAAGTCCATGGAAATATGCTCCCACTTCCACGTGGGGATCTTTAAAGGTAATAATAGCCCTCTAAGCTTCCGTTGCTCCACCTTGACTTTTTGGCATGTTAAACATTTGGCCACGAAGTCGGCTACGTCTCACTTCATTCCTTCCCAATGTAGATTCCTCTTCGTATCCTTGCACATTTTACCCCCACCGGGGTGTGTGGTCAATCTCGACATATGACACTCATCTAAAACTTGTTTCCTTAACCCTTTATCTTTAGGGACATAAAATCGTCCATCCTGAAGTAAACTCCCATGATCATGGACCAAATAACTGACCGAGTGAGGAAAGGTCTCTCTCTTTGCCTCTTTCTCCTTTATTCCTCTTAACTCTTCGTCAAGGTCTTGTGTTTAAGGTATGTCTAATTATCATAGCCCCAAGAAAACCACTGGAAGTGGTTGGTGATGGTTGCACATTAAAATTTGCAAGGAAATCTAACTGTTTCCATTTGATCATCGCATTTAATGTCACATGTTTCCTACTTAAAGCATCTGCCACAACATTCCCCTTGCTTGTGGTGTACTGAATCACAAAATCAAATGAGGCAATATATTCCATTTATCTTTTTTGTCTTAAGTTTAAGTCACGTTGAGAAAATAAATACTTAATGGATTTATAATCGGTAAACAATTCAAACTTCTCCCCTAAGAGATAATGCCTACACATCTTGAGGGGGAACACTACTGTGGCTAATTCAAGGTCATGCACTGGATATCTTTTCTCTCGATCCTTGAGTTGTCTACTAGCATATACAACTAATCTTCCTTCTTGCACAAGGAGTGCTCCTAAACCGGTCCCACACGCGTCAGTGTAAACGGTGAAAAACTTTGAACCGTCGGGTATAATTAGGAATGGTGCGCTAGTTAATGATTCCTTTAAATTCTTAAAGGCTATATCACTTTCATTACTCCAAGTGCATACCAAATTCTTTCTCGTTAATTGGGTTAATGGGGTTGCAATCTTTACGAAGTCTTTAATGAATTTTCTATAATATCCGGCTAATCCAAGGAAACATCTTACCTCTTAACATTTTGAGGTATCCTTCATTCCTTAATTGCCATGATCTTCGTGGGATCTATGATCGAGCTTTCACTTGACACAATATGTCCTAAAAACTCACTTCTTCCCACCAAAAATGACACTTCGAGAATTTTTCTTTCAGTTGGTTCTTTCTTAATATCCCTAACGATTATCTCAAGTGTTTCTCATGCTCTTCACGATCCTTCAAAAATATAAGGACACAATTTTATTCAGAATTCCTGTAAACACTCTATTCATGAGGTCTACAAAGAAAGTGGGTGCATTCGTTAATCTGAAGGGCATAACTTCCCATTGGAACAATCCATCCGGCATCCTAAACGCAGTTCTGTCCATATTGTCTCAGCAATTCTCAACCAGTGAAATCTAGTAGCAAGGCCTAGTTGAGAAAATACTCGGGCTCCTCCCAAGTGGTCAAAAAGGTCATCAATTTCTTGGTAAAGGGTACCTGTTCTTTTTGGTCAATTTATTAAGTTATTTATAATCCACACAAAGTCTCAAAGATCCATCTGCTTTGGTGGCAAATACAATAGGTGCGCCCCATTCTGAGGTGGTTCAGCAAATAGAACCCTTTTGCAACAACTCTGAAATCTACTTATCTAACTCCCTTCTTTCTTTCGGCTCCATATGCCTCAAGGGCAGTGCTATAGATCTAGCGTCCTTCTCTAGATCAATACGAAAGGAGACTTATCTGTGGGGCGAAAGTCCCGTGACTTCCTCAAAAACGTCTAAGAACTCACAAACTATAAGGACCGAAGATGCTCCTTCAGAACTTGAAGACAAGGAATATAATAAGGCTTTATCCTTGTTTCTAACATTACAAGGAATATTTAGGCTGCGTCCTCCTCGTCTCTTAAGACAAACAAGTCTCCTATCACAATCTAGTACGACCCCATAAAACAATAGCCAGTCCATTCCTAAGATAAGTTCATACCCCCATAAAATCCAAAGCATACGCTTTGCAATGGAACTCGACATTGTCGACCTCCAATAGTAGGTCTTTACACAACAGATTAAGATACTTAGATCCTCTGATAGGGTTGGCCACCTCCATCGGACTATCCGAGATAAATACGGAAAGGTTCAACATATTTATTAATCCCTTGGAGAAAAAAGAATGGGTAGCTCTAGATTCAAACAAGGTGTGCTCTGAACTTCCTAAAATAGAGATTATACCTTTAAGTGTGGCCTGCCCTTGGTCTCTTGGGGTCGGCTTTGAATTAGTGTTGCTTCAATTGCATGGCTCTGGCCACTTTTGGTAGCTCTGGGCAGTCTTTGGACGTATGTCCTTCTTCGTGGCAGTTGCAATATTTTCCTTTGAACTCCTTCTCCAATGAGACCCTACAATCCTTGGCCTCATGGCCATTGCGGTTTCACCTCGTGCAAGTCTTTGCATCCTTTTTGAAGTTTTTTTCTTCTTGTTTTTTCACCATTCATTCTTCTTGTTCCTGTTGGAGCTTTCTCCTTTCTCACCCTCCTTATCCTCCTTAGAGCTTTTAGCCTTGCAAAGGGTAGCTGTCTCAACTAGAGTCTCAAAAGTCGCCCTAACTGCTACTTAGGCTAACAAGGTTTCCTTCAACATGGAGTTCAGTCCTTCCACAAATCTAAGGGCTTTGTTCATGGGAGTGTCTACCAATTACCTACCAAACTTACATAATTCAATGAATTTGTATACGTATTCTTGCGGACTTAATCTTCCTTGCTTGAGGTGGATAGTCATTTCTGCCTTTGGCAAAATTTTTGCTTCAAAACAGGTCTTGAATATAGCCTATGTGAAGATCCGACCCTCGTTCTCCATTGATATTAAGTTCCACCACTCTATGGCTTCATCCTTCAAATGCCAGACCGCGATCATTCTTTTTATTTCATCGGGTCGGGCAATAGACTCAAAGATTCTTTCATTGTCCATAACCCAAGATTGGGCACTAACAAAGCCTTCCTTTTCAGAAAACGTTTTCCCTCCAAAATTCGTAAAGATCCTACATAAGTGAGAAAAATCAAAGGCCACATCAACAGGAGCCGCCATGGCAGGATTAGCTACAGGGACGTCCATAGTACGAAGGTACTGCTAGAACCATTCTGGCAAGTAACGGGGTCTTGCCTTCTTGCCCTGCTCATTAGGATTTTCAGCCATTTTAATATCTGAAAAGAAAAGGAAGAATATTTTATTTGATACTCCTGAGATAGTATTTAAGCTAAAAAAAGGAAAAAATGATTAGGTGCCAAGTATAAGTGCGTATGCTTATTGGGGTTAACATATATTATATATGTATATATAGTTTGAAAAATCTTTTCAAATTACAAATACGCCTCTCATACTTATATTTCCCTTATAATCGAGTGACCTATGCTCTAATACCAATTGTAATGACTCGCCCAGAATGGGCCTAAATTTTGACCCAGAAAAGGCCTATCGAAAATTAGAGCCATTCTAAACGGGTCGTTGGTTCCGGTAAGGATTATATTTGCACAAATAACAATAACTTTTACGTCGAGTGGAAATCACACACAGAGGAAAGAGAAAATATAGTATTCGAATAAGATGTACCACTATTTCAATTGTCTCAGAAATACATAGTCATAGTTACATTTATTCAAAGAGTACATCAAATAGCTCATCTTCATAAGACTCTAAAAGAAGTACAACAATGACAATAAATAATATCATAATAACTTCATCTTCTTCATCATCTTCAAACAGGACTTCATCCAAGGTTTTACCCCATCTACTGACCTGTTGGATGTTAAGGAGCGGGGGTCAGAACATAAAGTTCTGTGCGACCGAAATATAATTTTACTTAATGTCCGTACCCTATATTTTTAGCAGGTTACATATGTCAAGATATGTCTATGCAGGACACAAGATTTCACACAAGCATAAGTATCTAACCAATGGGATGGGTATCCAAGTCAATCTCCCATTAGTGTTTCTAGGGTAAAGACACAACGAGGTGGCATTCTCGGTCACTTATGGCCCTATTTAAGTGGATTTTTTTTAATCTCTTATAACCTTGAGGCGGACCCCTAGCCCTTCAAGAACCTCATCCTAGTACGTTAACGTTCTTAAGTCTAATATCTCATTTGTAATATAAGAAGTAGTATTACGAATGTGACTACTTAACTGATATTACCTGGTAGGACACCTATGTCACTTAAGACATCCCTTAGACAGTTGGTGAGAATGCGATGATAATATATGCTTCAATTACAAATATGTCCCTAGTTGAGCCCTTATAAGCTTCTAGAGGAAATGGACATCCCCCATGAACTACCCTACTCCGTTAACCATTTTATGCCTAACCACTTTTAAAGAAGAAGGATCCAGAGACTTACCATAATAATAATAAGGGTGGGTCCCATGACTTGGGTTCCTCTCTAAGGAATAAACCTTTGGAGGGAACCTAGTCCTAATAACTTAAGACCCAAATTAGATAAATGGTGAGTCAGCTACTTAAGACCTTCTTAAGGCGTAGTAATCCTATTTGTTTTCACACATAAACTTATATATATGTATGTATATTTATATATATACACACACTAGACCTCTCACATTAGACCGTGTACCTATAGATGCTGGATATGCTGGTCATTTCCGAGCAGGCTTCTACTACAATTCGGTTTAACCTCGTGTCTAGTGTACTAAGTTTATGAATGGCCCATGGCACCTATGCATCTCACATTAGTCTAATCTAATCACATTTATTACGCTAATATAACGTTAATTACGTTTAAATTAGCGCCTAATTAACGTAACATTCGTATAGACGGGGAAGCTTTTTAATCGGGATGGCAATTGTCATCTTATCCAAATTAAGACATACAAGATAGTTTTTTCCATATTTTACCACTACACATAAACATGACGACACAATTAACATATAACAAATATCAGTGAATGGAAAACATATACGTTGACTTAACAATCATAACTTGTATACTTAGGCATGTAGAAATGATTTAAATATTAAATTAAAAGTATAGTATTTCATACATTCACACATGCATGTTTACAATCCATATTTCAACCAATTCATCCTTTTTTTCGTGTTATACACCCAAAAATGTTTACATTTGATTAATTCAAATTTATGAATGCATTTACACCCAAAATAGGATCCAAACACAATTCAACTATGAAACAATTCAAATCAAAACCTTATCAGGCTTAATAAAATGATGATGGTGAATTGCATAAAATATAAATAATAATACATTACTCATGCTTACCTTTAATTCAATACAAAAACCACAATTCTATAAAACCAATTCAATATGATAATTTCTACATGATTACAAAGTAGAAGATTTGGGGAATTTTCATGTTTTATTATCGCATAACTAAATCTTCATGGGCATAACAATTCATATAGAAAACTGATAATAATATGAATAAGCCTTTAAGCAAAACGAGATTCCACTCACAAACCAAGTGGAGATGTGATAAAAATCTCTAGATCTGCGACGGTTCTCAACGTTCAAGTGGGAACTGATTAATCTCCTAACAATATAAATATAAGAAACATATAATTAGATTCTTATATATATTGTTTGTGCTAAATTCCAACTTCCTAAACTTACATAAATTGAAATATGGAGACATAGAAATGGAGGTAGAGAAGTAGAAGAACCTTCACCCTTTTTCTCTTTATTTTTCTATGGAATTCAGCAGCATGGAGGCATAGGTATAGAATAATTATGGTTTCTAGTGTGTTGTTTGAGGGGTTATTTATACTTGCTCATGTGAGCAGGAGTCATCAGATTTATAAAAATTAATCCGAACCATCCATGTAAACATAACCTCTATAGAAAACCCTAATTACATAGCCTTATTGGGCTGTTCATTTTTGTTAATTACGTTCTTTATTTGCTTGCCTTTTATTACCAATCCTTTTCCTTATGTAACGCATCCTTTGTCCCCTTGTCTTTATCTATTTATTTGGATTTCAAATCCACCTAAGGGAAAGTTATTGTTGTCCAAATATGTAGTTTATCCCATAGATTTTATCAATTCAAGCACATACAATAACGCAATTAATTCTAATTACATCTTTCCTTTTTAATGTTGCTCTTGTCCCCTTCTTGTGTGTTTATATATACACGCATATTCAAATTAGATGGAATGTTCCAATTGGTCAGTTATGTATATTATTCGATATATTAATATTGTAATTCAAATTTCCCTCTTTTTATTTTAAATTATTATTTGGACAATATATATAATATTCACATAATTATATATACATATAATTTCTACGTACACAATTCAAATTCAATTGTTCATAACTTCTTCATACGTTAACAGTTTTTAGCATATTATATATGAAAATGATGTACAATTTCGCCGTGAATCCAAAGAAAGTGTTTCATAGCTAAATTCCTAAAACTACAAAAATTCTATTTTCTAGCCATATCGTTTAATTGCTTGTTTTAATTATTTAATTCATTGTTAATACTTATGAATTTTACGGGGTGTTACAAATGCTGAAGCTTAAAATTGAAAATTAAAGTTTGAAAGAGGCAATCGAAAATAAAATAAAAGAAGAATGAACAGCGCGATGAAAAAAGAAGCAAAGAAACAACGCAACGGAAAAATAAATAAAGAAAAAGAGCGACATTTAAGGTTGTTTCTTTTTTTTAAAACCCTTTTGTCCATGTGAATAAACTTTTCATGGGATGACCTTGGGCTTTGAAAAGCTATAAGGTTTGTCATTTCCAATATTTTCCTATTAATGAAATTAGAAGTAAAGTTTGTGTCATTATTTGCAAGAGGTATATTGTAAGTTTACTTATTTTATTGTTCTACTTTTCATGATATACGTTTTTATCGTATTTCTTCTTAATGTATTTGACAATTATGCCAATCAAACAAAGTTATGCTTGCATGTGATGTTCAAAAAATAAAAAGCTCAATCAAAATTGTCATAATAACCTCTATTTATTTTTAATGTTTATAATTTATAGGACAAATTGACTCCAGTAATCTGAAGTTTCACGTGTCTTTCCACATTAATCCAGAGTATGGGTTATTTTTAGTTAATCCCAAGTATTGGGGGTCCCTTCCTATATTGATCCCATTTACCTATTAACCTGTTCAAATGGTAACTTTCCTAAATTAAACATCAATTCATTTCTTCGTGTTCGACTTCACACACTTTTCATTTATCTTGAGATTTCACTGGTCCTCTTGCGAATCTCCTCATTGCTTCAGCTCTTGCTCTGGCGATTCGTCGATATAAACTCCTTATGTCCTGATCAACCAAACCAAGAATCACGAATCATCATCTCTCATCGCAATTTACAAAAAAAACACCCATCATCAAATTTCTTACAGAAATTACAAACCTAAAATGGGCATCTGCGCATCATATGAAACCATGACAGTTGGACCCACACTGACAGCGAAAGTGATTACATTCAGCGGGGACGTTCGTGAATACGACCATCAGATCAAGGTTTCCACATTCCTCAACAACAAATGTGATTACTTCGTCTGCGACGCAGATGAAATGGAGTTCGACGAACAAATGAAGGAGGTGAGATCGAATGATAAGATTAAACTGGGGAGATTTATTTCATTCTGGCCAGATCAATGTTGAAGCGTCGGATGCGCATGGAGGAATTGGCCATGCTCTGGTTAAAGCGAGCAAGGCATTGGCGAACATGCGGAGTTTGGCGATGCCGTTATTTTTTGGAACAGGATCGAAGGAGTAGGACTGAGCTTCGGTCGGTTTGGTTAGTTTTGAAGCAAAAAAAACTCAAACCGAATTAGAACCGAAAATTTTCCAAACCGAACTGAACTGGACCAAATCAATTTCGGTTAGCTCGGTCGGTAACCGATTTAACCGAACTTGAAAGATATGTTATTATTTAATTGATGAACTCGCTCAAAGTAAAACATAAATTCATATTTGGAAAATAATTATATAGTGAATTTTATGTTTATAATAAAATTTGGCATATTTAAAACACATGCTTTTGTATTTTATCACTAAATAAATTATTTAAAGTACTACAACACCGTAAAATCAGATAATAAATTAAAAGTTTGGTTAATTTGGTTAAACCGACAACCAAAAGTATATATTTTATAAACCGAATTTAAACTGATTTAGTTTTAAAATCGAATCGAACCGACCGAAATGAACTAGTTTGATCGGTTAATTCGGCTTGAACCGAATATTGCTCACCCCTACGAAGGAGGAGAAAAGCACTGTCAATGGTGGACGATGCAGCTAGGTGGTATATGTGAGTGTTATTCCTGAATAGAAGAATGCGACGAAGTTGGATTTGGGAAGTAAATGAACTTTCTAGGGGAATGAATGTAACACCCCTAAGTCCCACATCATGGAAACCTGTGTGAAGTGGGTACTTATATAGAGCCCATCTACTACTAACGCCGAGGCCTAGTGATGGAAAACCCTACACCTGAGAGGTGACAAAGTAGGGACAATATCGGTGTTAGTAGGGAGGTTGGCTTAGTCTGTGTGGCAATGCCATGTGTTGGCGGATCTCGAAACTTAGCTGAGTCCTTTTGAGGAATAAAACCCCACACCTATACGGTGGCTAAGTTAGGGACAATATCTTGCGTGAACAGAGGTGTGGGTTGTTACAGTGGTATCAGAGCCAATACCTAGCCGGAATTGTGGCTCCTGTATGGACCACAACGCCTGGGTGAGGTGTTTATAAGCCAACGGGTACGTTGAGCTCTGTAGGAGGGGAGAATGTAACACCCCTAAGTCCCACATCGTGGAAACCTGTGTGAAGTGGGTACTTATATAGAGCCCATCTCTTTCTAACGCTGAGGCCTAGTGATGGAAAACCCTACACCTGAGAGGTGGCAAAGTAGGGTCAATATCAGTGTTAGTAGGGAGATTGGCTCAGTCTGTGTGGCAACGCCATGTGTTGGATGATCTCGAAACTTAGGCAAGGCCTTCTGAAGAATAAAACCCCACACCTATACGGTGGCTAAGTTGGGGACAATATCTTGCATGAACGGGGGTGCGGTTTGTTACAATGAACGACAGGAAACTCCACGTATGAGGTTGTGGACAACTTCAATCGTAGATCATGATCGTTTGAAAGAGGTTTGACGGGAGTGAAATTTTGGTCATGACAAAATGGATCAAAAATAATGATTTGAAACAAAAAAGAGGTAAAGTCGAACAAGAAGAAATGAATTGATATTTGATTTGGGAAAGTAAACTGGCTAAACAGGTTAATCGGTAAATGGGATCAATATGGGAAGGGACCCCTAACACTTGGGATTAACTAAAATAACCAAACTCTGGATTAATATGGGAAGACATGTGAAACTTCGGATTAATGGTGTCAATTTGTCCAAGTTTATAATAGGGAAAGTCTATTTAACACAATTTGAGAGGCACAAATTCTCATCCATTAAATTGCCCTTAAATTCCACCCCTCGTATAAGCACAAACTAATTTAGTGGCTGAGATTTTATGTCTTTTAATTTGTGTTAAAATTTTGTGTTTAGATAGTCGACCCCTTTATAATAACACATTAAAGGTTCACACTTACAATATGCATGCAACTTGAATATTTATTCAAATGAATGGATCAATAATTTACATTCGATACATAAAATAAGAAATTTCCTATAAATCATATGCATAACATGAATTCTTACAATTATATTTGAGTTTTCAAAATTACGGACTAAGTATGATGTAGGTAAAATAAACTTTTAGCATGGAATGAAAAAGAAGGAAAAAAGGATCTATGTCAACTTGCAGTTATGTAAAATAATGTTGAAATAACCATATATTTGAATTTATCTTGAAAGTTAATTAAATGCATTTATATAAGTTGGGTTAAATTTGTGAGTAATTTATATTAGTTGTGACCATCATAAAGAGCATATAGGGTCTATTTGCAATGAATGAAAATGGAGAACCTGAGCGTAACATTTGAGTAGGAAAGTCGAGGGAATGAAAAATACGTTTTTGTGCTACAAATGAGGTACTTGAGCATGTTATTTAAACAAGATATATAATTTATGATATATAATTTAGTAAATTTATTATTATTATTTGTGTATTATGCGTTCAATTAAAGTGAAATAACAGTACAGAAATTAAAATAAGTGCAATCTAATTATACAATACCAGCGAGTACAGTTAAAATGATACAATCAATTAATGCAGTTCTACCATGACAATTTCATCTCTTATTGTATTAAGAATTTTTAACATTTAATTGCCTATACGTCATTATAATTGTTAATTGAGTTACGAATGAGTATGCTGTCATATTTTTTAAAATGATAAAAGTCTTTTTTTCATATTACAATGGTTCTCTTGATTGTTATACGTAAACTTGAATGATTGAAATTAGAGGTTTTTTTTGACTATTTGATTTGATTAGTGTTTTCACGAAAATGAATAATATGATACCTAATATTACAATATTGGTAAATAATCAAGTTAAAGAATCAACTACATAATGTTGTCCAAAAAGATAATGAGAGAAATGAGAGTTTCTATAATTTATAATTGAATTAAAAATTATTATCATATGTGGTACATGCTCAACCAATCGTAACAGTGATAAATTGTAAATCGAACGTGCTAAGAAACATTGTGTTATGTATAAAGAATAGCTCAATCTGCAAATAAGCGTGTGATCATTACGTGTGTGTTGACCAGCTTTTTGGCAAAAATCCATCTCAACCCGAAGACGAAGATTGCTACTAGATATCGGCACATTCCAGACCTAAAGGGATGATTTTCACCTTAGGTCGACCGACCATGGGTCGACTCGAAGATACGTCGCAGCAGGTAAAAGCTCACCCTCCCAAGTCGTCATTCTTCAATAGATAAAAGGCAAGTCGACCGATCAAGTCATCAATTAATTGGTTGGTCTATTCCTAAAAGATTGGATCGAGCTAGAATATCGGATCAGAAGTGTCCAGTAAAAGTTATCTCCTATAATACTGGATCAACATAACTATCAGAACGAGTTATCCGCTATCAAACGAAGTTCTATTCCCAAGGCTGAAGCAATGGATAAGCTTTGACCGACACATCTTTTTATTTGCCAAATATCAAATTCCACGTACGCCACATATCTCGAGGAAGAACTATTCATGAGCAATATACCGGGTCCTACCGCCTACAGCTACTCAGCCGGATCGAGCTACACGTGTTAAAGCCCAAAAAAGATGTGTGCCACGCCACATGCAAACTTGGTCGACTAGCTCTCCTATAAATACAACTACCTCTAGAAATGGAAAGGCAATTGGAATCCACGAGAAAAACCTCTTACTCGGCTTACCAAAAATAACATGCTGTGTACTTTAGATTCAACGCAAGGATTTTGTGTTTATATCATCTCTTTCTCTACTTTCTTCCACTGAAAAATCACTATAACCTATAATCGACAGTATAAACAAAGATTCTACGTGGACGCAGGCTTAGATCAAGCTGTACCACTATAAAATATTGTGTCTCCCTTGTTTATTTACTTTTTCTCGCACCTCTGTGATTGTTTTTATGTGTGTTTAACACGAGTTGAGGTTGATCGTCACTAGACCAACTTTTGACGTCAACACTTTGGCGCGCCAGGAAGGGGGTCATGGATATAGCCTACGACCTTCGGCTTCTCTTAACTAAGCAATGGAAAAACAGAAGAAGGATTCAGCGCTTTCTCCTCATCAATTTCGACCTGCCAATGCAGTAGGAACAGTAGAAGCGGGGGCAAGCCAACATGCTTCCGCCCATGAAGAATCATCCTAATACCTCACCAGGGACGAGATGGATAAAGTTTTGGCTGACTTCAGAAATCAGATGGAACCCTAGGGTGAACTTCTCAAACATCGACATGAAGTGATGACCAACTTCATCGCTCAAATGGAAAAGGGACCTCACATTCCAGTATCATTTCCTGCCTCGGGCGAAGGTGGGGCGACAACTGATCTCCTATCTGTGGAGACCCAAGCTCCGGATAGTTCTACACCTTTGCTTCCTCTTAGTCCCACTTCACAACTAGATCAGCTAGAATTAATTGCAATGTTTTCGGCAATTACTGGAGCTCATGTACCTGCAGATTCGTAGGTCGTCCGTGGCCAAGTTCCGGGCCAGTCGACCATTTTGCCTCTAGTCCAGGGTTCGAATCAACTCCCTGGACAGACAGCTCCCAAAGTAGTGCAACCTTTGGGTTTTCCAGAACTAGGAACGTTGCAACATCCGGTTTGACCCAACGTTGGACTGTAAACCCATCTTACACAGCCTCACCCACTGCCTTTCCAGCTTTCCGTACCAAACCAAGCTGGGGGCAACAACCTTCCGCCTCACCAAGACCACTCTGCTATGCCGAACCCAATGCGACGG
Source organism: Allium sativum (assembly GCA_030737875.1). Lineage (NCBI taxonomy): Eukaryota > Viridiplantae > Streptophyta > Magnoliopsida > Asparagales > Amaryllidaceae > Allium > Allium sativum. Next base: position 250,766,418 of record CM060912.1, on the reverse strand, counting down.
AGGGAAACACTACTGTAAACTAATCTAACATCGCTCCGAGTGGGGGCAATACCGAGCCTCGGATGGACTCACTTGGACAAATCCCTTCTAATCGGAGTAGACGTAGTTCGCTCCAACAATAACCAAGCGACTTTAGCTATGTCTGAACCATGGCCTCAGGCTAGGAACCATCCTCACTCAACTCTCGGGGGTCGAACCGAACCGACCCCAGGGATTCGAGGCATTTTTCCAGCCTATGCATGTACTGGGATTCTCACCAATGTCCCTAAGGCAAAATTGGATTCATGGCAACAACTCCTTGGGGATGAGAGTCAAATTGCAAGCATCATCAAACGCTTCACTCGACGCATGTCTTCTCAGCAGGATGTGGTAAAATACATCACATTCTATTCACACGGGAGATCAGGAATTCCCGAAACCCTTCAGACTTCAAGCTTCCGGTCCTGAGCCCTACAACGGTAGAACCGACCTGACCATACATATCATATGATACATGGAAGTGTTGTCAGCATAAACAAATGTCATGGCCAAATGCTTCCCACTCTTCCTCACCAACATAGCTAGCATGTAGTACCAATAGCTAACGACCGAGTCGATCAACAGCTGGAATATTTTGGTCACCCATTTCATCGAGCAGTTTATAGTTCACATCTCTCGATTGAAGAGCGCCATGTTCCGTACAACCATCAAGCAACGGTCCGGTGAGACTCTACTCTCCTTGCTAGAAAGATTCAAAGCGACTGTAGCATCAATCGATCGGCCCGAGCCATCGATGGTGCTTATGGTCGCCATAGCTGGTGTTCAAAACCGATTTGAATTCAAAATCTCTTTTACCAAAGACCCCCCCCCCCCCAAGGTCATTGAAGATTTCTATGCCGAAGTCGATAGATTACTCCGGCAAGATGATGCTAGCATCGAGATGTAAAGCCTCGAGGTACTCGCCATCAAGCACAGAGGCCCATCCAACACCAATGGCCAGAACAAAGGAAAAGGAAAAGCCTCGGAAAAGAGCGATCAAAATGTATGATCCCTAAGAGAAAACAAGTATGATCAATATACCGAGATCAGCTCCTCGTTGCAAGACATCTACCTCGACGTATGAGGATCTCTATCTTTCCTTAAGCCTCCTTGAAGGGAGCCGACTAAAAAAGAACTCAAATCCGGAAATCACTGCATGTATTATAGCATGGAAGGTCACAACACCAATGAATGCAGGCATTTGCGCGATCTCATTGAGGACAGGGTTAGATGTGGAGAGCTACCCGAATATGTTTAAAAAATTGTACCGACCGCGCCGCCATAACCTTCTGCCCAAGCTCCTCAGGTCAGTCCCCGAGCTCCTCGAAACGAAAAGGACCTGAGCCCAGCAATCACGGCACATCATTAACTAATCTGGTTCAGATCACCTTGGATATTTCTCATTTCTTAGGATATAAGAAATGTACTTTTATTAGTTTTTCAATAACGTGGTTATGTTGAAGTACACATGTATGGGGTTAGGATTTAATCCATAAGCGAACTCTGGATTCAATATCAACCTCTTAGGATTTTTTTTCATTTTTTGTAATAGCTCCTTAGCAGCAATAAACTTTGTTTCTCGAACATGGATTATGTTTAATCGATTCAACTATCTTGTCAGAATCTGGCAGGACCCTCAATGTAAGATCAGCATGATTAATGTTCGCTCATCCGAGGATGGCCAGTGCTAGCCATTATCTCTAATATGAGCATGGTCAAAGCCTGCTACCATCCCTACGCCGCTTACACAAGAAAAACATGGTTAATGCTCACTAATCTCTCTAAGTCGAACATGGTTAATGCTCGCTAACCCGAATATGGTCAAGGCTAGCCACTATCTCTAAACCAAGCTTGGTCAATGCCTACCACCATATCTAAACAACTCTTTTAAGCCGAGTATGGGTAATACTCGCCAAAGCTTCTAAGCCGAGTATAGGTAATACTCGTCACTCTTTATTAACCCAAGCATGGTTGATACTCGCCAACTTTACAAAACCGAGCATGGCTTATGCTCGTTCTTTAGGTATGGTTAATACCAACGCTAATACTCTAACTGTCAGGATATGACAAACTTCTCTCTCCTAGTATGAGTATGGGTAATACTCGAATCAAACCTTGTCAGGATTTAACAAACAAAAACTATTAATTTAAAAGTATGGTTTATGCTAAAACCCTCTGATCATTCCCTGGACATGGTTAATGTTCGTCCTTAAAAACCCTGGTACAAAAGACTATATCGTCTAACCAAGCAAAGCCGAGTATGGTTTATACCTGTCCTCCGGGTGTGGTTTATATCCCGCTTTATAAAACGAGTATGGCTTATGCTCGTACTATAGTTCTTTGCAGGTATCATTTAATTGGCAGATACCGGTTTTTCCGCCTCTCCCAAGACAAACTTAAAACAGCTGACTTAATTTCTAGAATTTGCAAGTATCCGGCCTTAATATGATTGTTAACGGTCGTCGGTTTTTCGGTCGTAATACGATCCCCAATAGTCGTCGGACTTTTGGCCTTAATACAATCATTGCTAATCTTTGGTTTTCTGGCCTTAATATGATTTGGCGTAACCATGATTTCCTAGATATCTGTTATTCAACATTCTTTAGAAGATCTAGAACACATCTCCTTTCCTCAAGAAGATGTGTTATTGGGGGTAAAGGGTTGGCCGGCTTTTTGGAAAAAAGCCGTCTCAACCCAAAGGCGAAGCTTGCTACCAGATATCGACAAATTCTAGAACTTAAGGGATGATTTTCACCTTGGGTCGACCCGAAGATATGTCGTAGCAGGTAAAAGCCCACCCTTTCAAGTCAGCATTCTTCAAAAGACAGAAGGCAAGTCGACCGATCAAGTCATCAATCAATCGGTCGGGCTGTTCCTAAAAGATCGGATCGAGCAAGAATATCAAAGCAGAAGTATCCAGTAAAAGCTATCTCCTACAATGCTGGATCAGCATAACTATTAGAACGAGTTATCCGCTATCGAATGTAGTTCTATTCCTAAGTCTCAAGCAATGGATAAGCTTTGACCAACACTTCTTTTTATACGTCAAATTTCAAATTCCACGTACGCCGCATATCTCGAGGAAGAACTATTCATGAGCAGTATACCCGGTCCCACTGCCTAAAGCTACTCAGCTGGATCGAGCTACATGTGTTAAAGCCCAATAAAATGTGTGCCACGCCGCATGCAAACTTGGCGGACTAGCTCACCTATAATTACATCTACCTCAAGAAATGGAAAGGCAATTGGAATCCATGAGATAAACCTCTTACTTGGCTTACCAAAAATAGCATGCCGTGTATTCTAGATTCAGCACAAGGATTTTATGTTCAATCATCTCTTTCTTTACTTTATTCCACTGAAAAATCACGGTAACCTATAATTGATAGTGTAAACAAAGGTTATAAGTGGATGTAGGTTTAGATCAAGCCGAACCACTATAAAATAGTGTGTCTCCCTACTTTTTGTCACATCTCTGCGATTGTTTTCGTGTGAGTTTAACATGCGTTGGGGTTGATCGTCATTAGACCAACTTTTGACGTCAATGGTATGTACTGTCAATATCAACATGGCTTTTAAATGAAGATAGTACCAGTTTGAAGTTTTAATATGATTTGAAATAGTATCAAACTGATAATCATTCGACTTAATAATTTGTAGCAAGTAATTGTAAAACATCTAAAATACCATGAAAACAATCTAACAATGTAATACAAGTCCTTTGAAATCTCTCTCTTACTTGTCGATTTGAAAGTGCTCTTGTAATAATATGTAACAACTCCTTTAATATTGATTTCATCCATCGAAATAACTTAGAAATTTTGTAGTCTATCGCACAACAAAAGAAAATATAGTATTCTCGTTTGGAAATTTCTTTGATAATATTTTGATAATACTTAGTGTTTTGCACCGGTCCTTAATCCTTTCGTGATTCCAACGAACCCCCAAATAGTTAGGGGATTCTCCCCGATCCTTGAATACCAATCCAAAAGTACTAATCCCAACACTCTTTGGGGAGTTACACCGATTCTGGGATACCTATGTGAAAATACCGATTTTAAGATACTTATGCGAAAATACTAATCCTGGGATACTTAGCCAATCCAAATTTCTGAAAACTCTGCGACATCAACCAAGTTCGAGTAAGTTTGTCAAGGTTTTCTCGAGTCCGTAATCAGGTCCTGAGCACTCTGATAACCAGAAATCTGAAGTGTGACTGCCTTGTAAAAAGGTGGGTCAACACTAACTACATTAACATAAACTGATACTAGTAAAATCAAACATAGAACTAAATATATAACAAGCAAAAGCTCATAAAACCTATAAAATAAAAAATGATACTCATAATAAAAACCGAATCTTAAAAAATGACATCAAAATCCAATACTAATTATTTACCATAACAACGACGAAACATCCCTACATGCCTTAAAAATGCATGCAGTAAGTATATAACTTGGATACGATTCTTTGATGTAACCCCCATTAAACATTTAGTCGTACATTTAAGTGAGAAGCTTCTAAATATATTACAGCTCGGTAATGCTTAAAACAAAGTATACAGCTACCAAGACTAACAAATACTCTCTCTAATTTGTTGTCACAAGCATTGACATCCACATCAACTTAACTACCTAGATTATGCTTCTTTAAGACCTTCAAATACTAACTCAGATCATTGTAAGACATAACATCATTACCATACAATTCCATCAATGCTAGTTGTTTTCCACAACAAGCAAAGGAGTACGACAACTGAGGATTAAATCTCTTCGAATATAGTCTATAATATCTTTAGGCTTCTTAGTTCTTACTAGGGTGAACATGAATTTCGTCAATAATCAATGATTTAACAAACGAACTAGAAAACTAAGAATTATTCAAATTTCTAAGACACCCCTATAAGAATGGCCATTAACTAAATTCCAAAATAAGAAACCTATTAAGTAGTCCAAAATCACAAGAATTATGTACTATAAAAAGGAATCCACTTGTAAATGAAGAGCAAATAACAGTTATTCTGGTGGAACCATTCTTCAAAAAAATTAATTTGTATCTCCTTTGAATTTGATAAGTCATGATCTTCACTAAAATCATTTACTTATCCAAAACAAAAATAAACAATATTGGAAATGGATAATTTGGAATGTCTCTTCAAATATCTTTAAATGACTTAACTATATACAACAACATTTGAACACAAAGACCCAGTAGATGATGAATAATTAGGAAGACTGGACCAAACTGAAATAGGAGCATCATTGTTATTTTCTAGTTAAGAATTATTCACTTTAAACATAAAAGAAAGAAAAAAACAGTCTTCTTGTGTAGTTGAAAATAAGCTATACTTTGAAGATCAAAATCAATATCAATGGTAATTACTTCATCCTTGAGCGCATAACTAATCTCAATCGACTTAGTAGTTAATTAGTTTAGATCAATGGAGATAAATTTCATTATTCAAATCATAAAACAAGCAACCAACAGACAAATGAGTGCTAAAGTAGTATCATTGAATATAAACAAAATAAGAAGGCTATTGTTACCGCTGCAAAAGGAATTTTAAAAATAAAAATAATCAACAGATTTTTTTTTCAAAAATGGTAACTACATCAAATAAAACTAATATATATAAAATGATTATAACATAAATAATACAATTAGTAGTCAAAACTACTACAACAAATGTTTGGTACTAAAATAACATAACTTATATTTGAAACTTGATTCTGAATTTTAAAACAAAATCGATAAAAATTCAAAGATCATTAGAATGTTTGATAATAAAATAAATATGAATGCAACATATGAACTATTTTTCAACTATAATTCAAAATTAAGGAAAAAACAATTTTAATATTTATTATTCTTTGAAATGATGCTAAAAATAAAATAAAAAATGATACTCAAAACCTGATATAAACCACAATAAGCACACATGTACAATTTCATCAAATACAATATAAATATGGTAAATAACTATCGAACAAAACCAAAATAACATTCAATTCAAATAAAAAGGTAACATTTCTTCATTAACAATAGAAAAAACAAATCAGACGCGTTGGTACTACCCAAAGAAGTCATATATCACGAAAAAAAAACATATAGTAATAAACCTGATTACAATATTTAAAACAAAAAAATAACAAAATATAAGAAAAATGAATTAAAATGCTAATAAAAGAACAAGAAGAAGAAAGGCCTAAGGAAAAAAAATCGAACCTAAATTTGATGGATTTCTATCTAAAATCAAGAATGACAAATGTTAAAGATTAAGGCAGAAAATTAGAGTTTGAAAGAGGCTATTGGAAAGGAATAGAAAAGGAACGAGCGGCGCGATGAAAGGAGATGCAGAGCAAAAACGAGATGAAAAAAAAAGGAAAAGCACGGTAATTATGGTTGTTTTAATTTTTTTAAACCCTTTTGTCCTTATGAATAAACATTTCACGGTTACTTCTTAGGCTTTGAAAAGTTATAAGGTCTGTCCTTTCCAATATTTTCCTATTAAAGAAATTAGAAATAAAGTTTGCATCAATGTTTGCATGAGGTACATTGTAAGTTTACTTATTCTATTTTTCCCTTTTTATAAAATATGTTTTTATTGTTTTTTCTTGATGTATTTGATAGTCATGCCAATCAAACAAAGCTATGCTTGCAAATGGTGTTCTAGAAAATAAAAAGTTCATTTAAAATTGTCACAATAACATCAATTTATTTTTAGCGTTTATAATTCATAATAACACATTAAGATTCACACTTACGAAACGTGCATGCAACTTGAATATTTATTCAAACGAATGGATCAAAAAATTATATTCGATACATAAAATTAGATGTATAAACGGTTCGGAGCAGACCAGACGGAGGTGTGCCCTAGTCCTGCCCTATAAGAGTTTCAGACGGACAGGGACCAGACAAGCATTAAGTTCAGACACTGTTCTACGATTCGGACAACAGATGGACAATGTTTAGACAATAGATAAACATCGAACATTTCGGATCAGACTTGACGGTGGTGTCATATAAGAGAATCGTACGAACACGGATCATGCACCTTATAGCCTCGGACCGAGCCAGACAAGTCCTGCCCGATATACAACCTACATAAAATAAGAAATTATATACAAATTGTATGCATAGCACAGATTCTTACCAATTATTTCTGAGTTATCAAATATACATTTTAAGTATGATGTACATAGAATGACCTTTTAGCATGGAATGAAAAAGAGGGGGAAATATCCTTTTCAACTGGCAGTTATATAATATAATGTTTAAATAACCTAACATACGAATTTACCTTGCAAATTAAATAAGTGCATTAATATAAGTTGGGTTAAATTTGTGACTAATATTTATTTCTTTTTTGATCATCGTAAACAACATATAAGGATGGATTTGCAGCGAACGAAAACAGAGAATCTAACCCTAACATTTGAGTGAATGAAAAAAATGTTTTTGCATTAAGGACGAGGTACTTAAGCATGTTACTTAAACAAGATATTTAATTTACGTTATCTAATTTAATTAAATTATATTTAAAAAATTATATTTAATTAATTATTATTATTTTGTGAAATACATGTTCAACTAAAGTGAAAAAACAGTAAGCGTAAACTAATTATACAATACCAGCAAGTATTGTTCAAATGATGCAGCTCTACCGTAATAATTTCATCTCATTTTGTATTAAGATTTTTAACATTTAATTGCATAAATGTCAATGTAATTGTTATCTTAGTTTCGAATGAGTATGTTATTATATTTTTGAAAACCATAATGTCTTTTTTTCATACTACAAAGGTTTTCTCAATTGTCATGCTTGACTAATTGAAATTGAAAGTTTTTTTGACTGTTTGATTGATTAGTGTTTTCACAAAAATGAATAAGATGACATCTAATATTACAATATATGGTAAATAGTCAAATAAAAGTTCGTATTTTGAATCAACTACATAATGTCCTCCAAAAGGATAGTGAGAGAAATGAGAGTTTCTACAATTTATAACAGAGTTAAAAAAAATTAATATCATGTGCAGTACATGCTCAACCAATCGTAACATAAGTAAACTGTAAATCAGATGTGCTAAAAAACTTTGCATCCTATATAAAGAATAACTCGATTTGCAAATAAGTGTGTGATCATTACGTATGCACTGTTAATATCAACATGGTTTCCAAATAATGGATAGTACCTTTTTTAAATTTTAATATGATCTGAAATAGTATCAAACCGATAATTATTTGAGTTAATAACATCTGTAGCAACTAGCAAGTAATTGTAGAACATCTAAACTGGCATGAAATAACATAGTAATACATGGCATTCGAAATCTCTCTCTTATTTGTCGATTTGAAAGTTCCCCAAATATAGTATGCAACAAATGTTCTTTTAATATTGATTTCATCCAGTATAACCATTTGGAAATTTTGTAGATTATCGTACAATGAGGGAATATAAAGCGTTTTCATTTCAAAATTTTGTCGATATCTTTTTGATGGTTATCTAATGTTTTAACGCATATCAAACACATATAATCCAACGTGTAAATTCAGATGATATCATTCGTTCTTCTACACGAATACGTTGATATAACAATCAAATCATGTGCAACTTTATAGTCGGGCCAAGTTTTCAAATTGAACTCTGATGTTACAAGAGTAAACATACAAACATGTATGAGAAGAGAGATGGGTAATAGCATGAAGAAGACAAAAGAGTAAAGGTTGATTTATAGGTGGTTTGAGTTGGTAGTACGTAATAAGTATGTGAAGCAACAGCATAAATAATATCTTATATCGTTTACATACCAATGGGCCTCAGCCCATAAACCTTATTATTTATATTTCTGGTCTGTGCACTTTACATCTGTTATACTGATTGCTGTAGTATATAAATAGGCACAATATACTTTGCTTTATTCATCAATTCAGTCTGTTAAAACATTTTCAATAAGAGAAATAAAATCTTCTGCATTTCTCTTTTATGGTATCAGAGCCAAAGCCAATCGACATCATTACAAGAATTGTTTCTACATCAAGATAACCATTAAATACATCCAACAAAAGTGAAGGAGGTGTTATTAACGTTCTCAGAGTATTCTCATCATCGAAGTCGAACCTTCCATTCACAAATGTAGTTCTGTTCTTACCTGTGTTCACTACCTCGCCAGAGATAGCCCAGAGCAATTACTCTATCACCATCTCGGCTGCAGTACTGATCATCGAATATGTGTCCTCATTTGATCAGATTTTTGTGTTTCTGGTTGCAGAGAAAGCTACTTTTTAGTCTTCTTGTCGTCCAAGAAACATTCTCTTATCCCACAATTGATAGAATCAGTCTCTGATTGCACATAAGGACTTATTCAGACTTCTTGCCATCCAAGAAACCTCCTCCAATCATCGTTTTTTTCCTGATCCGATCACTTTTCTTCTCGAAACATGGCTGGAGATAATAATGCATCAAGTTCAGCCACATCTAGAGTCGAAGCCAATAATGCAGCCACCAGTCCTATCACCCTCGTCAAGCCCAAAAGTAATGTCATCACCATCCCTCTCGATGAGGACAACTATATGCTTTTGAAATATCAAGTCGAAACCGCATTGAGAGGGTATGGCCTTCAAGAATTCGTCAGGGGTACAATTGTTGTTCCACCTGCAATGGTGATGGACAAAGATGGAAATTTAGTCAATAATCAAGATTATGTAATGTACCAAAAGCAAGATAGTTTACTAGCTTCTTGGTTAATTTCCTCTGTAAGTGCAAACCTATTATCTCATATTGTTGGCAGTACCACATCCTATGAAATTTGGAATGCTATAGAAAGAATATTCAACGCTCAATTTGTGTGAAAACCCGCAACTTCCCCGTAAAGGAAAGCGTCGGATAGTTCGAGAATAAACCACAGCAGAACACATACAGAAGAACCTTTCACCGTATATTACAACAATGCATCAGAATACAACAATATACAGAGTAAAAATGAATAAATATATTACACAGAAATATCAGAGATTTAAATTACATTTAAATACATAGCAGCGGAAAGTAATAAAATACACAACTAGAAGAGATATACGGATACAAAGCTTTCCGGATACCGTTCCAGCTGTAAACCAGGATCCTGTGAATATAAATCTGCAAAACCAAAACTACTAGCTGCCCGTGTCAAAATAGGGGCACCCAGAGTTTAGGTTAAAACAATAAACTCCAGGTCAGTCATGGGACTGGTGTGAGAACTAAAACAGTTAATCTTTATTTTTAAAGCTAGGTAAATCAAGGGACCACGCCGTATAACACGGAACGGGTTTCCTCCCAAGAATACCAGTGCATAAAACAAACAGCGCAATGCTAAATAAAGAAAAATGAAGCTGTTATAAGACCCAGGTCCCATCACACAATGCAACGCAGTCGAGGATAGGGTTTTCCCTTATAACAGCCAAAGAATGCTTGATACGTTTAAAACAAATCATTTGATACTAATATAAGTGCATAGTGTATAAAACAACTTCAAATCATAAGTATCAATCATAGGCGGCATGAATGCCCCATCCCACTATGTCACCATATATAGGTTTACATATAAAACCGCAAAGTCACGTATTTGGAAATTGGATTTCCGTCTATAAACCGAGGCAAAAGATAGTCCTCAACCGATTCGAGACTGCCTAGCCCGAGTCTCAGGATCAGAACGCATCGACCCTTGGAGCGACAGGGCCGGTCCACACGGAGTGGATTAAAAATGCCTGAGCACTACGTTTCGCCGCCCTTTGGGGCGTAAGCGAGCCAACTAAATGACTCCATCGGTTCGAGAACGACCGATCAATCCGAGGCGCCTCGCAACAGCAACAACCACATAAGTCAAACTCGTCAGGGCGTGTAAAACCACTGACGCCACTTTTAGCTAGGAGGAAACGTAGGCCCTCCCTGAGGTCCGTCTCCCGTTTTTGGTTCATACCGGGTGTGAAACTCGCGAAGTAAACGTTACACAAAGCTACGCCACAAAGGCCGTGCTTTGATCACCAACCACAAGACTTTGCTTTTCAACAGAAGCCTTGATCATTTGCATCTTAGCATGCCACACAGGCAAACCATCCTATGCAACCGATATCAGTCACACAGAATGAAATCCGATGTCAGACACACAGTCCATTTACAAGTCCGTTCTGGGTCTGAACGAAACCGGGAGCACCTAGTACCCCGCATATCCATCGATCTCCAAGTACGTCTGGACGATCACTAACTGTTTCCATCTTCTTGGGTGTACAGCCCAATCAAGATCATCAGTTATCACCCAAACGACGTGAAGACTTCCGGTCTTCGACCATCGTCTTCATCTTCGACTTATCGTCGTATCAGTTATTCAGAATGGGATAAACCCGGTCTTTCCGAATAACTCGCGTATATTTTAAATAAGTGTTACACAAACACAACATACGCCTCATTCCAATTCATTAGTCACTAACCGTAAATTAATCAAGAGAATAATTTCCCAAATATTAACCCCGAAGGCCGAAACCAACATCAGATCAATATCCAGAAAACCATTCTGCTTGGCTAACCGACAGTTAGTTTCTAAATTTCACATTCATAGGGAAAGATTCCCATTAATTTTATCAAAGATAAATTCCTTGAATTTATTCTTTAATCCATTTTTGAATATCAATTCAAACTAGTCGGGATTAGCGAACCTTACCGAAGTAATCATTTGTTTTAATTTCCCAATCCCAACCTATTCATCCCATGAAGTAAAACTGGTAATACTTCATATCTAACACCACAGTGTTATCGGTAAATTCAATTACCATTTCACGTTCAAATCTAATTAAAGATTTAACTATCGCCTGGAGCAAAACTGGTGATACTCCATTTTCGATCTTTTCAATCTAATTAAAGATTCATTAAAACTCCACTTAGTTTTAATCGTTAACTGGGTTAAAGAATCAGTGTCCTTTAAAACACGGTTCACGATAAACCCAAAATCACATTCCATTAATTATCGGGTTAAAGAACAAGTGTTATTTAAAACACTGTTCACGATAAACCCAAAAATCAATATCCATTCAATTCCAATTAAATATTATTTAATTGGTACACTTCATTAAATCTAAATAAAAAGATTTAATCTTTTCTCAACTGGGTTCAAGAACAGTGTTAGTGAAGACACCATTCACGACAAACCCAAATCACATTCATTAATTATCGGGTTAAAGAACAAGTGTTATTTAAAACACTGTTCACAATAAACCCAAAAATCAATATCAATTCAATTCCAATTAAATATTATTTAATTGGTACACTTCATTAAATCTAAATAAAAAGATTTAATCTTTTCTCAACTGGGTTCAAGAACAGTGTTAGTGAAGACACCATTCACGACAAACCCAAATCACATTTGATATTCAATATAAGGCTCTGAATAGAAAATATATCGGCTTATATTCAATATCAAATTCTACGATTAACAAATGTCGTATTGGAAATAACAATATAAATATATATCTTTCAAATTTCCATAACAACACCTGTATAATCACGAATTCCAACATCGAAATATTCCGAAGACAATTTCGATTCAAATCCACTCCAATGCAATCATTGGAATTTTGGTTATTTTTAAAACCCTTTTCGAATTCAATTTATTTATTTAAAAATAAATAGAATTATAATTCTAGTTCAAAACTAGTTCATTTCGATAAAAATCTATTTTTATCTTTTCAAATATGGAGTTTTTCATCCCAATTCTTTCTAAATCATTTCTTATGATTTTACACAAATTATTACTATTTTTAATAATTTTATCAAGGCCCGTACAGTCGATTTCCATCAATGGCTATCGAACTGCACTTACAGCGACCTTTTTCGGATTTGATTTGGACGTATCTCCAAATCCAACCGTTAGATTTCAAATTTCTAATATTCGTTAGAAAGCTCTTTTCGATACGAACCCAACGGTTCCGGTTTTAGGAGAATCCGACGGTCGGATCTCCCGTAATGTCCGTTTGAAATAAATGGTCGAAATTCGCGAACTGCCGCGGCGCGGCGCGTTCTATTCAGGCCATTATATTATATATATATATATAATATATATATTATATATATCGTCGATTTCCATTTAAAACGAATTATATAAATAGTTTTAAATTCGTTTCAAAATCTATTTCAACTTCCATTTCAATTCAAAGCAAAATTGAATTCTTCTTTATAAATTCGTTTTAAAATTCATTTCTATTCAATTCAAATTTCAATTTAATTTGAATTCATTTCAATTCGCTTTCAATTCAATTTGAATTCGTTTTCAATTCATTTCGAAATCGTTTTCAATTCAATTCATTTCGAAATCGTTTTCAATTCTTTTCATTTCGAAATCGTTTTCAATTCATTTCATTTCGAAATCGTTTTCAATTCATTTCATTTCGAAATCGTTTTCAATTCATTTCATTTCGAAATCGTTTTCAATTCATTTCATTTCGAAATGAATAAAATCGATATAAATATCGTTCACGTCAAAATGGCGTTAATCTAATCAACACGGCTTCATAAATTTCTATTTTCAAAATAGTTGTTATTATCAAAATATTTCGTTCAACACATGACCAATCTCAATGAATGAGTACTGTCAGCACATGAACTTTTATTATATATTACAAAGATGTAAATCTTATTACTAAAATATTTTGTTCAACACATGACCAATCTCAATGAATGAGTACTGTCAACACATGAACTTTTATTTTATAATATTCTTTATTTTTCAAATTGGAATGAGACCCAATCAATTACCATATAAGGTTAATTATATGGATTTTCATACAACACATGTGTATCATAGCATTGAAAAATAATCAACCATCAACCAAAGTGCACTACACTGTATAAGCATCAAATATAGATATCTAACGCTTAAAACAGCCTGTCAATCAACCGATCGACATATTTAATAAATCAGGATGAGTGAACTTCATATTTCATCCCAACACCCGTGTGGGGTTTCAAACAATCAAACACATATTTTGTTTGTGCTGTTGGGCGATGTGTAAAATTTATCGACCCAATCAATGTCCTTCAAATAGGTGTACATAAACAAACCGTCTGGTTTGTAAATGGATATTTATTTTATTTACTTTCACTATATTCATATTCACGTTAAAAATTATATTTGTAACGATAAAACATTTTATTCCAACATATGAATTTCTATTATTCATTTGCACAAATAAAATGATATTTTTATTTTCTAACATATTTTAGAAAATTTCGGCGGCATAACGGCACGATACTAGAAACGGGACAAGGCCTAGCCTTATCCCCGGTCTAGTGAAGGTCCACGCCATTCACACATCAATCAAATCATTCAATTTCACTCAAACAATTCAATTCAATCACATAATCAAACTAATCTATGCAACCAAACAAACAAGTCCATGGTTTGTGGACGATTGTGTCGGGTGCTACTAAGCACCGTCTGCATCCTAGTATATATATATATAACTAGAAAATAAATTGAAGAGTGAGAAATTCTCACATATAGCTATCCTAGCTCCACGGCACTTCCAATGCAGGAAATCTTCACCGCTATCGCATCTTCGTCATCTTCGTTGCCCGTAGCCACTACATACATAAAAATCGAATTTTTACTTCGCTATTCAATATTTAAAAATCAAATTTTTAGTTCAAAGTTCAATATATAAAAATCGAATTTTTAGTTCAAAGTTCAATATATAAAAATCGAATTTTTATTTCAAAGTTCAATATATAAAAATCGAATTTTTAGTTCAAAGTTCAATATATAAAAATCGAATTTTTATTTCAAAGTTCAATATATAAAAATCGAATTTTTATTTATATAGATTCCGCCTTTTCCATTTCAAAGATCTAATCTTTTCTTTTACTTTTCAAAGTTTAAATCTTTTACCTTTTAAAAATTCAAATCTTTTAAAACCTTTTTAAAATTCAAATCTTTTAAAACCTTTTTAAAATAAAGAATCAGTTTTAAACATTTAGAAAAAAAAAACTGTTTTAACCTTTTAATTAAAATCAGTTCAGTTTTCTTTCTTTTCTAAAAATTTCATTTTTTATTTCTTTTTTAAAAATCAGGTTTTAATAATCTCAGAAAATCAGTTTTTATATTTTTATAAATCAGTTTTTAAAATGCTTTTAAAAACAGTTTAAAAATGCTTATAAAATCAGTTTTAAAAATCATTTTAAAATCAGTTTTATGCAACTAAAAAAAACAGTTTTGAATTCAAAAAAAAACAGTCTTTAAATCATTATAAAATCAGTTTTAAAAATCTAATTAAAATCACAGTTTTTAAATTATTAAAATAACAAAATACTTACAGATGGGGGCTGGTTTCACCGATCGTCGGAGGTGCCTCGAGGTGGCGGCGCTCGGGGTTCGAACGGGGGAGGCTCGATTTGATTTGACGGGGAGGGGCTCGCGATTGGTTCAGGGGGGCGGCAGGGTTCGTCGGCGTCGGGCCTCGAGGGGGGGGGCGGCGCGATGCTTCGTCGGCGTCGAGACGAGGGGGGGGGCGGATCGAATCGATTTAGGTTTTTTTTTTCTCTTTTCTGGTAAATGAAGTCGGGGGGGGGGGAGCAGGCAGGAGATAAGGAGGGAGGGAAATTAAAAATTATATTTTTTTTATTTTTATTATTTTATTATTTAAATTTGCAAAATGGTTGACTTTTACATACGACCTCGAAACGAGGCCCACCGCCTGTCGCCCATAGCGTTTCACCCCCATTCCGAACACAATGGGATATGTATCGCAAGCTGATTTGATCGTTACAATCAGTTTCCTTTTGAATTTTCATTTAAATCACTATATTGAATTTTAAACGCGCATTTCAAATTACCGGGGTCACATACTAACTCTATAAATTGCAGAAAAATATTTTCTAGCTTCGTATTGACAATACGGTCCTAACAAAACTAGTTTCGTCAAATTCTGAGATCGTTTGAAAAATGGCCAATTTCCAGTCGATTAAAATCAACTGAAACTGGTCAAACGCGTTTTCCTTTGCCACGCTCACATATTGATTCGAAAAATTATGAAACTTGGAACCTAGCAATAACTTAACATCACGGACCCAACAAAACTGGTTTCGTCGAAATCCGAGGTCGTTTGCAAAATGTCCATTTTTTAAGGGCCTGAATTCCATAGCGACTATTCAGAATTTTCAACTGGACATATCTTTTGATTCCCGCTATGAAATCTTGATTATTCGGATTCGATAGAAATATATTATCAATTAGATCCTATCATTTTTGGTTTCACTAAAATCCGGATTGTTTTGCACCCGGTACATTCAATTGAAGTTTGAAATCGAATTATCGAACTACCGCGCCATTTTCAATTCTATTTATAATTATATATAAATATTTATATTCTAACGACGACGCGTATAATATATCCGTTCGAATTCTATTCAAAATAAATTTCTCGTCGATATTATTTAAAATAATTCATTTTAAATAATCAAAACTCGCTAAAATTGCCAAAATAAAAATTTTAAACTGGCCCAGATTTTCGGGTTGTTACAATCTCCCCCACTTAAAACTTTTCGTCCCCGAAAAGGAACAAAGTCGAAAGTGGTTTGATTAATCAACTCTACGATCGATCAGGCTTCCGTTCTCCAACCCTTTGGTTTCTGAGAATTTTCAAAATTTCAAAAATTTGGCTAACACCCTAAATTTTTGAAAAATTTCGCCATAACCTCCCCTGCACCGGGAGCATCGGGGAATTTCAAATAGCTTCCCCGGTCCTTCAGATCTCAAAAAGGAAAAGAAAAAGCCAAGCGGCTAGCCAATAGGCTCACAAAATCATCATCACCCAAACAAAACAGGAAATTATGTAGTAAACATGTACCTATTTGTCGGGCAAACAAATTTTATTCTCTGCTCTAGCCTCCTTGCTATGACCTGTTCAATATAAGTATATGTATATGCAAGCAAACGCGACCCATTTTCAATATAATCCAATATTTGATTCAATTAGGCTAAATGGTTCAAAATTAGCAAACAAATGAACAAACAACACAAACATCAATCAATTAGTGAATTAACGTTTCAAATTCATAACTTTGATACATATACAAAAATCAGATTCTTGATGCCAAATCACAACCATAGGCCCTATCTAATTTTGGTTCTCACACCAGTCAATAGGAAATATATAGAAAATCACACCTTCGAAACTCGAACATAAATGTTGATGATGCGATCGCTATCATCAATATCATCTTCGGGCGACTAGAGTGTAATGCTATATCTATCCAATATATTAAAATTTCAAATACACGTGGATCAGACGTATACTTAAAATCTATATATACTGGATTGTCCACATCAATATAAATAAATAACCAAATACGAATAATTGATTTAAATTTTCAAAACAAAAATTTGTTTTCACTTTTAAAAATATACTCTTCACACTCGTTCTAGGATACTACTGATCCTATCTCTAACGAGTCATCCCATTGGATATTACTAATCCAATTATCTGATGAATTCTTTCGTATGGTTCTAATGTGCCTTGTTCTGTGAGCTTTGTAAACCAAAGCTCTGATACCAACTGTGAAAACCCGCAACTTCCCCGTAAAGGAAAGCGTCGGATAGTTCGAGAACAAACCACAGCAGAACACATACAGAAGAACCTTTCACCGTATATTACAACAATGCATCAGAATACAAGAATATACAGAGTAAAAATGAATAAATATATTACACAGAAATATCAGAGATTTAAATTACATTTAAATACATAGCAGCGGAAAGTAATAAAATACACAACTAGAAGAGATATACGGATACAAAGCTTTCCGGATACCGTTCCAGCTGTAAACCAGGATCCTGTGAATATAAATCTGCAAAACCAAAACTACTAGCTGCCCGTGTCAAAATAGGGGCACCCAGAGTTTAGGTTAAAACAATAAACTCCAGGTCAGTCATGGGACTGGTGTGAGAACTAAAACAGTTAATCTTTATTTTTAAAGCTAGGTAAATCAAGGGACCACGCCGTATAACACGGAACGGGTTTCCTCCCAAGAATACCAGTGCATAAAACAAACAGCGCAATGCTAAATAAAGAAAAATGAAGTTGTTATAAGACCCAGGTCCCATCACACAATGCAACGCAGTCGAGGATAGGGTTTTCCCTTATAACAGCCAAAGAATGCTTGATACGTTTAAAACAAATCATTTGATACTAATATAAGTGCATAGTGTATAAAACAACTTCAAATCATAAGTATCAATCATAGGCGGCATGAGTGCCCCATCCCACTATGTCACCATATATAGGTTTACATATAAAACCGCAAAGTCACGTATTTGGAAATTGGATTTCCGTCTATGAACCGAGGCAAAAGATAGTCCTCAACCGATTCGAGACTGCCTAGCCCGAGTCTCAGGATCAGAACGCATCGACCCTTGGAGCGACAGGGCCGGTCCACACGGAGTGGATTAAAAATGCCTGAGCACTACGTTTCGCCGCCCTTTGGGGCGTAAGCGAGCCAACTAAATGACTCCATCGGTTCGAGAACGACCGATCAATCCGAGGCGCCTCGCAACAGCAACAACCACATAAGTCAAACTCGTCAGGGCGTGTAAAACCACTGACGCCACTTTTAGCTAGGAGGAAACGTAGGCCCTCCCTGAGGTCCGTCTCCCGTTTTTGGTTCATACCGGGTGTGAAACTCGCGAAGTAAACGTTACACAAAGCTACGCCACAAAGGCCGTGCTTTGATCACCAACCACAAGACTTTGCTTTTCAACAGAAGCCTTGATCATTTGCATCTTAGCATGCCACACAGGCAAACCATCCTATGCAACCGATATCAGTCACACAGAATGAAATCCGATGTCAGACACACAGTCCATTTACAAGTCCGTTCTGGGTCTGAACAAAACCGGGAGCACCTAGTACCCCGCATATCCATCGATCTCCAAGTACGTCTGGACGATCACCAACTGTTTCCATCTTCTTGGGTGTACAGCCCAATCAAGATCATCAGTTATCACCCAAACGACGTGAAGACTTCCGGTCTTCGACCATCGTCTTCATCTTCGACTTATCGTCGTATCAGTTATTCAGAATGGGATAAACCCGGTCTTTCCGAATAACTCGCGTATATTTTAAATAAGTGTTACACAAACACAACATACGCCTCATTCCAATTCATTAGTCACTAACCGTAAATTAATCAAGAGAATAATTTCCCAAATATTAACCCCGAAGGCCGAAACCAACATCAGATCAATATCCAGAAAACCATTCTGCTTGGCTAACCGACAGTTAGTTTCTAAATTTCACATTCATAGGGAAAGATTCCCATTAATTTTATCAAAGATAAATTCCTTGAATTTATTCTTTAATCCATTTTTGAATATCAATTCAAACTAGTCGGGATTAGCGAACCTTACCGAAGTAATCATTTGTTTTAATTTCCCAATCCCAACCTATTCATCCCATGAAGTAAAACTGGTAATACTTCATATCTAACACCACAGTGTTATCGGTAAATTCAATTACCATTTCACGTTCAAATCTAATTAAAGATTTAACTATCGCCTGGAGCAAAACTGGTGATACTCCATTTTCGATCTTTTCAATCTAATTAAAGATTCATTAAAACTCCACTTAGTTTTAATCGTTAACTGGGTTAAAGAATCAGTGTCCTTTAAAACACGGTTCACGATAAACCCAAAATCACATTCCATTAATTATCGGGTTAAAGAACAAGTGTTATTTAAAACACTGTTCACGATAAACCCAAAAATCAATATCCATTCAATTCCAATTAAATATTATTTAATTGGTACACTTCATTAAATCTAAATAAAAAGATTTAATCTTTTCTCAACTGGGTTCAAGAACAGTGTTAGTGAAGACACCATTCACGACAAACCCAAATCACATTCATTAATTATCGGGTTAAAGAACAAGTGTTATTTAAAACAATGTTCACGATAAACCCAAAAATCAATATCAATTCAATTCCAATTAAATATTATTTAATTGGTACACTTCATTAAATCTAAATAAAAAGATTTAATCTTTTCTCAACTGGGTTCAAGAACAGTGTTAGTGAAGACACCATTCACGACAAACCCAAATCACATTTGATATTCAATATAAGGCTCTGAATAGAAAATATATCGGCTTATATTCAATATCAAATTCTACGATTAACAAATGTCGTATTGGAAATAACGATATAAATATATATCTTTCAAATTTCCATAACAACACCTGTATAATCACGAATTCCAACATCGAAATATTCCGAAGACAATTTCGATTCAAATCCACTCCAATGCAATCATTTGAATTTTGGTTATTTTTAAAACCCTTTTCGAATTCAATTTATTTATTTAAAAATAAATAGAATTATAATTCTAGTTCAAAACTAGTTCATTTCGATAAAAATCTATTTTTATCTTTTCAAATATGGAGTTTTTCATCCCAATTCTTTCTAAATCATTTCTTATGATTTTACACAAATTATTACTATTTTTAATAATTTTATCAAGGCCCGTACAGTCGATTTCCATCAATGGCTATCGAACTGCACTTACAGCGACCTTTTTCGGATTTGATTTGGACGTATCTCCAAATCCAACCGTTAGATTTCAAATTTCTAATATTCGTTAGAAAGCTCTTTTCGATACGAACCCAACGGTTCCGGTTTTAGGAGAATCCGACGGTCGGATCTCCCGTAATGTCCGTTTGAAATAAATGGTCGAAATTCGCGAACTGCCGCGGCGCGGCGCGTTCTATTCAGGCCATTATATTATATATATAATATATATATTATATATATCGTCGATTTCCATTTAAAACGAATTATATAAATAGTTTTAAATTCGTTTCAAAATCTATTTCAACTTCCATTTCAATTCAAAGCAAAATTGAATTCTTCTTTATAAATTCGTTTTAAAATTCATTTCTATTCAATTCAAATTTCAATTTAATTTGAATTCATTTCAATTCGCTTTCAATTCAATTTGAATTCGTTTTCAATTCATTTCGAAATCGTTTTCAATTCAATTCATTTCGAAATCGTTTTCAATTCTTTTCATTTCGAAATCGTTTTCAATTCATTTCATTTCGAAATCGTTTTCAATTCATTTCATTTCGAAATCGTTTTCAATTCATTTCATTTCGAAATCGTTTTCAATTCATTTCATTTCGAAATCGTTTTCAATTCATTTAATTTCGAAATGAATAAAATCGATATAAATATCGTTCACGTCAAAATGGCGTTAATCTAATCAACACGGCTTCATAAATTTCTATTTTCAAAATAGTTGTTATTATCAAAATATTTCGTTCAACACATGACCAATCTCAATGAATGAGTACTGTTAACACATGAACTTTTATTATATATTACAAAGATGTAAATCTTATTACTAAAATATTTTGTTCAACACATGACCAATCTCAATGAATGAGTACTGTCAACACATGAACTTTTATTTTATAATATTCTTTATTTTTCAAATTGGAATGAGACCCAATCAATTACCATATAAGGTTAATTATATGGATTTTCATACAACACATGTGTATCATAGCATTGAAAAATAATCAACCATCAACCAAAGTGCACTACACTGTATAAGCATCAAATATAGATATCTAACGCTTAAAACAGCCTGTCAATCAACCGATCGACATATTTAATAAATCAGGATGAGTGAACTTCATATTTCATCCCAACACCCGTGTGGGGTTTCAAACAATCAAACACATATTTTGTTTGTGCTGTTGGGCGATGTGTAAAATTTATCGACCCAATCAATGTCCTTCAAATAGGTGTACATAAACAAACCGTCTGGTTTGTAAATGGATATTTATTTTATTTACTTTCACTATATTCATATTCACGTTAAAAATTATATTTTTAACGATAAAACATTTTATTCCAACATATGAATTTCTATTATTCATTTGCACAAATAAAATGATATTTTTATTTTCTAACATATTTTAGAAAATTTCGGCGGCATAACGGCACGATACTAGAAACGGGACAAGGCCTAGCCTTATCCCCGGTCTAGTGAAGGTCCACGCCATTCACACATCAATCAAATCATTCAATTTCACTCAAACAATTCAATTCAATCACATAATCAAACTAATCTATGCAACCAAAAAAACAAGTCCATGGTTTGTGGACGATTGTGTCGGGTGCTACTAAGCACCGTTTGCATCCTAGTATATATATATAACTAGAAAATAAATTGAAGAGTGAGAAATTCTCACATATAGCTATCCTAGCTCCACGGCACTTCCAATGCAGGAAATCTTCACCGCTATCGCATCTTCGTCATCTTCGTTGCCCGTAGCCACTACATACATAAAAATCGAATTTTTACTTCGCTATTCAATATTTAAAAATCAAATTTTTAGTTCAAAGTTCAATATATAAAAATCGAATTTTTAGTTCAAAGTTCAATATATAAAAATCGAATTTTTATTTCAAAGTTCAATATATAAAAATCGAATTTTTAGTTCAAAGTTCAATATATAAAAATCGAATTTTTATTTCAAAGTTCAATATATAAAAATCGAATTTTTATTTATATAGATTCCGCCTTTTCCATTTCAAAGATCTAATCTTTTCTTTTACTTTTCAAAGTTTAAATCTTTTACCTTTTAAAAATTCAAATCTTTTAAAACCTTTTTAAAATTCAAATCTTTTAAAACCTTTTTAAAATAAAGAATCAGTTTTAAACATTTAGAAAAAAAAACTGTTTTAACCTTTTAATTAAAATCAGTTCAGTTTTCTTTCTTTTCTAAAAATTTCAGTTTTTATTTCTTTTTTAAAAATCAGGTTTTAATAATCTCAGAAAATCAGTTTTTATATTTTTATAAATCAGTTTTTAAAATGCTTTTAAAAACAGTTTAAAAATGCTTATAAAATCAGTTTTAAAAATCATTTTAAAATCAGTTTTATGCAACTAAAAAAAACAGTTTTGAATTCAAAAAAAAAACAGTCTTTAAATCATTATAAAATCAGTTTTAAAAATCTAATTAAAATCACAGTTTTTAAATTATTAAAATAACAAAATACTTACAGATGGGGGCTGGTTTCACCGATCGTCGGAGGTGCCTCGAGGTGGCGGCGCTCGGGGTTCGAACGGGGGAGGCTCGATTTGATTTGATGGGGAGGGGCTCGCGATTGGTTCAGGGGGGCGGCAGGGTTCGTCGGCGTCGGGCCTCGAGGGGGGGGGGGGCGGCGCGATGCTTCGTCGGCGTCGAGACGAGGGGGGGCGGATCGAATCGATTTAGGTTTTTTTTTTTTTTTTTCTCTCTTTTCTGGTAAATGAAGTCGGGGGGGGGGGGGGGGGCCAGGCAGGAGATAAGGAGGGAGGGAAATTAAAAATTATATTTTTTTTATTTTTATTATTTTATTATTTAAATTTGCAAAATGGTTGACTTTTACATACGACCTCGAAACGAGGCCCACCGCCTGTCGCCCATAGCGTTTCACCCCCATTCCGAACACAATGGGATATGTATCGCAAGCTGATTTGATCGTTACAATCAGTTTCCTTTTGAATTTTCATTTAAATCACTAAATTGAATTTTAAACGCGCATTTCAAATTACCGGGGTCACATACTAACTCTATAAATTGCAGAAAAATATTTTCTAGCTTCGTATTGACGATACGGTCCTAACAAAACTAGTTTCGTCAAATTCTGAGATCGTTTGAAAAATGGCCAATTTCCAGTCGATTAAAATCAACTGAAACTGGTCAAACGCGTTTTCCTTTGCCACGCTCACATATTGATTCGAAAAATTATGAAACTTGGAACCTAGCAATAACTTAACATCACGGACCCAACAAAACTGGTTTCGTCGAAATCCGAGGTCGTTTGCAAAATGTCCATTTTTTAAGGGCCTGAATTCCATAGCGACTATTCAGAATTTTCAACTGGACATATCTTTTGATTCCCGCTATGAAATCTTGATTATTCGGATTCGATAGAAATATATTATCAATTAGATCCTATCATTTTTGGTTTCACTAAAATTCGGATTGTTTTGCACCCGGTACATTCAATTGAAGTTTGAAATCGAATTATCGAACTACCGCGCCATTTTCAATTCTATTTATAATTATATATAAATATTTATATTCTAACGACGACGCGTATAATATATCCGTTCGAATTCTATTCAAAATAAATTTCTCGTCGATATTATTTAAAATAATTCATTTTAAATAATCAAAACTCGCTAAAATTGCCAAAATAAAAATTTTAAACTGGCCCAGATTTTCGGGTTGTTACAATTTGCGTCAAGAATTATGCATTACTCAAGCCAGTTACAGACTATCAAGAAAGATAATTTGGCTGTGAGTGAATATTTAACCAAGATTAAAACCCTATGTGACAGATTAGGATAATCAGGTCATAAAGTTTCAGAAAGCGAGTAAGTACTGTATATCACAACCGGTTTAGACGATGAATATGAATCTGTAGTTACATTCATTGCATCACAAAAGAGTGATACCTGATCTACGGTATGTATACTCTACACTACTTGCACACGAAGGAAGAATAGAGTAGAAGAAATCATCATAAGCAGATTACTCAGTCAATTTTGTTGCCAAAAGCAAGAATATACCAAGAAATAATACTGGGCAAAGCAGCAATCAAGAAACAAATAATTACAGGAATAATCAGTCACAAAGGGGAAGAGGCGGAGGTCGATGGAATGGTAACAATCGTGTTAAGTGTCAAATATGTGAAAAATTTGGGCATGTGGCTAGTAGATGCTATTTCAGGTTTAACTCTGAGTTTAATGTGGCAAAGCAAAATCAAGCAAGTCAAAGCAGGCCAAGCATCAATATGACTCAATTGAATCAACAAAAGAGCAATGCAGACAACAACTGAGGACAAGAAAGTAGTGTTGATGACTCTAACAAATCAGATGACATGAGTTTAGATGAATGGTATCCCGACTCAGGGGCGACGAATCATGTGACCAACAACATGGAAAATTTAAATCATGGAAACAAAAGCTACACAGGTACACAAGCCATACGTATGGGAAATGGTGAAACAATAAGTATATCTCATATTGTAAATGGTTTTATTAATGGTAAGAGACAACTATAGCTCAATAATTTATTAAGAGTTCCTAAAATAAAGAAAAGTTTACCTAGTGTCTCACAATTTGCCAATGACAACCACGTGTACTTTGAGTTTCACCCAAAGTTTTGTGTAGTTAAGGATCTAATTGATAGTAATGTATTATTGCCGGAATAATGTATTATTGCCGGAATAATGTATTATTGCAGGGTAATATGGAAAATGGACTCTATAAATTCAGCAAATCCAAGACCAGAAATTATGAATATCATGATCATTGTTATAATGTTGAATTTTAGTGCTAAAAAGAGTGGAAACTTGTTTGATATATAGCATAGAAAACTTGGCCCATCCCAATATTAAAACTGTAAAGAAGATATTGCATGATAATAAAATTTGTGTTGAAAATTTACTTGATTCGTCCATATGTTCACACTGTCAAATAGGCTAAAGTCACAAATTGCCATTTATTGATTCTAAAACTGTATACAATAACTTCTTGAGCTAGTTGCTGCAGATGTATAAGGGCCATTTCCAATTAATACTGATCAAGGCTACAGGTACTACTTATCTTTTGTTGACGCATATAGTAGGTATACTTGGATATTTTTTCTAAAAGCAAAATCTGATGTATCCAATATGACAGTTTAGTTCATTAAAAATGTTGAAAAATAGATCAATCACACTATGAAATGCATATAGACTAACGGTGTGGATGAGTTTAAACCATTAAAGAAATTCTTTGATGATAAAGGGATTACTCATCGAATAACCTATCCACATACATCTGAACAAAACAGTCTTGAGGAAAGAAAGCACAGAACGTTGTAGACACTGGTTTAACATTGATGTCTCAAGCATCTTTGCCTCTTAAATTTTGGGCAGAGGCGTTTGATACATAAGTATTTCTAATAAATAAAATGCCTACAAAAATAATTGATGGAAAATGTCCACATGAAACATTGTTTGGAATTAAACCAGACTATTCAGCATTAAAAACATTTGGGTGTATGTGCTTTCCTTACCTTCGACCTTATAATCAACATAAACTTAGTCTTAGATCCACTCCATGTACCTTTTTGGGTTATCCAAATAACCAAAAAGGTAAAAAAATGTTTGAATAATAAAGGCATGGTTTACATTTCTAGACATGTCATATTTAATGAGGATATTTTTGCTTTCACAGAAATGGAAATGAATACTACTAGCAAGATGGTCAAAACTGTCAACAATTTACAACCACCTATGGTGCTGACTGATTGGGACAACTACAGACACAAAGAAAATCAAAATGGTGAACCAAGTGACTCACATACTGTTGCTAGCACCAAATCTGACTATAGCATAGATGATCAAAGTGATGATGTTGGAGAGTCAGATCAACATGAAATAGAAGATTTTAATAATGAAGCAAATATAGATGAATGCAGTGACAATAGTCAACATGGCCATAACAACAGTAGTAGTGGAAATGGAATAAGAAATACTAGCAATAATCATACCAGAGGCAAAAACGTACATCATATGATGACTAGAGCTAAGTGTGGTGTTTTTAAGCCCAAAGCATACATAACATCTTTAGACAACAGAGAGCCTAACTCCCATGAAGAAGCTATTAGTAATGTTAAATGAAGAAATGCCATGAATGAGGAAGATAATGCGCTGCTTAAAAATGGAACATGGAGTCTGGTGAATGCACCCAAGCACAAAAACATTATAGGGTGCAACTGGACCTATAAACTGAAAAGAAATCATGATGGCAGCATATCAAAATATAAGGCTAGATTAGTGGCAAAGGGCTATTCACACCAGTTTGGGTTTGATTTTAGTGAGACTTTTTCACCAGTTGTAAAGCACATGACCATCAGAATTATCATGATAATAGCATTAAGTAAAGGGTGGAAGATCAGACAACTTGATGTGTATAATGCATTTCCTAATGGCGAACTAAAGGAAGATGTTTATATGCAACAACCCATAGGCTACAGTAAAATAGAAGAAAAGGGTCTGCTTTTCAAACTGCGCAAAGCATTATATGGATTAAAGCAGGCTTCTAGGGCCTGGCATAATAAACTTGAGACAACTTTTACAGGATTCGGGTTCAACATGGCCAAGTCAGATTGTTCACTCTACATAAAGGTCAAAGATAAAACATTTACTTATGTTTTAGTCTATGTCGATGACATTCTCATCACTAGAAATAATAAGCAGGAAATTAACAGCATTGTTGACTATCTCAATAAAACATTCTCGATCAAATATTTAGGAGCTGCAAACTACTTCTTATGCATTCAAGTCAATTACTTATCAAATACAGAAATCATGTTATGCCAAAAGAAGTATATTACAGAAATTCTAGAGTGAGCCAACATGGATAAGGCAAAATCACTACCAACTCCAATGACTACTAATCTACGATTATCCAGAGTTAAAGGTGAAGCCATAGAAAATGTTAAATTTTATAGAAGCATTATCGGTGCACTTCAATACGTGACTATAACGAGACCAGAGTTGTGCTACAGTGTAAACAGGGTATGTCAATTTATGCAAAACTCATTGGATGAGCATTGGAAGGCCGTTAAGCGTATACTAAGAAGATATTTAGGAGGGACCCTAGATCATGGATTATTACTAAAAGCAGGAAAAATGTAAATTTATATGCTTACAGTGACGCTGATTGTGCATCAGGCCCAGATGATCATAGATCTACTTCTGGGTATTGCGTTTATCTCGGATTCAACCCTGTATCCTGGTGTTCGAAGAAACAAACAACTGTATCGCGTTCAAGTACCGAGGCAGGGTACATATTTGTTGCCAGCACCACTGCCGAGCTGATGTGGATCAGCTATCTTCTTCGAGAGCTCAAAATCAATTTGAATCACAAACCAGATATTTGGTGTGACAACCAGAGTGCCATTTCACTATCCGCCAATCCTATTCAACACTCGCGCACGAAACATATAGAAATTGATTTATATTTCGTACGCGAGCAAGTGGCCAAAGGAAATGTAGAAGTTAGACAAATTCCCTCCTACTTCCAGAGAGCAGATGTATTGACGAAGGCCCTTTCAACAAGAAATTTCCATCGTTTTAAAGAGGAACTTCGTGTAATTGGTGAGGAAGACGAGAAGGGGGCAAAAAGCGGAAACCCTAAACCTAGTTCAATTTGAGAGGGCGTAATAAGTATGTGAAGCAACAACATAAATGTTATCTTATATCGTTTACATACTAATGGGCCTCAGCCCATAACCCTTATTATTTACATTTCTGGTCTATACATTTTACATCTGTTATACTAATTGCCGCTGTATATAAATAGACACAATATACTTTGCTTTATTCACCAATTCAGTCTGTTAAAACATTTTCAATAAAAGAAATAAAATCTTCCGCATTTCTCTTTTAGTACGTTGGTATTGAACAAGGCCAATGTTGTGGAGCAAAATATGATCGATAATGAGCATTGTTATTGGTACTTCAGACATGATTAAGGGAGGTACGGTTGAAAACCAAATTTGGTATGTATATACCTTTTTTCTTTTTTTCTCATTTTCGACGATCATTTACCAAATTTAAGAGTGAAACTCAATTACACATCCATCGAATTTCGTGAATAAATACAGTAGAGTCAAACCAAATTTCATCCACATCCTAAAGGGATGACTCCGCGTATGAGGTTATTGACAACTTCAATCGTAGATCATGATCGTTTGAAAGAGGTTTGACAGGATCGAAATTTTGTTCATAACAAAATGGATCAAAAATAATGATTTGAAACAAAAAAGAGGTAAAGTCGAACAAGAAGAATTGAATTGGTATTTGATTTGGGAAAGTAAACTGGCTAAACAGGTTAATCGGTAAATGGGATCAATATGGAAGGGACCCCTAATACTTGGGATTAACTAAAATAACCCAAACTCTGGATTAATATGGGAAGACATGTGAAACTTCGGATTAATGGTGTCAATTTGTCCAAATTTATAATAGGGAAAGTCTATTTAGACACAATTTGAGAGGCACAAATTCTCATCCATTAAATTGCCCATAAATTCCACCCCTCGTATAAGCACAAACTGATTTAGTGGCTGAGATTTTATGTCTTTTAATTTATGTTAAAATTTTATGTTTAGATATTCGACCCCTTTATAATAAAACATTAAAGATTCATACTTTCAATATGCATGCAACTTGAATATTATTCAAACGAATTGATCAATAATTTATATTCGATACATAAAATAAGAAATTTCCTATAAATCATATGCATAACATGAATTCTTACAATTATATTTGAGTTGTCAAAATTACGGACTAAGTATGATGTAGATAAAATAAACTTTTATCATGGAATGAAGAAGAAGGAAAAAAGGATCTATTTCAACTAGTAGTTATGTAAAGTAATGTTGAAATAACCATATATTTGAATTTATCTTGAAAGTTAATTAAATGCATTTATATAAGTTGGGTTAAATTTGTGACTAATTTATATTAGTTTTGACCATCATTAAGAGCATATAAGGGTCTGTTTGCAATGAATGAAAATGGAGAACCTGAGCGTAACATTTGAGTAGGAAAGTCGAGTGAATGAAAAATACGTTTTTGTGCTACATATGAGGTACTTGAGCATGTTATTTAAACAAGATATATAATTTATGATATATAATTTAGTTAATTTATTATTATTCTTATTTTGTGTAATATGCATTCAATTAAAGTGAAATAACAGTACAGAAATTAAAATAAGTGCAATCTAATTATACAATACCAGTGAGTACAGTTAAAATGATATAATCAATTATTACAGTTCTACCATGACAATTTCATCTCTTATTGTATTAAGAATTTTTAACATTTAATTGCCTATATGTCATTGTAATTGTTAATTGAGTTACGAACGAGTATGCTGTCATATTTTTTAAAACGATAAAAGTCTTTTTTTCATATTACAAAGATTCTCTTGATTGTCATACGTAAACTTGAATGATTGAAATTAGAGGTTTTTTTGACTGTTTGATTTGATTAGTGTTTTAACGAAAATGAATAATATGATACCTAATATTACAATATTGGTAAATAATCATGTTAAAGAATCAACTACATAATGTTGTCCAAAAAGATAATAAGAGAAATGAGAGTTTCTATAATTTATAATTGAATTAAAAAATTATTATCATATGTGGTACATGCTCAACCAATCGTAACAGTGATAAATTGTAAATCGAATGTGCTAAGAAACTTTGCGTTCTGTATAAAGAATAGCTCAATCTGCAAATAAGCGTGTGATCATTACGTGTGTGTTGACTAGCTTTTTGGCAAAAAGCCGTCTCAACCCAAAGACGAAGCTTGCTACCAGATATCAGCACATTTCAGACCTAAAGGGATGATTTTCACCTTAGGTCAACCGACCATGGGTCGACTCGAAGATACGTCGCAGCAGGTAAAAGCTCACCCTCCCAAGTCGTCATTCTTCAATAGATAAAAGGCAAGTCGACCGATTAAGTCATCAATCAATCGGTCGGGCTGTTCCTGAAAGATCGGATCGAGCTAGAATATCGGATTAGAAGTATCCAGTAAAAGTTATCTCCTACAATACTGGATTAACATAACAATCAGAACGAGTTATCCGCTATCAAACGAAGTACTATTCCCAAGGCTGAAGCAACAGATAAGCTTTGACTGGCACATCTTTTTATATGCCAAATATCAAATTCCACATACGCCGCATATCTGGAGGAAGAACCATTCATGAGCAGTATATCGGGTCCTATCGCCTACCGCTACTCAGCCGGATCGAGCTACATGTGTTAAATCCCAAAAAAGATGTGTGCCACGCCATATGCAAACTTGGTCGACTAGCTCTCCTATAAATACAACTACCTCTAGAAATGAAAAGGCAATTGGAATCCACGAGAAAAACCTCTTACTCGGCTTACCAGAAATAGAATTTGTGTACTTTAGATTCAACACAAGGATTTTGTGCTTATATCATCTCTTTCTCTACTTTCTTCCACTGAAAAATCACTATAACCTATAATCGACAGTATAAACAAAGATTCTAAGTGGACGCAGGCTTAGATCAAGCTGAACCACTATAAAATATTGGTCTCCCTTGTTTATTTACTTTTTCTCGCACCTCTGTGATTGTTTTTGTGTGTGTTTAACACGCGTTGAGGTAGATCATCACTAGACCAACTTTTGACGTCAACACTTTGGCGCACCAGGAAGGGGGTCATGGATATAGCCTACGACCTTCGGCTTCTCTTAACTAAGCAATGGCAAAATAGAAGAAGGATCCAGCGCTTTCTCCTCATCAATTTCGACCTGCCAATACAGTAGGAATAGCAGCAGCGGGGGAAAGCCAACATGCTTCCGCCCATGAAGAATCATCCCAATACCTCACCAGGGACGAGATGGATAAAATTTTGGCTGACTTCAGAAATCAGATGGAACACCAGGGTAAACTTCTCAAACATCAACATGAAGTGATGACCAACTTCATCGCTCAAATGGAAAAGGGACCTCACATTCCAGTATCATTTCCTGCCTCGGGCGAAGGTGGGCGACAACTGATCTCTGGTCTGCGGAGACCCAAGCTCCGGATAGTTCCACACCTTTGCTTCCTCTTAGTCCCACTTCACAACTAGATCAACTAGAATTAATGGCAACATTTCCGGCAATTACTGGAGCTCATGTACCTGCAGATTCGTAGGTCGACTGTGGCCAAATTCCGAACCAGTCGACCATTTTGCCTCTGGTCTAGGGTTCGAATCAACTCCCTGGACATACAGCTCCTAAAGTAGTGCAACCTTTGGGTCGTCCAGAACCAGGAACGTTGCAACATCCGGTTCGACCCAACGTTGGACTGTAAACCCATCTTACGCAGCCTCGCCCACTGCCTTTCCAGCTTTCCGTACCAAACCAAGCTGGGGGAAACAACCTTCCGCCTCACCAAGACCACTCTGCCATGCAGAACCCAATGCGACGGAGGGAAACACTACTATAAACTACTCTAACGTCGCTCCGAGCGGGGGCAATACTGAGCCTCAGATGGACTCACCTGGACAAATCCCTTCCAATCGGAGTAGACATAGTTCGCTCCAACAATAACCAAGCGACTTTAGCTATGTCTGAACCATGGCCTCAGGCTAGGAACCATCCTCACTCAACTCTCGGGGGTCGAACCGAACCGACCCCAGGGATTCGAGGCATTTTTCCAGCCTATGCATGTACTGGGATTCTCACCAATGTCCCTAATGCAGAATTGGATTCATGGCGACAACTCCTTGGGGATGAGAGTCAAATTGCAAGCATCATCAAACGCTTCACTCGACGCATGTCTTCTCAGCAGGATGTGGTAACATACATCACATTCTATTCACACGGGAGATCAGGAATTCCCGAAACCCTTCAGACTTCAAGCTTCTTATCCTGAGCCCTACAACGGCAGAACCGATCCGACCATACATCTCATATGATACAAGGAAGTGCTGCCAGCATAAACAAATGTCATGGCCAAATTTTCCCTCTCTTCCTCACCAACATAGCTGGCATGCAGTTCCAATAGTTAACAACTGAGTGGATCAACATCTAGAATATGTTGGTCACCCATTTCATCGAGCAGTTTACAGTTCACATCTCCCGATTAAAGAGCGTCATGTTCCATACGTCCATCAAGCAACGGTCTGGTGAGAATCTACACTCCTTCCTAGACAGATTCAAAGCGACTATAGCATCAGTCGATCGGCCCGAGCCATCGCTGGTGCCTATGGTCGCCATAGCTGGTGTTCAAAACCGATTTGAATTCAGGATCTCTTTTACCAGAGACCCCTCAAGGTCATTGAAGATTTCTATGCCAAAGACAATAGATTCGTCTGGCAAGATGATGCTAGCATCAAGATGTAAAGCCTCGAGGTACTCGCCATCAAGCACGGAGGCCCATCCAACACCAATGGCCACAACAAAGGAAAAGGAAAAGCCTCAGAAAAGAGCGATCAGAATGTATGATCCCTAAGAGAAAACAAGTACAGTCAATACACCGAGCTCAGCTCCTCGCTGTAAGATATCTACCTCGACGTATGAGGATCTCTATCTTTCCTTAAGCCTCCTTGAAGGGAGACGACCCAAAAAGAACTCAAATCTGGAAATCACTACATGTATTATAGAATGGAAGGTCACAACACCAATGAATGCAGGCATTTGCGCGATCTCATTGAGGACAGGGTTAGACGTGGAGAGCTACCCGAATATGTTTAAAAAATTGTACCGATCGTACCGCCACAACCTTCTTCCCAAGCTCCTCAGGTCGGTCCCCGAGCTCCTCGAACCGAAAAGGACCTGAGCCCAGAAATCACGGCATATCATTAACTAATCTGGTTCAGATCACCATGGATATTTCCCATTTCTTAGGATATAAGAAATGTACTTTTATTAGTTTTTCAATAACGTGGTTACGTTGAAGTACACATGTACGGGGTTAGGATTTAATCTTTAAGCGTACTCTGGATTCAATATCAACCGCTTAGGATTTGTTTTCATTTTTTGTAATAGCTCCTTGGAAGCAATAAACTTTGTTTCTTGAACATGGATTATGTTTAATCGATTCAAGTATCTTGTCAGAATATGGCAGGATCCTCAATCTAAGATGAGCATGATTAATGTTCGCTCATCCGAGGATGGGCAGTGCTAGCCTCTCTCTCTAATATGAGCATGGTCAAATCATGCTACCATCCCTACGCCACTTTCATAAGAAAAGCATGGTTAATGCTCACCAATCTCTCTAAGTCGAACATGGTTAATGCTCGCCAACCCGATTATGGTCAAGGCTAGCCACCATCTCTAAACCAAGCTTGGTCAATGCCTACCACCATATCTAAACAACTCTTTTAATCCGAGTATGGGTAATACTCGCCAAAGCTTCTAAGCCGAGTATGGGTAATATTCGTCACTCTTTATTAAACCGAGTATGGTTGATACTCGCCAACTTTACAAAACTGAGCATGGCTTATGCTCGTCCTTCAAGTATGGTTAATACCAATGCTAATACTCTAACTGTCAGGATATGACAAACCTCTCTCTCCCAGTATGAGTATCGGTAATACTCGAATCAAACCTTGTTAGGATTTAACAAACAAAAACTATTAATTTAAAAGTATGGTTTATGCTAAAACCCTCTGATCATTCCCTGGACATGGTTAATGTTTGACCTTAAAAACCCTGGTACAAAAGACTATATCGTCTAACCAAGCAAAGCCGAGTATGGTTTATACTCGTCCTCTGGGTGTGGTTTATACCCCACTTTATAAAACGAGCATGGTTTATGCTCGTACTATAGTTCTTTGCATGTATCATTTAATTGGCAGATACTGGTTCTTCTGCCTCTCCCAAGACCAACTTAAAATAGTTGACTTATTTTATGGAATTTGCAAGTATCCGGCCTTAATATGACTGTTAACGGTCATCGGTTTTACGATCGTAATACGATCCCCAACGGTCGTCGGACTTCTGGCCTTAATACAATCATTGCTGATCTTTGGTTTTCTGGCCTTAATATGATTCGGCATAACCATGGTTTCCTAGATATCTGTTATTCAACATTCTCTAGAAGATCTAGAACACATCTCCTTTCCATAAGAAGATGTGTTCTTGGTGGTAAAGTGTTGACCGACTTTTTGGAAAAAAGTCGTCTCATCCCAAAGACAAAGCTTGCTACCAGATATTGACACATTCCAGACCTTAAGGAGTGATTTTCACCTTGGGTCGACACGAAGATATGTCGTAGCAGGTAAAAGCCCACCCTCCCAAGTCGGCATTCTTCAAAAGACAGAAGGCAAGTCGACCGATCAAGTCATCAATCAATCGGTCAGGCTGTTCCAAAAAGATTGGATAGAGCAAGAATATCAGAGCAGAAGTATCCAGTAAAAGTTATCTCCTACAATACTGGATCGGCATAGCTATTAGAATGAGTTATCCGCTATCAAATGTAGTTCTATTCCCAAGGCTCAAGCAATGGATAAGCTTTGACAAACACTTCTTTTTATATGTCAATTTTCAAATTCCACGTACGTCACATATCTTGAGGAAGAACTATTCATGAGCAGTATACCGGGTCCCACTGCCTATAACTACTCAGTTGGATCGAGCTACACGTGTTAAAGCCCAAAAAAAATGTGTGCCACGCCGCATGCAAACATGGCGGACCAGCTCACCTATAATTACATCTACTTCCAGAAATGGAAAGGCAATTGCAATCCATGAGAAAACCTCTTACTCGGCTTCCCAGAAATAGCATGCCATGTACTCTAGATTCAACACAAGGATTTTATGTTCAAATCATCTCTTTCTCTACTTTCTCCCACTGAAAAATCACGGTAACGTGTAATCGATAGTATAAACAAAGGTTATAAGTGGATGTAGGCTTAGATCAAGCCGAACCACTATAAAATACTGTGTCTCCCTACTTTTTCTCACGTCTCGGAGATTGTTTTCATGTGAGTTTAACATGCGCCGGGGTTGATCGTCACTAGACCAACTTTTGACATCAACGGTATGCACTGTCAATATCAACATGGCTTTTAAATGAAGATAGTACCAGTTTGAAGTTTTAATATGATTTGAAATAGTATCAAACTGTTAATCATTCGAGTTAATAATATTTGTAGCATGTAATTTTAAAACAACTAAAATAACATGAAAACAATCTAACAATGTAATACAAGGCCTTTGAAATCTCTCTCTTATTTGTCGATTTGAAAGTGCTTTGGTAATAATATGTAACAACTCCTTTAATATTGATTCCATCCATCGTAATAACTTAGAAATTTTGTAGTCTATCGCACAGCAAAAGAAAATATAGTATTCTCGTTTGGAAATTTCTTTGATAATATTTTGATAATACTTAGTGTTTTGCACCGGTCCTTAATCCTTTCGTGATTCCATCCAACCCCGAAAGAGTTAGGGGATTCTCCCCGATCCTTGAATACCGATCCAAAAGTACTAATCCCAACACTCTTTGGGGAGTTACACCGATTCGGGGATACCTATGTGAAAATACCGATTTTGAGATACTTGTGCGAAAATACTAATCCCTGGATACTTAGCCAATCCAAATTTCTGAAAACTCCACGACATCAACCAAGTTCGAGTGAGTTTGTCTAGGTTTTCTCGAGTGCGTAATCAGGTCCGGAGAACTCTGATAACCAGAAATTTGAAGTGTGACTGCCTTGTAAAAGGGCGGGTCAACACTAACTACATTAACATAAACTGATACTAGTAGAATCAAACATAAAACTAAATATATAACAAGCAAAAGCTCATAAAACCTATAAAATAAAAAATGATACTCATAATAAAAACCGAATCTTAAAAAAAGACATCAAAATCCATTACTAATTATTTACCATAACAACGACGAAACATCCCTACATGACTTAAAAATGCATGCAGTAAGTATGTAACTTGGTTACGATTCTTTGATGTAACCCCCATCAAACATTTAGTCGTCCATTTAAATGAGTTGCTTCTAAATATATTACAGCTTGGTAATGCTTAAAACAAAGCATACAACTACTAAGACTAACAAATACTCTCTCTAATTTGTTGTTACAGGCATTGACATCCACATCAACTTAACTACCTAGATTATGCTTCTTTAAGACCTTCAAATACTAACTCAGATCATTGTAAGATATAACATCATTACCATATAATTCCATCAATGCTAGTTGTTTTCCACAATAAGTAAAGGAGTACGATAACTGAGGATTAAATCTCTTCGAATATAGTCTATAATATCTTTAGGCTTCTTAGTTCTTAGTAGGGTGAACATGAATTTCGTAAATAATCAATGATTTAACAAACGAACTAGAAAGCTAAGAATTATTCAAATTTCTAAGAAACTCCTATAAGAATGCCCATTAACTAAATTCCAAAATAAGAAACCTATTAAGTAGTCTAAAATCACAAGAATTATGTACTATAAAAAGGAATCCACTTGTAAATGAAGAGCAAATAATAGTTATTCTGGTGGAACAATTCTTCAAAAAAGCTAATTTGTATCTCCTTTGAATTTGATATGTCATGAAATCTTCACTAAAATCATTAGCTTATCCAAAAAAAAAACCAATAATATTGTAAATGGATAATTTGGAATGTCTCTTCAAATTTCTTTAAATAACTTAACTATGTACAACAATATTTGAACACAAAGACCCAGTAGATGATGAATAATTAGGAAGACTGGACCAAACTAAAATAGGAGCATCACTGTTATTTTCTAGTTAAGAATTATTCATTTTAACAATAAAAGAAAAAAAAAACAGTCTTCTTGTGTAGATGAAAATAAGCTATAAGATCAAAATCAATATCAATGGTAATTACTTCATCCTTGAGCGCATAACTAATCTTAATCGACATAGTAGTTAATTAGTTTAGATTAATGGAGATAAATTTCATTCTTCAAATCATAAAATGAGCAACCAACAGACAAATGAGTGCTAAAGTAGTATCATTGAATACAAACAAAATAAGAAGGCTATTGTTACCGCTGCAAAAGGAATTTTAGAAATAAAAATAACCAGTGAATTTTTTTAAAAAAATGGTAACTACATCAAATAAAACTAATAATATAAACTGATTATAACAAATAATACAATTAGTATTCAAAACTACTACAACAAATGTTTGGTACTAAAATAACATAAAACTAATATTTGAAACTTGATTCTGAATTTTAAAACAAAATCTATAAAAAATCAATGAGAGTTAGAATGTTTGATAATAAAATAAATATGAATGCAACATGTGAACTATTTATCAACTATAATTTCAAAATTAAGGAAAAAACAATTTTAATATTCATTATTCTTTGAAATGATGCTAAAAAAAATGATACTCAAAACCTGATATAAACAATACTAAGCACACCTGTACAATTTCATCAAATACAATATAAATTTGGTAAATAACTATCGAATAAAACCAAAATAACATTCAATTCAAATAAAAAGATAACATTTCTTCATTAACAATAAAAAAAAACAAATCAGACGTGTTGGTACTACCAAAAGAAGTCATAAATCATGAAGAAAAAACATATAGTAATAAACTTGATCACAATATTTAAAACAGGAAAATAACAAAATATAAGAAAAATGAATTAAAATGCTAATAAAAGAACAAGAAGAAGAAGAAAGAGCCTAAGGAAAAAAAACCGAACTTAAATTTGATGGATTTCTATCTAAAATCAAGAATGACAAATGTTCAAGATTAAGACAGAAAATTGGAGTTTGAAAGAGGCAATTGGAAAGGAGTAGAAAAAGAATGAGTGGCGCGACGAAAGAGATGCAGAGCAACAACGAGCTGAAAAATATAAAGGAAAAGCACAGTAATTATGGTTGTTTTAATTATTTTTTTAAACCCTTTTGTCCTTATGAATAAACATTTCATGGTTACTTCTTAGGCTTTGAAAAGTTATAAGGTTTGTCCTTTCCAATATTTTCCTATTAAAGAAATTAGAAGTAAAGTTTGCATCATTGTTTGCATGAGCTACATTGTAAGTTTACTTATTCTATTTTTCCATTTTTATAAAAGTGGAAAACAGTGAGAAGTCCAAACTTAAGAAAAGTTTTGGTGAAATGAATGAAAAGTTTAGAAATTGGCAAAAAGGACAAATGCTAGTGTAAGTGGAAAATGGATTGTGGGCCCCCTGAATTCCATGTTTAGTGAAGAAACAGACTTATGGCTAATTTTGAAACTTTCCATCCTTTTGGCCAATTTATTTGCAAGGTTCGTCCTTTAAAAGAAAATGCTCTTTATAAAATATGTTTTTATTGTTTTTTCTTGATGTATTTGATTGTCATGCCAATCAAACAAAGCTATGCTTGCAAATGATATTCTAGAAAATAAAAAGTTCAATTAAGATTTTCACAATAACATCAAATTATTTTTAGCGTTTATAATTCATAATAGCACATTAAGATTCACACTTACGAAATGTGCATGCAATTTGAATTTTTATTCAAACGAATAGATCAAAAAATTATATTCGATACATAGAATTAGGTGTATAAATGGGTCGGAGAAGACCAGATGGAGGTGTGCTCTAGTCCTTCCCTATAAGAGTTTCAGACGTACACGAACATGACAAGCATTAAGTTCAGACACTGTTCTACGATCCGAACAACAGACAGACAATGTTTAGACAATAGATAAACATCGAACATTTCGGATCGTACTTGACGGTGGTGTCTTATAAGAGAATCGTGCGAACATGGATCATACACCTTATAGCCTCGGACCGAGCCGGACAATGGACTATCCTGCCCGATATACAAACCTACATAAAATAAGAAATTATATACAAATCGTATGCGTAGCATGAATTCTTAGCGATTATTTCTGAGTTATCAAATATACAGATTAATATGATGTACATAGAATAAATTTTTAGCATGGAATGAAAAAGAGGGGGACATATCTTTTTCAACTGGCGGTTATATAATATAATGTTTAAATAACCTAACATACGAATTTACCTTGCAAATTAAATAAGTGCATTAATATAAGTTGGGTTAAATTTGTGACTAATATTTATTTCTTTTTTGATCATTGTAAACAGCATATAAGGATGCATTTGCAGCGAACGAAAACGGAGAATCTAAGCCTAACATTTGAGTGAATGAAAAAATGTTTTTGCATTAAGGATGAGGCACTTGAGCATGTTACTTAAACAAGATATTTAATTTACATTATATAATTTAATTTAATTATATTTAATTAAATTATAATTAATTAATTATTATTATTTTGTGAAATACATGTTCAATTAAAGTGAAAAAACAGTAAGCGTAAACTAATTATACAATACCAGCAAGTATAGTTCAAATGATGCAATCAATTAATGCAGCTCTACCGTAATAATTTCATCTCGTTTTGTATTAAGATTTTTTAACATTTAATTACATAAATGTCATTGTAATTGTTATCTGAGTTTTGAATGAGTATGTTATTATATTTTTGAAAACCATAAAGTCTTTTTTTTTCATACTACAAAGGTTTTCTCAATTGTCATGCTTGACTAATTAAAATTGAAAGTTTTTTTGACTGTTTGATTGATTAGTGTTTTCACAAAAATGAATAAGATGACATCTAATATTACAATATATGGTAAATAATCAAGTAAAAGTTAATATTTTGAATCAACTACATAATGGCCTCCAAAAGGATAGTGAGAGGAATGAGAGTTTCTACAATTTATAACAGAGTTAAAAAAATTAATATCATGTGCAGTACATGCTCAACCAATCGTAACATAAGTAAACTGTAAGTCAGATGTGCTAAAAAACTTTGCATCCTATATAAAGAATAACTCGATTTGCAAATAAATGTGTGATCATTATGTGTGCACTATCAATATCAACACCGTTTCTAAATAATGGATAGTACCATTTTTAAATTTTAATGTGATCAGAAATAGTATCAAACCGATAATTATTTGAGTTAATAACATATGTAGCAACTAGCAAGTAATTGTAGAACATCTAAAATAGCATGAAAATAAACTAACATTGTAATACATGGAATTTGAAATCTCTCTCTTATTTGTCGATTTGAAAGTTCCCCAAATATAGTATGCAACAACTGTTCTTTTAATATTGATTTCATCCATTATAACCATTTGGAAATTTTGTAGATTATCGCACAATGAGGGAATACAAAGCATTATCATTTCAAAATTTCGTTAGTATCATTTTAATGGTTATCTAATGTTTTAACGCATATCAAGCACATATAATCCAACATGTAAATTCAGATGATATCATTCGTTCTTCTACACGAATACGTTGATATAACAATCAAATTATGTGCATCTTTATAGTCGGGCCATGTTTTCAAATTGAACTCTGCTGTTGCAAGAGTAAACATACAAAC
This sequence comes from Allium sativum, assembly GCA_030737875.1. NCBI lineage: Eukaryota > Viridiplantae > Streptophyta > Magnoliopsida > Asparagales > Amaryllidaceae > Allium > Allium sativum. The sequence continues at coordinate 250,725,353 of CM060912.1, read as the reverse complement.
ATATATGAGAACAGAGATGGGTAATAGCACGAAGAAGACAAAAGAGTTAAGGTTGATTTATAGGTGGTTTGAGTTGGTAGTACATAATAAGTATGTGAACCAACAGCATAAATGATATCTTATATCATTTACATACCAATGGGCCTCAGCCCATAACCCTTATTATTTATATTTCTAGTCTGTACACTTTACATCTGTTATACTGATTGCCGCTGTATATAAATAGGTACAGTATACTTTGCTTTATTCATCAATTCAGTCTATTAAAACATTTTCAATAAAAGAAATAAAATCTTCCGCATTTCTCTTTTATGGTATCAGAGCCAAAGCCAAACAACATCATTACAAGAATTGTTTCTACATTAAGATAACCATTAAATCCATCCAACGAAAGTGAAGGAGGCATTGTCATCGCTTCTCAGAGTATTCTCATTGTCAAAGTCGAACCTTCCATTCACAAGTGTAGTTCTATTCTTACCTGTGTTCACTACCTCGCCAGAGATAGCCCAGGGCAATTACACAATCACCATCTTGGCTGCATTACTGATCATCGAATATGTGCCCTCATTTGATCATATTTTCATGTTTCTGGTTGCAGAGAAAGCTACTTTTAGCCTTCTTGCCATCCAAGAAACATTCTCTTATCCCGCAGTTGATAGAATCACTCTCTGGTTGCATAGAAGGACTTATTCAGTCTTCTTTCCATCCAAGAAACCTCTTCCAATCATCGTTTTTTTCCTGATCCGATCACTGTTCTTCTTGAAACATGGCTGGAGATAATAATGCATCAAGTTCAGCCACATCTAGAGTCGAAGCCAATAATGCAGCCACTAGTCCTATCACCCTCGTTAAGCCCAAAAGTAATGTCATCACCTCCCTCTCGATGAGGACAACTATATGATTTGGAAATATCAAGTCGAAACCGCATTGAGAGGGTATGGCCTTCAAGAATTCATCAGGGGTACAATCGTTGTTCCACCTGTAATGGTGATGGACAAAGATGGAAATTTAGTCAATAATCAAGATTATGTAATGTACCAAAAGCAAGATAGTTTACTGGCTTCTTGGTTAATTTCCTCTGTAAGTGCAAACCTATTATCTCAAATTGTTGGCAGTACCAAATCCTATGAAATTTGGAATGCTGTAGAAAGAATATTCGATGCTCAATCTGCGTCAAGAATTATGCATTACTCAAGCCAGTTACAGACTATCAAGAAAGATAATATGGCTATGAGTGAATATTTAACCAAGAATAAAACCATATGTGACAGATTAGGAGAAGCAGATCATAAAGTTTCAGAAAGCGAGCAAGTACTGTATATCACAGCCGGTTTAGACGATGAATATGAATCTGTAGTTACATTCATTGCATCACAAAGAGTGATACCTGATCTACAGTATGTATACTCTACACTACTTGCACACGAAGGAAGAATAGAATAGAAGAAATCATCATAAGCAGATTACTCAGTCAATTTTGCTGCCAAAAGCAAGAAAATACCAAGAAATAACACTGGACAAAGCAGCAATCAAGAAACAAATAATTATAGGAATAATCAGTCACAAAGGGGAAGAGGCAGAGGTCGATGAAATGGTAACAATTGTGTTAAGTGTCAAATATGTGAAAAATTTGGGCATGTGGCTAGTAGATGCTATTTCAGATTTAACTCTGAGTTTAATGTGGCAAGGCAAAATCAAATAAGTCAAAGCAGGCCAAGCATCGATATGACTCAATTGATCCAATAAAAGAGCAATGCAGACAACAACTGAGGACAAGCAAGCAGTGTTGACGACTCTAACAAATCAGATGACATCAGTTTAGATGAATGGTATCCCGACTCAAGGGCGACGAATCATGTGACCAACAACATGCAAAATTTAAATCTTGGAAACAAAAGCTACACAGGTACACAAGCTATACGTATGGGAAATGGTGAAACGATAAGTGTAAATCATATTGGTAATGGTTTTATTAACGGTAAGAGACAACTATATCTCAATAATTTATTAAGAGTTCCTAAAATAAAGAAAAGTTTACCTAGTGTCTCACAATTTGCCAGTGACAACCACGTGTACTTTGAGTTTCACCCAAAGTTTTGTGTAGTTAAGGATCTAATTGATAATAATGTATTGTTGCAAGGTAATATGGAAAATGGACTATATAAATTCAGCAAATCCAAGACCAGAAATTATGAATATCATGATCATTGTTATAATGCTGAATTTTATCGCTAAAAATAGTGGAAACTTGTTTGATATATATAGCATAGAAAACTTGGCCATCCCAATATTAAAACTGTAAAGAAGATATTGCATGATAATAAAATTTATGTTGAAAATTTACTTGATTCGTCCATATGTTCACACTGTCAAATAGGTGAAAGTCACAAATTGCCATTTATTGATTCTAAAACTGTATACAATAACCTTCTTGAGCTAGTTGCTGGGCCATCTCCAATTAATACTGATCAAGGCTACAGGTACTACTTATCTTTTGTTGACGCATATAGTAGGTATACTTGGATATTCTTTTCTAAAAGCAAAATTTGATGTATCCAACATGACAGTTCAGTTCGTTAAAAATGTTGAAAAATAGATCAATCACACTGTGAAATGCATACAGACTGACTGTGGGGATGAGTTTAAACCCTTAAAGAAATTCTTTGATGACAAAGGGATTACTCATCGAATAACCTATCCACATACATCTGAACAGAACGGTCTTGTGGAAAGAAAGCACAAAACATTGTAGACACTGGTTTAACATTGATGTCTCAAGCGTCTTTGCCTCTTAAATTTTGGGCAGAGGCGTTTGATACATAAGTATTTCTAATAAGTAAAATGCCTACAAAATAATTGACGGAAAATGTCCACATGAGAAATTGTTTGGAATTAAACCAGACTATTCAGCATTAAAAACATTTGGGTGTATGTGCTTTCCTTACCTTCGACCTTATAATCAACATAAACTCAGTCTTAGATCCACTCCTTGTATCTTTTTGGGTTATCCAAATAGCCAAAAAGTGTAAAAATATTTGAATAATAAAGGCAGGGTTTACATTTCTAGACATGTCATATTTAATGAGGTTATTTTTCCCTTCGTAGAAATGGAAATGAATACTACTAGCAAGATGGTCAAAACATTCAACAATTTAGAACCATCTATGGTGCTGAGTGACTGGGACAACTACAGACACAATTGGTGAACCAAGTGACTCACATATTGTTGCTAGCACCAAATCTGACTATAGCACAGATGATCAAAGTGATGATGTTGGAGAGTCAGATCAACATGAAATAGAAGATTTTAATAATGAAGCAAATATAGATGAATGCAGTGACAATAGTCAACATGGCCATAACAACAGTAGTAGTGCAAATGGAACAGGAAATACTGACAATAATCATACCAGAGGCAAAAACGTACATCATACGATGACTAGAGCTAAGTGTGGTGTTTTTAAGCCCAAAGCATACATAACATCTTTACACAACAGAGAGCCTAACTCCCATGAAAAAGCTATTAGTGATGTTAAATGGAGAAATGCCATGAATGAGGAAGATAATGCGCTGTTTAAAATGGAACATGGAGTCTGGTGAATCCACCCAAGCACAAAAACATTATAGGGTGCAACTGGACCTATAAACTGAAAAGAAATCTTGATGGCAACATATCAAAATATAAGGCTAGATTAGTGGCAAAGGGCTATTCACAGCAGTTTGGGTTTGATTTTAGTGAGACCTTTTCACCAGTTGTAAAGCACATGACCATCAGAATTATCATGACAATAACATTAAGTAAAGGGTGGAAGATCAGGCAACTTGATGTGTATAATGCATTTCTTAATGGCAAACTAAAGGAAGATGTTTATATGCAAAAACCCATAGGCTACAGTAAAAGCAGAAGAAAAGGGTTTGGTTTGCAAATTGCACAAAGCATTATATGGATTAAAGCAGATTTTTAGGGTCTGGCATAATAAACTTAAGATAACTTTTACAGGATTCGGCAACATGGCCAAGTCAGATTGTTCACTCTACAAAAAGGTCAAAGATAAAACATTTTCTTATGTTTTAGTCTATGTTGATGACATTCTCATCACTGGAAATAATAAGCAGGAAATTAACAGCATTGTTGACTATCTCAATAAAACATTCTTGATCAAAGATTTAGGAGCTGCAAACTACTTCTTATGCATTCAAGACAACTACTTATCAAATACAGAAATCATGTTATGCCAAAAGAAGTATATTACAGAAATTCTAGAGTGAGCCAACATGGATAAGGCAAAATCACTACCAACTCCAATGACTACTAATCTACAATTATCCAGAGTTAAAGGTGAAGCCGTAGAAAATGCTAAATTTTATAGAAGCATTGTCGGTGCACTTCAATACATGACTATAACGAGACCAGAGTTGTGCTACAGTGTAAACAGGGTATGTCAATTTATGCAAAACCCATTGAATGAGCATTGGAAGGCCGTTAAGCGTATACTAAGATATTTAGCCGGGACCCTAGATCATGGATTATTACTAAAAGCAGGAAAAATGTAAATTTACATGCTTACAGTGACGCTGATTGTGCATCAGGCCCAGATGATCATAGATCTACTTCTGGGTATTGCGTTTATCCCGGATCCAACCCTGTACCCTGGTGTTCGAAGAAACAGACCGCTGTATCACGTTCAAGTACCAAGGCAGGATACATATCTGTTGCCAGCACCACTGCCGAGCTGATGTGGGTCAACTATCTTTTTCGAGAGCTCAAAATCGATTTGAATCACAAACCAGTTATCTGGTGTGACAACCAGAGTGTCACTTCACTATCCGCCAATCCTATTCAACACTCGCGCACGAAACATATAGAAATTGATTCATATTTCGTACGCGAGCAAGTGACCAGAGGAAATGTAGAAGTTAGACAAGTTCCCTCCTACTTCCAGAGAGCAGATGTATTGACGAAGGCCCTTTCAACAAGAAATTTCCATCGTTTTAAAGAGGAAATTCGTGTAATTGGTGAGGAAGACGAGAAGGGGGCAAAAGGCGGAAACCCTAAACCTAGTTCAATTTGAGCGGGCGTAATAAGTATGTGAAGCAACAACATAAATGATATCTTATATCATTTACATTCTAATGGGCCTCAGCCCATGACCCTTATTATTTACATTTCTGGTCTATACACTTTACATCTGTTATACTGATTGCCGCTGTATATAAATAGACACAATATACTTTGCTTTATTCATCAATTCAGTCTGTTAAAACATTTTCAATAAAAGAAATAAAATCTTCCGCATTTCTCTTTTAGTACGTTGGTATTGACCAAGGCCAATGTTGTGGAGCAAACTATGATCAATAATGAGCATTGTTATTGATACTTCAGACTTGGTTAAGGGAGGTATGGTTGAAAACCAAATTTGATATGCATATACCTTTTTTCGTTTTTTCTCATTTTCGACGATAATTTATCAAATTTAAGAGTAAAACTCAATTACACTTCCATTGAATTTCGTCAATAAATACATTAGAGTCAAACCAAATTTCATTCACATCCTCCCTTGAACATTTTTGAAGTGCAAGTGACAACACCCTAAAATATTTCATTTAATATATACGGAAATTTGCTAGTTGCTACGTCAGCTACTCAGCTAGATGCTATGTCAGATAGAAACACGAAGAGGTATACAAGACAATAATAGACAACCCGAAACATATAAGGTTACCAGCAATGATTTGCATCCATTTTTTGTAGTTGGACTAATCCCATCTGGGACAATATCGACAAATGCACAAATCATTTATTTTGTCATGGCCTTCATAGATTGTAGTACAGATTCTATTAGAAGAGCAACCAGATATTAAAAGTGTTCTAGATGAAGCAAAAAAGTCATTGAACAGTGACCGCTTCAATTATGTATCGGCAATGGGAATCCTATTAAGAGCAATTTTCAATCCAGAAAGTCGCCATATGTATGTGGATTATATAAACCCCAACCCCATATATAGAACATTCAAAGTTGACTTGGCTCCTATTTCACATCATTTATTTTTCTAGAAATCAAAGTTTCCTTCTTCCTTTTTCATGTATATAAATAACCAATAGACGTATTGTCACTCATATAGCTTCTTACCATGTATATCCAAATGGCCTTCCACTCATACATCTTGCCATTATTGTTGCTTCTACTCTTTCCACTCAATATATCTTGTCAAAACATGAACCCAGGCACAACTTTAACTCCATCCACTAACTCCTCAGCTGTACTCTCCCCTTCAGGTGACTTCGCCTTCGGATTCCGAGCGCTTGATACCGATCCTACCCGCTTCCTACTCGCTGTCTACTACAACAAAATCAAGGCCAAAACTGTAATCTGGACCGCCAACGAAGGCACCTCTGTGTCGAACAATTCAAAGGCTTTGATGACTTCGAACGGCCTGCTGAACTTAAAAGACCCATCAAGTGCACATACATGGAGCGCGAGTGTCAGTAGAGCAAGCCATGGCTCTATGCTCGACAATGGAAATTTCGTGCTGTACTTCGGCTCCACTGTTATATGGCAGACGTTTGATCATCCAACTGATACCATATTGCCTGGTCAAATACTGAACCAAGGCACTACTATTTTCGCAAAACTCATGGACGACGATTATTCGAAAGGAAGATTTAAGTTTGTGATGCAGACGGATGGAAATCTGGTTCTGTACGAAGTGGGCTTTCCGACCACAACTGAAACTGACAGCTACTACTCTACTGCTACCCAAGACAATCCAGGAAAGACAAAGTTTGTGTTCAGTGAAACAGGAAGCATGTATGTTTTGTTCACTAATAATGGTTCTAGAGTGTCGGTGCTACCTCAACCTTCTATCACTGGAGAATTCTACTTGAGAGCAACTTTGGACCCAGATGGCGGTTTCAGGTAATATATATGTTTAGTATAAATTAGCATTGATGATCATAGAGTTCTAAAGAAATTAGCTAAATGTTTCAGGCAATATACATTTCCGAAGAGGGAACCAAGCACTGGAAGCTGGAGTGTGGCAGCAAACCTTGTTCAAGACTTATGCGGCCTAAATTTCAACCTTGGTAGTGGGATATGTGGCTTCAATAGCTACTGCACACAGTACGAAAGTGGGTTGACAAACTGTCAATGCCCCCCTCACTACACTTTCATAGATCAAAGCAGGAAATATAAGGGCTGCAAGCCAAATTATGTTCTGCAGCAATGTGAAGAAGGCAGCGGATCGGCTTATGGCTTTGAAGCCATTAAGAATCTGGATTGGCCGTTTTCTGATGCGGAAAGGCTGAGTCCGATAAGTGAAAGGCAGTGCCAAGATGAATGCTTGGATGACTGTTTTTGTTTGGTGGCCATATACAAGGATGATGGAACTTGCTGGAAGAAGAAGTTCCCACTTTCTAATGGGAAGCTGGAACAATCGGTGGATAGAGTGGCTTTTATTAAGTATAAAAAATGAATGTCTCTATGCTGGAAAACATAAAGGACGATGCGCACAATATTTTAAATGTATATGTTTATGTAAAATGATGTTTGTAATTTATGTACGCAATAAAATTTTGAACTTGAGTTCTAAAAGGTCTGGAAAGCTCGAGAGAAATGGCGACGGAAAAGTTTTCCACTCCAATATCTCGAGCAAGGGAAGCTTTAGTCCTTGATTCGGATCATAGATCTGCATTTCCTCCTGATTTCAGATCATCTAAACAACATGCAGACCGTAATCCTTCTTCGTCTCAAGGTTTGTTTCGCTCTCCAGATCTGAATTCCAACCTTGAATTTCCAGGTTTAAAGTCGAAAAATCAGGCAAGTTCTTCCAATGTTTATAAATTGCAAACTAAATCATGGCTAGAAGCGGTTAAGGAAAATAATGTTATGTCAAAATTACGCGAATGCGAAAACGCAATAAATATGATAGATTTACCAATTGAACACCAATCTAATCTGATAGCAATTATTCTATTACATCAACAAAATAGTAAATAACTATAGAAGAGAAACAAAGAGACATAATATTTATACTGGTTCCACTATCCTCGAGATAGTGTACGTCCAGTCCAACCGAGAGAGATTTTATTCCACATGAGAGAATTACAAGAGATTACAAAATAAGAGTTTATATATCCAAACCTCAATCAAGTTTAACAAGAAGAGACACCATTGGGGATCACTAGCTCCAGGTCAGGATGGATTTACACTAAAGTCTACCCCTCAATATATAGTCAGTGCAAATCTATGTGAGTCATCAATTAAATTACCAACATATGGTAATAATATAATGGAGACAAATTACCATATCAACAAATGTGCAAACACAGGAAGTAAATCAATCCGTTTCTTTAGCATAGATGGAAGAAATTAATCCCTTCATTTATTTCTCTACCACATCATCAAATGCAATCAATGCATTCCCATTATAAAAATATTTACTTTCCATTGTTTGCAAATTTGTTCCAATCAATTTATGATTTTGTATCACCAAATTTAACACTCCAACTTGATGCAAAATCACATATCTCCAGCACCCCACCTTGAGTCAAATTCTTTCTCATCATAAAACTCTTCAACAGAATTCCACCTTCAATCAAAATCTCACAACGAGATACACCAAAAAATGAATATTTACCAAATGAGTTCCAGCAAAGCCACCCTCCATCACACAATTATTAACGAGCTCAGACTACGTCCTCGCCTGCCAACAAAATGTTGTAAATATCCAAAATTAAAAAAAAAGGCAGATTCCAAAGTAATCTCAACACCAACAAGACTAAAAAATTATTCTCTCAATTAAAACCAACCTCGATTTCAGGGCAATGACATACACCCAGTCAATTTGAAAGGACTACGACCATACCTCAATTACAAACACAACCCACCGCCTGCAAAAGATGCATCTACCACCTGAGCTGCACCGTGCATCAACCAACGGTCTAAAAAAATGCTTGCAATACCACAAGATCTCCATCGTCTTTGTGGATTTCAAAGCTCGACATCCGTCTTCCATTTAATATGATCTCTTCATCTCCGGGGTCCCTCGATCATCATCAACATCTATACCCTTGTCGATACCATGATCCTCCACCTTAGGACCATAAGCAGTAACCATATAAACCTCTCCACCTTGCTGTGGACTAGGTTCTTCAACCGTCACCCGCCTTCTTCTTCGTCTTCTTCCATCTTCCCTTATCCATATCAGAGGGCTTCTTCACAATAAACTCCATATCACGTCAAAGTTCCTAGATTGGAATGCTCTTCACTCTCGACATAATCTCCTCCACCAAAATCTTCTTTTCTCCAAAATAGTAATAGCATAATCACCACTGAATCTACCAACCATTGTAGAAATAATTGATGTACAATTTAAAACAAATCGCCTCGCTCCAATACCAATCTGTTATGCAAAAATTGCGCGAATGCGAAAGTACAATAAATAGGATCTAGATTTGCCAGTCGAATACCAATCTGATCTGATAGCAATTATTCTATTACTTCAACAAAATAGTAAATAACTATAGCAGAGAAACAAAGAGACACAATATTTATACTGGTTCCACTATCCTCGAGATAGTGTACGTCCAGTCCAACAGAGAGAGATTTTATTTCACATGAGAGAATTACAAGAGATTACAAAGTAAGAGTTTACATATCCAAACCTCAATCAGGTTTAACAAGAAGAGACACCATTGGGGATCACTGGCTCCAGGCCAAGATGGGTTTACACTAAATTCTACCCCTCAATATATAGCCAGTGCAAATCTATGCGAGTCATCAATTAAATTACCAACACATGGTAATAATATAATGGAGGCAAATTACCATAACAACAAATGTGAACATAGGAAGTAAATCAATCCGTTTTTTTAACATAGATGGAAGAAATTAATCCCTTCATTTATTTCTCTACCACCTCATCAAATGCAATCAATGCATTCCCATTATAAAAATATTTACTTTTCATTTTTTGCAAATTTGCTCCAATCAGTTTGTGATTTTGTATCACCAAATTCAACAAATAATTTGTATCATGATGCTATTAAGCTTAATTATTATGAGCTAGATATATGATATAATCTTAGAATAGCTGTTATTAGCGAAAATCTTGTCAAATTAGCAAGGGAAAAATGGTCGAATGCTATAATTTTTTACGTATATGGTCGAAAACCTTACTACAATTATATAAGAGAATATATTGACAGAAATTGGGGATTGAAAGGAAGTTATAGATTATATTCTAGAGACAATGGAATTTTTTATAATTAAGTGCGATTTGAGTGAAGATTGTGAAAAAATTCTAGCCTCTGGACCACATTTTTATAACAAAAGACTAGTTTTTATGAAGAAGTATGTTCCTGGAATGAAATTATCAAAAGAATATTTAAATACCATCCCTATTTGGATAAGTTTCCCTAATTTAGACCTAGATTTCTGGACAGTAGAAGCAATAAGCAGGATTGCTTCAATTTTAGGTCAACCTATAAAGTTAGATACTGTCATAGAGGATGTATCTCGAATTTCTTTTGCTAGAGTTCTATTTGAGATTAACATAAATTTAAATTTCCCTGATATGGTTCCAGTTCAGTACTTCAATGGGGATTTAGTTTGGCAAAAAGTTCTTTACGAATGGGTTCCCTCTTTATGTTCGAATTGTAAGGTGTTTGGCCATTCTAATGAGATATGTAGATCAAATTCAGTCTGGATTCCCAAAAAACAATCAAATATTGACACTGGTATGGAGATAGATATGGCTGCTGATAAAACTGAACACTTGAATGTAGACATTGAGAACCATAATCTAGAAAAGCAGGATAAACATATGAATGAAAAAGTAAGGGAAACTGAGTTAACTCATGGCGATTATATTTATAAGAATTGCGAGGTTAGATATCCACAGCAAGTAAATGCTTCAAGTCAGGTGGTGGGAAATCTTTCAGAAGTTGATAAGAACTGTGAAAAAGATAAAGATATAGCAATGATATCCATTGTAACTGGAAAGTCTGATGATAAGATATTCAGGAAAAATGAAGAAGGACAACATATAACATATGTTAAAGAGAACAGTAATCAAGATGAAAGAATTAATACAGTTAGTATGGATGATATAGTAGATGGTAGTAAAGTTAATAATAGTGAAGATGATGCAGGGAAAAATATGTGTATGGATGAATCTGAATTACGTAAAGATGCTCTTATGAACGACTCCGACAGTTCTTGCAGCTCCTATGGTTCTACAGATAATTTCAAAAAGAGAACAATTTTTAAATCCAGAAAATACAAAGATATTAATAAGCTTGTTAGTGATGAACCCTTGTAGAGGAAAACCCAGAGTGAGATAAACTTATGAAGCAAATCCAATCTCGATCCAAAGCAAGAAAAGTTAAAGGAGGAGGAAGAAAGTGCTAGTCTGATGCTTAGTTGGCTAGGGGGTTGTTTTTAATGGGGTTTGGATGTTTTCTCTCTGCTTTTGAGGACTTGAAGCTGCTGTAGAGGATTTTGTATGTTTTTATGTTGCAAGAGGATCTTGGGTCTGTGCATGGTTTCTTATGCAGTGCTTGTGTCTGTTTGTGGGTATTTGTTGTGTGTTTCATGTGTTAGTTCTGGAGTTTTGTAAGTGTTGTTTGTCTCTGAGAAGCTTGGCTGTTTTCTTGTTTTTTGTATAGTTTTTGTTTGTCGTAAGGTTTTATTCTTGCCAAGCTTCTCCTGTACAGAGCCGGCCCAAGGGTAACAATGCCCTAGACGAACTGTTTATTCTTTCATTTTTGATGCCCCATTTTTTTAAAAAAAATAAATCAAACACATTTTTCATAACAAAATTTAAATAGATCACAAAACATTGTTTAACTAGTCATTTCGATAGCATCTAAACAAAAATCTAATATAATATCATAACAAATTAATACGCACTAACGGAAGCAACTTCTTCGTGCATTCTTCGAAGCAAACTCGTCTATTATCTCGTCATAACTGAGCTTATCCAAATACTCATTTTCAATTGAAATAATTGCTAATCCACTTAATCTCTCTTGTGACATAGTGGTTCGAAGATACGTTTTTATCAACTTCAATTTTGAAAAACTTCTTTCCGCTGAAGCAACTGTGACTGGAATAGTTAACAGAATTCGATAAGCAATCCAAGCATTTAAAAATCCACTAACATCACGATAAGATTTCAAGAAATTAAGAATATCAATTGATCTAGTTATCTTCGATGGTAGAATTCTTTTTAATTGTCGAAGCTCAAAGAATAACTCTTTACCACAAATATCTTGTTCTTCATTGTGTTCCAAAAAACCTTCTAATTTCATGCAATTTTGCTTCAATTCTTCATCATCCATATTTTTGAATCTTAAGTTTAACAAAAAGCCAAAAGTTTCTTCATAAAGCTTGAATTGCTCAAATCGATCTTTAAGTGAAGTCAAAGCTTGGTCTATTATGTGAAGAAAATAGGAAACTCTAAAATTTTCATCAAGAGATTGTCGATTATCATTCTCAACCATATCTTCATCAAATTGTTTTTTTCTTCGCACGACTCTCTTTTCAAGAAACTTTGGATCAATTCCAACTTCATCTGCAATTTCTTTTGCCTCCTTCATCATGATTTCAAATCCTTCTTCTCTAAATTTTTCAAAAAATTCTAAAAGCCCTTCAATTTTTGTAATTGCATCTTCAATATCAATCTCCTCCCGTTGAAGTATTTTGCTTACTAGATTAATGTTTTCTAATATTGTGTACCAAATACACAAACTAATTAAGAACTTGAAATTCTCCAATGCATTTTGGCACAATCCTTTAGCCTCCATCATAACAGCATCATCTTTCGAATTATTTGCAATATCAATTAAAGCATCCCTTAGCTCAGAAGTTTGAATTCTTATTGCTTTAACACTTTCAATGTGGCTTTCCCAACGAGTTGCTGATAATGGTTTGGGAGTCAAACCCTTCACATAGCTTCGAAGTATTTCCCATCGTTGAATTGAACTAGAAACAGTGTATAAATTTTTTGCACATATGCAAAAAAATTTCTAGCTTTCGTACATGATTTTGCCATATCACATAGAGCAACGTTAAGGCTATGACACCCGCATGAGATGTAGAAAGCTCTAGGATTGACATCAAGTAATCTTTTTTGTACACCTTGATGTTTACCTACACATGATTTAATTAAAGATATCATATTATAATTGATAATCAATAATCCGAATCGAACATAAGATAAATTTTAATTTAAAATGATACCTTTCATGTTTGAACCATTATCGTATCCTTGACCTCTCACGTCATTAATATTAAGTTTGAGATCAACCAAAATATTTTCAAGTTCTTTAAAAAGGCCAAATCCGGATGTATCATCAACCGTAATGAAACCAAGAAAATATTCTTCCACTTTGATATCATTTGCATCATCAACATTCACGGCTCTAATGACAATGGACATTTGCTCTTTATGGCTCAAATCAGGAGTACAATCAAGGATAACAGAGAAGTACTTTGCTTTCTTTATTTTCATAAGCATTGTCGCTTTGATCTTATCAGCCAACAAACTTATTAATTCATTTTGAATTTTATGGCTAAGATAATGATTATTAATTTCATTATTCTTCACCCGTCTAAGATGTTCTTCCATAATTGGATCAAATTCAGCTATGAATTCAATAAGCTGACAAAAAAGTCCATTATTCTTCTCATAAATCTTTTCGTTTGATCCACGAAATGGTAAGTTATTCCTAGAAAGTGTTTTGACAACACCAATTATCCGCACAAGTACTTTTTTCCAATGTAGTTTCTCTTGATCAATTTGAGCTTCCATAGCTTTATCAATTGTCGCTTTCTGTTGAAGTCCTTTATGCAAATCGACCCATTTAATAACATTTACGTTGTGCAATGGGTTACTTTCATGCTCTCTTAGCTTAGTGGATAAATTTTGCCAATCGTCAATCCCTTCATCGGCCAGTTTGGATGTTTTTTGTGTGTTCTTAAATAGCTTGCAACAGAAGCAATAAACTTTATTGCACTCATTTGAATACACAAGCCACTTTCGTTCATGTTCTTCTACACGTGGATATCCACCAATATAATATTTAGAAGTAAAGTGTCTGCCATTAACTTTATTTCTTGGAAAATCATCATTTTCTTTTAGAATTTTGATGGGACCACGTTGAATTAGCATAATTCGTTTTGCGTCGGTAATTTTTCCCCATAAACCTGGATCATAATTTATATCAACATCCTTCTCAAGATCAAGTGTAGCTATATCATCAACACCTTCATCAATAGCACCAACATTCACATCATTCGTCTCCTCCATATGTTGGTCTTCGATCTCTACTTCAACAATTTCATTTATAGGCTCTTTGTCTTCATGAATATCGATATTAAAATCATTTTTCTCATTCTCCAATGTAGCTTCTTCATCTTGACTTGAATTTGAAGTTTGAGATCTTTTATTCCTTGCTTCAAATAATTTCGAAATAGAACCGACCAACAATTTTGCTTCATCGTCTTTACGTTGCTTTCTCTTCCTATTTTGAAATCCGGAAGGCTGTTTTCGATTCCTATATGAATTTTTAATTGACCATAATATTGTTAATGTATAAATACTAGCATTATACATTTACAAGATTTATAAATTTCTATTTTTCATAAAGCATAACTTACAAATTTTAATTGATTAATTGTGTGTACGACAGTTTCGCAAAATTAACAATATAATTATTGTTTAATGAACAATAAGTTATGTAATCAATGTATATTTATTAAATAAAAAAATAATTTGTAAAACGCAGATAATTAAATCAACAATGATAAATGAATTTGTCTATTTTGCAATCAATAATAAACTTTTAATTATAAGTTTAAAGCCTTACATTTTTTGGTCTTCAAAACTTGAATCTTTCTCCTTCAGCAAAAAATGTGCTTGCCTGTTTACTAAAAAAAAAAAAAGTGAACCGTTGAATCAAAATCAAAAGACTACAAGCAGCAGAAAAAAAAAAAAAGTATTTGTGATGGAATAAGTCCACCATAAAAGAGAACTCTAAAATGCAAAGAACACCACAGTACGACGCCATTCCCCTTTTTCATTAAGAAATGTGATTATCCTCCTTCACATTGTGTATTAAACAATGTATTGCGGTTCAACCAGTTCAATGACAATACAGTTCAGAATTCAGATATATTATCATATTGGGGGCATTATTTTCTCATAACTATTGCCAGCATCAGCATGAAAACTTATGTTTGTAATTAGTTGAAACTTGAAACAAGACGTTACATTATAATTACTTTGTGTTTGTCCGTATAGAAGAGAAATAATGCCTCATTAACTGGAATTGACACCGTCTTCAACTCAGAATACTGGATTTATTCAAAGCTATTGGGCAAGTGTTAGGCGTGACATTAATAATTGCTGATAAGGGGGCACAATCAATACATCAGATGGTTTTAATTTTCAACTCAGAATACTTATTTTTATCTCCTTTGATTTTTTTTTTCAGAGCCATTTCAACCAAAATTTATCATCAGATATTTTTTTTTTGCCTTGCTTCTGATGTAATTCCCCCTCCCCTTCGAATTACTTCAACAAGATTTTAAGGAAAAGTTAAATTAGGGCTATACGCCTATTACCTTAATCGGACCAATCGGTGGATCCTTGAACTGAATCCGAGAATCGTGCAATCAGATCGCGAGATGGCGGAGAGCACTAGCTGCGGCGAGAGGGGAGGGCAGTGACTGACGGCGACCGCGAGCTCGAGGCGAGTGGATGGAGAAAATCGATCGCGAGATGAGAAATTGAGAAGAAGCCGTAATTTTTTGATGCCCCGTCGCTCCTTGATGTCCTAGACAAATGCCTAGGTTGCATGGGCTTTGGGCCGCCTCTGCTCCTGTATGTACCTTTCTTTATGTAAATATGAAGTACCCTGTTTTTTTTCTAAAAAAAAAAAAAAAAAAAAAAAAGAACTTGTCAATAATCTGTTTTATCATTGTTTTATATATAAAAAAAAGCCGATGTTTTTGGTCTCAACGTGCAATAAACTTTTTAATCATTTTATGTAACTCTATCAAAAATGAAACCGTCTCAAAATGTTGTAGTCCAAAAATTTTCTGTCTACGCCCATGTAGCAAATATGGAAGAAGTCAATGGTAAAAATACTAGGCTATGGATTCTTGCTCAACTTTGAATCGTTGCCATTCTTGGCATGTCAAGCCTCTGGGTGACTGAGTCTTTGGCATGAAAGAAATAAACAACCAGTCAATAACTTTGGACTGGCTCAATATATGCCAAGCAGATTGCGGACCACTTCTTCATGGGATTACATAGAACACTGCAGCTCTTACTACCCTGCCTTCCCTCTTGCTTGGTATCCAGCTTAAAGATTAGAAGAGACTTGCCTTCTGCTCATGCTTTTTAGGTTTATTATTCGTTTAGGCGACCGTTTGATGTTGCAGTAATTTGGTATCCACTTACACTTTAGATGGGTCTTAAAAATTGGAAAACAAGCCCCTTTTTTTCCTTGGAGATTATCTTATTAATAAGAACAGGATATCTCCAAGTAATTAGCCAGTACAGAACCCCTCACAACTGATTTCTATTTTTTTTTTATGATGCTAATTTGCATCAGCGGATTTCTTAAAACACAAAAATAGTTTATCACTGCCCGTAAAAGATTTTGGTAATTATACTACAATCTTTAACAGAGTTTGGTTTATATTGTGTTCTTTGGTTTGAGTTTTAAATATTAACTACAAAGAATAAGAAGAGTTAAAGGGACAACTGAACGATTAGAAAAGCGATTGAAGAAAGGATGGAGGGACTGAAAAAACGATGAAATAATGAGTTGTCTATCATTCTTTCCACTACACCATAACAGTTATTTCATAACACTTAATTTTTCTGATTGTCAATGGTTATTTGCCGTGTAGGCTGATCACAGTAATAAGCCTTGCTAAGAAAAACATTATATCAAAAATAGACGTATGCACTTATTTTATTGCCAACGTATAATTAGCATTGGACATAAATCGCTTTTTCGTTGGTCACAGGTTTGAACTTCTCCGTTATAGAAATAAAG
Source organism: Allium sativum (assembly GCA_030737875.1). Lineage (NCBI taxonomy): Eukaryota > Viridiplantae > Streptophyta > Magnoliopsida > Asparagales > Amaryllidaceae > Allium > Allium sativum. The sequence continues at coordinate 250,708,279 of CM060912.1, read as the reverse complement.
TCATAATTTTTTGGCATATACGAATATGATCTTTGGTAAATGATTTTTTAAATGTACTTTGGATCTGAAATTACTGTAGGTGGTTTTAAGTATATAACAGATAATTTTTTATTTGTAGATTAGATTTTGTTTTCAGTTGTAGCTGTTAATTGTTAATGTGTATGTAATGTGCACAAGTTAATGTAACCTTCAATGTTTATTCACTGTTATTCCTTCATGAATTTCAGTTTATTTGTAGAATTCAATAATTCACCAGACAAATTTCCTCGAATATCAAGGGCAGGAAAAGATTGTAATCCAAACGTTACAGTGACTTTGTTTGGCTACGTGATAGGCTTGCTGAGAAGTACAAAAGGAGTATTCATTCCTTCTATACAAGAGAAGAACGATGTAGGTAGCAATTTTCCGTGCATATTAAATGTGAGCTCATTAGGAATCAACCTATAGCCAATTTTTCTGATCGTTTATGTTTCCTAATTCCAATAAAAGAGTACAACCTGGCAATTACAAATGATTGTAACATTCATTTGTGTAATTTCTTGTGAGAAGTTAAGTGTTTCCTTTGATCATTAACTTTGTTGTCATGCTCATGGTATCTTTATGCGACTTGGAAAAATTTAGATTCAATGCCGAATTTATCGAGATGAGAAGACAAGCACTGTACATATTTATAAATCAACTAACTTCTCACCCTGAACTAAAGCAAAGTGAGGATTTACTGATATTTCTGGTGGACGATGAAAAGGTAATATTCGTACCGTTTTTTACAGAGTTTCTAAAAACTAGCTTATGTGTTTATTTGTATTTGGTTACAAACTATGTCAGAAAATCAAGGTTACAAATAAAATAATTCATATCTAAGTTCTTATTCAACTGTTTATGATAGTAGCTATTATGGTTTAATATCTTTTTTTATCATCAATATTAAAAATTTGTTCACAATTATTTGGTCTGACCATAAACTTCCCGAAATACCCTCGTATATTTTGATGAGGTTATGAGTTCGAACCTCAATAATTATAATAGTTAATGGTTATTTTAGATTTAATCATGCAAATAAGGCCATGTGATCAAAATTTCATTTCCAATAAAAACTTCTATACTTTATTGTCTATGCACATGCATACATATTGGCCACTAGCTAGCTGTCATCTATTTTGTAATTATGGCAAAGAATTCATCTGTGCAAATAAACTAGATACGTTTCTTATATTAAGCGTGAACTTCATATTCTAAAAGGAGCGTTTTTCGTGATATATATGCGTCATTCGCATTTTTATGAGGATGAAACCTCAAAATTTAAAAGAGCAAATCAAACGCTACCTAAACCTTTTATCTTAAATGACATGTGCCAAACTATAATGCAAACTATGTCATTTATATATTGATTTAGAAAGCATGCTGGGAAAGCTGGCTGCATTTGATCCTTACACCCTCCCCCCTCCTCCCGCCTCCCGCCTTCTCCAAACCCCCTCATTTTTTCCTTGTTAATACACATGTTTAGACCATCACATCTAAAATCTTTCCAAATTTGAACTACTTGATGATCCTTGTAACACCCTAATTTTTTTAACATTACCCACACGAGGATTTTATTAAGAAATATGAATCGTATAAACATAATATAACATCACAGAGGCTAAAATTCATAAGATGGCATAATAAAAACATAGTGGAACCTAAAATTTTACTTAAAGCAGAATAAAAAATGCTATTACATCTTAGATCATAAAAACCACAGCTATCTCATAAAAACAACATAATCAAAGTACCATAAAAATAACCCATATCAACAACAAGTACAAAAAATAAGTCAAACATGAAAAGGTACATGTAAAAGCAGAGAACATGACAAGTGAGAATCTCCAATGGGTCAAGTTAGGCCAAATCTTATCAGCTACTGGATCCTTCAACCCGAGCACCAGAGCAGGAGGGGGGGGGGGGGGGGAGGAGGAAAAAAAAACTAGTCAGATATAAAACCTGATGAGCTCCGTAAATACTAGCATGCGTGATAAAAGAGGAAAACTAAACAGAATAATAATCTGAAGCTCAATACAGTAAATAAGAACAAGAAGATATTTAAGGCTGCTATAGTTGATTGTTAGATCATTTGATCTCTGCACCATTTGCTGCAATCTCATAATTAGGATATAACCTAATTCTATCCATCGATCGGCTCATAAACCACAATTGTGATAACCTATGATGACTATGGCCTCAGGTTTATCAGACTCGATCCATCAACTCTAAGGACATAGTGTAAATCACTGGCATCACAACGTCTTGTCTTCCCTACTCAGTGCAATGCACGCTCACTATCCCGTCGGAATGCGCTCGTACCCAACTTGTTTGGACCCCTTACTACCTAGTACAGCATAAGCATGCCTTCGCCTCCTCGTGTGACCACGGTGCAGTGTGATAAAAATAAATACTAACCGATACAGATCCCCGACCAAAAATGCAATTTGACATAAGTCATCCTAAACTTAGTCTCCAATTTAATTTTCTATGTCAAGGCCACCATAGAATTATTGTTGATTGCCTAGCCACCCTAGACACCAATGGAATTGTCAACAAACACCTAGGTCAATATAAATTAATTATTTTAATTTGACGTCTTATTTTCTCTAATCAGCCTACCCCTGTTGCCAGAACGGACCACTACCATTAGCCCTTTATTTAACCTAATCAGCCATCGTAGACGGATCATACTCCTACTACATATTTTTTTTATAACAACCACTTATTTTCCCTATCAGCTTATGCTACCGGAATGCACCTCTACTACTCATGCTTATTAATTTTTTTTATTTTAAACTTAACGTCAATCTTAAATTTATTAATAAACCTACTCTCTTCATGTAACATTACATACTATAGGCTGCATGTAAACTTCAATTTACAGGTTGTCTATAAACATCAATCTTATTTAATTTCATTGTACAACCCAACCCCCGCTTTTTTTAGCGTATATCCAAATGCCATTTATTCAGTTTTACAATTCATTTTTTTCTTTATTGCATAACTCCAGTTAGCCCAATTTATCCTTTTTAAACATAATTCATATTTTATCCCAAATGTGATTTATTATCAATTTCATAATTTTACCCCAAACTATGAATAAACAAAAAGGAATAATGGTTTAGGCTCTTGGAGGCATAAACTCAACGCAAAATTAGAAAGGACAACAACCTAAGCTCTTGCATGACATAGTCTCAGATAAATAAGAACATATCCGAAATAAAATAGGGTTGAATCTGAACTACAATAAAATTATGTACGAAGAAAAGTGATAAAGACGAACTGAATTAAATTACAATAATAGAATAGATGACTGAAAATAGGCAGAAGAAGGTATATAAGTAATAATCAAATTTACATAGATGATTGATAGAAAAAAAATGAAATCTGAAGAAATCTAACACTATTATAATGTCAAAATAAACCTCAGTTTTACACTGAATCTTGTAATTATTGAAAGTACTCACAATTTTAAGCAAATCCTAAATAAGCGCTAGTAGGTTTCGATATATAAATATTCTGCAAAAATATGTGCAAACTCTAGCCTCGGAATTCCACTAAATATCCAAGGAGAAAGTTGTGTAAGATGGAAGCAAAGAATAAAATAAGGAGAAATAGGTTTAGATTTGGAGCCATATTTATAATAAAGCTAAGGCATTTAGGATCGTTTGATTATAGGTTTAGAATTAGGTTCATGAGATCAAAAGAACTCTACAGAAAAACACACCCGAAGTCACTCGATTGGCACTAGAAACGCGCGCACCAAGTTGCACACGATGCCTAGATGGGTCGACCCCGGGCTAACCAAGCTAAAGGCTAGGTCGCCCCTGCTGATCGTGATTTGCAACTTAATTAATTTCTAATTTATCCGTTGTTTAATCCCATTTCCAATTTCAAACTTCTTTCTTTCGTATCTCTTCTTTTTAAGTCTGATTTCAGCAAATCGAAAAGTCTATCTTAGCTAGAATTTTGTAATGAACCCAATGGCGCAACCCTCATGCCTATTTCTCAATATATTTTTGATTAATGTTAATTTTATTAATCTTTTGATTTAATTGTTTTATTGAAGTTTTGGGTTGTTACATTCTCTCCTCCTTTAATAATTTTGTCCCCGAAATCTCCAAGGCTAGAAAAATGTCATAAATGTTATCACACCATTTTCTATATCCATCTACTCATCCACCAATCACAGGCATCCATTGCCCTTAGGGTTTCTAGTGCTTTTCATGAACATATACAATAGTGTAGTGTGTATGTCCATATCTAATGCAAGAAATTGGTGGTCCACTAATTCATTCGACTTCATTTTATGCAAATTAATGTCGGTGTCACGCGTCCAAAATGTATGCAAGAGAATCCTAATGGTACATAAAATATATATTCGTGCTACAAGCACCATAAAAAATGCAACATCTATGTGATAATCACCTATTTTCATCCATAAATTAAAAGCGAATTAAAAGTGCACACACATCCATATGAAATTATATTAGTGTCCTGGTTGTTGATCACTAATTAGTGCCTAGTGTGTGTATATGCATCCACTAGCAAACACTTACATCCACATGAATCCATTAAACATATCATGTCCTAATAACATGTTTAAACCATGTCCTTCCATCCATAGGCTTTCCTAAGATACACTAATTCCAATGATAGAAAATGGATAAGGTTTAAATTCAAAATTAGGAAAGGATTGAGAGCACACTATGAAAAAGGAATGGACAAGATGCGTAAATCCTCTCCTATGGTTCCGATGTTACTTTATTGCTATCCTCTCCCCACTGAAACTTAACGAGCCTAATCTCCCTATTCTTTAACCTCTTTATTTCAGAATCCAAAATCCATGTTGGTACTCATCTGATAGAAGCCTGCTTCTCGACCTCAACCTTCTCTAAAGTACTCGGCTTCACTGCTACCGCAGAATCATGTAGGCATTTCCTCAATTGCGAGACATGGAATACATCATGAACCCCTGACAGCCCCTCTGGTAGTTAAACCCTATTGGCCATTTGGCATGTCCTCTTTACTATCGGAAATGGCCCAACATACCTCGATGCTAATTTCCTAATTGAACCAAACGACACCACGTTCCTAAGGGGAGGTACTTTAATGAAAACCATGTCCAATTTGTAAGGTAGGGGTCGGGTATGGTCTCCGTACTTGGCTATCTTTCCTCTTATTTGTTTCACGAATGTGACTTGTTGAACAGGAAAATGAATATGACCCATCGTATTTTCATACGAACATGGACTATGCAAATTGGAACAAAAGGACGTACTTACAGGACATTTGGACATATGCTTGAATATACGACTCCTGGTCCCAATATCCGGTCTTGAAGCTGATAGAACTTCATGACCATCAATCCAAAGGTTATGAGATGGTCAACATGAGATGGTCAACAATGACGGTCACACTGACTGAAATATGAATCTCATCATTGGTTATAGCTAAATTTCTGAATTACATGCGCATGTACGAAACTGTACACATTTCATGAGTGTAAATGAGCATAGGGGGTACATCTCAATCGTGCTAACCACAATTATTTTTCGAGTTTCATAGCTAATGGATTTAAGACGCTCCAATCGTATTAACACCATTGGAGCTGAGGGAAATGTAGACACTTCTACTCATGATGGTTTTGATTCTGAATCGATACAACATTTCTGAAATGATCTCTCTAACTCGCTAGGTTGGATCAACCCGAAAGGCCACTAGAAATTCGTAGGGCCTTCAAGTGGTTGGGGAAGCAATTATAGAAGTTATTCCTCTAGATCTAGATACATAGAAGGAGTAGCAATATTAGATGATCTGATCGACTCAATAGCATTGAGGATTGATGAGCCGATGTTAAGGAGAATTTGTTCTAAACAACATATTCTGTCCAACTAAGACTGGGTCCCAAGACTTGAAGATAAGGCTCATATACCCATAAATGAATACATCGCTTGTAACAGATACGCATGCTCATTTGGATGCATCCCACCATTTAAACCATTCACTTGTAAGATTATGTATTACATGAGGTTGGCTCCCACGTGGCTACGGTCGAATAACTATGTAATCTTACTAGGAACATATGTGATTTTCTTGGAGAACATATCCTACGAGTCGTCAGGGGAAGACATCTGATATATCTTTACTTTCAAGTGATGGAAGGTAGAGTCAACTTTGACCTTTCTAGATGCTTTACCTAGCATTATATTATTATCATGGCGTAGAATAAGCTTAGTAATTTCGAACACAATTGCTTATACGTATTTTGTCGGTTTTTGAGGCATTGGAATAAAGGATATAAATTATGTATTAACTTACTTGGATACTTCCACATTACTCAACTCATGAACTCTAGACTAATGTGATGTTTTGAATTGTGCAGGCATTCCTCCATGGCCTATTAGATAAGAATTTGTTTATGCTGTGGAGACTCAAAAGGCCACTTATGTGAAGTTTCGATATGTAAAGTTTTTATTCTCTAGTGACCTCCTCCTTACATGAGGTTATTGGACGACGATAGTGTGATCGATTGTTATGGTGGTGAGGAAGAGGAGATCGGAAATAGAAGCAAATTGAGTGAGAAAATTTGTAAGGTAGAGGTCGGGTATGGTCTCCGTACTTGGCTATCTTTCCTCTTATTTGTTACACGAACGTGACTTGTTGAACATGCAAATGAATATGACCCATCGTATTTTCATATGTACATGGACTACGCAAATTGGAACAAAGGACATACTTACAAGTGAATGGATTAAGAAAAAATATATCAAAATTAGACCGATGCACTTATTTTATTGCCAACATATCTTAGCATTGGACAATCGAAAATGCAATCAGGGCAAAAAAGTAAAATGGCATCTTACTCATCGTGACCTTAATCCCTTACCTTCACAATGCCTATTGATTCAGATACCGCTAAAAAAAAAAAAAAATTGTCCTTCATGCAATTCAATATTAACATCCAAATCAGACGAATCGGCATCCAAGTCAGGCAAATCGACTTCCAAATCTGGCGAATCGACGTTAACATTAGGCGATTCAGTAATGGTCTCAGATCAAGCAATTCGATTTCGAGCCTCTACTTCAGACGATTCTTCTTTCCAATTTGGTGTCCGTTGTTGTCTTGCATGTAAGTATGCTTATTTAACGCTTTGTTTTACTTAAATAATCTTTTTTTTTGAATAATTTCGGTAACATAAATCGCTTTTTTGGTTGTTCATAGGTTTGAATTCTCGGTTGTAGAACTAAAGTCATAATTTTTTGGCATATACGAATATAAGCTCCGGTAAATGATGTTTTTTTTAATGTACTTTGGATCTGAAATTACCGTAGGTGGTTTTGAGTATATAACAAATAATTTTTTATTTATCAGTAGATTAGCTTTTGTTTTCAGTGGTTGTTAGTTATTAACGTGTATGTTATGTGCACAAGTTAATGTAACCTTCAATGCTTATTCACAGTTAGTCCTTAATGAATTTCAGTTTGAATTTGTAGAATTCAATAACTCACCAGACAAATTTCCTCGAATATCAAGGGCATGGAAAGATTGTAATCCAAACGTTACAGTGACTTTGTCTGGCTATGTGATAGGCTTGCTGAAAAGTACAAAAGGAGTATTCATTCCTCCTGTATCAGAGAAGAACGATGTAGGTAGCTATTTTGCGTGCATATTAAATGTTAGCTCATTAAGAATCAACTTATAGCCAATTTTTCTGATCATTTATGTTTTCTAATCCCAATAAAAGAGTACAACCTGGCAATTACAATTGATTATAGCATTCATTTGTGTAATTGCTTATGAGAAATTAAGTGTTTCCTTTGATCATTAATTTCATCAATCTTTTTGTTGTCAGGCTCATGATATCTTTATGTGACTCGGAAAAATTTAGGTTCAATGCTGAATTTATCGAGATGAGAAGACAAGCACTTTACATATTTATAAATCGACTAACTTCTCACCCTGAACTAAAGTGAAGTGAGGATTTACTTATGTTTATGGTGGATGATGAAGAGGTAATATTCATACCATTTTTTACAGAGTTTCTAAAAACTAGCTTATGTGTTTATTTGTATTTGGTTACAAATTATGTCAGAAAATCATGGTTACAAATAAAATAATTCATATTTAAGTTCTTATTCTGCTGTTTATGATAGTAGCTATTATGGTATAATATCTTTCTTTATCATCAATACAAAGAATTTGTTCACAATTATTTGGTATGATCATAAACTTTCCAAAATACCCTCATATATTTTTATGAGTTCGAACCTCGATAATTATAATAGTTAATAGTTATTTTAGATAAAATCATGCAAATAAGGCCATGTGATCAGAATTTCATTTCCAACAAAAACTTCTATACTTTATTGTCTATGCACATGCATACACATATTGGCCACTAGCTAGCAGTCATCCATTTTGTAATTATGGCAAAGAATTCATCTGTACAAATAAACTAGATACATTTCTTATATTAAGTGTGAACTTCATATTCTAAAAGGAGCGGTTTTCATGATGTATATGCGTCACTAGTATTTTTATGAGGATGAAACCTCAAAATTTAAAAGAGCAAATCAAATGCTACCTAAACCTTTTATTTTAAATACAATGTGCCAAACTATAATGCATACTATGCCATTTGTATATTGATTTGGACTATTGATTTAGAAAGCATGTGGGTAAGGTTGGCCGCATTTGATCCTTACACCCTTCCCCCTTCCAAACCCCCTCTTTTTTTCCTTGTTAATACACATGTTTATACCACCACATCTAAAATCTTTCCTAATTTGAACTACTTGATGATTCCTGTAACACCCTAAATTTTTTAACGTTGCCCATCGAGGATTTCATTAAGAAATATGAAGCGTATAAACATAATATAACATCACAGAGACTAAAATTCATAAGATGGCATAATAAAAACATAGTGGGACCGAAAATTTTACTTAAAGCAGAATAAAAAGTGCTATTACATCTTAGATCGTAAAAACCACAACTATCTCATAAAAACAACATAATCAAAGTACCATAAAAATAACCCTTCTCAACAACAAGTACAAATAATAAGTCAAACGTGAAAAGGTATATGTAAAAGAAGAGAACATGACAAGTGAGAATCTCCAATGGGTCAAGTTAGGCCAAAGCTTATCAGCTACTAGTTCCTTCAACCCGAGAACCCGAGGGGGGAGGGGGAGGCTGGAAAACCTGATGAGCTCCGTAAATACTAGCATGAGTGATAAAAGAGGAAAATTAAACAGAATAATAATTTGAAGCTCAAAACAGTAAATAAGAACAAGAAGATATTTAAGGCTATAGTTGATTGTCAGATCATTTGATCTCTGCACCATTTGCTGCAATCTCATAACTAGGATATAACCTAATTTTACCCATCGACCGACTCATAAACCGTTATTGTGATAACATATGATGACTACGGCCTCAGGTTTATCAGGCTCGATCCATCAACTCTAAGGACATAGTGTAAATCACTGGCATCACAACGTCTTGTCTTCCCTAATTGCCGCAATGCACGCTCACCGCCCTACCGGAATGCGCTCGTACCCAACTTGTTTGGACCCCTTACTACCTAGTACAATATAAGCATGCCTTCGCCTCCTCGTGTGACCACGATGTAGTGTGATAAAAATGAATATTTACTGATACAGATCCCCAACCAAAAATGCAACACATAAGTTATCCTAGATTTAGTCTCCAATTTAATTTACTAAGCCAAGGTCACCATAGAATTATTATTGATCACATAGCTACCCTAGAAACCAATGGAATTGTCAACTAATGCCTAGGTTAATATAAATTATTTATTTTAATTTGGCGTCTTATTTTCTCTAATCAGCCTACCCCTATTGCCAGAACGAACCACTACCATTAGCCCTTTATTTTCCCTAATCAGACGTCGTAGCCGGAACAGACTCCTACTACATATTTTTTTATAATAACCACTTATTTTCCCTAATCAGCTTATGCTACCAGAACGCACCACTACTACTCATGCTTATTAATTTTTTTATTTTAAGCTTAACGTCAATCTTAAGTTTATTAATAAGCCCACTCTCTTCATGTAACATTACATTCTATAGGCTGCATGTAAACTTCAATTTACAAGTCCATAAACATCAATCTTATTTAATTTCATTGTACAACCCAACCCAACCCCCGCTTTTTTTAGCATCTATCCAAATTCCATTTATTCAGTTGATCAAAATAACAATTCATTTTTTCTTTATTGCATAACTCCAGTTAGCCCGATTTATCCTTTTTATACATAGTTCATATTTTATCCCAAATGTGCTTTATTATCAATTTCATAATTTTACCCCAAACTGTGCATAAACAAAAAGGACTAATGATTTAGTATCTTGGAGGCATAAACTCAGCGCAAAATCAAAAAGGACAACAACTTAAGCTCTTGCATGGCCTAGTCTCAGATAAATAAGAACATATCTGAAATAAAATAGGGCTGAATCTGAACTATAATAAAATTATGTATGAAGAAAAGGGATAAAGATGAAATGAATTAAATTACAGTAATAGAATAGATGACTAAAAATAGGCAGAAGAAGGTATATAAGTAGTAATCAAATTTACATAGATTATTGATAGAAAAAAAACGAAATCTGAAGAAATCTAACACTATTATGCTGTCAAAATAAACCTCAATTATACACTGAATCTTGTAATTATTGAGTTTACTCACAATTTTATGTAAATCCTAAATAAGCGCTAGTAGGTTTCAATATATCAATATTCTCCAAATATATGTGCAAACTCTAGCCTCGGAATTCCATTAAATATTCGAGGAGAAAGTTGTGTAAGATGGAAGCAAAGAATTAAATAGGGAGAAATAGGTTTAGATTTAGAGCCATATTTATAATAAAGCTAAGGCATTTAGGATCGTTATATTATAGGTTTAGAATTAGGTCCATGAGATCAAAAGAACTCTGCAGAAAAACGCACCCGAAGTCAGCCGATTGGCACCAGAAACGCGCGCACCAGGTTGCACACGATGCCTAGATGGGTCGACCCCGGGCTAACCAAGCTAAAGGCTAGGTCGCCCCAACTGATCGCGATTTGAAACTTAATTGATTTCTAATTTATTCATTGTTTAATCCCATTTCGAATTTCAAACTTCTTTCTTTCGTATCTCTTATATTTAAATCTGATTTCAGCAAATCGAAAAGTCTATCTTAGCTAGAATTTTGTAATGAACCCAATGGCGCAACCCTCCTGTCTGTTTCTCAATATATTTTTGATTAATATTTATTTTATTAATCTTTTGATTTAATTGTTTTATTAAAGTTTTGGGTTGTTACATTCTCTCCTCCTTAAATAATTTTTTCCCCGGAATCTCCAAGTCTAAAAAAATGACATAAATATTATCACACCATTTTCTACATCCATTTACTCATCCACCAATCACAGACATCCATTGCCCTTAGGGTTTCTAGTGCTTTTCATGAACATATACAATAGTGTAGTGTGTATGTCCCTAACTAATGCAAGAAATTGGTGGTCCACTAATTCAGTCGACTTCCTTTTATGCAAATTAATGTCGGTGCCACACGTCCAAAATGTATGCAAGAGAATCCTAGTGGTACATAATATGTATTCATGCTACAACCACCATAAAAAATGCAACATCTATGTGATAATCACCCATTTTCATCCATAAATTAAAAGCGAATTAAAAGTGCACACATATCCATATGAATTATATTAGTGTCCTAATTGCTGATCACTAATTAGTGCCTAGTGTGTGTATATGCATCCACTAGCAAACATTTACATCCACGTGAATCCATTAAACATATCATGTCCTAATAACATGTTTAAACCATGTACTTCCATCCATAGGCTTTCCTAAGATACACTAATTCCAATGATAGGAAATGGATAAGGTTTAAATTCAAAATTAGGAAAGGATTGAGAGCATACTATAAAAAAGGATTGGACAAGATGCGTAAATCCTCTCCTCCGGTTCCGATGTTACTTCATTGCTATCCTCTCCCCACTGAAACGTAACGAGACTAATCTCATTATTCTTTAACCACTCTATTTCAGAATCCATAATCCATGTAGGTACTCATCTGATAGAAGCCTCCTGCTCGACCTCATCCTCCTCTAAAGTACTCGGCTTCACTGCTACCGCAGATTCATGTAGGCATTTCCTCAATTGCGAGACATGGAGTACATCATGAACCCCTGACAGCCCCTCTGGTAGTTAAACCCTATTGGCCATTTGGCATATCCTCTTTACTATCGGAAATGACCCAATAAACCTCGATGCTAATTTCCCAACTAAACCAAATGGCACCACATTCCTAAGGGGAGGTACTTTAATGAAAACCATGTCCTATATGCTGAAATCAAGATCTGATCTTCTTCTGTCTGCATAAGATTTCTATCTGAATTTAGCTGCCTTCATCCGTTTTTGAATTAAGTCGATCTTATCTGAGGTTTCTGTAGTTATTTCTGGTCCGAGAAGTTAATCCGTAGTCTCCCGCTAGCAAGATGGTGACCTGCAGGGCCGTCTAAACAAAGCTTTGAAAGGTGCCATGCCAATTCTCGTCTGGTTGCTATTGTTATAAGAAAACTCAATAAAGGAAAGATGTTCCTCCCATCTCCCTCCGAAGTCCAAAATGCACAACCATAATAAATCCTATAGAATCTGATCAACTGTAACACCCCACCTCCGCTAGGGTCACTCACAAAAGGAATGCACTAGTTTTGGAGGAGTGTTATCGAGGTAAACAATCACAGAAATATAACAAGACAAACATAAAAAACAGCGGAAGAGTCCAAAGATAAATTTCATTACTTTCAAAATAGTGAGAGCCTTTTTCATCCAAAGTACCAAATAGCCAAAGTTATCATTTTCCATTACAACAAATTCTGTCTTGCATAAATAAAGAAGCATAAAAGCTAAAAACAGCAAAAATAGCATAATTCCCCAAGATAGCAGAAATGCAGCCATAGCAGAGCTCAAGATCAAACCGTACATGAGCTGAACCGAAAGCAAGAGAAATCCAAGCTAAGTGCTAGAGTTTCCTCCCTGAGAACCTGGGGGTGGGGACGAAAGAAAAAGAGGCGAAAGAAAACGGGTCAGTCATAAAGACTGGTAAGTCCTAGTGACTTTCAGCATAAAAACAGGTAAAGGTAACATGACATGTATAAACTGAAAGTAAACACAAGGATGCTGTCAAAATGGGCAAGATAGACTAAGATAACATGATAAATCAAGTATAACATCGCATGTTCAAGATTCGCTGCACCAACTGTACTAGTATCCCAAACCCATGTCATATATTAACCATGAAATGATCCCTTGGCCCAATATCATGAAATGACCCATTTCGGGATCCTACGGAACGATCCATTAATCGATCGACTCCCTACAAGTTCTAGCTCGTCGTGTGTCTGTGTCATACGACCCTATCACGAATGTAGTCACCTGTGCTAGGTCCACCATATGGTGTATCAAGCCCTAGGGTGCCAACCACCGACACGAATCAAGAACGCACAGTGTAAACCTACCGATGCCCAATGCCTGCTTTTTCAACTCCGGACTACGTGCACGACCATAGTCCGCCTGAACCTACACTGGCGCACCAACTCAGCCGTCGTTCTGGTCGCTTACAATTAGCCCAGTAATCGTGCCCCACCCTGCCTAGTTCCAGGGTACCATGATACATCTAAGTGGGTTACTGCTGAAATGGACCGCGTAACTAGGGTTTTCGTCCAACTGGTTAAGTGTTGTCATTTAAATTCGTGACTTAACCCTTATCAGTTTAGTATGTTAAGTTGGTTAAGTGTTGTCTTTCATGTTCATGGCTTAACCCTACTGTAACACCCCACCTCCGTTAGGGTCACTCGCAAAGGAATGCACTAGCTTTAGAGGGGTATTATTGGTAAACATGTACAGAAATATTACAAGACAGAACATATATATATAAAACAGCGGAAGTAAAACAAATTTCATTACCTTATAAAATAAGGTCTAAAAGCCTTTTACATCAAAATACATCAAAACCTGTCTTGCAATAATAAAGAAGCATAAAACCATTTCATAAATTATTCCCCAAGTAAAACAGTAAAGTAGCCATAGCCAAGAGAAGTCCAAGCCATGCGTGATGACCTTCAAACAGAAGAAGTCCAAACTAACAATAGCATTTCCTCCCTGTAACCTGGGGGGGGGGGGGGGGGGGGGACGGAAGACAAGAGGCGAAACAAAACGGGGTCAGTCATAAAGACTGGTAAGCCCTATCTACTATCAGTATATAACTAGTAAAGTTAACTGGCATGAGGAACTGAGATGAACATAAGTATGATGACAAGATAGATAAGCTAAACCAAAATAACAGGATGAACTACGGTACCAAAATAAACGAGTGTGTCATGATAAACTACGGTGTCAAGATAAATCAAGGTACCACATCGTCATGTTTCTATCAAGTATACTATCCCAAGGTATTTATCATGTATAACATCCTAAGGTATATATCATGTATATTTGCTCTGCACCCCTCGTACTAGTATCCCAACCCGCGTCATGTGTTAACTATGAATGTCCCTTGCCCAACGCCACGTAATGGTCCATGTCAACCTAATATATAACATATGTAGGTTTTCCCAACTCGTATGTTTCTTTCCATGTATAAGTTTAGTCCTTTGCCGTAGGCCATACGGGCTTTCCCATGTAAACGTCTTATCCTTGAAGTTATTTTGGACTGCTACCCTTGATCTAGTTATGTTTTCTTACCATGAACTATCGCGTGTCCACTTAGGATTTATGCCACCTAGGACCACTAGGGATTATGCTACCTAATGAACGTTTCCGTGTCTCGGTTTGGGTTCAGCCACCTAGGGCCACTAGGGATTATGCCACCCGTCAACCGCGCCCTTTATCCCACGTATGTATCGTGAATCGTTTTCCATGTCTAGATGCACATGTTCCTCAATGTGCCATCCGAGTTCCGTGCCAGGGCAAATCAAGAAATACGGGACTCGGTCGGGAGCTTTAAGTCGTCTGTTGATGCAGATATCAAGGTCTGTTTTTGTACCCGTGGCTATGGTCCCACGTGACCCCTCCCTCAACTACTGAAAGGCAATCCAAGAAAAATCATGTATGAGAACTACACTAAGGCCCATCGATGCCCACTTCCAGATAGCCAACCTCACCCATAACTTGATAGCTAGTATATGGTCTTTTGGGAGTTCCCTGCCTTTCCGTACGTACACGCTTGACTAAAGATGGTAGGTAGTCGGCGACATGCTATCCCGGGGCAAAATCAAGTATCGTCGACTCCACGCTAATCCATCCCAGTCTTTAGGTCGCTCGCATAACAACCAAGGCATACTCTTGGCTCTTCTACTGCAGACCTTAACCTCTGTGAGGCTGGGTTTCATGGACCACTCGCCACCTCACAGAGGGATACCAAGAGTACCCTCACGATTCCCGAAGCTTCCGCTTCGTCACCCAGTTCGCTGGAGCTTTTATCCAAGTCAGATAACTTGCTCCTCCTCGTATACTAAGCGATGACCTACCGTACCAGGTTACTCATCTCTTTATGAACTAGTCCCATGTCCTTAGCTAAGAATTATTACTTAGTTACCCTTAACTAAGGTTTACCACTTAGCCCCTCTTTCCGCTATCCTTGTTAACTACGATTTCCAACCTAGTCCCCTGAGCTAGGGTTTTGTCAAATGGGTTAAGTGTTGTTATCCAAGTTCATGACTTAACCCGCCTACGAATCATGTCAAGATTGACTAAGTACTCAAGTTCAAGGCTTAGCCCTACAAGTTGGTTAAGTGTACCAAGAAGCTCATGACTTAACCCTATCAAGTCAAGTTGGTTAAGTATTTATTTGTCTTAACCCTATCAGATTATCATGTTAGATTGATTAAGCATAGATTATCTTAATCCCATCAGATTATCGAGTCGGATTGGTTAAGTATGGGTTAGCTTAACCCCATCCACTAATCGTATTACAATGGTTAAGCCTAATTTTAAAAGGTCTTGTGACTTAACCCTTATCAGGTCCACCTATTAGATTGGTTAAGTATAGGTTACTTAACCTCATCAAATCATCACGTATAATTGGTTAGGTATAAGTTACTTAACCCCATTAAATTATCATGTTAAATTGGTTAAGTATTGGTTACTTAACCCCATTGAATAACCAAGTTTAGATTGGTTAAGTGTTTAACTTAACCCCATCGAATTCCCGTGTTTAGATTAGTTAAGTATAGATTACTTAACCCCATCTAATTACCGTGTTTAGATTAGTTAAGTCTTAGTTACTTAACCCCATCTAATTACCGTGTTTAGATTAGTTAAGTCTTAGTTACTTAACCCCATCTAATTACCGTGTTTAGATTAGTTAAGCGTAAATTACTTAACCCCATCCCCTAACTGTCTTGTATGGTTAAGTGTCATTAAGAAATCAAGCCCGGTCCCACTTAACCTACCCATTCGTGTCATATCGGTTAAGTGTCATTAGTCAAACTTACTTAACCTTATCATGTGGCATTAATTTAATTAATGCACTCTCAACCTCTCATATTAGACCTTGTTGTGGTTACTAGTTAAGCTGGGCGGGTCCGGGTAGATTTACACCACAACCTAGTATAACCTCGGGTCTTAAGCGCGACATGACCAACTTCTCACATTGGATCCTATTGTTTGTAGCCACTAGTTAAGCCGGGCGGGTCCGGGTAGATTTATGCTACAAACTCAACCCAACCTCGAGTTGGCCATTTTCATGTTTGGTCTAGTGTCTTGTTACACTTACAACCCATACGTGTCAAGTTTTCAAGTCCCATGCTCATAGCCAAAGTTACATGTTGTCATGTTTATACCCATTTACCCAAATCATGTTTCACGTCATTAAAGTTTTACCCATAACGTAACCCAACGCTTTTAAACTCGCATATACATTCGCAACAACGCATAATGGATTAAAAGAAGGAACTTGGCAAAGGCATGACAAAAGGGGTATAAGGCCACAAGTTAAACATGGTGGCAAATGAGGTATAAACGTGTTCATTAACTTGCATATTACATTATTAGGCCTCAAAAACATGCACAACCTCAAACTTAGCACATAGGTGAATCATGGTGATAAATGACATAGAAAGATGGCTAGAAGTTCGCATATGGCATTACATGTAAGCTATCATAAGGGATATGATAGTTCTCATGTTGCCAAAATGCAACATTCAACATAAAGTTTATATCTTTAAGCCCCCAAGATCAAGATAATGACTTTTTAGTCATGATAGAATACATAACATGATAGCATGCAACATACTTAATGTTCAGACCCAACTTACAACATGTCACATTAAGTTTAAAGTTAATATCTAAGAGTAGGAAGAGGGCTTACAATGCTATGAAGGCACAAATCAACATATAAAACAAAGATTGAGACGAAGCCATTCATGCTATCACCCAAAAACCCCAAAAGAACAAGCTCCAAATGAAACCCTTGAGCAAATATCAATAAAAATCCTTGCTTTGAAGAAGAAAAGTTTCAACTTTGGCTTTGAATGAAGCTTATGAACTCTCATGCAAGATCCTTTCTTTTTGGTCAAGAAAAGGTTGCAACTTTGGCTAGAATGCAATTTATGAACTCTCATACAAACATGAAATCACTCAAATGATCATAGAATCTCTCATAAATGAAGAAAAGAGGCTCCTTTACTTTGAAACTAGCTTAGAACACTTAAGCTATCATGAAGAAGAAGATGGAGGCCATGGGTTGAAGTGGAGGCCATAATGAGGAATCATTTTGGCATAGTTTAGTTGTAGGATCAATTTATGAGGGTTTTAGGAGAGGGTTAGGGGTCTTTTTATAGAAGACTAGGATAGTTTTAGCCATAGGATAAACCCTAGAACCAATCCTAGCCTTTAAAGCATGTCTTGGGGAAGAAGTCACATGTAGGAACCATTTAGGGCCTTTAGATTAAAGCTGAACCATGAGAACCATTCAAATGCAAAACCTGCATTCGAGCGAATTGGCCCACGGGTTGACAGCCAAACACCCTGGATTAACCCCTAGTCGACCCAGCGAGCTCGGGTCGACCTCAAAAATCGGCCGGTTCGGTTATTCCCCTCTCCCAATTCGCTGTTTTGAACATTTTTGCGTATTTATTTATTAAATTTTCAATTATATATATATATCAATATATATATATATATATTTCTCTGCGCAACCCATTTCACTTAATTAAGTATACTTTAATTTGTGAATTTTTATGTTCAAATTACGGGGTGTTACACCTATCATGTGGCATTAATTCATTAATGCACCCCAACCTCTCACATCAGACCTGTTGTTGTGGTCACTGGATATGCCGGGCGGTTCTGGGCAGATTTACACCACAACTCAGTCTGACCTCGGGTTTCAAGCGCGATATGACCAACTACCTATATTGGATCCTATTGTTTGCAGTCACTAGATTTGCCGGGCGGTTCTGGGCAGAATTACACTACAAACTCAACCCAACCTCGAGTTGACCATTTTCAAGTTCATTCTAGTGTCATGTCCATGTTCAAATTTCATGTCAAGTTCGTGTCAAGTTTCATGTCAAGTTTCATGATTCATGTTCATAACCAATTCATGTTTTGCCTAATCTACCCAAATCGTATTCCCATCGCACGTAAACGTGAATCGATCTAGATTACAAGTAAATCCAAAATAAAAGGGAATAACATCAAAACTATGATAAGAAAAAGAACGAGCACAAGGTGATAAATCTAGCATGATATAGCTTGAGATAATTGGTTTTAACATCACTGGCATATAGAATAATAGTCCCAAAACATTTGGATTATAAATCTAGCATAATAAGGTGATAGTCATGATAAAGGTGATAATCCAAACTTATGAAAAGTAGATTGATTCAACATCACAGGCATGATAATACTATGGACACGAAGGAGTTTGATTTACAACATGAATAGGTCCAAACTGATTTCATAGCAATATTCCCAAATGTCAAGATCCAAGATGGAAACTAGAATAGATGTGAATTGATTATCATACTTAAGTCCAATTTCACTTTATCTCATGTCCAAATTACAATTAACAAGTTTAAGTCTCAAAGTAACTAGAACTTACAGTGCGCGGATCGAGAATTTAGAAAGCAGAATCGAAGCTCTAGTCGAACAACCCCAATATGCAATTCCTAACCGTAGTCTTCAAGAAATAGTCTTCGTGTTTTTATTTTAATTTATTTATTTCAATTATTCCAAAGGCAGCATAAGGACAGAATAAAATGGTGTAAAGAGAATGGGGTTAGGGGGGCTCTTTATATAGGATTAGGCGAACGAATCTAGACTGAAAACGGGACCAAAAACATCAGAATGAACCCAGGCTCAAAACTGGGTTTCAGCACCAGGTCGACCCCCAGGTTGACCATAGGGTCGACCTGGCCCCTAGGAGGTCGACCATAGTGTCGACCCCCAGGTCGACCTGGTCCTGGGCAGGAGAATTCCCGCCCAGTCTGCGCTGGGGTTTGAATTCAAATTTTGAATTCGAATTCGAGCAATTTTTCGGTTTTGAAAATCCTTGAAACTTCAGAGGGTCATATCTCCCTCATACGGAATCCGTTTTCGAAAACTCAGACTCGTTTCCAAGCAGAATTTCGAGAAGAACGCAATGGCGCAACCCATTTTCCCTTATTCTTATTTTAAAATTTAATTCTTCCTTGATTTATGGTTCTAACATGTTATTAAAATACGGGTTGTTACATTCTCCCCTCCTTAAAGGATTTCGTCCCCGAAATCTTCAAGTTAAGAAGAATGCATCCTATCATCCAATCATCCATCTACTGAAGCAACCATTGTCCTTAAAAGATTTCTAATGTTGTATGAACTTATGCAAGAGTGTGTGTATATGTACTTATCTAATGCAAAAGATCAGGCGGTTACTGATTCAGTAGACCTCCTTAATGCAAAATATGTTAGTGTAATGAGTCCAACATGTATGCAAATTCCTAACATACTTTATAATCTCTACATGAGTGCACAAACATTCATTCATATGCAACATCCAAATGATAGCATATCAAGTTTCCATCTATGTACAAGTATAAGCACTCATGCATACGCAACATGAAAAATGTGACTGAGCCGATCTAGTGCCTAATGTGTGTTATGCAACCACGAGCAACCACTTGCAATTACTTGCAATCATTAACCATAACATGTTTCAATCACATGTTTACATCCAAAAGGGTTCTACCTAAGGTTCTCAAGATAGGATCGAGAACATAACAAGACAAACATGGATAGCAAAAGCATGTACATGATACGAAGGTATGTAAACTTATAGGAAAAAGAGATCGAGAATGTACCCTAAAAAAGAATTGGGTATAGCGCACGTATCTTCTTTTAGGTTTCCCAAGTTGCGTCTTCTTAGGCTTCACTCCACTGTACTTTAACTAGCTTGACTTCTCGATTCCTTAGCTTCTTGATCTCCGTTCCTAAGATACGGATCGAAACTCGCCTCAATGTTGCTTCTCTTTCCACTTCTACGCCTTCAAGGATGCTTAGCTCAACCACTTCGGCAGACTCATGTAAGCACTTTCGGAGATGCGAAACGTGAAAGACATTGTGTACTCCGGCCAACTTCTCGGGTAACTCTACCTTATAGGCCATCCGTCCAATCCTCTCGATGATAGGGAACGGTCCTATGAACCTCGGTGCTAACTTTCCAACCGCTCCAAAGCGAACCACATTGCGTAAAAGAGAAACTTTTATAAAGAACATATCTCCGACTTCGAGCTTTAGGTCTCTCCTTCTCTTGTCCGCGTAGGATTTTTGTCTATCTTGGGTCGTTTTCATCCGTCTTCGTATCAACTCAACCTTCTCGGAAGTGTCCCTTATCGTGTCGGGTCCAAGTATGAACTTGTCTGTCGACTCCCACCAACAAGTTGGTGACTTGCACGGTCTTCCATATAAAGCTTCGAATGGTGCCATTCCTATGCTAGCTTGATAACTATTATTATACGCGAACTCAACGAGAGGTAGGTGATCTTCCCAAGTACCACCAAAGTCAAGAATGCATAGTCTCAAAAGATCCTCTAATACCTTATTTACCCTTTCGGTTTGTCCATCCGTCTGTGGGTGATAGGCCGTGCTTAAACTTAGTCATGTACCCATTGCTTCTTGTAAACTATTCCATAATTCGCAAGTGAAAATCGGGTCACGATCACTAACTATACTAGAAGGAACTCCGTGCAACCGTACTATATCTCGAAGGTATATAGACGCTAGCCATGATGCGACCCTCTTGCTCTTCACATGACTGAAGTGAGCGCTCTTTGTGAGTCTATCTACTATAACCTATATGCTAGTATTGCCCTTCCTTGACCTAGGCAATCCATCCACGAAATCCATCGAGACACTCTCCCATTTCCACAGCGGAACCTCCAAAGGATGCAATAGCCCACCGGGCTTTTTTGACTCGGCCTTTACTTGTTGGCACACCATGCACTTAGAAACGAATTCCGCCACGTCCCTTTTCATCCCGTTCCAAAAGAAAATGCGCTTCATATCCTTGTACATTTTATCCCCTCCGGGATGTATAGTCATCTTCGAGTGATGCGCCTCTTCGAGAACTCTCTTTACTAAGTCTCCCACTTGTGGGACACATAGTCTACCATCACGCCTTAGCCATCCCTTGTCATCTATGGCATACCTACTGAGGTGACTTGACATCTCACCTCTAATCAACTTATCTATGATCTCGACTATCTGTGGGTTTTGTGAAGTCCCTACTTGGTCTAGAAGCGTAGGCCTTAACTCAAGAGATGCTAACGTGCTAGCCAACGACTCAACAACAGGTGTGAAATCAAAGGTTGCTATAAACTCTAGACTTTTCCTTTCAACAAACAAAGGACTCAAAGTCAACCTTTTCCTACTTAGCGCATCCGCCACCACGTTACCCTTGCCAGGGGTATAAGCTATATCAAAGTCATATGATGCCAAGAATTACATTCACCTATGTTGCCTTAGATTCAAATCTTTTTGCGAAAAGAGGCACTTAAGCGATTTGTGATCGGTATACAACTCGAACTTCTCACCTAGAAGATAGTGGCGCCAAGACTTAAGCGCAAAAACAATCGCGGCCAATTCCAAGTCATGTGTAGGATAGTTTTTCTCATGAACTTTAAGTTGTCTACCCCCGTAGCATATCACTTTCCCTTCTTGCATTAGGACAACGCCTATTCCCGTGCCGCATGCGTCTATATACACCGTAAACATCTTACCTCCGTCGGGTAATGCCAAAACTGGAGCTGTGGTAAGGGCTCTCTTAAGCCTTTGAAAAGCAACGTCACACTCTATGTCCCATGCAAAAGCTAGGTTCTTCTTCGTTAACCTAGTAAGAGGGGCTGAAATCTTAGCGAAGTCCTTAATGAACTTCCTATAGTAGCCCGCCAAACCGAGAAAGCTTTTCACTTCCATTACGTTCTTAGGAACTTTCTAGTCTTGCACCGCAACTACATTTGCGGGGTCCACAGCTATACCTTGCTTAGAAATTACATGTCCAATAAACCGAACTTCTTTTCTCCAAAAATGACACTTGGAGAACTTAGCCTTTAACTCGTGTGTTCTAAGCGTATCCATGACTTCCTTGAGATGTCTAGCATGTTTTTCCTCATCCTTTGAAAAGATCAAAATATCGTCCACGAAGACCACCACAAACTTGTTAAGGAACTCCCTAAACACCCTACTCATCAAGTCTACGAAGTACGCAGGTGCATTCGTCAAACCAAACGGCATGACAAGCCACTCGAAGAAACCATCCGGAGTCCTAAACGCAGTCTTGTCAATGCTATCCTCAACCACTCTAAGTTGATGGAATCCTGTAGCTAGATCGAGTTGAGAGAAAACAGACGCTCCTACAAGCTGGTCGAATAAGTCGTCGATTCTCGGTAGTGGGTACCTATTCTTCTTAGTCAGCTTGTTTAACTCACGATAATCTATGCATAGATGAAGCGAACCATCCTCCTTAGTAGCGAATACCACCGGAGCACCCCATTCAGAAATGCTTCGCCTAAATAAATTTTTCTCAAGCAACTCCTTAACTTGCTTACTAAGCTCTTTTCTCTCTCGCGGGGTCATGTGTCTTACGGGCAATGCAACTGGCTTAGCATTATCAACAAGATATATACCGAAATCTATCTCGCATTTAGGGGGTAACCCCTTAACCTCATCAAAGACATCGGGATATTCTCGGACAACCCTTACTGATTGCAAATCATCGATAGACGAGTCAAGAGATTCTAGATAACATGACAGGACCCATAGGGTTACAAGAAATTTCAAGGGTATTACCAAGGCGAGTCACGAGTCTAACTACCCTTCGTTCACAATCAAGAATGGCTCCATTATTGGACAGCCAATCCATGCCAAGAATCAAACCGTATCCCATAAATCCGAGAACATAAGCATTACACGTGAATTCTACGCTTAAGATAGAAATCCTCAAATCCACACAAATTATAGATAAATGAGCGAAGCCACCAATTGGATTTGAAACAATAACGGGATCCTCAACCAGACTAGTACTTAGGTGCAGAGTTTCAACAATATCAAAAGTAATAAAAGTATGCGATGCACCAGAATCAAACAAGGTTCGAACAGGATGATCAAAAAGATAGACTAAACTTTTGACAGAAATATTTCTACCTCTTTCTTGCGGAGGTACCGTGAGAGCGTGGACTTGTCCTCCAGAAGAAGGTCCAGCTCCCTGCCCTTGCTTCCTTAGGCAGACCGTCTCACCACAGTGGAAACAACCACCTATCTTCCTTTTCTTCTTCCTGCAGTCTTTGACCAGATGTCCGGGAATGCCACAGAAATTACACTTTCTCTTTTCACGGGGTTTGTTGTTCTTCCCGCCTTTCTTTGGACCAGCCTTCTTGTTCTGTGACCCTTCCCCCTTCTTATCTTGAGACACTTCTGCTTTTGCCTCATTCTTGCCCTTGTCTTCCTCATTTAAGAGTGCCATATCTACTATCCGTTCGTAAGTAGCCCCCATAGGTATGTGGGTCATAGCCAAGCTGTGAAGTGGCTCATTCAATCCCTTGACAAAACGAAGAGCCTTCTTATGAGGAGTATTCACTAAGTCCAGTCCAAACCGGACCTGTTGATTGAATTGATTGACGTACTCCTTGACCGTCATACTTCCTTGCTTAAGAGATAAGAACTTTTCCAGCTGTAGATTTCGTTCAGCTTGTGAGAGGAATTTCATCTCAAACCTTATTCTGAAATCCATCCATGTGTCAACAGGTCTTTCAGTGTTAGTGACTTCCCACCAATAGGAGGCTTCGTCTTTGAGCAACCATACTGCCAACTGTACCTTCTGCCTATCGTCCACCTCGAAGATAACGAACAGATCCTCAGTTTCTTTGAGCCAGTTCCTCGCTTCTACGAATGATTCAGTTCCCTTGAAATCCTTTCCACCCATGGCCCTAAAATCTCTACAGATCTTTGAGAAAGCATTTGCACGAGGAGGAGGAGGAACCGCTGCAGCTGGAGGAGGAATATCTGCTGGGCCTGCATCGTTGGTCCTAGCCTCTAAGTACCTCTTGAACCAGCCAAGTATTGGCACACCCTCTGGAATGTTAAGATTCCCAGACATGCTGAAATGAAAAAGAAGAGATTCAAAACGAGGAAACAAAGGATAGTGCTAATGGCTTTTGGGGAATAGCTTTAAAAAAAAAAAAATTCTTGAAAAATGATTCTTTGTAAACGGTTTTGAAAATAGTTTTAAAAGGTTTTAAAAACTTTTGCCCAGTCTGGTAACCTTTTGCTCTGATACCAAGTGTAACACCCCACCTCCGCTAGGGTCACTCACAAAGGGAATGCACTAGTTTTGGAGGAGCGTTATCGAGGTAAACAATCACAGAAATATTACAAGATAGACATAAATAAAACAGCGGAAGAGTCAAAAGATAAATATCATTACTTTCAAAATAGTCGGAGCCTTTTTCAACCAAAGTACCAAGTAGCCAAAGTCATCATTTTCCATTACTGCAAATTCTGTCTTGCATAAATAAAGAAACATAAAAGCTTAAAACAGCAAAAATAGCATAATTCCCCAAGATAGCAGAAATGCAGCCATAGCAGAGCTCAAAATCAAACTGTACATGAGATGAACCGAAAGCAAGAGAAATCCAAGCTAAGTGCTAGAGTTTCCTCCTTGAGAACCTGGAAGAGGGGAACGAAAGAAAAAGAGGCGAAAGAAAACGGGTAAGTCATAAAGACTGGTAAGTCCTAGTGATTTTCAGCTTAAAAATAGGTAAAGGTAACATGACGTGTATAAACCGAAAGTAAACATAAGGATGCTGTCAAGATGGGCAAGATAGACTAAGATAACATGATAAATCAAGTATAGCATCGCATGTTCAAGATTCGCTGCACCAACTGTACTAGTATCCCAAACCCATGTCATATATTAACCATGAAATGATCCTTTGGCCCAATATCATGAAATGACCCATTTCGGGGTCCTACGGAACGATCCATTAATCGATCGGCTCCCTACAAGTTCTAGCTCGTCGTGTGTCTATGTCATTCGGCCCTATCACGAATGTAGTCACCTGTGCTAGGACCACCATAGGGTGTATCAAGCCCTAGAGTGCGAACCACCGACACGAATCAAGCACGCACAGTGTAAACCTACTGATGCCCAATGCCTGCTTTTTCAACTCCGGACTACGTGCACGACCATAGTCCGCCTGAACCTACACTGGCGCACCAACTCAGCCATCGTTCTGGTCGCTTACAATCAGCCCAGTAATCGTGCCCCACCCTGCCTAGTTCTAGGGTACCATGATACATCTAAGTGGGTTACTGCTGAAATGGACCGCATAACTAGGGTTTCCGTCTAACAGGTTATGTGTTGTCATTTTAATTCGTGACTTAACCCTTATCAGTCTAGTATGTCAAGTTGGTTAAGTGTTGTCTTTCATGTTCATAACTTAACCCTATCATGTGACATTAATTCATTAATGCACCCCAACCTCTCACATCAGACCTGTTGTTGTGGTCACTGGATATACCGGGCGGTTCCGGGCAGATTTACACCACAACTTAGTCTGACCTCGGGTTTCAAGCGCGATATGACCAAGTACCCATATTGGATCCTATAGTTTGCAGTCACTGGATTTACCGGGCGGTTCCGGCCAGAATTACGCTGCAAACTCAACCCAACCTCAAGTTGGCCATTTTAAAGTTCATTCTAGTGTCATGTCCATGTTCAAATTTCATGTCAAGTTCGTGTAAAGTTTCATGTCAAGTTTCATGATTCATGTTCATAACCAATTCATGTTTTGCCTAATCTACCCAAATCGTATCCCCATCGCACATAAACGTGAATCGATCTAGATTACCAGTAAATCCAAATCCAAAATAAAAGGGAATAACATCAAAACTATGATAGGCAAAAGAATGAGCACAAGGTGATAAATCTAGCATGATATAGCTTGAGATAATTGGTTATAACATCATTGGCAT
Source organism: Allium sativum (assembly GCA_030737875.1). Taxonomy (NCBI): domain Eukaryota; kingdom Viridiplantae; phylum Streptophyta; class Magnoliopsida; order Asparagales; family Amaryllidaceae; genus Allium; species Allium sativum. The sequence continues at coordinate 250,681,709 of CM060912.1, read as the reverse complement.
ATAGAATAATAGTCCCAAAACATTAGGATTACAGATCTAGCATAATAAGGTGATAGTCATGATAAAGGTGATAATCCAAACTTGTGAAAAGTAGTTTGATTCAACATCACATGCATGATAATACTATGGACATGAAGGAGTTTGATTTACAACATGAATAGGTCCAAACTGATTTCATAGCAATATTCCCAAATGTCAAGATCCAAGATGGAAACTAGAATAGATGTGAATCGATTATCATACTTAAGTCCAATTTCACTGTATCTCATGTCCAAATTACAATTAATAAGTTTAAATCTCAAAGTAACTAGAACTTACAGTGCGCGGATCGAGAATTTAGAAAGCAGAATTGAAGCTCTAGTCGAACAACCCCAATATGCAATTTCTAGCCGTAGTCTTCCAGAAATAGTCTTCATTTTTTTATTTTATTTTATTTATTTCAATTATTCCAGAGGCAGCATAAGGAGAGAATAAAATGGTGTAAAGAGAATGGGGTTAGGGGGGCTGTTTATATAGGATTAGGCAAACGAATCTGGACTGAAAACGAGACCAAAAACATCAGAATGAACCCAGGCTCAAAACTGGGTTTCAGCACCAGGTCGACCCCCAGGTCAACCATAGGGCCGACCTGGCCCCTGGGAGGTTGACCATAGTGTCGACCCCCAGGTCGACCTGGTCCTAGGCGGGAAAATTCCCGCCCAGTCTGCGCTGGGGTTTGGATTCGAATTTCGAATTCGAATTCGAGCTGTTTTTCGATTTTTAAAATCTTTGAAACTTCGGAGGGTCATATCTCCCTCATACGGAATCCGTTTTTCGAAATGTCGGACTCGTTTCCAAGCAGAATTTCGAGACAAACGCAATGGTGCAACCCATTTTCCCTGATTCTTATTTTAAAATTTAATTCTGCCTTGATTTATGGTTCTAACATGTTATTAAAATATGGGTTGTTACATTAACCCTCTCGGTCTGTCCATCTATCCGAGGGTGATCCGCAGCACTAAGCCTCAATTGTGTCCTTAATGCCTCCTGCAGGCTTTTACAAAACTTGCTGGTAAAGATGGGGTCTCTATTACTAATGATGCTCGTGGGAACTCCACGAAGTCAGACGATATCCCTCAGATGTATCAAAGCCAATCCAGCTACTGTCCTCTTATTCCTAACCGGGATGAAATGAGCGCTCTTGGTTAATCTATCCACAATTACCCAAACGTTGGTATTGTCTTTCCTCGATCTAGGCAAACCATCTATAAAATCCATCGAGACGCTTTTCCACTTCCACTGTGGCATACCTAGGGGACGGAATAATCCACCAGGCTTCCTTTTCTCAGCCCTAACTCTATGAAATTATTGGCAACTTGCCACAAAACCTTCCACATCTTTCTTCATCAATTTCCAATAGAAGACCCGCTTTATATCTCTATACATCTTATCCCCTCCCGGATGGATGGTCAGCTGAGAGTGATGGGCCTCCGATAATACCGCACTCGTCACATCTTCCGTGCCAGGTACACATAGCATGCCATCATGGAGTAGCCATTGTTGACGTCAAAAGTTGGTTACTAGTGACGATCAACCCCCAATCGCTATATCAACACGCGTATAAAGATTACAAATGCAATAAAAAGTAAAAGAACGGGGAGCACACACAGAGTTTTTATAGTGGTTCGGCAAAGACGATGACTACATCCACTTTATATATTATTTCTCTCTATTGATTACAATTACAATGCTTTTTCTGAAGAAGAGAAAGAAGAAGATTATTTTCTTTCTCTTTTTATAAGAGATTGAGAGATGCAAACTTTTCTAGGATGTAATGGAGTTGAAGAGAAAACCAGGAATCTCCAGCATCTCCAGAAGTCCCTTTTTTCCTTAAGCTTAGAGGTATTTATAGGTAGAGAATGCAGCTTGGGTTGTTGCGGTATGGTCCGGCCATTTCGGGAAAGCCTGGACACATGGAATCCATCTATTGGCTTGAGTTGCAGTTGGAAGACTGATTCCACTGTTCATAAATAGTATCCTTGAAAGTTTTGGCTGACGTAGCATATCAAAAGTAGAGCTTTGTCCGCGCATGGTTTGACCGCCTTTACTGTCTTGAAAATCGGGATATTAGGTGGACTAACTCTGTAGAAATTTTCCACGCTGGCCCGAGATAATCGGTCGACGCATTCTATCCCGAGGCGAGAAACTCGGTCGACCATGATACCTATTCTTCTGGGGTGAGCAGTCACTCTGGCTAGTCTGGGCTTGGGCCGACATGTGATTGCTTTGAACCGTGTTTCTATTGGGCTTTCTGAAGCGTGGCTTATATCTGGTTGCGCGTTTGGGCTTTGGTCTGGCTCATTGAGACTCTGGCCAAAAAGAGGGTTAACACTCTGCCCCTCAGAATGCATCTTCATCGACAGAGGGAGATGTGTTCTGAAATCCGAACCGAAGCGCAAACGCTCGAGCTGCTATGGTCGCGCCGGACCATATTGAGGCCAGAAAACCGATGGTCCGATGTTATATTAAGGCCGGAACCCAGACGACCATGCCAGGTCGTATTAAGGCTAGAAAACCTACAACCATCGGGAACCGTATTAAGGCCAAGATGATGAATGCCATTTGTATGAGAGTTGATTCCTGCGAATACAAAACAAACTATCCTCGTTTTGGAGGAGGGCGATGGGTCGAGCATTTTATCCTACTTGGCTTTAGAGGGTGGCGAGCATCAACCATGTTCGGCTTAGGGGAGAGCATAAACCATGCTCGGATTAGAGAGGGCGAGTATTAACCATACTCGGCTTAGGGGCGAGCATAAACCATGCTCAGCTTGGAGAGGGTGAGTATTAACTATACTCGGCTTAGGGGCGAGCATAAACCATGCTCGGCTTAGGGCAAGTGTTTCTTATGCTCGACTCATGCTAGGTTGGTTAGCTTTAGCGAGCTATGTATACTCGTGGTGCAAAGAAGAGAGAGTTGTCCATGCTCGTATTTAAAAAATATGACCTCACTCACTTGAAGGAGAAGGTGTTTGAAATGGTGGTGGGCTTTCGCGCTGACCACACAAAACAGGGGGCGAGTACTTTAGCTTAAAGATTTCACAACATGATCTACTTTTGCAAAAAGTAAAATTCATAGCAACTAAAGAAATTCTACGAGGACAGCGATTGATTACAGAGCATTCTTAAGAGTTAAAATCAAGGCGTCCTTGTTATTGAAAGAAATACATTGAAAGAAAAGATAAAAATCTAATTAATGATAATGCCGCGAGTGCTAGTCTCAGGCCCCTTTCCGTTCTTAGGAGCTTGTGGACCAGCCTGAGGAGCTTAAGCAGAGGGTCGCGGCGGCATGGCCGGGGCGTGATATATTCAGCAAGTTCCCCTTTCCTGACTCGTCCTTCGATGAGATCGTGCAGATGTCGGCAATCATTTGTATTATGTCCAACTACGTTGTGGAATATGTAATGCTTGCCGGAATGGAGTTCCATCTAGGTCGGTTCTCGTCGAGGTGGTCTCGGAGTAGGCAAGGACTCGCGTATATCGAGGTAGATATCGAGCAAAGAAGAATTGAGCTCGGCGTATCGATCATATTTGTTTTCATTTCGAGGTTGCACATTGCGTTCATCCTTTTCCGGGGCCTTTCCTCCTCTTTTATTCTGGCCATTTCCATTGAGTGGACCTTGTTGTTTGGATCCTAAAACTTCAAGGCTCTTCATTTCAAGGCTGGCATCCTCTTGTTGGAGGAATCTCTCGGCCTCGGAGTAAAAAATCATCTATATCATTGGAGGGATCTCTGGTTAAGGAGTTTGAGAATTCTGATCTCTTTTGAACTCCCGCGATGGCTGCCATCAGCACCATCGATGGCTCGGGCCGATCGACAGATGCTACAGCTGCGTTGAATCTTTCGAGAAAGGATCTTAGCGTCTCTCCGGATCGCTGCTTGATGGTAGATAAAAAAATGACACTTTTCGGTCGAGAGAGATATGCACTCGAAACTGTTCGATGAAGCGAGTGAACAGAGTATTCCAACTGCTGATCGACTCCGTTGTTAGATGCCTAAACCACATACTGGCTATATCTGTGAGAAAGAGAGGAAAGCACTTAGCCATGAAGCTGGTCGATGCACCAAGTACTTCCATATGCCGCATGTATCGCATGAGGTGAATGGTCAGGTCAGTGCGACCGTTGTATGGCTCGATGGCTGGGAACCTGAAGTCTGGAGGATTTCGAGAATTTCTGATTTCTCTAGTGAAGGGGCTGCGATTGACATTGTCTATGTCTTGCTGCGAATAGTTGCCCCGAGTGAAGCGTCGGATGATGCTCGCAAGCTGGCTCCCATCTCCGAGGAGTTGTTGCCATGAACTTAGTTCTGCTTCCTGAGAGGGTTCCACAAGAGAATCCGGCAAAAGCGTGCTCGGAAGAGTGGCCATTGGCTGGGCTCGACCTCCGAGATTTGAGTGAAGGTGTGAGGGAAGGTGAGATCTGGCGGGTGGTTCTGGGTAGAATGGCCCCTCTGGAACTTGATGAGTCGTGGGTCGAGCCATGCCTGTAACAAAGGGTCTGGGCTGATCCAGCATAGCATGTGATGTTCGGAGGCCAAGGTTGCCCCCACTTGAAGCGAGGTTAGAAGGGTTTACGGTAGCGTTTTCTTCTTCTTCGGTGAGGGCCGGTATGGTAGGCTGGCTTCCCTCATTCGAAGGGAAGGTTACTCCAACTCTTCGTTGAAAGGGAAGAGTGGTTAGATTGGCCTGTGGTAAGATCCCGAGTTGTAATGGGAATGGCATTGATTCTGAGGGACCCTGTGGTAGCTCAACTGATTCGACAGGTCGAGACGTTTCCAAGAATGGAGGCAAGGTGTTCCACCGATCTAGATTTTGATCGCCCTCCTCCTGAGATTCTATGGCTACAATCGCGCTGGTCGCTGGAAGCGATACTCCTGGCTGTGAAGGATTGGTCGGTGGGACCAGACTAGGATGAAATAAAGGTATAGCCCGATCAGTGGCCTGATTTCGAGTAAACTGAGGGTCAGCTGTTGTCCCAATCTCGGCCTGTGGAGGAATTGATGTTGAAGCGTTCAACCTTGTTTCCAGTCGACCGAAAAGGTGATCCATCAAATGCTGTTGTTGTTCGAGGACTTTACTTTGAGGTGTCATGTGGTCTTTGAGTTCGACCATGATTTTATCCATATCGTCCCGGGTAAGGAATCGAGACATGTCGCCTTGAGAAGAAACTTCGTGGCTTACTTCTACAGCATCGGTGTCGGCTACATAGGCGTTTGCGGGACGAGAGGATGTTGCATCTTTCTTTCATTTGTTTGCCATGACCTGAGATAAGCAGGAGTTCGATGGCGGTGTTGGTGCGCTACCCCTTCCTGGCGCACCAAAGTGTTGACGTCAAAAGTTGGTTACTAGTGACGATCAACCCCCCATCGCGTGATCAACACGTGAACAAAGATTATAAATGCAATAAAAAGTAAAAGAACGGGGAGCACACAAAGAGTTTTTATAGTGGTTCGGCAAAGACGATGCCTACGTCCACTTTATATATTATTTCTCTCTTTTGATTACAATTACAATGCTTTTTCTGAAGAAGAGAAAGAAGATGATTATTTTCTTTCTCTTTTTATAAGAGATTGAGAGATGCAAACTTTTCTAGGATGTAATGGAGTTGAAGAGAAAACCAGGAATCTCCAACGTCCCCAGAAATCCCTTTCTTCTTTAAGCTTAGAGGTATTTATAGGTGGAGAATGCAGCTTGGGTTGTTGCGGTATGGTCCGGCCATTTCGGGAAAGCCTGGACACGTGGAATCCATCTACTGGCTTGAGTTGCCGCTGGAAGACTGATTCCACTGTTCATAAATAGTATCCTCGAAAGTTGTGGCAGACGTGGCATCCACGGAGAGGCATATCAAAAGTAGAGCTTTGTCCGCACATGGTTTGACCGCCTTTACTGTCTTGAAAATCGGGATATTAGGTGGACTTACTCTGTAGAAATTTTCCACGCTGGCCCGAGATAATCGGCCGACGCATTCTATCCAGAGGCAAGAAACTCGGTCGACCATGAGACCTATTCTTCCAGGGTGAGCAGTCACTCTGGCTAGTCTCGGCTTGGGCCGACATGTGATTGCTTTGAACTATGTTTCTATTGGGCGCGACTTATATCTGGTTGCGCGTTTGGGCTTTGGTCTGGCTCGTTGAGACTCTTGCCAAAAAGAGGGTTAACAGCCATCCTCTCTTATCACTCGAGTATCTAGAAAGCTGCCTAGAGGTCTCGCCTCTACCAAGTCGATCTAAAATATCGGCTAACTTCTGCTCATCACGCTGACTAGATCCAATCTGTTCCATTCGAGTAGATTGCACCTCAAAGGATGTTAAAAATCCTGGTGCATAATCTGTAGAAGGTCTAAAATCAAAAGAAGAGATAAACTCCAAACTCTACCACTATATGAATAATGGGCTAAGAGTCATCCTCTACCAACTCAAAGCATCTGCCACTACATTTCCCTTATGTGGGGTATAAGAAATCTCGAAATCGTAGGATGCTAGAAACTCCATCCAACGTTGTTGCCTCAAGTTAAGATCCTTTTGTGAGAATAAGTACATTAGCGATTTATGATCGGTATATAACTCAAACCTCTCGCCCAAAAGTAATGTCTTCAAGACCTAAGGGCAAAAATAATAGCTGCAAGCGATAAATCATAAGTAGGATATTTCTTCTCATGTACCCTTATTTATCTTCTCCCATACCTACCTTTATGCATTAGAACAACGCCCAATTCTACACAGCAAGCATCTGTACACACTGTAAAAAACTTAGATCCATTTAGAAGAGTCAAAACTGGAGCGGTCGTGAGAGCCTTCTTCAATCTCAAAGGAATCACCGTAATTCATATCCTATAAGAATACCAAGTTCTTCCTAGTAAGGCGGGTAAGAAAAGCTAAAGTCCATGAAAAGTCCTTAATAAATTTTCGATAAAACCCCGCCAAACCTAGGAAGCTTCTCACTTTAGTCGTATTCTTGGGGGCTTCCAGTCTTGCACAACAACCACCTTAGCGGATCCACCGCTATGCCATCTACTCAAGTACATAGGCTGCAGCGTTTTGGAAGCGGTATGAAATGTTATTTACAACAAAGATCGAAACGTTGTGGATTGAATATCAAGCAAACAACGTAAGTTTTCGATCGACAATGATCGTGGCTTCGACGTGCATTCAAGCAGGAATGTTCGAAGTATTGTAAAGTGTTCGTTGATTGGTGAAATGCAACGAATATGCAGACGACTCAAGTGTGTTTTGAGTTCGTGGTAATAGCTGCTCAAGATGATTTGAGATTGCTAATGGTCGCTGATGACTAGAGATATTGAAGGCCAAGGAATTATCGTGGTCGTAGGTTCTAGTAGGCTAAAAGCAGGGGTATAATAGGGATGCCTAAAAGACTGGAAGATTAGTCGAGTACCCTGGTTAGCGATGAAAGGCCTATATACGTAGCGATGAAAGGTGTACGGAGTTTTTGCTAGAACCAGGGTTACGACTAGCCCTTGATGGATGGCACGATGATATGGCCAGTTGTAGCGACCCACAATTTACGCATCGGAGGATCATAGAATATTTATTTCATTCTTATACGAAGTCATATGGTCGTGTAAACTTGGGGAACGACTATTGGGGTCATTTCCCATGTTCACGATTTTTCCCGATTTTTAAGTGACTGTTTTACCCTTGAAAAATCTTGTTTTGCCCATAACTTTTGGTTGGTAAGGAGTTTTGACCTGAAACCACTTCCATTGAATTCAGATGATGGTTTACCTATCCGTAGAGTGGTCACATTTATCAAACGGACTTACCTTTTAGGAGATATGGCTGAATTAAGGTTTGGAAGATGAAAAACAACATAATTGGGCTTAACGGGGTGATTGGCAGCTAAGCCCATAACCCATTTCAGGATTAGGGTTACGGGAGGGCTAAAAGGGTTTGGGAAAACATTTCATTTTATTTTTCTAGCCGGCACTTACATTCCTTGAACCCTAGTAATGGCCTCTGCCTTCTAAATTCATCTTTAATCACTTTCTAATCACATAATAGCCAAATCTACATCAAATTAAGGCGGACTAGCATAGAAATCGAGATAAAGCTGCTGGAATACATAGGGATCCGTGCCAAATTAGTTAGAGTTTCAGATTGAAATTTATTTGTGGCTAAGGTGAGTGATTTACACTTTTACTCACTAATTATGGCTAATTAGGGTGATTAGTGTTAATTAGCGAAATTATGCATCGTAAAAATCTGGAAAAATATGTAGAAATTATATAATATTATTTTATGTCATTGGTAAAAATTTGGGTTAATTTAGATTAAGTTTGCTAATTCTATAGTTAAAACATGGTTAAGGGGATTAAGGGGAAAATCATGCTTTTGGGTATGTTTGATCTAAAATATTTCATGTGATTGATGTTTTAATGTTTTTGATTTATCCTACATGTTACTACTATTGTTTGGTATACTTTATGGTTGCATAGAAAAGTTAGAATGGTCGAAAATGCCATCGAGAGGCAAAAATAGTTTGTTGGAAAGTGGTGGAGGTTTTGGGTCGCACAGAGCGATTCCTAGGGGAGCGACCCCTAGGAAGTGAGCAATCCCAGGGGAGCGACCCTTAGGAAGCTAGTGATACCTAGGTGAGCGATCCCTAGGAAGTGAATGATCCCTAGGAGGGCGACTCTGAGGGAAGGAATGATCCCTAGGAGGGCGACTCCTAGGGGAGGGACGATCCCTAGGAGGGCGACTCCTAAGGGAGGGGCAAGCCCTAGGGTGGCGAGCCGGTCAAGAAGGGTGAGATCCGATCCAATTTCCAAAGGATAGCCTAACAGCTTTGCTATGGGACGTGTGCAAATGAGTTATCGATATCTACAATTTTGGTTTACAGATGAGAGAGGAGGCATGTAGACAAACCAGAGCCAGAGGATGTATGGACTGGGAAGGGTCATTTGCTATAGACCATAAGGGCATGGTCATGGCAATTAGTTGTAGGGAGTCCAAAAGGGCATGGACCCATCATGGCCTCAATAGATTTGGTGATCAAAGTAGTGGATATCGTACGCTTTACGCACTGAGTGAGAGATGTGAGGATGATTGCTATGCTTGATGTTTTCTATCACCATGACATGCATACTCCCATTTTACACTTTATGTTAGTGTTACCTTAGAGTACTGTACAACATGTTATGCTAACTCTTTGGTTGCCGGTCAATATTTAGGTATGATTATTTTTACCTATTATTGTTTTATTTAGCTGCTATCGCTCAAACCAGACTTTTGTCTGACCCAGAGTTTTATGTCTCTGCTTATTACTATGGGTGCTCCTAAATGAGCAAACTAGAGACATGTTAGGTGGTAATGCACGAGTAGCTGTCCGGAGACGAGCAGGAGGCTTCCACGTACTATTTACATATATTCTCCTTGTGTTGTTGATGATCACTACTTTGGCATTTGCAGTGTACCTTTTCTATTTTTGCTTTAGAGATAGTATTTTGAAGTTGTAATAATGTTAATTTGGATCATAAGCTATATTTTGGATTCCGCTACTCTAATGGTTATGGTTTAGTTTCAGCTTATGCACTATCTCGCCTGTTTTATGTCTAGTTATGTTATTATTATACTTTATTCCATGCGCTATGAGATATACTGCAGGTTCTTTTGTAGATCATAGTTTCAAATCCCTTTCTTCTGATGATAGCCCCGTGTTGGTCGGGCATTAGCACAACACATTTCTAGGGAAATGTCGGCTGGTGCGGGGCGGGCCGTCACACTTGGTACCAGAGCCTAGGTTGTGTAGTTAACCTAGGGGAAGACATTAGGGAGAGATAGTATACGTATATGAGAGTGCGTACTTGTAATATTTTGGTTTTCAAAAGCTATATATACACTATTAGTATGTCTAAGGATGAAGTCGCACTGCACGGGCACCACTAAGGAGATGGTTAATCGTTTTTCTCTTTACAGATTGAACGATGAACAGATATACGAGAAGTATTGGTTCAGGGGCCAACAATGAGTATGTCCCTGATATAACGGTGGTGGTGCAGCGGAGCAGGCGCCTAGAACTGATTTCGCCAAGCTCCGTAAGGATTATATTAATCTTAGTGTAAAGTCGTTCCGAGGAACGGAATCGACAATGAAAGTTTAAGATTGGCTGGATAGTTGTGAGCGTATCTACGAGGATTTGGAGATCGATGATGCAATGAAGAGGAAGCTAACATCACGTCAGCTTCAAGGACGGGCAATGAATTGGTGGAATGCTATTAAAGCGGCTACTCCCGAGGATCAAGTCACTTGGAATTAGTTCAAGATCCACTTCAGCGATAAGTTTATCCCAACTGCTCAGAAATCAGAATTATTCAAGAAGTTTTTGGAGCTTAGGCAGAATGATAGGGCAGTCTCGGAATATATTGTTGAATTCGATACTTTATCGAAATATGGATTATCTCTTATCGATACTGCCGAGAAGAAGAATGAAAGGTTCATAACTGGCTTAGATGAGTACTTGGGGGAAGGACTCATAAACCATATCGATGAGACTTTCGAATCTATTATGGGAAAAACATTGAGATATGAGAGCCTTTACCCTAAGTCAAAGACCGAGGTTGATGTTACATCTGCAGAGTAGCCAAAACCGCAGGCAAGTGGTGGAGGCAAGAATAATTCCCAGAATAAGAGGAAACATAACCAAACCAAGGATGATTAGAAAAAGAAGAATAAGAAAGAGGCCCAGTGCTTTGGTTGCGGCAAGAAGGGCCACTATATCAAAGATTGTCGAGCAAAAAAGGGGGAGAGGAAGTGCTTCAACTGTGACCAAGTGGGACATTTCAAGAATGAATATCCGCAACCCCCTAAGGAGAAGCAGATCGTGAAAGCATATGCTATCAACGTTGTTCCTTCTTCGTCGAATGCCCCAACTGCGGCGCAAAAGGGAAAAGGGTGTCGTTATTAAAGGTATGCTTTCCATTTATGATGTTCATGTTTGAGTTTTGTTCGATACCGGAGCTTCCCGTTCCTTCATATCTAGTGACCTGGTAGATAGGTTGGAATTGGTACCCGAGCTTATCGATATACCTTTAGTTGTGATGAGCCCGATCAATGGTTCAACTAGCATTAATATGATTTGCCTTAATTTGGTATTATCGAGTTATGGATGTATGTTTGCTTGTGATTTTTTTGTTTTGGGCTTTACTGGGTTTGACATTATTTTGGGAGTTGATTGGCTCCAAAGGTATGGGGTGGTGGTAGACTGTGAGGGGTCTTTGATGACCATTAGAGCGGATGATGGGCAGAGGGTACTGTTTGGTTTCCTACCTAGTGATGGGGTGATGGCTAGTTTTCTAAATTCTCTCATCATCTCGCATGATGAGTTGTTAGATGTGCCTATTGCTGGTGAGTATCCGGACATCTTCGGGGAAGTGACCGAACTTTCACCACATCGAGAGATTGAATTTCGAATTGATTTAGTGAAATATGCCAGACCTATAGTGAGGCCACTTCATCGTATGGCGCCAAGGGAGCAGCGAGAGCTCGAGGTGCAAGTGGGCGACCTTTGGAAGAAGGGATTTATCTGAAGAAGTGTTTTCGAGTGGGGAACACCAGTTGTATTTGCTGGTTCCCTTTGCTTATGTGTGGGTTATCGCGAGTTGAACAAGGTGACTAGGAAGAATAAGTATCCTCTTTCGCGGATAGATGATTTGTTTGATCAACTGAATGGAGCAAGAGTGTTTTCCTAGTTGGATCTCGTGACAGGTTTTCATCGGCTCCGAGTAGCAGCTAATAGTGTACCTAAAATGACATTTCGGACGCCGTCTGGATTTTATGAGTGGTTGGTCATGCCATTCGGGTTGACCAATGCTCCCGCATATTTTGTGGATCTTATGAATAGGGTTTTCAGAGATCAATTGAATAAGTTTGTTCTTGTATTCGTAGACGATATCATAGTTTACTCGAGGACAGAGGAAGAACACAATGAACATTTAAGGACAGTGATGGAGGTGTTGAGGAAACACCAACTGAAAGTGAAATTTTCTAAGTATCACTTCTGGAGGAGGGAAGTGAGGTACTTGGGCCATGTTGTTTTAGAGAATGGTATTGTCGTGGACCCTGCGAAGGTGGTTACGATGCAAGATTGGTCTACGCCCAAGAATGCAACAGATGTAAGAAGTATCTTGGGATTAGATGGATATTATCGTAAGTTTATTTAGGTCTTCTCTAAGATAGCAACACCATTAACTCAGTTGACCAAGAAGAATCAAGCTTTCATTTTAGACGGAAGGTGTGAGAACGCATTTAAGAGCCTAAAGGAAAAGTTGACGTGTGCACCAGTGTTAGTTATTCCTAAAGGAAATGAAGAGATGACGGTATACATGGATGCCTGTGGTACCATACTTGGTGCTATACTAATGCAAGGAGGTAGGGTTGTAGCTTATGTAAGTCGGCAACTGAAACTGCATGAGAAAATGTATCCTACCCATGGTTTAGAATTAGCAGCGATCATGTTCGCGTTAAAGATGTGGAGACATTACTTCTTGGGAGAAAGATTCGAGTTGTTTACCAATCATAAGTCATCAAAGTATCTTTTCTCTCAAAAGGATTTAAATCTTTGTCAGCAGAGATGGTTAGAGTTCTTGGCTTCCTATGATTTCAATATCGGATACACACCTGAGAAGGGCAATGCGGTAGCTGATGCATTGAGTAGGAGACATGCCAATTTGGGAGCTATGTTCTGGAATGGAAGCAACTGGAGTATATTGCGGGATATGATTTCAGACCTAAGTGTGAATTGGATCCAGAAATGTTAGCAAGTTTGACAATCAGACCGACTTTGATTGAACGGATTGGTTCCAGTCAAATGGACGATCCTATTCTATTAAAAATCATCTCCAAGATAGAGATATGTATCGATGGTGAGGCAACGAACAAGTATGGACTTGATCGAGAATGATGGGTTCGAAAGAATGAGAGGCTGGTTGTACCCAACGTGAATGGATTGAGAAATGAAGTGCTTAGAGAATGACATCACTCGAAATTGACTATACATCCCGGTGGTAACAAAATGTATCGAGACATGAAGCAGACCTACTACTGGAAAGGGATGAAGAGAGATGTTGGGAAGATTATATCCAAGTGCATGAACTTCCAGTTAGTTAAAGCTGAGCAAAAGAAGCCTAGTGGTTTGTTACAACTATTGGAAATTCCGAAATGGAAATGGAAAAAAGTCCAGATGGATTCCATCGACGGTTTACCAAGGACTAGATCAGGTCATGATAGTATTTGGGTGATTGTGGATCGACTGACCAAAAGTGCAAGGTTATATCCGTCAAGTCGAATAGAACGACAGCTAAGTTAGCAGAACTATATATGAAGTTGGTAGCGAGATTTCATGGAGTACGCAAAGGTATCATGAGTGATCGAGATCCATTATTTACTAGTGGGTTTTGGAAGAGCTTACAAGAGGCTTTAGGGTCAGAATTACATCTCAGTACCGTGTACCATCCCCAAACCGACGGCCAAACATAGAAGGTGAATCGTGTATTATCGGATCTCCTGATTGCTTGTATGTTGGATTTTTGAGGTTCATGGGATGACCATTTGCATCTGGTTGAGTTCGCATATAAAAATAGTTATCAGTCCAGTATTGCTATGGCTCCATTTGAAACTTTGTAAGGAAGACTGTGCAACTCGCCGTCATGTTGGTTGGAGAACGGTTAGAAATTTGTGCTTAGGCCAGATGTAATAAGAGAAACTTCAGATAAGATCAATGTTATTCAACAGAGAATGAAGGCTGCCCAAGATAGGTAGAAAAGTTATGCTGATAAAAGATGAAGAGATTTGAAATTCTCCATTGGCGACTTGGTATTCGTCAAGATCTCTTCGTTGCCGAGTGTGATTCGTTTTGGTAGGAGAGGTAAGTTGGCACCAAGATTTGTTGGTCCATTCCCAGTTCTCGAACAATTTGGGAATTTAGCGTATAAAGTTGGATTGCCTGACCAGATGGCGGGAGTGCATGACGTATTTCATGTTTCTCAGTTAAGGAAGTTCGTGCACGATTCTGATATGACTGTATCACCCGATCAAACGGATGATATTGAGGTAGAACCCGAGGCAGTTGAAAGCCAAAGATCGATTCATACTGTTGGACACGATACGGATCAACTCCGGAGGAAGATGGTGAAGCTGGTTAAGGTCCAGGGGTTGATAAGGAGAGTGACCGCACTTGGGAAACCGAGAAGAACATAAGGAAGTCATATCCAAAGCTCTTTACCTGGTAAGGTTTTAATCGCGATGTAGTTAGTCCGCATGCTGGGATATGCATGTTGTGTTTATTATGTATATTTGATTGTTGCAAATGGTTGATATGCATGCGGGACCTTTTGGCTGTTTTTTTAGTTAAGGAATTTCGGGGGCGAAATTTCTTAAGGGGGAAAGTGTAATGATCCGCATTTTATGCATCGAAGGATCGTAGAAAATTTATTTCATTCTCATACGAAGTCGTATGGTCGTGTAACCTTAGGGAACGACTATTGGGGTCATTTCCCATGTTCACGATTTTTGCTGATTTTTAAATGACCATTTACTTTGGCGAATCTTGTTTCACCGATAACTTTAGATTGGTAAGGAGTTTTGAACTGAAACCACTTCCATTGGATTCGGATGATGGTTTACCTTTCCCTAAATTGGTCACATTAATCAAACGGACTTACCATTTGGGAGATACGACTGAAATAAGGTTTGAAAGATGAAAAACAGCATAACTGGGCTTAACGGGGTGACTAGCAGCTAAGCCCATAACCTATTTCGGGATTAGGGTTATGGGAGGGATGAAAGGGTTTGGGAAAACATTTCATTTCAGTTTTCTAACCGCCACTTACATTCCTTGAACCCTAGTAATGGCCTCACCTTTTAAATTCATCTTTAATCGCTTTCTAATCACATAATAGCCAAATCTATATCAAATTAAGGCGGATTAGGATAGAAATCGACATAGAGCTGCTAGAATACATTGGGATCCATGCCAAATTAGTTAGAGTTTCAGATCTCAAATTTATTTTTGGGTAAGGTGAGTGATTTCCACTTTTATTAACTAATTATGTCTAATTAGGGTGATTAGTGATAATTAGCGAAATTATGCATCATAAAAATCTGGAAAAATATGTAGAAATTCTAAAATATTATTTTACGTCGCTGGGGAATATTTTGTTTAATTTAGATTAAGTTTTCTAATTCTATAGTTAAAACATGGTTGAGGGGATTAAGGGGAAAATCATGTTTTTGGGTTTGTTTGATCTAAAACATTTTATGTAATTGATGTTTTAATGTTTTTGAATGATCATACATGTTACTACTATTGTTTGGTATGCCTTATGGTTGCATAGGAAAGTTAAAATGGTCGAAAACACTGTCAAGAGGCAAAAATAGTTTGTTGGAAAGTGGTACAAGTTCTGGATCGCACGGAGCGATTCCTATGGGAGCGACCCTTAGGAAGTGAGCGATCCTAGGGGAGCGACCCTTAGGAAGTTAGCGATTCCTAGGGTAGCGATCCCTAGGAAGTGAACGACCCTAGGAGGGTGACTCCTAGGGATGGAACGATACCTAGGAGGGCAACTCCTAGGGGAGGGACGATCCCTAGGAGGGCGACTCCTAAGGGAGGGGCGAACACTAGGGGGCGAACCCTAGGATGGCGAGCAGTCAAGAAGGGTGATCAAAGTAGTGGATGTCGTATACTTTACGCACTGAGTGAGAGATGTGAGGATGATTGCTATGTTTGATGTTTGCTATCATCATGACATGCATACTCCCATTTTACACTTTATGTTAGTGTTACCTTAGAGTACTGTACATCCTGTTTTGCTAACTCTTTGGTTACATGTCCAAGTTCAGGTATGATTATTTATACCTGTTATTGTTTTATTTAGCTTCTATCGCTCATACCATACTTTTGCCCGATCCAGAGTTTTATGTCTCTTGTTATTACTCTAGATATTCTTAAACGAGCGGACCATAGACAGGTTAGGTGGTTATGCACGAGTAGCTATCCGGAGATGAGCAGGAGGCTTCCACGTACTATTTACATATATTCTCCCTGTGTTGTTGCTGGTCACTACTTTGGGAATTAGTAGTGTACCTTTTCTATTTTTTCTTTGGAGACAGTATTTTGAAGTTGTAATAATGATAATTTGGATCATAAGCTATATTTTGGATTCTACTACTCTGATGGTTATGGTTTAGTTTCAGCTTATGCACTGTCTCGGCTGGTTTGTGTCAAGTTATGTTATTATTATACTTTATTCCATGCGCTGTGAGATATACTATAGATTCTTTTGCAGATCATAGTTTCAAATCCGTTTCTTCTGATGACAGCCCCATGCTGGTCGGGCATTGGCACATCGCATTTCTAGGGAAACGTCGGCTGGTGCGGGACGGGCCATCACACCGGTCATATGATTAGTGATGGTTTCAAGGCAGGATTGGCAGTGATAGCCAGAGTCATGGATGATGATTGCTTTGTCTGTATCATCTAATGCAGATTATTCGTCGTTTAAGGAGATATCTATTGGGTGCTTGTCTGATGTTGGTTTAGGCCTTTGGGGATTGTGCTTGGGAGATGTCAATATCGATTAGGATGGTGTACGCTTGATAACTGATTGCAAATAATGTACTGTTTGTTTATATCTGATTGTTTGTAAAGGCTATCACTGTCCGATGTGCGGAAGACGGTTTTGTGTTCTTCTCTGTTGATGTGGCAGATAAGTTGATTAATCTGCCTATTCTCATATACTTTATTTATGATGTTAGATAGTTGTTTTATTGCTCATTAAGACTGTGGTCTGACTCAAGGTTTTATGTTTCCTCTTATTACCTTGGGTTGTTCATCCATGTGTTGGATGAGCAGAATGAATTACAGTTTACATGTAGTTGATCTTGATGAGGATGATGCTACTGAGCGATGACGAGCTGGAGGCTTATGTATTAGTTTCCTATTACCTACTATTTGTTGTTTTTCTGCTGCTATGTTGATGTATTCTCTGAGTGACCTGTAGCGAGGCACTTTGTACAGACTCTTATAATGTAATCCAATGTTGTATGGATATTTCATGATGATATGAAAAAGTTTAAGATTCTGCTCAATTCTACTTCAGTATTATTGCCTGTTGTATATGCTCTATTATATTTTATCCTTGCCCTGTGAGTTATACAACAGGTTCCACTTGTGTTATCTTACCTTGATGATCATCCAAAGCTGTCTGGCACAACTTCTAGCACATTATTCCTCTTGTTAAGTGCGGGAGTTCTGAGCAGTCGTCACATTTGGTATCAGAGCTATGGTTAATCGATTTTAGCCAAAGTTCAAGGATGTAATAATGTATGAGAGATGTATTTGTAGATTTCTGATGGATGTATACTATATACTAGTGCATAATATAGTAGTGTTTGAACTCCATTTGTAGTTTTTCTTGTGGGTGGACTAATCATTCTATTTTTCTAATTTAGAATGAGTCGTCGAATGTCGAGACACACTGTAGGGAGGGGAGTTTACTGGAGGGAGAAATGGTGGTATACCAGATTACCCAGCTAGGTTCGAGGCTATGGTGGTAGCGATCATGTGGAGGGCTCCCGTTCCAGAGACAGCTGCGGTAGATGTAGGGGTTCTGGTGCATGTGCCTAGGGCAGTGGACTTCGTAAAGCTATGCAAAGACTTCACCACTCTAAGAGGGAATCCGTTTAAGGGAATGGAGCTAATTGCAGAGATTCAAGGGTAGTTTGATACTTGCATTTGGATCTTTGGAGACTTTGGAATTGATGATGCGACTAAGAGGAAGCTTGCATGAGACAGCTGCAGGGTAGAGCTATGGATTGGTGGAACTCTGTCACTATAGAATCTCCAGAAGATGAGATTTCATGGGAGCAATTTCAAGTAATGTTTGAGACAAAGTTTATCTCTACTGTTGAAAAGTCTATTTTTTAGGAGGTTTGTTGAGCATAAGCAGAATGGTCGACCAGTAAGGGAGTATGTTTCTGACTTCAAAGCTTTGTCGAAGTATGCTCGTTCATATGTTGAGACTCCTTATCAGAAGAACGAAAAAATTGTCATAGGATTGGACAAATACCTTGGGAATCAGCTGGTGGATCACCTAGATGATACTTATGAGAAGATCGTCAAGAAAGCTCTGAGGCACGGGAGTTTGTTTCCCAAGGAAGAGACTATTGTTGCAGCTAAGGAAGAACCAAAACCACAGCGGGGTGGTAATAACAAAAGGAAAAAGCATCAACAACAAAAAAGGAAGGATGGTTAGAAAAAGTAGAAAGGTGAAATGACTTGCTACAGCTTCCAATAGAAGGGCCATTATTCCAAGGATTACAAGAATTCGAAGGCTGAGAATAAGTGCTACAACAGTGGCAAGCCCAGGCATAACAAGAAGGATTGTCCAGATCCAGCTAGGAGAAAGCAGATTGTGAAGGCGTATGCTTTGGAGGCTTTGCCATCGTCTTTAGGGGCTCTTACGGCTGAGGGGAAGTGGAAGAGTGTCGTCGTTCATGGTATTCTTTTCTTTAGAGATATTTCAGTTCATATGTTGTTTGACACTGGAGCATCACATTCTTTCATTTGTAATGAGCTTGTGTACCACTTGGGTTTGGAACCCAAGATTTGTGACAGACCATTGATCGTGATTAATCCAGTTGGGGTTCGTCCAGTTTGTATATGATTTGTTGTGGTCTTGTGTTGTCGAGTCTTGGTTTCTCCTTTATGTGTGATTGATTTGTTTTGAACATCGTTGGGTTTGGGATTATTTTGGGTATGGAGTAGCTCAAGAGGTATGTGACAAAAGTGATTGCGAGAAGCTCGAGGTGACATTTGGGAATGTGGAAGGGCGAATGGTTGTGACTCGATGTAAACCCGAAGATGGTGTCTTCATAAGCTATTTATATTCTCTTGTGTTTCCACGGGAAGACTTGTCATCAGTGCCAATAACAAGGGAGTTTAATGATGTATTTGACGAGGTCAATGGGTTACCACCGCATCCTGAGATTGAGTTCAGAATCGATTTGGTCGTAGGTGCTAGACCTATCATCATGCCTCTTAGGAAGATGGAGCCTAAGGAACATCGAGAGTTAAAGGTGCAAGTACATGATCTTTTGAGAAAAGGATTCATTTGGAGAAGTGCGCCCGAATGGGGTGCACCAGTTGTGTTTGCAACCAAGGCTGTTGGATTTTTGAGATTGTGTGTGGCTTATCATGAGTTGAAAAAGGTGACCAAGAAGAACAAGTGTCCATTGCCGAGGATAGACGATTTGTTTGACCAGCTTCACGAGGCCAAGGTATTTTCTCAGATGGATTTCGCAACGAGATTCCACCAGTTTAGGGTGGCGCAGGATAGTGTGTCGAAGACAGCTTTTAGGACACTGTCTAATTTCTTCGAATGGTCGGTGATGCCATTTGGGTTGATTAACGCGCCAACATATTTCGTGAATCTTATGAATAAGGTTTTTATAGACCAGTTGAACAAGTTCGTACTTGTGCTCGTGGACGATATTCTAATTTTCTCCCGAAATGAAGAGTAGCATAAGACGCACTTGAGAGTTGTTCTGGAAATCTTGCGGATGCATCAGCTGAGAGCTAAATTTTCAAAATGTCACTTCTGGAAGAATGAAGTGAGGTTCTTAGGCCATGTTGTTTTTGGAAATGGAATAGCGGTTAACCCTACTAAGGTGATAGCAATCCAGGAGTGGGATAGACCTAAGAATGCGATGGACATGAGGAGTTTCCTTGGGTTGGTCGGATATTCACTGCACCAAAACAGTAAATTTGGCACACCAGGATATGGAGATTTGATACAGCTTTAAGCCGTATCAAATTTGATTGTGCTCGTAGCCGTATCAAATTAAATTTGGTGATCCACACCACCTCAAACACCTTAAATCTCACCCTACATTTTCAATGCTTCGGATCAGTTCGTTTGACATGGCTTTAAACCGTTTCAAATCTACACCATGTTTTCACTCCCAGTTCAACGCTACTTTTTCATTTCCTGCAACCTATATCAAATTCATTTCCTCTTTGTCTATTTTCATTTTCCGTTTCTTCCATTTTAATTTCAATTCTTCTACTCCAAAAATCGTATATTCCTTCATCTACCATTTCTGATCTCGTACAAAGCATCTTCCTTACTAGTTTTCTACTGCTCGTCGAACCCGCGATTGATTGCCCTAAACTTGGTGGGAATGGTGAGCTTTTATATATTTAACCCTAGTTTTTAGCTGAGTCTGAAATCGCAAAGTATCATGTCTGATAACTTTTCGTCTCTGCTAGAATTTTACAATACTTTGGTTTTTTGTTGATTATTACTGTCAAACGCCACAAATTGAATCCAATTTTTTTCTGTCGTAAACTTGCTAGGATTTACTGTACACATTTTTTATGTGGTGGTTACAATATCTACTATATTCATATGATTACTTTATGGGTGATTCCATTATATCAATTTTTTTGATAGTTTGTTACTATTTTGTTATATACTTCATGTATTCATTGTAATTGGTTTGTTATCAGATTGGTCATCCATCCTATTCAACTGCAACTTAGAAGATAATTTGTTTTTCGACAAAGGAGGACAAGATCAAATAAGCGACTTGCCGTTGAGCCAGTTGCTGGTAAATTTTATTACCACTTTTTATTATTTGAATGTTACACTTCTCAAACTGGTAACTGTAAGGTGCACTGTTTCGATGAATTTATATGCACATCTATCTTGTCCTTTTGTGCAAATTGTCTTGTGCGATAATTACCCTTGAACTATTGCACCTGATCCCTGTTCAATCACCTTGTTTGAGTTTGAAATAGCCTTGCATTATTTCACTTGGCTATCTGTGCTACTGTGCATTTCATTTTGTGCATTTTCCAAACTTGAGTCTTGTCGCTTCACTATTGTACCATTTTTTTATCCTTGCAAGTTTAATTGCTTGGACATGCTTTTGGGTACATGTACAAACCATATCTCCTTATTCCAATTAGTTGACATCCACATTATAATACTTTGCTTATTTCAACCAATGTTTTGACCACCATATACATGTGCTATATATCCACTGCCTGATGTACATTGTCAACTTCTTGCATATATTTATGCGCTGGTTATATATATATATGATGACACACACGTTTACATGTATATATCTATGCATAAAATCTCAGTAAGATAGTTTAATTTGTATAGTTATGGAAATATAAATATATTCATTATAATGATATTATACATAGGTGAATTTTTGAAGGTCAAATTATTAATGTTCAAATTAGAATATCTTGAGTTAATGCTAAAATCCAGCTAAACATGTTTATTTTTAGTTGTTCACTATTTTTTACTGATACTCACTGAAAGTCATTTGAATATGGACATTCATAATTGTCATATTCATTACATGTCAAAGTGATAAGTTGCATCACTATGATGATCAATGAATTGGCAAAGAAATCTATGTATAAAAATTATGGTATACAATTTAATGCATACGCAGATGAGAATTGATGTTCTCATCCAACTCCTAACTGATGCTCAGTGTTGTGAAGTGTAGGAAGGATGTTCACTGTGATAGTCAAGAGCATACCATGTCGGGTTGCATCTGTTATCATATCTTAACCTTAAGAGTCCTTGACCTGAACAACCTAAATTATTAGTGTAACAAAGATAAGTATGCTCTTTTCTTTTAGATTGGACTGTACATTATAGTTGTTACAACAAGACCAGTGTATAAATGTAATACCCCGAATTTATAACGATATTAATGAGAATAAATTAAATAATAATTAATTTAACGTTCATAATTAGAGGAAACGGACTGCGCCATTGCGTCCGTCTCGAAATTCTGGTTAAGATAGATGTTTGTTTTGCGTAAAACGTACACCGTATAAAGAAGTTATGAAGGCTTTAAGTTTGTATATAGACTGAAATATTTTATATATACGCATGAGTCAGAGGTGAGTCAGAGATGAGTCAGAATCCTATCCAGAGGATTCAAAATCGAAAAATTCCTCTGAGTAGCAAAATTCTTGCTCTAGGGGGTCGACTCCCCTAGAGAGGTGTCGACCTAGGGGTCGACCCACCTACAGGGGTGTTGACACCCCTGTGGCTGAGGTGGCACTCGATTTCAGGGGGTCTGGAAGCTATATACACGTGTCATATTTCTCATATTCTCTTCATTGGTAACTATGGAGGCCATATGCTGCTGTAGTGCAAACTGAACCGTTTCTACAACAACATATTCTATAAATCCAATTCAGAAATTCTAGACTCGTTCTTCCTAGATTCTCTAAACCAAACGCTGTGAGTTTCTAGATTACTTTTAGGTTTAGATAAATAAAAGTATACTTTAAAAGACTATGAATTGGATTTGTTGTAAAATATGATTCTGTGTAAATGTGAAATTCTATACTATGTCACGACAGATCTATTTTCCTAGATCTAATAAAATTGTGTTGATTCGATTATTATGCCTACATGGATTTTGACTTGTAACCACGTTATGGTGGATGTACGTCTATTAATTTGGACAGTTATGACATCACTTGTACCTAGATCTTTATGTTAATCACCTTTCACATGTCATATTGTGATCCATTGAGATATGTTGTAAACTTGACATGTGAACCCACCTTTAGATCTAAACATTTTATTATGACACCCCAACTATGCTAGATCTAAGTAATTGGACACCTAATGTTTATGCTTATTTGAACATCACAGTGATTGCCATAAGTTACTTGTTTGATGTCCACTTTATTATGATGTTAATCACATGTCCATTCACTTTGTTATTATGTCAGTTTATATTCATGTTTATGCCAAGACATGTTGAAACTATCACTCTTGTCATACTCCCTTTTTATTGTTATAGCTAGGCTACTTTATAGCCTAGATGCCGTCAAAATACGTACGAATACATTAGAGAGGAAATGGGGAAAAAGGGATTATAATTGGCATGAATTATGTAATGTTCATATGAAATGGGACATGTAATTAAAATAGGAAAAACATACAAATAGCTACCTATAATGACATAGGTAGATTTGGATTAAATTGGAATGTTTAGTAATCTACAATTAGGAATTGTAAATTGTACTTTTAACATGGGTTAGATTACATTAGTGATGGAAGTCTTCCCGGACCCGACGTCATATCCAGCAGCCACTAATGTTGAACCTAATGTGGTAGGTCGAAGTATGCAAATACGAATCGGGCTAAGACACGAGGTTTGGCCCAACTGTGGAATAAGACTGCCCAGACTCGACCGACAAATCCAGCGTCCACACGTTGTAGGCCTAATGTGGGAGGTTTAGCCCATTATAACCATAATTGGACATGGTTATGAAAGAGACTACTTAACCTAATTTAATATGACTATGGACTTAAGTTAGGGTTAAATAAAATTGGATGGGTAGTGGTGGGTTAAGTAAATTAGAGGGGGTGGGTAATATGTATATATAAGCCCACGAACTTAACCCAACAAGGTTATGTAATTAAACACACCTAGTGGTATACACAACCAGTAGATAATGTAATAGGGTTATGTAACAAAAGACACCTAGTGGTATACATAACCGATAGATAATGTAATGAAGTTATGTAATTAAAGATACCCATTAGGGTAAGCATAACCAGTATAGGGCTATGTAATTAAAGACGCCTAATGGTATACATAGTCAATGGAAAACCTAGTGGGGGATACAAGATAAGGGGGAGAGCTTGTATCATATTGTGTGGGTCCCATTTCAGTCAGTAACCCAGAGTTGGTATCAAGTAAAGACCTCCATAGTAGGCGGAGAAGGGGCACGCTTACTGATTGATTGTAAGAGATCCAAACGAGGCAGATGGTGTGGGCGACGCAAACCGACCGGAGACATGTGCGTGCATGGGTCGGGCAGAGGGGGCTAAGACGAGCATGACACCAGTAGATATGGTTGTGCACACCATGGTTTTCCACTTTAGGAAGTGATATCTCCTACTGTGGGGCCAACACAGGATATCTACAGGGTAGGGAGTCGACCGATTAGGGTAGGGGTTAGGGTATACTTGGACGTATGACCTAAGCCTACCAACTTATAGTGGAGGGATCATCTCATTTCAGTTATACTAGTAATAGTGCAGAGTAATCATTATTAAGGCACATACACCTTAACTTGCTTACCTTGTCACACCTGCCATTTATGTAGTGATCTCTCTTATCCACTTTATATGTCTATCATGTTGCTTTTATTTATCTACTGGCTAAAAGTAACTTGGCTCGCCAGACTTAATGTTTGACCATGTTGTTTCTCTTTCTTTCTTCCATTTCGCCCTCAGTTCCTCAGGGAGGAAACACTCAGACTTAATCAGGAATCAGATATCATCTTGCTAGGAGCTACTTCCAAAGTATGGCTCAAGTTCTTGTCTCTATTATGGCTTAAATCTTTTTTTATTTGGGGAATGATGCTTTTTATTTACTTATGTACTCTGATGGTGCAAGACAGAAGTTATTTTATTGTAATGGTTTTTGTGACTTATGAAATTGTGGACTGTGGTATTATGACTTATGTTTGAAATAGAAGTTTAAATTTTCCGCTGCTGCCTTATTTATATCTATCTTGTAATTATTCTGTGTCTGTTTACCTACAGCACTTCACGAAACTTAATGCATTCCCTTAGTGAGTGACATTAACGGACGTGGAGTGTCACACTTGGTATTAGAGCTGAAGGTTACCAGATTAGATAAAAGTTTTTGAAAATTATTTTCAAAAAGGTTTTAAAAAGTAAAGCATTTTCAAAAAGAAAAGTCTATTTCGAAAAACATTCCCCAAAAAGCCATATGTAGTATCCTTCGGTCCTTTATCTAAATTTCTTCATTTTCCCTTTTTCAGCATGTCTGGGGAACAAAACATCCTTAATCTTCCAGAGGGCGTCACAATGCCCGGATGGTTCCGGAGGTATTTGGAGGCCACGACGTTGATTGAAGGCCAAAGAAACGTTCCTCCCCCAATTGCACCAGTCATTCCTCCTCCTCCTCCCCTCCAAAAGCTGAAAACTTTGCCAATATCTGCAAAGGCTTTCGGGCTATGGGAGGAAGGCCATTCCATGGGAATGAGACATTCGTAGAAGCTCGGAATTGGCTTAATGAGACCGAGGACTTGTTCGTAAATTTTGAAGTGGAAGACCGAAGGAAAATTCAATTAGCTGCTTGGCTGTTAAAGGAGGAAGCCTCATTTTGGTGGGAAGTCGCTCAAGATGGACGTCCGGTAGAAACTTGGGAAGACTTTAGATAGAGGTTCGAAATGAAATTTCTTTCCCAAGCGGAGAGAAGCATACAGATGGAGAGGTTCTCAACACTCAAACAAGGAAATCTGATGGTGAAGGAGTATGTGAACAAGTTCAACCAGCTGGCAAGGTTCGGGATAGAGTTGGTAGACACACTGCACAAAAGGGCTTTACGGTTTGCTAAGGGGCCGAATGAGCCTCTGCATGGTTTAGCTATATGCCATCTTCCAATGGGGGCCATCTTTGAAAATCTTGTTAATACAGCCCTAATGCATGAGGAGGACAAGGGGAAAATAAGGAAACAATAGCTGAGGGGACGTCGCTGAATAAAAAGGTATGGCCCAAGAAAGGGCAGCAAATAGCAGAAACAGCAGAAGAAATGAGGAAAAGATGATAAAGGCAAGGATAAGAGAAAATGCCATAATTGTTGAAAGGAGGGCCACCTGATCAAAGATTGTAAGAGAAGGAAGGCCAGTTACTTTAATTGCGGAGAGATCAGACACTTCTCTAAAGAGTGCCCGAAGAAATATGGATCGCATGGGCAAGGGCAAAGACCAGGGACTTCTGGTGGGCAGGTGCATGCTATCTCGATCAGTGCTCATAAAAGAGGTAGAAAAATTTCCGTAGAAAGTTTAATTTCTCATTCAAACAATCCAGTTAGAACACTTTTGATTCTGGTGCTTCACACTCATTTATATCTAGTTCTGTGGTTGAATCTCTACACTTAATTACTAGTATTGTAGTAGATCCCATAGTTGTTTCAAATCCCATTGGTGGTTCGGCTCATTTATCGATGATTTGTCGGGGTTTGAAAATATCCTTGTTAGGCGTCAAATTTGAATGCGACGCGTATGTGCTCGGGTTTATGGGGTATGGGTTGATTCTAGGAATGGATTGGCTTACCACGTATGTGGCCATTCTAGATTGTGAGAGGAGGGTTGTTAGACTCCCCGCTAGTCGGAAGACCCTCGAAGTTTCTTGTGACCCCCAAAGGTCTGTTATGGTTAGCTTCCTAGAGTCTTTAGATGCATCCATAGATGATTTGCAATCTATTCCAGTGGTTTGAGATTATCCAGATGTTTTTGATGAGGTACGAGGTTTACCCCCAAGGCACGAAGTTGACTTCCGCATACATTTGGTGGACAATGCAAAGCTAGTTGCAATACCAGTACGCCACATGGCTCCAAGGGAAAGGAGGGAGCTGAGTAAGAAAGTAGGGGAGCTACTTGAAAAAGGGTTTATCTGAAGAAGCATATTTGGGTGGGGTGCTTCAGTAGTATTCGCAAGTAAAGTGGATGATTTGCTTTGTTTGTGTGTTAACTATAGAGAGTTAAATAAGCTCACCAAGAAGAATAAGGACCTGCTTCCGAGGATTGATGATTTATTTGATCATCTTGTTGTTGCCTCAGTATTTTCTCAGTTGGACTTGGTTATGGGGTTCCATCAGTTGAGGGTGGCTGAGGACAGCATAGATAAGACTACTTTTAGAGTTCCAGATGGTTTCTTTGAATGGCTAGTTATGCCTTTTGGGATGACAAATGCACCACCTATTTTGCTGATTTGATGTGTAGGGTGTTTCGGGAGTTCCTAAACAAATTCGTTGTAGTCTTCATTGATGATATTTTGATCTTCTCCAAGAGTGAAAAAGAGCATGCCCAGCATTTGGGAGAAGTTTTGAAAACTCTCCGTGACCATCAGCTAAAATCAAAATTCTCCAATGCCATTTCTGGAGAAAGGAGGTGAGATTTTTGGGGCATGTAGTCTCCAAAGAAGGGATAACTGTAGATCCCGCGAAGATGGTTGTAGTACAAGATTGGCAGATTCCTAAAAATGCAACCAAGGTGAGAAGCTTTGTTCAGTTTGCAGGTTATTATAGGAAGTTCATTAAGGACTTCGCAAAGATATCAGCCCCTCTCACCAGGCAGACAAAGAAGAATTTGGCATTTTCATGGGACATAGACTGTGACATTGCTTTCCAACGACTGAAGAGGGCTCTGACAACAACCCCAATCTTGACCTTGCCCGATGGAAGTAAAGTGTTTACTATTTACACTGATGCGTGCGGTACAGAGCTTGGTGCGGTTCTGATAAAAGAAGGGAAAGTAATATGTTATGGGGGTAGACAGTTGAGAGTTCATGAGAAGAATTACCCTACCCAAGATCTAGAGCTAGGCGCCATAGTATTCGCGTTAAAGACGTGGCGTCATTATTTACTTGGAGAAAATTTCGAGTTATACACCATCATAAATCTCTCAAGTATCTATTCTCGTAGAAGGTTCTAAACTTAAGACAACAACGGTGGATAGAGTTCTTAGCTTCATATGATTTTGAGATTGCTTATGCCCTTGGCAAGGGTTATGTGGTGGAAGACGCACTAAGTAGGAAGATGGTAGCTCTGAGTCCTCTGTTTATGGAACGAAAGAACTTGGAGTTCAAATCTTCTTTTAATTTTAGACCCTCCATCGAGGATTTGCCTGATTTATTTGCATCCTTAGAAATACGACTGACTCTTGCGGATCGGATAGGAGCTTCGCAACAAGCTGACCCACAAATTCTAGAAGATCTTTTAAGGCTATGTATCCTTGACTTCGGAGGGACTTGGGAAGAGCGTCTTCCTTTAGTAGAGTTTGCCTATAATAACAACTATCAGGCTAGCATCGGTATGACACCCTTTGAAGCATTGTATGGACGACATTGTAGATCGCTTACTTGTTGGTGGGAATATACAAAAAGATTATTACTTGGACCAGATATGGTTAGGGAAACGTCCGAAAAGATTGACCTTAATCGATGGAGAATGAAGACAGCTCAAGATAGGCAAAAATCCTATGCAAACAAGAGAAAGACTGACATCGAATTCGAAGTGGGAGACTTAGTTTTTATCAAAGTATCACCTCTGAGGAATGTGGTTCGCTTCGGATCAATAGGGAAGTTGGCACCTAGGTTTGTGGGACAATTCCCCATAACTGAGAGGATTGGCCAAATGGCCTACAGAGTAAAGCTCCCAGAAAATCTATCTGATGTTCATGACGTTTTCCATGTCTCTCATCTGCAAAAGTGCCTGCATGACACTGCGGAAGTTGCTGAGCAATAAGGAAATCAAGTTAAGAAGCTGCACAATAAGTGGAACGGGAAGCGACAGTCAGACGAGTCCCTACCCGTATTCTTGGGTCAGACGTTAAGAAGCTGCACAATAAGGAAATCAAGTTGCTAAAGGTTCAATGGGGAGATAACCCAGAAGATGCAACTTGGGAGACCGAGGACGAGATTCGTGCTTCGTACCCTTTGCTTTTCGAGGGTATATTCTTAACTCCTTTCCTAAGTTCTATCAGTACTTGTTTCTATCAATAGAATATATCTTATCCATCGTATTTTCGACCTTCAGATAGGAATCCTATGGATGTAAACATGTTATGTTTGATGGATACAAGTGTTTGCTAGTGGTTTCCTGTGGATGCATATACACACACATTAGACACTAAGATCGGCTCAATCAGTATCATATTACATATGGATGTATGTGCATTTTCTTTACTTTTATGGATGTAAATGGATGAATTAGCATATGGATTTCCATTTGGACTTATGGGCGAGCACACATATAGAACTTATATGACACAATAGGTTTATTTGCATACATATTGGATTCATGGCACTAACATACATTGCATTAAGGAGGTCAACTGAATCAGTAGACCGTCTGATCTTCGCATTAGTGTTGGGACATATACACACACCTTTGCATATATTCATATAAGCATTAGAATTCTTTAAGGACAATGGATGCCAGTGATTGGTGGATGAGTAGATGGATGATGGATGGTAGGATATGCACTCTTCTCAACTTAGAGATTTCAGGGACGAAATCCTTTGAGTAGGAGAGAATGTAACACCCCGAATTTATAACAACATTAAAGAAAATAAATTAAATAATAATTAATTTAATGTTCATAATTTGAGGAAATGGAGTGCACCATTGCGTTCGTCTCGAAATTCTGGTCAAGATAGACGTTTGGTTTGCGTAAAACGGGCAGTGTATGAAGTTATGATGGTTTTAAGTTTGTATACGCATAGAAATATTTTATACATACGCATGAGTCAGAGGTGAATCAGAATCCTATCCAGAGGATTCAAATTCGAAAAATTCCTCTGAGCGGCAAATTTCCCGCTCTAGGGGATCGACCCCCATAGAGGGGTGTCGACCTAGGGGTCGACCCCTCTGAAGGGGTGTCGACCTAGGTTCGACCCACCAACAGGGGTGTCGACACCCCTAGGGCTGAGGTGGCACTCGGTTTCAAGGGGTCTGGCAGCTATATATACGTGTCATATTTCTCATATTCTCTTCATTGGGAGCATGGAGGCTATATGCTGCTGGAGTGCAAACTAAACTATTTCTACAACAACATATTCTACAAATCCAATTCAGAAATTCTAGATCCGTTCTTCCTAAATTCTCTAAACCTAACGCTGTGAGTTTCTAGATTACTTTTAGGTTTAGATAAATGAAAGTATACTTTGAAAGACTATGAATTGGATATTTTTAAAAATATGATTCTGTGTTAGTGTGAAATTCTATACTATGTTATGACAGATCTATTTTCCTTAATCTAATAAAATTGTGTTGATTCAATTATGATGCTTTTGTGGATCTTGACTTGTAACCATGTTATGGTGGGTGCACATCTATTAATCTAGCCAATTGTGACATCATTTGGACCTAGATTTTTACTTTAATCACCTTTCACCTGTCATATTGTGATCCATTGAGATATGTTGTAAACTTGACATGTGAACCCACCTTTAGATCTAAACATTTTATTATGACACCCCAACTATGTTAGATCTAAGTAATTGGACACCTAATGTTTAATCTAGATCTTGTAACAACCCGGATTTTCAGAACAAATTTAAAATTTTTATTTTAACAACTTTAGTGGAATTTGTATATTTAAAATAATTTATTTCAAATAATAACGACAAAAATTTATTTAAATCGAAGTTTGAATGAGAATTTTATTTAAGTTATAAAATGAGTTAGAAATGGCGCGGTAATGTGAAAATTCGATTTCAAATTTAAAATGAATGCACAGGATTCAAAACAAATCGGATTTTAGTAAAACCAAAAATATCAGAATCTATTTAAAAATATCTTTCTAACAAATCTGAAAAATTGTAATTTCATAGCGGGAATAAAAAGTTATGGCCAGTTGAATATTCAGAATAGTGCTATGGAATTCAATATAATATATAGCCCGTATAAGTAGCCATTCTGCAAACGACCTCTGTTTTCGACGAAACCACTTTTGTTGGATCCGGAATGTCAAATTATTGCTAGATTCCAAATTTCACAATTTTTGGATTTAATATGTGAGCACAGTAAATTTAAAAGTGTTTTGACAGTTTTGAATTGGATCGACCAGAAAATGGCCATTTTTCAAACGGTCTCCAAATTTGACGAAATTTGTTTTTTTAGGACCGTATCATCAAAACATAGCTAGATTTGTTTTTCGAGAATTTTTGGAGTTCGTATGTGGCTCTGGTAAATTTAAATGTATGATCAAATTAAATAAATAAATGATTTAAATTTTAATTTAAAGAAAACAGACTGAAGAAGATCGATTGGTTGACGTGACCTAGCCCATTGTGTCCGGAACGGGGGCATTTGGGTAGGACCAACTTTCATTGGGATAAAATTGGAGCTGTTAAGGATTAATGGGCTTAAACCCAATATTTAGGAGGTTTTATATTATTTTATTATCAATATATACAACAAACCCTAATCCTTAATACTCAGCTGCCTCCACCTTCATGAAATGAACGAGCCAGAGGCTCCAATTTTTCTCTCCAATTATCTTCCCAAATACCATGAATTAAAGCATGAAGTTAAAAGCAAAAATCAAGAGGAATGTGAGAGTTATCAATTGATGTGGCTATGATCTAAATTCGTTGTGGGATTCACTCAAAATCGCAGCTCAAAGATGGAGCGTTTGACTAGATTTTCTGGATCGAGGAGGCCCTCGAGATGGCCAAAGTTTGGCGTGGGGGAAGGTGGAAGGATGACGAACGTTGTGGTACGGTCTGATTTGGCTCCGGCAGCACGATGATCGGTGCGCAGGTGAAGGAATGAAACGTGATAGTGGGTTTCTCGACTCTGAGAATAACGAAGAAGCAGGAAGTTCACAGTGAAGAATACCAAAAGGGAATCGACGGTTTTAAGCGTTACAAAAGGTTTTGGGATCGCATATGTCAGCAGTCAATTGTGATGAGGAAGAATGTTAATATATATTTATTTAGTTTATTATTAATTTAAATTATTTCAATGTTTAAATAGCATTATTTTGAAAAGAGAAACGATAAAATATCTGATTTTTATAAATATACATTATATAAGAAAAATATGTTTTTTATACATAAAATCACATGGTTTTTAAATAAAATCATATGGTTTTTAAATATAAAATCGTATTGTTTTTAAAATAAAATTAACATTGTCGTCATTAAAATATAAGTATATATTGTTTTGAAAATATAAATATACATTGGTTTAAAAATATAAAATAACATTGTATATTTTTAGAAATTTATATAATAACATAGTTTTAAAAATATAAAAATAAGATTTTTCATTGATTAAAAATGAGATTTTTCATTGATTAAGAATATGATTTTTCCAATGATTAAAACATGATTTTTCATTGTTTCAAAATATGATTTTTCATCGCATAGAAAAATATGGTTTTTCACTGTATAGAAAAACAATGGTTTTCATCACATAGAAAAACATTATTTTTCATTATATAGGAAAACATGATTTTTCATTTTATAGAAAAATATGATTTCTATTTATATATATCATTGTTTAAAAATGCGATTTTAAATATATAAACATCGTATTAAAAATACGATTTTTACTGTGAACAGCGCGAAGAAGATTGCGTTGGAATTTCGGGAAAATCCAAACTGTTCAGAAATTAAACTGGCGGAGTGGAAACCAAAGGAGAGAACTCCTCACTCAATTTATTTACGGTTATATATATATATTAGGATGTAGATGGTGCTTAATTGCACCCGACACCTCTGGTTGAAGCCATGATTGTTTGTGTGGACTGTATTGTGATGTGATTGTGGTGTGAAATGGAAAATAAATATTCATATGTTGAATTAAATATTTTATTGTTAAATATATAATTTTTAACGTATATAAATGAATGACATATAATTATCATGGAAAGAAATAAAATAAATATTCATTTACAAATCGGACGATTTGTTTATGTACACCCGTTTATCTGATATGATTGGGACGATAAATTTTACACATCGCCCAAATGCACAAATAAATTAACTATTGTTGTTTGAAAACCCCACACTGGTATTGGGATAATATTTGACATACACTATTCCTAATATTTAGTTGTATATCAGTCGATGGATTGACAGTCTGTGATGAGCGTCATTTATTTATTTAATGCTCACACAGTTGTAAATTGCACTTTGGATGTTGTATGAATTTTTAATGATTGTTTATCATTATTGTTGTATACATGCGATGTACGAAATCCATATAAATAACATTATATGGTAATTGATCGAGTCTTATTCCAGTTTGGAAAATAAAGAATATTTTAAACTAATATTCAGTAAATATTGAAATGTGAAGTCGTGTTAAGTAGTTAAACGCCATTTTTAAACAAAAGATATTGATATCGATTTTATTCATTTTATGATGAATATTGAAAAGTTATTTCAAAATCTGATATTTAGAAAATATTATCATTTTTAGAATGATATAAAATATTCATTGTTTGAAACAAATATATGTAACAATAAAAATTTACATTTTTATTGTATGAAGGTTAGATCAAAATATTGTTATTAACAGGTTAGCGACGTTAATATAAAAATGATCATATGCTAAAAATATGATTTTGTTCACTTAAAAATGTAAC
Organism: Allium sativum; assembly: GCA_030737875.1. Classification (NCBI taxonomy): domain Eukaryota; kingdom Viridiplantae; phylum Streptophyta; class Magnoliopsida; order Asparagales; family Amaryllidaceae; genus Allium; species Allium sativum. The sequence goes on along the minus strand of CM060912.1, from coordinate 250,648,465 downwards.
CTTTAACATGTAAGTGAAGTTAAAAAGATGCATGATTGAAGAAAATAATTAGATAATAAAATTCACGCTTTTATTGTACTGTTGATTCATTAAAAAAGAATCATATTTAAAAGAATATGTTGTCACAATAAAAATTACATTTTTACTGTACTGTTGAATTGTAACATCCCGTGTTTTTGGCAGTCAAATATTTAATTTAATTTATTATTTTAAATATTATATTTGGAATATTAATGGATTTTAATATTTAATTCGTTATTAAAAGGAAGTTTGAATGTTATATATTTATATAATTATAAATCGAGCTCGAAATCGCGTGGCAGTTCATAAATTGGAGTTTTGAACTTCAATCGAATATACAGGATCCGATATAAGTCGGATTTCTGTGAAACAAGAAATGTTGGAAGCGTGTTGATTATAATTTTCATATGAAAAAGAAAAATCCAGATTTCGTGTTATAATTTGTTAATTTTGGCCAATTCAAATTTTAAAATAATCGCTGTTAAAATCGTTATTTAAATATAGGCCTTTAAATTAGCCATTTTGCAAACAGAGTCTGTTTTCGACGAAATCAGTTTCATTAGGACCGTAACGTTAAATTATTGTACGGTAGTGAACTGCGTGGCAAACCGATGCCGTCTGTGGCCACGGTAGCCATAAACGCCCAGTTATTTTCTATAGCGTGTAATTAATTTAATTTAATTTAATAAAGAGATATTTGAGTGTAACTTGAGCAGACGATCGAACTAAGCCGCGAAACTAGTCACGTTGAATTCGTATCATCGATTAGAGTTTGGATAAGTATATAGTTTGTTATTTTTGAAGACCGTTTAATTTGGTGTCCAAAATTGCAATGTAGTGCGTGTAAAAATAGCCTACCGAGAAAACAGTCTCGAAATGCGACGAAACAAGTGCCGTCGGGTTCCTATTAACAAATTATTGTAGGATTTCAAAGTTTCAAGTTGATCGGACTTACCGTTTAATCATAGAAATTTTAAACGCGTGTTTATTTCTGGTTTTATAAAGGATTTTTTTCAAAGATGTCGGAATTCGACGAAACCTGTTCCATTGGGTCCAAAATATTTTTTTATACTAAGATTAGCTTTTTTATCAGTAAACGAAAGTCGTTTGTGGTGGTTTTTAATATGATTTCTCATGACGAAGTTTCGTTATAATATAATATTAATATTTTTTATCCCACTACACTGTAGCTTTTCTTTTCTTTACGTCCTGACCTTTTTATTTTCTTGCATCCCAAACATACTAATTTCTTGCGCTCCAAATTTTGTTCCTTGCATCCCACATCTCTTTACTTGCGTGGCGGGATCCACTGCAAAGCCGTGAGCCTCAAGTTTACGAAATTTGAAATCAATTACCCTATTTTATCACTGCAGACCTACTCCCTACTCGTACCTCTAAAACTTGCGTCCCACACTTCCTTTATTATATATACATGTGTGTTCCCTGCCTCTTTTCCATTTTTGTTTCAGCAAGCGTCAACAACCCTCATTTCCATTTGTGCTTGGTCAACTGTTATTCGCGCCGCCTTCTCTTCCAAAGAAACAACAGACAACTCAATTACCTCCTCCCCCTTTTGATCAAAATACACGCACCAATCGAACAAACTTCTTTTACTAAAAACTTCCAGCTTTGCGAGGGGATTAAACTGAAAGAGGGTGATGGGCTTTAGTGTAGCAGGGTGGGCTAGAATTTGGAGCGTGAGGAGGGACTGACAGCGAATGGATGGGAGCAAGTTTCGATGTCAGGAACAGTTTGGGTTGGATGGGACTCGCGTTGTGTTTATTTGAATAGAGGTGGGTTTTCTTTCTGTTCGAAACACCATGGTGATGTGGAGCTTTGGCCTTTGGGGTGGCACGGTAGGATGAAAGGAAATGTTGGATAGTATATGCGAAACCAGTGGAGAGGAAGATAATGATCATGGTTGTTTGAAATTCTGGGGAGTTGACAGGGGGAAGACGCCATTGAAATCGCGGAAAATGGGGAATGAGCTCGTAGCCGTGTAGCATATGGTTTATTTGAATGAAGAATATTGGGATTGGAGTGGTATTACGTTTGAACAGGGACGGGAAAGAAGAATTGGGAGGCGGGGACAGGACGATGATGTCTGCATGAGGCGAGAGGATGTAGCAAAATGGTATTGGGGATGGTGAAGGACGTGGAAACAGCAGAAGGGAATAAGAGGAAGATTGGATTAACGGTTGCGGGTACAAAGATTCTAGCGTGTGAAGTAGTGCTGCAGTATGGGTAAAAGGGACATGGTCCGTTTGTTATACAACATGGGGAAATGAAAAAAAAAGTAGAACCGAGCGTGAACAATGGAGAGAGATCGGGCATAGGAGTCTTGTGTGTGGAGGATTAAATGCAGAACGAAGGAGAGGATTCAGGGTATTTCGAAAACCAATGGTAATTAGGATTTATTAATTACTGTAAAAATTAGTTAATATATATTTAAAATAGTGATTCATTTAAACGGTTAGAACTCCCGTAAATATGCACAAAATTGGGTTAAACAAATTTCAATGGAATCGTGATGATGAATACAGCATTGTGAAACCGTCCGGGACAAAGCTGGAGATAATGGGGATTTTTCGTTAATTCGAATGCCGTTTAATTTAACCGAACACCGATTCGATTGAAACAAGGAAAACAAGGTGAGTTAAGCTCACTCAGTTTTCCCATTTATATTTTTATATAAATTGGGTTTTTATTTTGTGTGCTCTATTTGCTATAGTTGACTGATTCACTAGTTATATATTTATTGATTTAACTGATGAAATTAAACCGTCGTTTAATTTCATTGAAATACCAAATCGTTATTCTAACGATCGGTTCCAATAAAGGGAGCTTACCTTGTTGGTCACATTTATAAAATAGACGTTTTTAATTGATTGAATGGTTTGAATTGCTTGTGGTTAGGGATTAAACGGTCATTATTTATTATGATCAGTTAAATGAAATTGAACGATCTGTTTGGAGATAACCATTTGTATACAGGGAAGAACAGGTTGGTGGGATCCAACCGGATTCCTCAAATATACTATTTATCTTCATATTATTGTATGAACTGTCATGTTTGGGTGATTGATTGGAGTAGTGATCCTTGACTGAAAAGTCAACTTGTGTTGTGTTTTAACCAATGGGCTATATTGGTTGAGTAATCAGCAGTAAATGGCCTAAAAGTAAATTGTTTTGTTTATATTGATTTACCGTCAGGTGAATTGATAGAACTGAAGTTATAAAATTTATTTTCTGACTAAAGATAGATTTTGAAATATATTATATGAATACAGCTTTATAAAAAGGAAATAAATACTTATTTTTATAATTAATTATAAATTGATTTTATAAAGACAATTCTGATGTTAATCAGATTTGTAAATGTGAGTATAAGAAAATTAACCTAACGACTAAATTGGATAATTTTCTTGTTAAGAAACAATTAAATGGAATTATTTTAAATTAATTGTATTATTAATTAATTTAAAGGGAAAACAAATAAAAATCGGTTAACGAGATAACCGTGTTTAGAGTTGACCAAAATTGACCATTTTTAACTGGAATTATTATTATTTTAGTTTGTTTGGATTAATCTAATAAAATTGTTTAAAGAATATTTGTTGATTTTTAATAGGGAAGTAAAAAGGGGATTGGATTGCGTGAAATTATAACGATATTTTCAAGTTAGAAAGGAAAAGTAAAGCTGAGTTTATCCTATTAGAATAAGCATATGTATTGTTTCAAGAAATGAAATAGATTATATTTCGTAACATCGTTTTACGAGTAACAAGTTTAAATGATTTTCTAATATTATAATAACGTGGCTAATGTTGAAAGTGAGAATAGCCAACTGAGTATGATATAGGATTTCCTAAGTATAAAGATAAATTTGTTTAAAGAAATATATTATGAAGCGAAACTATATTTATAATATCGAAAGATTTAAGAGTTTTAAATTTACATTAAAAGGCCAAGTGTTGCTGAATACTGAACCAGTGTACTCATTGGATTGTCAAGATTGAAACACTGTTTATTTTGACAGTTAAATCACCGACTATCAAATCTGTCCATTTCGGTCGTTGGTACGGAAAGACCGGGATCGAATCTATATTCGAAAACCATTCCGACCAACAAATACATGAAGATATCAGAAGATGATCGAAATGGAGCACTGAAGACCGTGGATCTTCATTACACGGAAGAACTACTAATAATATCTGGTTTAGCGGCCAGAGATAAACTGCGGTTCTGTCGTGGTTGGAATCTACGGGTTGCAAGGACTACTAGCCACTGATCCATGGGGTGATTCCAATATTGGATGCAGTAGGAGAGTACCTTCGGTTCATCCTGTTCCTAGATGACTTGAATGGACGGATGTATGACAGAGTATTTCCAAAGGAATTACGTACGTTGATTTCTTCAAACATACTATACTTGGTGGCGGAGGACGACGGTTCTCTTAGCTTAACCACTAGAGTATTTTTGTGGACGTCAATTAGTGATATCTGGCGGATCTGACGATGTGGTATTCAAAGTGAATGGTGGCCAAGTGTTGTAAAGGAAATTCAAACCGTAAGCCTCATCAACCAGGGAATGACAAAAATCGGGCAGGCAGCATGGCTATGTGGGTCGCTCCCATTAGGGTGTATAATCACCAATCTAGAGAAATTCCTTTTGCTTCCATAATCTATTTCGATGTGTTCCCTTTTCAGGAAATGGTGGTTAGAGCCCAACCGTTGGTGATGTACATTCGATACACTCAAGCGATTTGGGTGGTCGGTCATGTGAGGGCCGAGTTGCAAGACGTTCTTGTTGAACCCAATGTATTCGCCTCTAGAGATACACTATTGGCAGGTGGTCCCATACCTTGTCATAGTGGGAGTTCAATCTCCAATAAGCGCCTGCGGTTTTGTTTGTATACTATAAATGTGAAGCGTGAGATGCCAGCGTTCCGCTAGATTGATATTTACTTGTATTTAGACACTATTATAATACCAGAAAATATATTGATTTCAAAAATGTTTTGCGTTATCATAAGATAAAAACTGTCCGTATTTATTTATGGATTTGGTCTTACGATTATCCTTTTCTTTTGAAAAGATTTTGAACATTAAAATCAAGTTAGATGATTTGTCTTAATACTGTGCGAGTTTTACTCACTCTAGTTCACCAGACTGACCTAGTATTTTGTAAATGCTCGGGTTAGCCCAGGGTGTACAGGTTCAGGTAATCGAATGCTGTGAAGTCGAGAGATGAGCTGGAGATGTTCAGGCGTATGATATTATGTAGGTACTATTCCGTTGTGTGTTGTATATGGGAACAGGTTATTATAACTGTCCCGTTGTGTGATGTACTCTGATATTGTAAGTATTTTAAAGCTCTCAATAAAGATTTATTTCTGTATTATATTTTGTTCCGCTGCGATGTGAGACTCTGTGTTGTGTTGTTTCTTCTTCTTCTACTATTCTAATATTTCTTTCTTATCTCACCCTCTAAATTTTTTCTAATAACGTTCCAGTGTTTTTTTTGGTGTTTGGAAGGTCGGCATGAGTTACGGTAAATGTATTTATGTCGATTTCCGGGGCCAAAAATCCTTGGGTCGTTACAGTGGTATCAGAGCTATTGGTTTAGTAATAACTTTGGCTCTGTGGCGTAACTCGATAGAGATTGGGTTAGTAATACCCTAGATCGAGATTGAGTGTGTATATATATATATATATATATATGAGAACGTATTTGTAAATTTCATATACAAATGTTTTGTATTGTGTTTGATTATCAGTTCAATTGTTGAGAAGCATTGAACTGGCAATCGATACAGTATTGTTTTGTAAAGAGGGTAAATGAAATAATTTTACCCAAATTATATTTTTGTATAGGAAGAAAATAATTTTATCAAATTATTGAGATATAAGTGTGTTCGACTGATTTGGATAGAATTCAAATTGGATTGAAAATATAAGTTGAAAACTTAACTTGGTTAAGTGTAATTAAATTCAGAATGATGTTGAAATTAAATTAAAATAAATTGGAAATTTGATGAATAAATAATAATTGAATAGAAATGGATCGATTAATGTTCAAATATTAGAAACCATGGTAAAATATTAATATTGAATGTAAATTCAATGGATTTGGTTGTGATTGTGAATTGTTGTTATTGGATGATAGTTTGTTTGAATGGGAATAATCAAAAATCTAATAAAGCCAAATGAATTCCAAACAATAGAATAAATTTCCGGTATACTTAAACTGGAATGAACTAAATATGAACTTGAATTAACGATTTAACCCTGTATTTGGTAATGAATTGAGGCTGTGTGTTTGACTTTGCAATTGGTGTAGTTATACCAGTTGATTCGTGAATATTACTTAAGAATTTCATATATCTGTTACTGATATGTGAATTGAGTTGAGTACAGTTGCTAGATGGCTTTGAGAATTGATTGTAGTTGCGCATACTGCCCATAAATTGGGCAAGTATGCTAAATAGCGCTCGAAAAGATATGCCTACGCAAAAATATAAATTATGGGGTTTTTGATTTTTGTTTTCCGACCGTGTGGGTCGAGGTATACATGTTATTAGTTCCTGCGATATCGTAGATGTCACTTCGTACAGAGGAGACTACCGATTTTTTTTGGAAATTTAATGTGTTTAGAAATTTTTTGATATTTTTGAAAATATTTATATATGATAATTGAATTGGTTTCGATTTTAAAATAAACTGGATATGAAAATTAATAGGTTCGTAACGTTCTTTCCTACCTTAGCAATTTCGAGGGCGAAATTATTTTAAGGGGGAAAGAATGTAACATCCCGTGTTTTTGGCTGGCAAATATTTTATTTAATTTATTATTTTAATATTATATTTGGAATATTAATGGATTTTAATATTTAATTTGTTATTAAAACGAAGTTTGAACGTTATATATTTATATAATTATAAATTGAGCTCGAAATCGCGCGGCAGTTCGTAAATTGGAGTTTTGAACTTCAATCGAATATACATGATCCGATATAAGTCGGATTTCTGTGAAACAAGAAACGTTGGAAGCGTGTTGATTATAATTTTCGTACGGAAAAGAAAAAAAATCCAGATTTCGTGTTATAATTTGTTAATTATGGCCAATTGAAATTTTAAAATAATCGCTGTGGAAATCGTTATTTAAATATAGGCCTTTAAATTAGACATTTTGCAAACAGAGGCCGTTTTCGACGTAATCAGTTTCATTAGGACCGTAACGTTAAATTATTGTACGGTAGTGAATTGCTTTGCAAACCGATGCCGTATGTGGCCACAGTAGCCATAAACGTCCAGTTATTTTCTATAGCGCGTAATTAAATTAATTTAATTTAATAAAGAGATATTTGAGTGTAACTTGAGCAGACGATCGAATTAAGCCGCGAAACTAGTCCCGTAGAATTCGTATCGTCGATTAGAGTTTGGATAGGTATATAGTTTGTTATTTTTGAAGACCGGTTAATTTGATGTCCAGAATGGCAATGCAGTGCATGTAAAAATAGCCTACTGGGAAAACAGTCTCATAATGCGACGAAACTAGTGCCGTGGGGTTCGTATTAACAAATTATTGTAGGATTTCAAAGTTTCAAGTTGATCGGACTTACCGTTTAATCATTGAAAATTTAAACGTGTGTTTGTTTCTGGTTTTATAAAGGAATTTTTTTTCAAACGATGTCGGACTTCGACGAAACCTGTCCCATTGGGTCCAGAATATTTATTTATACTAAGATTAGCTTTTTTATCTGTAAACGAAAGTCGTTTGTGGTAGTTTTTAATACGATTTCTCACGACGAAGTTTCATTATAATATAATATTAATATTTTCTATTCCACTACACTGTAGCTTTTCTTTTCTTTGCGTCTAGACCTTTTTATTTTCTTGCATCCCAAAAATACTAATTTCTTGCGCTCCAAATTTCGTTCCTTGCATCCCACGTATCTTTACTTGCGTGGCAGGATCCACTGCAAAACCGTGAGCCTCAAATTTACGAAATTTGAAATTCCAGATACCCTATTTTATCACTACAGACCTACTCCCTACTCGTACCTCTAAAACTTGCATCCCACACTTCCTTTACTATATATACATGCGTGTTCCCAGCCTCTTTTCCATTTTTGTTTCAGCAAGCGTCAATAACCCTCTTTTCCATTTGTGCGTGGTCAACTGTTATTAACGCCGCCTTCTCTTCCAAAGAAACAACAGACAACTCAATTATCTCCTCCCCCTTTTGATCAAAATACATGCACCAATCGAACAAACTTCTTTTACTAAAAACTTCCAGCTTGGCGAGGGGATTAAACTGAAAGGCGGTGATGGGCTTTAGTGTAGCGGGGTGGGCTAGAATTTGGAGCGTAAGGAGGGACAGACAGCGAATGGATAGGAGCAAGTTTCGACGTCAAGAACAGTTTGGGTTTGATGAGACTCATGTTGTGTTTATTTGAATGGAGGTGGGTTTTATTTCTATTCGAAACAGCATGGTGACGTTAAGCTTTGGCCTTTGGGGTGGCACGATAGGATGAAAGGAAATGTTGGACAGTATATACGAAACCAGTGGAGAGGAAGACAATGGTCATGGTTGTTCGAAATTCTGGGGAGTTGACAGGGGGAAGACGCCAATGAAATCGCGGAAAATGGGGAAGGAGCTCGTAGTCGTGTAGCATATGGTTTGTTTGAATGAAGAGTATTGGGACTGGAGTGGTATTACGTTTGAACAGGGATGGGAAAGAAGTATTGGGAGGAGGGGACAGGATGCTGATGTCTACATGAGGTGAGAGGATGTAGCAACATGGTATTGGAGATGGTGAAGGACGTGGAAACAACAGAAGGGAATAAGGGGAAGATTGGATTAACGGTTGTGGGTACAAAGGTTCTAGCGTGTGAAGTAGTGCTACAGTATGGGTAAAAGGGACATGGTCCATTTGTTATACAACATGGGAAAATGAAAAAAAAAGTAGAACCGAGCGTGAATAAAGGAGAGAGATCGGGCACAGTAGTCTTGCGTGTAGAGGATTAAATGCAGAACAAATGAGAGGATTCAGGGTATTTCGAAAACCAACGATAATTAAGATTTTATTAATTACATTAAAAATTAGTTAATAGACATATTTAAAATAGTGTAAACAGTTATAACTCCCGTAAATATGCACAGAATTGGGTCAAACAAATTTCAATGGAATCGTGATGATGAATACAACATTGTGGGACCGTCTTGGACAAAGATGGAAATAATGGGGATTTTTCGTTAAATCTAATGCCATTTAATTTAACCGAACACCGAATCGATTGAAACAAGGAAAACAAGGTGAGTTAAGCTCACTCAGTTTTCCCATTTATATTTCATATAAATTGGGTTTATATTTTGTGTGCTCTGTTTGCTATAGTTGACTGATTCACTAGTTATATATTTATTGATTTAACTGATGAAATTAAATCGTCGTTTAATTTCAGTGAAATACCAAATCATTATTCTAACGATCAGTTCCAATAAAGGTAACTTACCTTGTTGGTCACGTTTATAAAATAGACGTGTTTAATTGATTGAATGGTTTGAATTGCTTGTGGTTAGGGATTAAACGGTCGTTATTTATTATGATCAGTTATATGAAATTGAACGACCTGTTTGGAGATAACCATTTGTATACAGGGAAGAACAGGTTGGAGGAATCCAACCGGATTCCTCAAATATACTATTTATCTTCATATTATCATACAAAATGTCATGTTTGCGTGATTGATTTGAGTAGTGATCATTGACTGAAAAGTCAACATGTGTTGTGTTTTAACCAATGGGCTATATTGGTTGAGTAATCGACAGTAAATGGCCTAAAAGTAAATTGTTTTGTTTATATTGATTTACTGTCAGGTGAATTGATAGAACTGAAGTTATAAAATTTATTTTCTGACTAAAGACAGATTTTGAAATATATTATTTGTATACAGGTTTATAAAAAGGAAATAAATACTTATTTTTATAATTAATTATAAATTGATTTTATGAAGACAATTCTGATGTTAATCAGATTTGTAAATGTGAGTATAAGAAAATTAACCAAACGACTAAATTAGATAATTGTCTTGTTAAGAAACAATTAAATGGAATTATTTTAAATTAATTGTAGTATTAATTAATTTAAAGGGAAAACAAATAAAAATCGGTTAACGAGATAACCGTGTTTAGAGTTGACCAAAATTGACCATTTTTGACTGGAATTATTATTATTTTAGTTTGTTTGGATTAATCTAATAAAATTATTTAAAGAATACTTGTTGATTTTTAATAGGGAAATATAAAGGGGATTGGATTGCGTGAAATTATAACGATATTTTCAAGTTAGAAAGGAAAAGTAAGGTTGAGTTTATCCTATTAGAATAAGCATTTGTATTGTTTCAAGAAATGAAATAGATGATATTTTGTAACAACGTTTTACGAGTAACAAGTTAAAATGATTTTCCAATATTATAATAACGCGGCTAATGTTGAAAGTGAGAATAGCCAACTGAGTATGATATAGGATTTCCTAAGTATAAAGATAAATTTATTTAAAGAAAAATCTTATGAAGCGAAACTATATTTATAATATCGAAAGATTTAAGAGTTTTAAATTTACATTAAAAGGCCAAGTGTTGCTGAATACTGAACCAGTGAACTAATTGGATTGTCATGATTGAAACAGTGTTTATTTTGACAGTTAAATCACCGACTATCTAATCTGTCCATTTCGGTTGTTGGTACGGAAAGACCGGGATCGAATCTATTTTCGAAAACCATTCCGACTAGCAAATACGTGAAGATATCAGAAGATGATCAAAATGGAGCACTAAAGATTGTACATCTTTATTACATGGAAGAACTATTAATAATCTCTGGTTTAGCGGCCAGAGATAAACTGTGGTTCTGTCGTGGTTGGAATCTACGGGTTGCAAGGACTACTAGCTACTGATCCATTGGGTGATTCCAATATTGGATGCAGTAGGAGAGTACCTTCAGTTCATCCTGTTCCTAGATGACTTGAATGGACGGATGTATGACAGAGTATTTCCAAAGGAATTACGTACGTTGATTTCTTCAAACGTACTATACTCGGTGGCGGAGGACGACGGTTCTCTTAGCTTAACCACTAGAGTATTTTTGTGGACGTCAATTGGTGATATCTGGTGGATCTGACGATGTGGCATTCAAAGTGAATAGTGGCCAGGTGTTGTAAAGGAAATTCAAACCGCAAGCCTCATCATCCAGGGAATGACAAAAATCGGGCAGGCAGCATGGCTATGTGGGTCACTCCCATTATGGTGTATAATCACCTACCTAGAGAAATTCCTTTTGCTTCCTTAATCTATTTCGATGTGTTCCCTTTTCGGGAAACGGTGGTTTGAGCTCAACCGTTGGTGATGTACATTCGATACACTCATGCGAAATGGGTGGTCGGTCATGTGAGGGCCGAGTTGCAAGACGTTCTTGTTGAACCCAGTGTATTCGCCTCTAGAGATACACTATTGGCAGGTGGTCCCATACCTTGTCATAGTAGGAGTTCAATCTCCAATAAGCGCCTGCGGTTTTGTTTGTATACTATAAATGTTGAGCGTGAGATGCAAGCGTTCCGCTAGATTGATATTTGTATTTAGACACTATTATAATACCAGAAAATATATTGATTTCAAAAATGTTTTGGGTTATCGTAAGGTAAAAACCGTCCGTATTTATATGTGGATTTGTTCTTACGATTATCCTTTTCTTTTGAAAAGATTTTTTACATTAAAATCAAGTTGGATGATTTCCCTTAATACTATATGAGTTTTACTCACTCTGGTTCACCAGACTGACCCGGTGTTTTGTAAATGCTCGGGTTAGCCCACAGTGTACAGGTTCAGGTAATCGAATGCTGTGAAGTCGAGAGACGAGCTGGAGATGTTCAGGCATACGATATTATATAGCTACTATTCCGTTGTGTGTTGTATATGGGAAAGGTTATTATAGCTGTTCCGTTGTGTGATGTACTCTGATATTGTAAGTATTTTAAAGCTCTCAATAAAGATTTATTTCTGTATTATATTTTGTTCCGCTGCGATGTGAGACTCTGTGTTGTGTTGTTTCTTCTTCTTCTACTACTATTCTAATATTTCTTTCTTTCTTATCTCACCCTCTAAATTTTTTCTAATAACGTTCCAGTGTTTTTTTGTGTATTTGGAAGGTCGGCATGAGTTACGGTGAATGTATTTATGTCGATTTCCGGGGCCGAAAATCCTTGGGTCGTTTCAGTGGTATCAGAGCTATTGGTTTAGTAATAACCTTGGCGCTGTGGCGTAACTCGATAGAGATTGGGTTAGTAATACCTTAGATCGAGATTGAGTGTGTGTGTATATATATATATATATGTATGAGAACGTATTTGTAAATTTTATATACAAATGTTTTGTATTGTGTTTGTTGATCGGTTCAATTGTTGAGAAGCATTGAACTGGCAATCAATAGAGTATTGTTTTTTAAAGAGGGTAAATCAAATAATTTTACCCAAACTATATTTTTGTATAGAAAGAAAACAATTTTATCAAATTATTGAGATATAAGTGTGTTTGACTAATTTGGATAGAATTCAAATCGGATTGATAATATGAGTTGAAAATTTAACTTGGTTAAGTGTAATTAAATTCAGAATAATATTGAAATTAAATTAAAATAAATTGGAAATTTGATGAATAAATAATAATCGAATAGAAATGGATCGATTAATGTTCAAATATTATAAACCATGGTAAAATATTAATATTGAATGTAAATTCAATGGATTTAGTTGTGATTGTGAACTGTTGTTATTGGATGATAGTTTGTTTGAATGGGAATAATCAAAAATCTAATAAAGCCAAATGAATTCCAATCAAAAGAATAAATTTCCAGTATACTTAAACTGGAATGAACTGAATATGAACTTGAATTAACGATTTAACCCTGTATTTGGTAATGAATTGATGCTGTGTGTTTCACTTTGCAATTGGTGTAGTTATACCAGTTGATTCGTGAATATTACTTAAGAATTTCATATATCTGTTTCTGATATGTGAATTGAGTACAGTTGCCAGATGGCTTTGAGAATTGATTATAGTTGCGCATACTGCACATAAATTGGGCAAGTATGCTAAATAGCGCTCGAAAAGATACGCCTACACAAAAATATAAATTATGGGGTTTTTGATTTTTGTTTTCCGACCGTGTGGGTCGAGGTATACATATTATTGGTTCCTGCGATATCGTAGATGTCACTCCGTACAGAGGAGACTCTACCGATTTTTTTTTGGAAATTTACTGTGTTAGAAAATTTTTGATATTTTTGAAAATATTTATATATGATAATTGAATTGGTTTCGATTTTAAAATAAACTGGATATGAAAATTAATAGGTTCGTAACGTTCTTTCCTACCTTAGCAATTTCGAGGACGAAATTATTTTAAGGGGGAAAGAATGTAACATCCCGTGTTTTTGGCGGGAAAATATTATATTTAATTTATTATTTTAAATATTATATTTGGAATATTATTGGATTTTAATATTTAATTCGTTATTAAAACGAAGTTTGAACGTTATATAATTATATAATTATAAATCGAGCTCGAAATCACGCGGCAGTTCGTAAATTGGAGTTTTGAACTTCAATCGAATATACATGATCCGATATAAGTCGGATTTCTGTGAAACAAGAAACGTTGGAAGCGTGTTGACTATAATTTTATATGGAAAAGAAAAAATCTAGATTTCGTGTTATAATTTGTTAATTATGGCCAATTCAAATTTTAAAATAATCGCTGTGGAAATCATTATTTAAATATAGGCCTTTAAATTAGAAATTTTGCAAACAGAGGTCGTTTTTGACGAAATCAGTTTCATTAGGACCGTAACGTTAAATTATTGTACGGTAGTGAATTGCGTGGCAAACCGATGCCGTATGTGGCCACGGTAGCCATAAACGTCCAGTTATTTTTTATAGCGCGTAATTAAATTAATTTAATTTAATAAAGAGATATTTGAGTGTAACTTGAGCAGACGATCGAATTGAGCCGCGAAACTAGTCCCGTTAAATTCATATCGTCGATTAGAGTTTGGATAGGTATATAGTTTGTTATTTTTAATGACCGGTTAATTTGGTGTCCAGAATGGCAGTGCAGTGCGTGTAAAAATAGCCTACCGGGAAAACAGTCTTGGAATGCGACGAAACTAGTGCCTTTGGGTTCGTGTTAACAAATTATTGTAGGATTTCAAAGTTTCAAGTTGATCTAACTTACCGTTTAATCATAGAAAATTTAAACGTGTGTTTATTTCTGGTTTTATAAAGATTTTTTTTTCAAACGATGTCGAACTTCGACGAAACCTCTCCCGTTGGGTCCAAGATATTTATTTATACTTAGATTAGCTTTTTTATCAGTAAACGAAAGTCATTTGTGGTGGTTTTTAATACGATTTCTCACGACGAAGTTTCATTATAATATAATATTAATATTTTCTATCCCACTACACTGTAGCTTTTCTTTTCTTTGCGTCCAGACCTTTTTATTTTCTTGCATCCCAATCATACTAATTTCTTGCACTCCAAATTTCGTTCCTTGCATCCCATGTATCTTTACTTGCATGGCAGGATCCACTGCAAAACCGTGAGCCTCAAGTTTACGAAATTCGAAATTCCAGCTACCCTATTTTATCACTGCAGACCTACTCCCTACTCGTACCTCTAAAACTTGCGTCCCACACTTCCTTTACTGTATATACATGCGTGTTCCCTGCCTCTTTTCCATTTTTGTTTCAGCAAGCGTCAGTAACCCTCTTTTCCATTTGTGCGCGGTCAACTGTTATTCACGCCGCCTTCTCTTCCAAAGAGACAACATACAACTCAATTACATCCCTCTTTTGATCAAAATACATGCACCAATCGAACAAACTTATTTTACTAAAAACTTCCAGCTTTGCGAGGGGATTAAACTGAAAGGGGGTGATGGGCTTTAGTGTAGCGGGGTAGGCTAGAATTTGGAGCGTAAGGAGGGACTAACAGCGAATGGATAGAAGCAAGTTTCGACGTCAGGAACATTTTGGGTTGGATGAGACTCACGTTGTGTTTATTTGAATGGAGGTGGGTTTTCTTTCTGTTCGAAACATCATGGTGACGTGAAGCTTTGGCCTTTGGGGTGGCACGGTAGGATGAATGGAAATGTTGGACAGTATATGCGAAACCAGTGGAGAGGTAGACAATTGTCATGGTTGTTCGAAATTCTGGGGAGTTGACAGGGGGCAAACGCCATTGAAATCGCGGAAAATGGGGAAGGAGCCCGTAGCCGTGTAGCATATGGTTTGTTTGAATGAAGAATATTGGGACTGGAGTGGTATTATGTTTGAACAGGGATGGGAAAGAACTGTTGGGAGGAGGGGACATGATGCTGATGTCTGCATGAGGTGAGAGGATGTAGCAACATGGTATTGGAGATGGTGGACGTGGAAACAACGGAAGGGAATAAGGGGAAGATTGGACTAACGGTTGTGGGTACAAAGGTTCTAGCGTGTGAAGTAGTGCTATAGTATGGGTAAAAGGGACATGGTCCATTTGTCCATTTGTTATGCAACATGGGAAAATGAAAAAAAAAGTAGAACTGAGCGTGAACAATGGAGAGAGATCGGGCACAGGAGTCTTGCGTGTAGAGGATTAAATGCAGAACGAACGAGAGGATTCAGGGTATTTCAAAAATCAACGATAATTAAGATTTATTAATTGCATTAAAAATTAGTTAATATATATATTTAAAATAGTGATTCATTTAAACGGTTATAACTCCCGTAAATATGCATAGAATTGGGTCAAACAAATTTCAATGGAATCGTGATGATGAATACAACATTGTGGAACCATCTTGGACAAAGCTAGAGATAATGGGGATTTTTCGTTGCTTCTAACGTCGTTTAATTTAACCGAACACCGAATCGATTGAAACAAGGAAAACATGGTGAGTTAAGCTCACTCAGTTTTCCCATTTATATTTTATATAAATTGGGTTTATATTTTTTGTGGTCTGTTTGCTATAGTTGACTGATTTACTAGTTATATATTTATTGATTTAACTGATGAAATTAAACCGTCATTTAATTTCCGTGAAATACCAAATCGTTATTCTAACGATCGGTTCCAATAAAGGTAACTTACCTTGTTGGTCACGTTTATAAAATAAACGTGTTTAATTGATTGAATGGTTTGGATTGCTTGTGGTTAGGGATTAAACGGTCGTTATTTATTATGATCAGTTAAATGAAATTGAAGATCTGTTTGGAGATAACCATTTGTATACAGGGAAGAACAGGTTAGAGGGATCCAATCGGATTCCTCAAATATACTATTTATCTTCATATTATCATATGAACTGTCATGTTTGGGTGATTGATTTGAGTAGTGATCATTGACTGAAAAGTCAACATGTGTTGTGTTTTAACCAATGGGCTATATTGGTTGAGTAATCGGCAGTAAATGGCCTAAAAGTAAACTGTTTTGTTTATATTGATTCACCGTCAGGTGAATTGATAGAATTGAAGTTATGAAATTATTTTCTGACTAAAGACAGATTTTGAAATATATTATTTGAATACAGGTTTATAAAAAGGAAATAAATACTTATTTTTATAATTAATTATAAATTGATTTTATAAAGACAATTCTGATGTTAATCAGATTTGTAAATGTGAGCATAAGAAAATTAACCTAACGACTAAATTGGATAATTGTCTTGTTAAGAAACAATTAAATGGAATTATTTTAAATTAATTGTATTATTAATTAATTTAAAGGGGAAACAAATAAAAATCAGTTAACGAGATAACCGTGTTTAGAGTTGACTAAATTGACCATTTTTAACTGGAATTATTATTATTTTAGTTTGTTTGGATTAATCTAATAAAACTGTTTAAAGAATATTTGTTAATTTTTAATAGGGAAATAAAAAGGGGATTGGATTGCGTGAAATTATAACGATATTTTCAAGTTAGAAAGGAAAAGTAAAGTTGAGTTTATCTTATTAGAATAAGCATTTGTCTTGTTTCACGAAATGAAATAAATGATATTTCATAACATCGTTTTACGAGTAACAAGTTAAAATGATTTTCCAATATTATAATAACGTGGATAATGTTGAAAGTGAGAATAGCCAACTGAGTATGATATAGGATTTCCTAAGTGTAAAGATAAATTTGTTTAAAAAAAATCTTATGAAGCGAAACTATATTTATAATATCGAAAGATTTAAGAGTTTTAAATTTACATTAAAAGGCCAAGTGTTGATGAATACTGAACCAGTGAACTCATTAGATTGTCATGATTGAAACACTGTTTATTTTGATAGTTAAATCACCGACTATCAAATCTGTCCATTTCGGTTGTTGGTACGAAAAGACCGAGATCGAATCTACATTCAAAAACCATTCCGACCAACAAATACGTGAAGATATCAGAAGATGATCGAAATGGAGCACTGAAGACCGTAGATCTTCATTACATGGAAGAACTACTAATAATCTCTGGTTTAGCAGCCAGAGATAAACTGTGGTTCTGTCGTAGTCGGAATCCACGGGTTGCAAGGACTACTAGCTACTGATCCACAGGGTGATTCCAATATTGGATGTAGTAGGAGAGTACCTTCGGTTCATCCTATTCCTGGATGACTTGAATGGATGGATGTCTGACAGAGTATTACCAAAGGAATTACGTACGTTAATTTCTTCAAATGTACTATAGTTGGTGGCGGAGGACGACGGTTCTCTTAGCTTAACCACTAGAGTATTTTTGTGGACGTCAATTAGTGTTATCTGGCGGATCTGACGATGTGGCATTCAAAGTGAATGGTAGCCAGGTGTTGTAAAGGAAATTCAAACCTCAAGCCTCATCAACCACGGAATGACAAAAATAGGGCAGGCAGCATGTCTATGTGGGTCGCTCCCATTAGGGTGTATAATCACCTATCTAGAGAAATTCCTTTTGCTTCTTTAATCTATTTCGATGCTGTCCCTTTTCGGGAAGCGGTGGTTTGAGCCCAACCGTTGGTGATATACATTCGATACACTCAAGCGAAATGAGTGGTCGGTCATGTGAGGGCCGAGTTGCAAGACGTTCTTGTTGAACCCAGTATATTTGCCTCTAGAGATACACTATCGGCAGGTGGTCCCATACCTTGTCATAGTGGGAATTCAATCTCCAATAAGCGCCCGCGGTTTTGTTTGTATACTATATATGTGGATCCTGAGATGCAAGCGTTCCGCTAGATTGATATTTACTTGTATTTAGACACTATTATAATACCAGAAATTTGATTTCAAAAATGTTTTGGGTTATCATAAGGTAAAAATCGTCTGTATTTATGTGTGGATTTGGTCTTACGATTATCCTTTTCTTTTGAAAAGATTTTGAACAATAAAATCAAGTTGGTTGATTTCCCGTAATACTGTGCGAGTTCTACTCACTCTTGTTTACCAGACTGACCCGGTGTTTTGTAAATGCTCAGGTTAGCCTGGGGTGTAAAGGTTCAGGCAATCGAATGCTGTGAAATCGAGAGACGAGCTGGAGATGTTCAGGCGTATGATATTATATAGCTACTATTCTGTTGTGTATTGTATATGGGAACAGGTTATTATAACTGTCCCATTGTGAGATGTACTCTGATATTGTAAGTATTTAAAGCTCTCAATAAAGATTTATTTCTGTATTATATTTTATTCCGCTGCGATGTGAGACTCTTTGTTGTGTTGTTTCTTCTTCTTCTACTATTCTAATATTTCTTTCTTTCTTATCTCACCCTCTAAATTCTTTCTAATAACGTTCCAGTGTTTTTTTTGGTGTTTGGAAGGTCGGCATGAGTTACGGTAAATGTATTTATGTCGATTTCCGGGGCCGAAAATCCTTGGGTCGTTACATGAATCATCAAAAAGTTTCATGCTTAAAAGATAATGTTTTTACAATAATAATCGCATTTTTATTGTATGCTTAAATCATTAAAAATATTCATTGTTTGAAATAGAATATGTTAACAATAAAAATATACATTTTTATTGTGTATGTAGGAATGATTGAAAATATTTAATGTTCTATAGAAAATGTTTAAACACTGAAATTACATTGTTATTGTATTATAAAATCATTAAAATGTAAATCATTTACATGTTAGCAAAGTAGAAAAGATTATCATTTTAATATGATAAAAAATATGGAATATTCAATTTTGATTAAAAATTGAAAATGAAGTTGAAATCATTTTGAAATGAATTTATAAACGATTTATAAAAACATTTATCGACGAAATATATAATATATGTATATATATATATTTATTTAATGGCCTGAAAAGAACGCGCCGCGCAGCGACCGTTCGCGAATTTCAACCATTAACTTCGAATTGATATTACGGGAGATCCGACCGTCCGATTCTCCTAAAACTGGAACCTTTGGGATCGTATCGAAAAGGGCTTTCCAATGAACATAAGATATTTGAAATCTAACGGTTAGATTTGGAGATATGTCCAAATTAATTTAAGAAAAGGTTGCTATAGATGCAGTTCGGTGGCCGTTATTGGAAACCGACTGTACGGGCAATAATAAAATTATTAAAAATATGGAAAAATTATGTAAAAACCATAATAAATGATTTGGAAATTTTTTTGATGAAAAATTCCAGTTTTGAAAAGATAAAAAAATATTTTTATCGAAATGAACTAGTTATTAACTAGAATAATAATTTAATTATTTTCAGAATAAATAAATTGGATTTGAAAATGGTTTTAAAATAACCTGAATTTTTCAAATATATATATATATATATATATATATATATTGGAATGGATTTGAATGGAAATTATCTTTGGAATATTTCAGTATTGGGTTCCGAGATTATAAAGATATTGTTATGGGAATTTGGAAGATATATTTATATCGTTATTCCCAGTACAATATTTGTTGGTTTCAGAATTTGATATTGAATATAAGTCGATATAATTTTTACTCAGAACCTTATATTTAACGTCAAATTGGATTTTGGTTTTGTCGTGAATGGTGTCTTTAATAACACTGTTCTTAAACCCAGTTTTAGAAAAGAATAAATCTTTTAATTAAGATTTAGGAAATTTTACCAATTAATTAATATTTGATTGGAATTGAATTGAAATTGGATTTTGGGTTTATTGTGAACAATATTTTAAATAATATTTGTTCTTTAAACCAATTAATAGTGAATAATATGATTTGGAATTTATAATCTTTTTATTAAGATTTAAGTGGGGATTTTCCAAAGTAAAGTTTTCCAATTTAATATATTAAATTGGAATTGAATGGAATTCGATTCGGTAATAATCGAGATGAGTTTCTGTGAATGAAGATCGATAATATATATGGAATTTAAAAGGCTTTTCCGTTATTCCATTTATATTATTAGTTTGATACGGGAATTTATATTGATCATATACTTTTATGATTTCCGTGTAGATTCCATTTTGATGGAAGATGATTTTGGGTTTATCATGAACTATGTTTTTATTTGACATTAGTTCTTTAACCCAGTTAAAGATAAGATTAATTTCTTAAATTCGAATATTCACTAATTAATGATTTTTGAGATTAAAAAGAATAAATTTAAAAGGATTTATCTTTGATAAAATTAATAGGAACCTTCCCCTAAAATGTGAATATTTTATTAAAAGAATATTCTGAATTGGAATGAGACATTGGATGTGTTTTTTATAGCACCTGATTATAAATTACGCGAGTTATTCGGGAAGACCGGGTTTAACCCATTCTGAATAATGAATATGATGAATAACAGTCGAACATATTGAAGACGGTGCAAGACCGACGATCTTCACATCGAATGGAAGAGTTGCTACTGATGCCCGTGATTAGAGTAGCTACCTTGAAGGGGCTACAGAGGTGGTCGTCCGAACGTACTTGTTGATTGTTCGGATATGCGAGGGCCTCTCTCCCGTATTGGACGTATGGGACGAGGAATAAGGTGCCTCCGGTTTCGTTCAGACCCAGAATGGAATTGTAAATGGATGGTATGTATGACGTTGTATTCCTTTTATGTTGTATTCGTTGATCTCTGCAAATATATATCTGTTTGGTGATGGAGAATTTATTCTCTTGCTTAACACCCTTCTCTGAGACGTATGAGCTCAGAGGTTGTATATTGGCAGAAATCAATGGTATGGCATGGATTGACAATGTGGCATGCTAAGATGCATGGATCAAGGCTTTTGTTGAAAAGCAGGGCCTTGTGGATGATGATCAAAGCACAAATTTATTTAATATAGCTTTGTGTAGCATGACTTCAGGAGCCTCACACCCCGGTATGATGATGAACTGATGGTCAGATCAGTATGCTTTCGATATTAGTATGGATTCGGTAGACCGAGATAAGGGATAGGGCATTTCCCCAGATTCCCATATAGGGATAGAGTAAGCGGTGTTTTCTCTTGCCGGGACGTAAGCCGCATTGATACTTGATTTCCTAAAAGTGCAGATGTGCATTACGGTGTTTTTGCATACCTGTGACGTAAGCCGTGGAGTAATGCACTACATGATAGATCTTTCGAATCAGGAGCCATCATGATGGAAACCTAATTTTCCAATACGAGCTTTGCGGTTTTAATTGTAAACCTGTATATGGCGACATAGTGGGATGGGGCACTCATGCCGCCTATGATTGATACATTTACTTTCGAAATTGATTTTCTACACTATGCATTATAGTAATAATAAAAGAGAAATTTCGCGTACCAAGCATATTTGGCTATTATAAGGTAAAACTCTATCCTCCGGCTTGCTTGCATTATGTGATGGAACCTGAGTCTTATAATAGCTTCATTTTTCCAAAAAGCGTTGCGTTGTTTATTTTATGGACTGGTATTCTTGGGGATAAACCCGTTTCGTGTTATACGACATGGTCCCTTGATTTACCTAACTTTGAAATCAAATTAATAACTGTTTTGAGTTCTCATACCATTCCCATGACTGACCTGAAGTTTATTGTTCCTTCCTGAACTCTGGGTGCCCATATTTTCCGCACGGGCAGCTAGTAGTTTTGGTTTTTCAGATGTTATATTCACAGGATCCTGGATTATAGCTGGAGCTATATTCGAAAAGCTTTGTATCCATATATTTCTTTCAGTTGTGCCAGTTATTATTTTCCAGTGCTGTAATTTTAAATCTCCGATATTGTATTTCCAATTTGTAATATGTATTCATACTCTGATATATCCTTGTACTCTGATGTAAATTGTTGTAATAAGCAATGAAATGTTCTCCTGTTTATATTTTGATTTGTCGTGTTCTCAACTCAATTTGGGATTTCCCGAATGGGGAAGTTTGGGTCGTTCCATTTGTTATCGGAACTTTGGTTTACAGAGCTCGAGAACAAGACACATTAGAACCGAACGAAAGAATTCATCAAAGATTGGATTAGTAATATCCAATAAGAATGGCTCGTTAAAGATAGGATCAGTAGTATCCTAGAACGAGTGTGAAAAGTCTTATTGTTAAAATAAAAATAAAAAAAATTTGGTTTTGAAAATTTAATCTTAAAATACATATTTGAGATATTATTCTATTTTAATTTGGACAATCGAGTATATGAAGAATTTGAATATACTTCTTGCAAACGTGTATTCGAAGTATCAAATTTACTGGGTAGAAATAGAATCACACTCTGGTCGCCCGGAGATGATTCTGAGGATGATCTAGACATCATCAGTATTTATGTTCGAGTTTTGAAAGTGGAATATCTATATATTTCCAATCGACTGGTGTGAGAACCAAAACTAGACAGGGTTATTGTTGTGATATGGCATCAAAAATATGATTTTCGAATATACATATATACACAAAGATATTTGTTTGAAAATTTAGCCAACTAATTGATTGCTGGCTGTAATGCTTGATAATTAGTTTAACTAATTAAAATATAGGAATGATAATTAATTTAACCAATATATGAATGAATGGTAAATTAAGCCAAATTGAATCAAAATATTGAGCTGAATTGAAAATTTATTATAATTTGCATGCATATACATGTATGTATAATGAACAGGTCATAGCAAGGAGGCTAGAGAAGAGGAATAAAATTGTATGCCCGATAAATAGGTACATATTTACTGTTTATTTGGGTTTGATGATTTTATGAGCCGATTGGCTAGCCGCTTGGATTTTTCTTTTTCTTTTGGATTGGTAAGGGCCCTATGATGCAAGTTGCGGTTTTAAATATCAACCCGTACAAAGGAGGTTATGGCGAAATTTTTCGAAAATTTAGGGTGTTAGCCAAATTTTTGAAAAATTATAAAATTCTTAGAAACTGAAAAGTTGAAGAATTAAAGCCAGAATGAAAGTTGAGTTGGTTAATTAAACAACTTTCAGCTCCGTTCCTTTTCGAGGACGAAAAGATTTTAAGTGGGGGAGATTGTAACAACCCATATTTTCAGAACAAATTTAAATTTTTTATTTTAACAATTTTAATGGAATTTGTATATTTAAAATAATTTATTTCAAATACGACAACAAATTTATTTAAATCGAAGTTAGAATGAGAATTTTATTTTAATTATGAAATGAGTTAGAAATGGCGCGGTAATTTGAAAATTTGATTTCAAATTTAAAAAGAATGTAGAGGATTCAAAAAAAATCGGATTTTAGTAAAACTAGATATATTAGAATTTATTTAAAAATATCTTTCTAACGAATTTGAAAAATTGAACTTTCATTGCGGGAATAAAGATTTATGGCCAGTTGAATATTCCGATTAGGCGCTATGGAATTCAATATAATATATAGCAGGTATAAGTAGCCATTTTGCAAACGACCTCCGTTTTCGACGAAACCACTTTTGTTGGATCTGGAAGGTCAAATTATTGCTAGATTCCAAATTTCATAATTTTTGGAATTAATATGTGAGCATAGTAAATATAAATGTGTTTTAACGGTTTAAATTTGAATTGGATCGACTAGAAAATGACCATTTTTCAAACGGTCTCAAAATTTGATGAAATTAGTTTTGTTAGGACCGTATCGTCAAAACATAGCTAGATTTATTTTTTGGGAATTTTAGAGTCCGTATGTGACCCCGGTAAATTTAAATGTACGATCAAATTAAATAAATGATTTAAATTTTAATTTAGAGAAAATAGACTGAAGACGGTCGATTGGGCTGACGGGACCTAGGCCATTGTGTCCGGAATGGGGGCACTTGGGTAGGAACAACTTTCATTGGGCTAAAATTGGAGCCGTTAAGGATTAATGGGCTTAAACCCAATAATTAGGAGGTTTTATATTATTTTATTATAAATATATACAACAAACACTAATCCCTAATAGTCAGCCGCCTCCACCTTCATGAAATGAACGAACAAGAAGCTCTGATTTTTCTCTCCAATTATCATCCCAAATACCGCGAATTAAAGCATGAAACTAAAAGCAAAAATCAAGAGGAATGTGAGAGTTATCAATTAATGTGGCTATGATCTAAATTCGTTGTGGGATTCACTCAAAATCGCAGCTTAAAGCTGGAGCGTTTGAGCAGATTTTCTGGATCGAGGAGGCCCTCGAGATGGCCAAAGTTTGGCACGGGGGGAGGTGGAAGGATGGCGAACGTTGTGTTATGTTCTGATTTGTCTCCGGCGGCACGATGATCGGTGCGTAGGTGAAGGAATGAAAAGCGATAGTGGGTTTCTCAGCTCTGAGAATATCGAAGAAGTAGGAAGTTCACAGTGAAGAATATCAAAAGGGAATCAATCAATTTAAGCGTTACAAAAGGTTTTGGGATCGTATATGTCAGTAGGAAACTGTGATGAGAAGAAGGTTAATATATATTTGTTTAGTTAATTATTAAATTAAACTATTTCAATGTTTAAATAACATTATTTTGAAAAGAGAAACGAGAAAAATATCTGATTTTTTTAAATATACATTATATAAGAAAAATATGTTTTTTATATATAAAATCACATGGTTTTTAAATAAAATCATATGGTTTTTAAATATAAAATCATATTGTTTTTAAAATAAAATTAACATTGTCGTCATTAAAATATAAGTATACATTGTTTTGAAAATATAAATATATTAAAAATATAAAATAACATTGTTTCTTTTTAGAAATTTATATAATAACATAGTTTTAAAAATGTAAAAATAAGATTTTTCATTGATTAAAAATGGGATTTTCATTGATTAAGAATATGATTTTTCCATCGATTAAAACATGATTTTTCATTATTTCAAAATATGATTTTTCATCGCATAGAAAAATATGATTTTTCACCGTATAGAAAAACATTGTTTTCATCGCATAGAAAAACATTATTTTTCGTCGCATAGAAAAACATTATTTTTCATTGTATAGGAAAACATGATTTTTCATTTTATAGAAAAATATGAATTTTATTTATAAATATCTTTGTTTAAAAATGCGATTTTTAAATATATAAACATCATATTAAAAATATGATTTTTACTGTGAACAGCGTGAAGAAGATTGCGTTGGAATTTCGGGAAAATCCAAACTGTTCAGAAATTCAGAATTTAGACTGGCAGAGTGGAAACCAAAGGTGAGAACTCCTCTCTTAATTTATTTACGGTTATATATATATATATATATATGTATATATATTTGGATGCAGACAGTGCTTAGTAGCACCCGACACCTTTGATTGAAACCATGATTGTTTGTGTGGACTGTATTGTGATGTGAAATGGAAAATAAATATTCATATGTTGAATAAAATATTTTATCATTAAAAATATAATTTTTAACGTATATAAATGAATGACATATAATTATCATGAAAAGAAATAAAATAAATATTCATTTACAAATCAGACGATTTTTTTATGTACACCCATTTATCTGATATGATTGGGACGATAAATATTACACATCGCCCAACTTCACAAATAAATAAACTATTGTTGTTTGAAAACCCCACACAGGTATTTGGATGATATTTGACATACACTATTCCCAATATTCAGTTGTATGTCAATCGATGGATTGACAGTCTGTAATGAGCATTATTTATTTATTTAGTGCTTACATAGTTGTAATTTGTACTCTGGATGTTGTATGAATTTTTAATGATTGTTTATCATTATTGTTGTATACATGTGATGTATGAAATCCATATAAATAACATTATATGGTAATTGATTGGGTCTCATTCCAATTTGTAAAATAAAGAATATTTTAAAATAATATTCAGTAAATATTGAAATGTGAAGCCGTGTTAAGTAGTTAAACGACATTTTAAAACGAACGATATTGATATCGATTTTATTGATTTTATGATGAATATCGAAAAATGAATTCAAAATCTGATATTTTGAAAATATAATAATTATTAGAATGATATAAAATATTCATTGTTTGAAATAAAAATATGTAACAACAAAAATTTACATTTTTATTGTATGAAGGTTAGATTAAAATATTGTTATTAACAGATTAGCGATGTTAATATAAAAATAATCATATGCTTAAAATATGATTTTGTTCACTTAAGAATGTAGCCTTTAACATGTAAGTGAAGTTAAAAAGATGAATGATTGAAGAAATAATTAGACAATAAAATTCACATTTTTATTGTACTGTTGATTCATTAAAAAAGAATCATATTTAAAATAATATGTTGTCACAATAAAAATTACATTTTTATTGTACTGTTGAATCATCAAAAAGTTTCATGCTTAAAAGATAATGTTTTTACAATAAAAATTGCATTTTTATTGTATGTTTAAATCTTTAAAAATTTTCATTGTTTTAAATAGAATATGTTAACAATAAAAATATACATTTTTATTATGTACGTAGGAACGAATGATTGAAAATATTTTGTGTTTTAAAAAAATGTTTAACAAAGAAATTACATTGTTATTGTATTATGAAATCATTAAAATGTAAATCATTTACATGTTAGCCAAGTAGAAAAGATTATCATTTTAATGTGATAAAAATATGGAAAATTCAATTTTGATTAAAAATTGAAAATGAGGTCAAAATTATTTTAAAATGAATTTATAAACAATTTATAAGATACGTTTTCAATGGAAATCAATGAAATATATATATATATTATATATTTATTTAATGGCCTGAATAGAACGCGCCGCGACTGTTCACGAATTTCGGCCATTAACTTCAAATTGATATTACGGGAGATCCGACCATCAAATTCTCCTAAAACCGGAACCGTTGAATTTGTATCGAAAAGAGCTTTCTGATGAATATAACAGATTTGAAATCTAACGGTTAGATTTGGAGATATGTCCAAACAATTTCAGAAAAGGTCGCTATGGATGCAGTTCGGTAGCCGTTATTGGAAACCGACTGTACGGGCGATAATAAAATTATTTAAAATATGGAAAAATTTATGTAAAATCATAATAAATGATTTGGAAAGATTTTTGTTGAAAAATTCTAGTTTTGAAAAGATAAAAATATATTTTTATCGAAATGAACTATTTAATGAAATAGTCATTAACTAGAATAATAATTTAATTATTTTTAGAATAAATAAATTGGATTTTAAAATGGTTTTAAAATAACCATAATTTTTCCAATATATATATATATATATTGGAATGGATTTGAATGGAAATTATCTTTGGAATATTTCGTTATTGGGTTCTGGGAGTATACAGATATTGTTATTGGAATTTGGAAGATATATTTATATCATTATTCCCAATAAAATGTTTGTTGGTTTCAGAATTTGATACTGAATATAAGCCAATATAATTTCTATTCAGAACCATATATTTAATGTCAAATTGGATTTTGGGTTTGTCGTGAATGGTGTCTTTAATAATACAGTTCTTAAACCCAGTTTTAGAAAAGAATAAATCTTTTGATTAAGATTTTGGAAATTTTACCAATTAATTAATATTTGATTGGAATTGAATTGAAATTGGATTTTGGGTTTATCGTGAACAATGTTTTAAATAACATTTGTTCTTTAACCTAATTAATAGTGAATAATATGATTTGGAATTTATAATCTTTTTATTAAGATTTAAGTGGGGATTTTCCAAAGTAAAGTTTTCCAATTTAATAGATTAAATTGGAATTGAATGGAATTCGATTCGATAATAATCGAGATCAGTTTCAGTGAATGAAGACCGATACTATATATGGAATTTAAAAGGCTTTGCCGTTATTCCATTTATATTATTAGTCTGATAGGGGAATTTATATCGATCATATATTGTTATGATTTCCGTGTAGATTCCATTTTGATGGAAGATGATTTTGGGTTTATCGTGAACTATGTTTTTATACAACATTAGTTCTTTAACCCAGTTAAAGATAAGATTAATTTCTTAAATTCGAATAATCATTAAGTAATGATTTTTGAGATTAAAAAGAATAAATTTAAAAGGATTTATCTTTGATAAAATTAATGGGAACCTTCCCCTAAAATGTGAATATTTTGTAAAAAGAATATTCTGAATTGGAATGAGGCGTTGGATGTGTTTTTTTTATAGCACCTGATTATAAATTAGCGAGTTATTCGGAAAGACCGGGTTTAACCCATTCTTAATAATGAATACAACAAATAACAGTCGAACAGATTGAAGATGGTGCAAGACCGACGATCTTCACATCGAATGGTAGAGTTGCTACTGATGCCCGTGATTGGAGTAGCTACCTTGAAGGGGCTTCAGTGGTGGCCATCTGGACGTACTTTTTGATTGTTCGGATATGCGAGGGCCTCTCTCCCATATTGGGCATATGGGACGAGGAATAAGGTGCCTCTGGTTTCGTTCAAACCCAGAACGAACTTGTAAATGGATGGCATGTCTGAAGTTGTATTCTTCTACGCTGTATTCGTTGATCTCTGCAAATTTATATTTGTTTGGTGGCGGAGAATTTATTCTCTTGCTTAGCACTCTTCTCTGAGACGTATGAGCTCAAACATTATATATTAGCAGAAATCAATGGCATGATATGGATTGACAATGTGACATGCTAAGAAGCACGATCAAGGCTTTTGTTGAAAAGCAGGGCCTTGTGGATGATGATCAAAGCATAACTTTATTTGGCATAGTATTTTGTAGTGTGATTTCGCGATCCTCACACGCCGGTATGATGGTGAACTGGTGGTCAGATCAGTATGCTTTTGATATTAGTATGGATTCAGTCGACCGAGATGAGGGATAGGGCATTTCCTCCGATTCCCATATAGGGATAGAGTAAGCAGTGTTTTCTCTCGCCAGGACGTAAGCCGCAGTGATACTTGATTTCCCAAAAGTGCGTATGTGCATTACGGTTTTTTCGCATGCCTATGACGTAAGCCGTGGAGTATTGCACTACGCGATAGATCTTTCGAATCAGGAGCCATCATGATGGAAACCCAACTTTCCCATATGAGCTTTGCGATTTTAATTGTAAACCTATATATGGAAACATAGTGGGAGTGGGCACTCATGCCGTCTATGATTGATACGTTTACTTTCGAAATTAATTTTCTGCACTATGCACATATAGTAATAATAAAAGAGAAATTTCGCGTACCAAGCATATTTGGCTATTTTAAGGTAAATCTCTATCCTCCGTCTTGCGTTGCATTGTGTGATGGGACCTGAGTCTTATAATGGCTTCATTTTTCCAAAAAGCATTGCGCTATTTATTTTATGCACTGGTATTCTTGGGGGTAAAACCGTTCCGTGTTATACGGCATGGTCCATTGATTTACCTAAATTTAAAATCAAATTAATAACTGTTTTGAGTTCTCGCACCAGTCCCATGACTGAGCTGGAGTTTATTGTTCCTTCCTAAACTCTAGGTGCCCATATTTTCCATATGGGCAGCTAGTAGTTTTGGTTTTGCAAATATTATATTCATAGGATTCTGGATTACAGCTGGATCTATATTCGAAAAGCTTTGTATCCGTATATTTCTTTCAGTTGTGTTAGTTGTTATTTTCCGCTGTTGTAATTTTAAATCTCTGATATGGTATTTCCAATTTGTAATATGTATTCATGCTCTGATATATTCTTGTACTCTGATGTAAATTGTTGTAATAAGCAGTGAAATGTTCTCCTGTTTGTATTCTAATTTTTTGTGTTCTCAACTCAATCTGGGCTTTCCCGAAAGGGGAAGTTTGGGTCGTTTCAGATCTTATTATGCTTACTTGAACATCATAGTGATTGCCACAAGTTACCAGTCCGATGTCCACTTTATTATGATTCCATTCATTTTGTTGTAATGCCAGTTTATGTTCATGTTTATGCCAAGACACGTTGAAACTATCACCCTTGTCATACTCCATTTTATTGTTATAGCTAGGCTACTTTATAGCCTAGATGCCATCAAAATACGTACGAATACGTTAGAGAGGAAACGGGGAAAAAGGGATTATAATTGGCATGAATTATGTAATGTTCATATGAAATGGGACATTTAATTCAAATAGGAAAAACATAGAAATAGTTAACTATAATGACATAGGAAGATTTGGATTAAATTGGAATGTTTAGTAATTTACAATTAGGAATTGTAAATTGTACTTATGATACGAGGTTAGATTACGTTAGTGATGGAAGTCTTCCCGGACCCGACTGACATATCCAACCCCCACTAATGTTGAACCTGATGTGGAAGGTCTAAGTACGCAAATACGAATCGGGCTAAGACAAGAGGTTAGGCCTAACTATGGAATTAGAATGCCCGGACCTGACCGGCATATTCAGCATCCACACGTTGTAGGCCTAATGTGGGAGGTCTAGCCCATTATAACCATAATTGGACATGGTAATGAAACAGACTACTTAACCGAATTTAGTACGACTATGTACTTAAAGTTAGGGTTAAGTAAAATTGGATGGGTAGTGGTGGGTTAAGTAAATTAGAGGTGGTGGGTAATGTATATATAGGCCCACGAACTTAACCCAATATGGTTATGTGATTAAAGACACCTAGTGGTATACATAACCAGTAGATAATGTAATAGGATTATGTAATTAAAGACACCTAGTGGTATACATAACCGATAGATAATGTAATGAAGTTATGCAATTAAATACACCGTTTAGGGTAAGCATAACTAGTATAGGGCTATGTAATTTGTAACACCCCGAATTTTCTGTGGACATTAAAATAACGAATTAATGAATACTTAATTTTAAAAGTGGAAATTAGGGGAAATGGGTTTCGTCGTTGCGTTCGTCTCAGAATTCTTCTTGGGATAGAGTCCGAGTTTGCGTGAATCGGACTCCGTATGAAGAAGTTATGGAGTTTAGAAGATTTCCAGTTTAAACGAAAAGTAAATATAAATAATAATTAAATCAAAAAGCAGTTCGAATTTTAAAATTACAAGAATCAGCTGGGCAGGAAAATTCCCGCCAATAGGGGTCGACTCCCCGGGGGGGGGGGGGGGGGGGTAGACATAGGTGTCGACCCCTCCCCCCAAGAGGGGTATCGACCCCCTCGGCCAGATCTGGGCTATTTTGTCCAGTGACGTTTTTCTGAGTCATTAGGGCATATGTGGCGACTTCCGGTTGGCTTTGTTTGGTCTGGATGGCTCTGATTACTCCTAATTTGATCTAACGGCTCTCATTAATCTAAACTTCTATATAAACAAACCCAACCCTCTCTGAAGCCGTCATGTTGTCCATGGCCAAACTAACATAGCCTCCATTTTTCTTTAAACTAGAAATCAAGTTAGGAAGCCCCTAATCAAGTCCAAACTAGAGAGTCAATAGTCTACATCAAAGGATAGATTTTCAGTTTCAGAAATCAGATCCCAGAAAAAAAGATTTGTTCTTTTGTTTGTAATCTCAGTTATATTTTAGATTTAAATATATAAAAGTCATGACTTGAAATAAATCGAATCTAGAACTGTGCCTAATTGTGATTCTGATTCATGTTTATCCTTATGACAAATCTGAAATTAACTATGCCTATGAGACTATTGTGATTTATACAATTGGACCTATCATATTGTATATTAATTTGGTGATGCTTTAATGTTATGTTATGTACATGTTCATAAGCTAAGTCATGTTCATATATGCTTAAATGTTTAGATCTACATGCTTGCTTTTATGTTATGTTATATTATACATATTCATAAACTAAGTCATGCTTATATGTTTAGATCTACACGCTTACATGTTTAGATCCAAGTTAATACATATGTTTAAGATCTATGTAAATTCCTGTTCATATGCTTAAGATCTATGTTAATTGGATCTAACTCAAGTACAAGTTCACATCGATATGCTTGATTAAGTTTATATTGCTCATGAAAAATTTGTACTACACATGCTTAGTTAGATTCTTATTATTTTGTGATGTTGGAATGCCACATGTTCCTTTCTTTTTCCTTTTGCTTATGAGTTAGGCTAATTTGTGAGCCTAACGTTCTATGTAAATCATGAGAACGAATAACGGGGGAAAACATTGGGGTAAAACATTAAATTACATGCTAATGACATAGATTGGCTCATAATCATGTAAATGATTAATAGCATGAAATGGTATAATTTGTATACCATTAATTATGAACATAATTTAAATAGTAAATGTGACATGACAACACTTGTGGATAATTTACATATAAACTTGACATAAATGACGAATATGTAAATTAAATAAAGGACGAACATGCCTAACCCGAGGTTAGATTGAGTTGTGGTGTAAAACTGCCCGGAACTGCCCGGCACATCCAGTTGCCGCAACAACACCTATCTAATGTGAGAGGTTAGTGCATCATGCCCAAGAAAAACCCGAGGTTAGATTGAGTTGTGTTGTAAAACTGCCCGGAATCGCCCGGCACATCCAGTAACTGCAACAACACAGATCTAATGTGAGAGGTTGGTGCACTGATAAATCAATTAATGCTAATGAATAGGACATACTAAGAATGGTAGGGTTAAGTTAACTAAGGAAACACTTAACCAGTACAACATGTTAATTAAACAAATGGTAGGGTTAAGTTAACTAAGGCAACACTTAACAAGTACAACATGTTAATTAAACAAATGGCAGGGTTAAGTTAACTAAGGCAACACTTAACCAGTACAACATGTTAATTAAACAAATAGTAGGGTTAAGATAACTAAGGAAACACTTAACCGATAAAACATGATGTATGGTAGGGTTAAGTAACACAAGAAGGCAACACTTAATCGATATAACATGATGTATGGTAGGGTTAAGTAACACAAGAAGGCAACACTTAACCAATATTACATGAACGAAGCGGATAGGGTTAAGGCAAGCTTAACCAATAATACGTATTGACTTGATCAGTGGGAGGGTTAAGTACATCTCGTGTAGGCCCACAAATTTAACCGTTAAATAAACATGCTTGAATCAGTGGGAGGGTTAAGTACATCTCGTATAGGTGGGCAATATTTGTACATATAGGCCCACAAACTTAACCAGTAGGAAACCCTAGTAACGGGGACCCATTTCAGTAGTAACCCACATAGATGTATCATGGCATCCTGAACTAGGCAGGGTGGGGCACGATTACTTGGCTGATTATAAGCGGTCAAAATAGCGGTAGGGGGTACGTCAGTGTAGGTTCCGATGGTTTACGGGCGTGCACGTACTCCAAAGTGGGAAAAAGCAGGCACTGGGTACCAGTAGTTACACGCTGTGCATCTTGAATCGTGTCAGGTTGCTATCATAAGGATTGATGCACCTTATGGTGGGACCAGCACATGGTATCAACACGCAAGAGAGGGCCGATTGACACAGACACATGGAACATTAATACAAGTAGGGAGCCGATCGATAGTGTAGTAAGGGTACATCTAACATCTTCATGGCAATTAAGCTGATTGAGGTAAGATCCTCATACTAATGTACACCTGAAGGCTACCACAATTGCGGGGATTGGAATCACGTTGTAATACTATCATTTTATATAGATTTCCAGTTGGGACACTAGTTAGGCGGTGCAAAGATATAGAAATCAGGATAATAGGGTAGTAGCGAAGCAGAGAAAGAGTAGAAGCGCATTCAGTTTACCTTGCCTTATCTTGTCTTAAGTTATATTGTTTTATGGTATTTTCCTATTTTCAGTTTATTCATATCATGATCCTTTACCTTGTTTACATGCGGGAAAATCACTGGACTTACTAGGCTTATGTCTGACCTGTTTTCTTTCGTCTTCTTTTCTTCCGTTCACCCCAGGTAGCCAGGGAGGGAATAACTCAGCTTAGTTTGGACCGTTTCTCTTTCCAGGCTCATAGATTCTATGATGTATGGCTTGGAACCTCTTATCTTTGGCAATGGCTGTGATTGCACTTTAATTTGGGGACTTATGCTACTTTGCTATGTTTTATGCTTCTTATATACTTGGAAGTTTTTCAATCAAGACAAAAGTTTTATGTAATACTTTTAAGTATGATTGAATCAATTGTTTTAAAAGCTTTACTGATACATTGCTTATAAAATGACTTTATTGTCTGATGCTTTATTTGCCTGTCTTGTAATTTATCTTCATCTCTTACCTATAACGCTTCACTGAAGTTAACGCATTCCCTTTGTGAGTGACATTAATGAACGTGGGGTGTTTCATAATTAAAGACACCTAAGGGTATACATAGTCAGTGGAAAACCTAGTGGGGGATACAAGACAAAGGGGAGAGTTTGTATCATATTGTGTGGGACCATTTGAGTCAGTAACCCAAAGGTGGTAATAAGTAAAGAACTCCATACTAGGCGGAGAAGGGGCACGCTTACTGATTGATTGTAAGAGATCCAAACGAGGGTGATGGTGTGGGCGGCGCAAGCCGACCGGGGACATGTGCATGCATGGGCCAGGCAGAGGGGGCTAAGACGACCGTGACACCAGTAGATATGGTTGTGCACACCATGGTTTGCCACTTTAGAAAGTGATACCTCCTACTGTGGGGCCAGCATATGTTATCTACAGGGTAGGGAGCCGATCGATTAGGGTAGGGGTTAGGGTATACTTGGACGTATGACCTAAGCCTACAAACTTATAGTGGAAGGGAACATCTCATTTCATTTATACTAGTAATAGTGCAGAGTAATCATTAGTGAGGCACGTACACCTTAACTTGCTTACCGTGTCACACCTGCCATTTATGTAGTGATCTCTTGTAACGACCCGGGGAATTTGCGATCCTGGATATCGGCATACGACACTATGTCGACTATACAAGCATCGGAAACACCGGATAGTCCATGAAAGAAATTAGAGGGTGAGAATAGATAAGATAGAAACTTAGAATATAAGAAGAAGAAGAACATACATCATCATTAGAGTAACACGAAACTCACAGCGGAACGAACAGTATATAATAGATACATAACTTTGAAATAAAACTAGTATATGTATACAGTAACATTATCAGAGTACAATACTTACAACATAGCGGAAATAACTATAACTATATAATCCTGAAGCCTTCTGATCCAAGCCCTCCAAGTATATCTGTAAAATCCTGACTACTTGACTGCCCGTACAAAATTGGGCACCTAAGAGTTTAGGGAAAAACAAAACAAAATAAACTCTGGTATATCATGGGACTGGTGTGAGTAAAACAATTTAAAACAGTTTGAGCAATTAAACGATATCTCATAAGACCATACCGTATAACGGAACGGGTTTTTCCCTTATGAGAATCCAAAACAATCTTTATATCAAAACTCTTTTCATATTATGATAGTGTCTATCAACCATAATATAATAATCATCCAGCAGAAACGCTTTCATCTTACGTTCTACATATGTAGTATACAATCAAAACTGCGAGCACTTATTGGAAAATGGATTACCAACTATGACAGGGTATGGAACCACCTTTCGGTAGTGTAACTCTAGAGAGGAATACACTGGGTTCAACAAGAACATCTTGCAACCCGGTCACACATGACCGACCACTCATTTCGCTTGAGTGTATCGAATGTATATCACCAACGGTTGGGATCAGCAACCATTTCCCGAATGGGACAACATCGACAATAGATTATAGAATAAAATGAATATCTCTAGATAGGTGATAATACACCTTAATTGTTAGCCAACCAATTAGCCATGCCGCCTGCCCGATTTTTGTCATTTCCCAATTGTGAGGCTAGAGGCCACGCTTATCTCTGACAGATCACACATTTATTCACTTTGAATGTCACATCGTCATACCCGCCAAATCACAAATTGATTTCCCCAAAAATACAACGGGTATACAGCTAAGAGAAACAAATTCATCTGCCACCAAACGTAAATACGTTTGAAGGGATCAACTTACGCGATCTGTTAAATATACTCTGTCAGACATTCTTCCATACAGGTTGTCCTGGGACTGGACAAACCGAAGGCACTATTCTGTAAACAGGACAACCCTTGCATAACTCCGTCTCCAATTATATTCATCATATTTGATTCGCAA
Source organism: Allium sativum (assembly GCA_030737875.1). Lineage (NCBI taxonomy): Eukaryota > Viridiplantae > Streptophyta > Magnoliopsida > Asparagales > Amaryllidaceae > Allium > Allium sativum. Next base: position 250,612,010 of record CM060912.1, on the reverse strand, counting down.
CTCTAATGCCATATAGAGTGGTTTTTCAGATAACATATCTGATCCCGGTCACTCCGTATTGACATGGAAAAATGGTCAAAAACTTCGATAGTTGGTGAGTTAACTGTCAAAGAAAAACATGTGTGCAAACAACGAAATTATTTCCAGATGGAAATTATACCGATCGAACATCATTTAACATTTATCTCTTTAGTTCATTAATTTGTTTATTTCTTGTTTCCATATATTCAACATTCCTTATTTTCTAAATTTAGAAAATATACGTTGTTAATCATGGGAAAACATTTCCATTTATTTTCACGTATCACTGTCATTCCTGTATTCTTTATCATCAAATATTTCATTTTATATGATAAGGAAATATCTCTTGTTATATTTGGAAAATGTTCCAAGACTCATTCATTTGATTTAAACTGATGTTTAAATAAAACATCGTTATGCCAACTCAAACCATTATACTCGTTAACTAAATTCACTTAACCTGTAATGACCCGGGTTTTTATCGACTTTGGTTATCGCCATAAACTCAATGATGACTAACCAAACATCGAAAAATACTGGATGATTAATGAAAGAAATTAGAGGGTGAGGAAAGATATGATAGAAACTTAGAATAGAAGAAGAAGAACACAATATCAGAGTAACACGAATCTCACAGCGGAACGAATAACATATATTAGGTAACATATCTGAAATAGAATTGGAATTCGAATTATACTGAATAGAAATGAATTCGAATTGAAACTGAATAGAAGTGAATTCGAATGAAATTGAATAGAAGTGAATTCGAATTAAATTGAATAGAATTGAAATTCGAATTATACTGAATAGAAATGAATTCGAATTGAATTTGAATATAAATGAACTCGAATTGAAATCGATTTGAAAAGAATTTAAAACGAATTTATATTGGAATATTCAATTTTGATTTGAAATTGAATATGAAGTTGAAACCGTTTTGAAAATGAATTTAAAACGATTTATAAAGCACGTTTTGAATTGAAATTGACGAAGTATATATTATATATATATATATATATATATATATATATATATATATATAATATAATGGCCTGAATAGAACGCGCAGCGCCGCGGCAGTTCGCGAATTTCGACCATTGACTTCGAATGGATATTGCGGGAGATCCAACCATCGGATTCTCCTAAAACCGGAACCGTTGGGTTCGTATCGAAAAGAGCTTTCTAACGATTATTAGAAAATAGAAATCTAACGGTTGGATTGGGAATTATGTCAAAATCAAATTTGAAAAAGGTCGATGTAAGTGCAGTTCGATGGCCATTGATGGAAATCGACTGTACGGGCCTTGATAAAATTATTAAAAATAGTAATAATTTGTGTAAAATCATAAGAAATGATTTAGAAAGAATTGGGATGAAAAACTCCATATTTGAAACGATAAAAATAGATTTTTATCGAAATGAACTAGTTTTGAACTAGAATAGTAATTTTTTTTTTAAAATAAATAAATTGAATTTGAAATGGTTTTGAAAATAACCAGAACTTCCAATGATTGCATTGAAATGGATTTGAATCGAAATTGTCTTCGGAATATTTCGATGTTGGATTTTGTGATTATACAAATGTTGTTATGGAAATTTGAAAGATATAGATATATATATCGTTATTTCCAATACGATATCTGTTGGTCGTAGAATTTGATATTGAATATAATCCGGGATATTTTCTATTCAGAGCCTTGTATTTAATATCAAATGTGATTTGGGTTTGTCGTGAATGGTGTCTTCATTAACACTATTCTTGAACCCAATTGAGAAAAGATTAAATCTTTTTATTTAGATTTAATGAAGTGTACCAATTAAATAATATTTAATTGGAATTGAATTGATATTGATTTTTGGGTTTATCGTGAACAGTGTTTTAAATAACACTTGTTCTTTAACCCGGTAATTAATGTGATGTGATTTTGGGTTTATCGTGAACCGTGTTTTAAATGACACTGATTTTTTAACCCAGTCACAGATTAAAACTAAGTGGAGTTTTAATGAATCTTTAATTAGATTGAAATAATCGAGAAGGGAGTATCACCAGTTTTGCTCCAGGCGTTAGTTAAATCTTTAATTAGATTTGAACGTGAAATGGTAATTGAATTTACCGATAACACCGTGTTGTTAGATATGAAGTAAGACCCGTTTTACTTCATGGGATGAATAGGTTGGGATTGGGAAATTAAAACCAATGATTACTTCGGTAAGGTTCGTTAATCTCGGCTAGTTGAATCGAAATTCAAAAGGAGATTAGAGAATAAATTCAAGGAATTTATCTTGGATAAAATTAATGGGAACCTTTCCCTATGAAAGTGAAATTTAGAAACTAACTGTCGTTGGTTTTCTGGATATTTATCTGATGTTGGTTTCGGCCTTCGGGGTTAATATTTGGGGAATTATTCTCTTGATTAATTTACGGTTAGTGACTGATGAATTGGAATGAGGCGTATGTTGTGTTTGTGTAACACTTTTATAATATATACGCGAGTTATTCAGAAAGACCGGGTTTATCCCATTCTGAATAACTGATACGACGATAAGTCGAAGATGAAGATGATGGTCAAAGACCGGAGGTCTTCACGTCGTTTGGATAATTACTGATGATCTTGATTGGGCTGTACACCCAAGAAGATGGAAACAGTTGGTGATCGTCCAGACGTACTTAGAGATCGATGGATATGCGGGGTGCTAGGTGCCTCCGGTTTCGTTCAGACCCAGAACGGACTTGTAAATGGATTGTGTGTCTGACATTAGATTTTAGTCTATGTGATTGATTTCTATTAAATATATATCTGTTTGGCGGCGGAGAATTTATTCTCTTGCTTAACGCCCTTCTCTGAGACGTACGAGCTCAGGGGTTATATACTGATGGATATCAAACGCATAGAGTGAATTGCCTGTGTGGCATGCCTAAGATGCAATTGATCGAGGTTTCTGTTGAAAAGCAAAGTCTTGTGGTGATGATCAAAGCACAACCTGTGTGGCACAGCTTTGTGTAACGTGAATTCGCGAGCCTCACACCTCGGTTGTGAACCAAAAAGGGGAGACGGACCTCAGGGAGGGCATGCGTTTCTTTCTAGCTAGGGTGGTGTCAGTGACCTACCAGCCCTGACATTTATATACTTTTCACCTGTGTGGTTGTTGCTGTTGCGAGGCGCCTCGGTTAGATCGGACGATCCTGGTCCGATGGAGCCATTCGTTGGCTCATTTACGCCCTAAAGGGCGGGGAAACGTAGTGTTTAGGCATTTTAATCCACATCGGTGGACCGGCCCTGTCGCTCCAAGGGTCACTCGAGCTCTGATCCTGAGGCTCGGGCTAGAGAGTCTCGAATCGGTTGAGGACTATCTTTTGCCTCGGTTTATAGATGGAAATCCAATTTCCAAATACGTGACATTTGCGGTTTTGATTGTGGAGCCTAGTATGGCGACATGATATATGGTACCCATGCCGCCTATGATTGATACTTATGATTTGAAGTTGTTTTATACACTATGCACTTATAATAGTATCAAATGATTTGTTTTAAACGTATCAAGCATTCTTTGGCTGATATAAGGGAAAACCCTATCCCCCGGCTTGCGTTGCATTGTGTGATAGGACCTGGGTCTTATAACAGCTTCATTTTTCTTTATTTAGCATTGCTCTGTTGTTTTATGCACTGGTATTCTTGGGAGGAAACCCATTCCGTGTTATACGGCGTGGTCCCTTGATTTGCCTAACTTTAAAAATAAAGATTACTGTTTTTAGTTCTCACACCAGTCACATGACTGACCTGGAGTTTATTGTTTTAACCTAAACTCAGGGTGCCCTTATTTTGACCTGGGCAGCTAGTAGTTTTGGTTTTGCAGATTTATATTCACAGGATCCTGGTTTACAGCTGGAATGATATCCGGAAAGCTTTGTATCCGTATATCTCTTCTAGTTGTGTATTGTATTATTTTCCGCTGCTATGTAATGTATTGTAATCTCTGATATTTCTGTGTAATATTCATTTATTCTCTGTATATTCTTATAATCTGATGGATTGTTGTAAATATGCAATGAAATGTTCTTCCGTTTGCGTTCTATTTTGTCGTGTTCTCAAAACAATTCGTTCTTTCTCTTCTCTTCGGAGACCGGGGAAGTTCGGGTCGTTTCAGCGTGGTATCAGAGCTTTGGTTTACAAAGCTTAGAGAACAAGACACGCTAGAACCATATGAAAGAATTCATCAGATATTGGATTAGTAATATCCAATTGGAATGACTCGTTAGAGATGGGATCAGTAGTATCCTAGAACGAGTGTGAAGAGTATATTTTTAAAGTGAAAACAAATTCTGTTTTGAAAATTTAAATCAACTATTCGTATTTGATTACTTATTCTATATTGATCGGGACAATCCGATATATAAAGATTTTGCATATATGTCTTGCAAATGTGTATTCGATGTTTTAATATACTGGATAGTTATAGAATCATACTCTAGTTGCCCGGGGATAATTCTGGTGATGGGGCACCATCGCTAGTATTTATCTTCGAGTTTCGAAAGTGAGATTTCTATAAATTTCCAATTGACTGGTGTGACAACCAAAACTAGATAGGGCTTATTGTTGTGATTTGGCATCAAAAATCTGATTTTGACTATATATCAAAGTTATAAATTTCAAAAGCTAATCAACTAATTGATTGGTGGTTGTGTTGTTGATTAATTAAAATTTGTATTATATAGCCAATTTGATCAAATATTGACTTGTATTGAAAATTAGTCGCATTTGCTTGCATATACATGTACTTACATTGAACAGGTCATAGCAAAGAGGCTAGAGCAGAAGAATAAAATGTTTTGCCCGACAAATAGGTACATGTTTACCATAATTTACTGTTTTGTTTGGGTGATGATGATTTTATGAGCCTATTGGCTAGCCGCTTGGCTTTTTCTTTTTCTTTTTGAGATCAGAAGGCCTGTATGGAAATTTCGGGATTTTCCCGTGGCTTCCGGTGCAGGGGAGGTTATGGCGAAATTTTTCGAAAATTTAGGGTGTTAGCCAAATTTTTGAAGAATTTGAAAATTCTCAGAAACTGAAAAGTTGGAGAATGGAAGCCAGATCGAACGTAGAGCTGATTAATCAAACCACTTTCGGCTTCGTTCCTTTTCGGGGAAGAAAAGTTTTAAGTGGGGGAGATTGTAACAACCCGAAAATCTGGGCCAGTTTAAAATTTTTATTTTGGCAATTTTAGCGAATTTTGATTATTTAAAACACAGTTCACGATAAACTTGGCTTTAATATAAAATTTACAACAATAAATCTGGCTTCATTTTGAAAATGGCGTTTTGAAAAGATAGGATCAGTTTATAATGATATACAACCTCTGAGCTCGTGCGTTTCAGAGAAGGGCGTTAAGAAAAAGAATAAATTCTCCGCCGCCAAACAGATGTATATTTAAAAGAGATCAATCAACACATAATAAAATCCAATGTCAGACACACAGTCCATTTACAAGTCCGTTCTGGGTCTGAACGAAACCGGAGGCACTAAATACCTCGCAAACCCTTCAATCACCACGTACGTCTGGACGATCACCACTCATTATCCATATTTCGGGATGCCTCCCAATCAGGACCTCGGTTACCATCCAAACGAGGTGAAGATCTCCGGTCTTCGACCACCGTCTTCATCTTCGACTTTCAATCGTCGGTCAATTATTTTGAAATGAGAATTAACTCGGCCTTTTCAAATAATTCACGTATATTTAGATTTTCAAATCAATTTATTTCAATGGTTAAATCATTCGACAACACCAATTTTGTTCTTTAATGTAATTTTCACACCAAACACATTCAACCATCAAATACCACATAAATCGAGCAAATTCAGTTTATTTCCATTCCATATCGTTTATGATATTTTATAACGATTTATCGCTATTTTTATTTATTTTAAAATAGCCAATTTATTCAAAACGACGCTCCAGCTAATCCAGAAAGAACCAGCTAAACCTGAATACAAGGCTGACCGTGTAGAAAAAGGGGCACCCGAGTTTGAAAGTGAAACAAACTACGAGTCAGTCATAGGAATGGTATGAGAAATCCACTCAACACATATATATTTGGCTAATCACAGGACCACGCCACTTTCGTGGAACGGGTTTACTCCATTGGATTGCCAGTGCTTTAAAACAAATCTTTCTTTTAAACAACGGAATGCATTTTATAAAAATGAAGCCATTATAAGACTCAGTTCCCATCACACAATGCAACGCAAACCGGAGGATAGATTTTTACCTTATAACGGCCAAAATATGCTTGATACGAATAAAACAAAGGCAATTGATATTATTGCTAGTGTTTATATGTTTTGAAAACAATTTCAAATCATAACTATCAATCATAGACGGCATGGGTACCATATATCATGTCGCCATATATATATACAATCAAAACCGAACGATGTCGTATTTGGAAATTGGATTTCCGTCATGAACCAAGGCAAAAGATAGTCCTTACCGAATTCGCGACTCTCTAGCCCGAGCCACAGGATCAGAGCTCGAGTGACCCTAGGAGCGACAGGGCCGGTCCACCGATGTGGATTAAAATTCCTGAACAATACGTTTCCCTGCCCTTTGGGGCGTAAACGAGCCAACGAATGACTCCATCAGACCCGGATCGTCCGATCAAACCGAGGCGCCTCGCAACAGCAACAACCACACAGGTGAAAAGTATATAAATGTTAGGGCTGGTAGGTCACTGGCACCACCCTAGCTAGAAAGAAACGCATGCCCTCCCTGAGGTCCTTCCTCCCGTTTCTGGTTCGTACCGAGGTGTGAGGCTCGCGAATCCACATTATACACAAAGCTACGCCACACAAGCGGTGCTTTGATCATCACCACAAGACTTTGCTTTTCAACAGAAGCCCTGATCATTTGCCACTTAGGCATGCCACACTAGCAATTCATGCCATGCGACTGATGTCCATCGATATACAACCTCTGAGCTCGTGCGTCTCAGGGAAGGGCGTTAAGCAAAAGAATAAATTCTCCGCCGCCAAACAGATGTATATTTAACAGAGATCAATCAACACAGAATAAAATCCAATGTCAGACACACAGTCCATTTACAAGTCCGTTATGGGTCTGAACGAAACCGGAGGCACTAAATACCTCGCAAACCCTTCAATCACCACGTACGTCTGGACGATCACCACTCATTATCCATATATCGGGATGCCTCCCAATCAGGACCTCGGTTACCATCCAAACGAGGTGAAGATCTCCGGTCTTCGACCACCGTCTTCATCTTCGAATTTCAATCGTCGGTCAATTATTTGAAATGAGAATTAACTCGGCCTTTTCAACTAATTCACGTATATTTAGAATTTCAAATCAATTTATTCTAATGGTTAAATCATTCGACAACACCAATTTCGTTCTTTAATGTAATTTTCACACCAAACACATTCAACCATCAAATATCACATAAATCAAGCAAATTCAGTTTATTTCCATTCCATATCGTTTATGATATTTTATAACGATTTATCGCTATTTTTATTTATTTTAAAATAGCCAATTTATTCAAAACGACGCTTCGGGCCATAACGCGGCTGTGGCGCTGTTTTTCTTCAGATTTGATTTACACATATCTAAAAATCTAACCGTTGGATCTTCACACAATTTACATCATTAGAAAGGTCTTTTCAAAACGAATCCAACGGTTCCAGTTTCGGGAAAATCCGACGGTCGGATCTCCCGGTACAATCGTTTGAAGTTTCGATTTCAAAATACGAACTGCAGCGTCGTTATTCGATTAATTATATATATATATATATATATATATAATTGTTTCTGGCGCTGTTTTTCTTCAGATTTGAATTAAACATTCCAGACAATCCAACCGTTGGATTTTTACAAAGTTGGTGCCGTTGGAAAGATTTTTCCAAAGCGAACCCAACAGTTGCGATTTCAGGAAAATCCGATGGTTGGATCTCCCGTACTAATCGTTTGAAATCACGGTTTCAAAACACGAACTGCACGGCCACGTTTCGTTTTAATTTTATTTATATTTATATATTTATATAAATATAGTTCATTCAACAATTTCAATATCGTTTTCACTTCAAATATTTCACTAACGCCTTTAAATTTTGGAAAATTTCGCCATAACCTCCTTTGTTCCGGAGGGGCTGGGAAAATTCCCAAATAGCCACACGGGTGTCTCATGTCAAAAAGAAAAAGAAAAAGCCAAGCGGCTAGCCAACAGGCTCATAAAATCATCACCCAAACAAAACAGTAAATGTGTACCTATTTGTCGGGCACAAAATTTTATTCCTCTTCTCTAGCCCCTTTGCTATAACCTGTTCAAATAAATATGCATGTACAGATATACAGTTCTTATCACTTATCATTTTCCATTCAACTTCATGTTTGATTTCCATTTGTTTTAAAAACACCATTCATTCTAATGTTGCATGCATAGGCAAAAATCATATTAGTAGCTAATTAATGAATATTTCAACTCATGCATATTTATTTGAACGAGTGGCTATTTTTAATACTTCACATTTCAACAATTCATGTATATAATAAAAAGGTGATTTTTATTGTAAAACAATTCATTTCAAAACACTATTATTTTATATAGTTTATATAGTTGATAAAAGGTGATTTTTATTATGAAACAATTAATTTCAAAATATGAATACCATTCAACACATGAATTTCTAATCAACGAATGAATATCGATTCAACACATGAAGGTTTTCTATAGTTTCTATATATAGATAAAAATGTGATTTTTATATTTAAAACACGAATACCATTCAACACATGAATTTCTAATCAACAAATGAATATTGATTCAACACATGAAGGTTTTCTATAGTTTCTATATATAGATAAAAATGTGATTTTTATATTTAAAACACGAATACCATTCAACACATGAATTTCTAATCAACGAATGAATATCGATTCAACACATGAAGGTTTTCTATATAACGAATAAATATAGTTTCAGCAAATGAAAATAATTCAAACACATGAATATTATTCAAAATTTCGGCAGCATAACGGCAGGATAGTTAAAACCGGGACCGTCCCTAGTACGGCTCCTCGCTCTACCTTAAAACCTCGCGGTTTTTGACAATGGGGATCATGCATCTAGTTCGCACGCAGGCGGCATGTATATATTTATTTCATTTCCACAAACTAATCCTATGTGGTTTCAACCAAATATTTCTCAACCACAAATGGGTATTTTTCAACCACAATCAATCAATATCAACCCCAAACAACCATTCGCTATCAATCAATTTTCACACCAATCACAACCAATAAATATCGTCCATGGTTTGTGGACGAGGGGCGTATATATATATCTATATATATATATATATATATATATATATAGCAATTCACTTCTATTTCAACACATATATAATTTTTACAACGCATATATAACTTATACATCGAACGCACAACTTATACAATGCTTATACATGAGGTGTACAACGCTTATATAACTCATACATCGACTATATAATTTATACATCGTCGTTTTTCCATATCGTTTATAAATTAGAAATCTCACATTGGGTTCCACTCCACCAAAAATAGCAGAAGGCTCAGAAAAATATGTGGTCTCTTCTAAAATGTAGAAGACATCCACACGGTCGTGATGTTTCCTGTTTCATCGAATTTCGTCAAGAAACGAAAAAGATATGATTTTTACAAGGTTTGCAACGGTTTAAAGGTGTTAAAATCATTTCAGAAAATAAAAACCGTACCTCTCTTTGTTTGTTCGAAACTTGGTCACCAGATTTCGCGCGAATCGATGCGTGATATGATGATCGGCCTTCGCAGCGGCGAAGAGCTTGGAGAGGAGCTCAGAACGAGGGTGGTGGCGCTCAACTCGGCGCGGCGGTGGAGGCGCGATCTGGCTCGAAACGACGGATCTTCCCAGGGTCGAAACTCTCCAAACGCTGAACGAAAAAATCCAAACTATCTATGGATTTGAAGATCTCTCCGAGCTCTACAAACTCTTCAACTGGAGCTCTTGATATTAGTGAGTGGATTGATCAGAAAATGGACGGGAAGCTCATGAAGGTCTTCCGCCGTCGCTCGATATCATACGAGGAGAGAGAAAGATAATGGGCCAATAGGATTTTTTTTATTTTATTTTATAATTTTTAAAATCTCTAAAATACCCCTTGTCACAGACGAACGCCAATTCAAACCCAACGACTGTCGTCCCTAGCGTTTTACCCCCATTCCGAACACAATGGGATATGTTTCGTAGACCCATTCGACTGTTTCAGTCAGTTTTCCTTCAAATTAAAATATAAAACATTCAATATTTGATTTGAACGTGCATTTCAATTTGCCAGGGCCACAAACTGATTCGAAAAATTCCAGAAAAATAAATCTAGCTATGTTTTGACGATACGGTCCCAACAAAACTAGTTTCGTCGAATTCTGAGACCGTTTGCAAAAAGGCCCATTTCTGGTCGATCCAATTTAACTATAATTGACCAAAACACGTTTTCCTTTGCCACGCTCACATATTAGCTTCAAAAATTATGAAATTTGAAACCTAGCAATAACTTCACATCCCGGATCCAACAAAAGTGGTTTCGTCGAATTCCGAGGTCGTTTGCAAAATGGCCAATTTCACGGGCTATATAAATTCCGTAGCGACCTTTCTGAAAATTCATTCAGCCATAACTTTTGCTTTCCGTTATGAAAATTTGATTTTTCAGATTCGTTAGAAAGGTATTCACTAACAGATTTAAATATTTTTGGTTTCACTCAAATCCGTTTTGTTTTGCACCCGGTACAGTCCTACAAAGTTTGAATTCAAATTTTGAAACTGCAGCGCCTTTTCAAGCCTTGTTTTATAATCATAATTAATTATATTCATTTTCAATTGTCGATTCAACTCACTTTTCATCTCTATTATTTAAAATATTTATTTTAAATATTTAAAATCCATTATTTTAGCCAATTTAAAATTTTTAAATTGGTTCAGATTTTCTGGGTCGTTTGAATAGAATATTTGAAAAAGAAATATTTGAATAAAATATTTGAAAAAGAAATATTTGAATAGAATATTTGAAAAAGAAATATTTGAAATAGAATATTTGAAAATAGAAATATATAAAACCGTGTTGATTAGATTGACGCCATTTTGACGTGAACGATATTTATTTCGATTTTGTTCATTTTATAATGAATATCGAAAGTGATTTCAAAATCTGATATTTTGAAAAGAATTAGAATTCGAATTGAAAGTGAATAGAAATGAATTCGAATTGAAAGTGAATAGAAATGAATTCGAATTGAAAGTGCATAGAAATGAATTCAAATTGAAATGGAATATAAATGAATTCGAATTTAAATTGAATTGAAAACGAACTGAAATTGAATTAGAAATCAATTTAAATTGAAATCGATTTGAAATGAATTTAAAACGAATTTATATTGGAATATTCAATTTTGATTTGAAATTGAATATGAAGTTGAAACCATTTTGAAAATGAATTTATAACGATTTATAAAGAACGTTTTGAATTGAAATCGACGAAGTATTATTATATATATATTAAATATATAATATAAAGGCCTGAATAGAATGCGCCGCGCTGCGGCAGTTCGCGAATTTCGACCATTGACTTCGAATGGATATTGCGGGAGATCCGACCGTCGGATTCCCCTAAAACCAGAACCGTTGGGTTCGTATCGAAAAGAGCTTTCTAACGAATATTAGAAATTTGAAATCTAACAGTTGGATTTGGAATTATGTCCAAATCAAATTTGGGAAAGGTCGCTGTAAGTGCAGTTCGATGGCCATTGATGGAAATCGACTGTACGGGCCTTGATAAAATTATTAAAAATAGTAATAATTGGTGTAAAATCATAAGAAATGATTTGTGAAGAATTGGGATGAAAAACTCCATATTTGAAAAGATAAAAATAGATTTTTATCGAAATGATCTAGTTTTGAACTAGAATAGTAATTTATTTATTTTAAATTAATAAATTGGATTTGAAATGGTTTTGAAAATAACCAGAATTTCCAATATTTGAATTGGAATGGATTTGAATCGAAATTGTCTTCGGAATATTTCAGTGTTGGATTTCGTGATTATATAGATACTGTTATGGAAATTTGAAAGATATATATATCGTTATTTCCAATAGGATATTTGTTGGTCGGAGAATTTGATATTGAATATAAGCCGATATATTTTCTATTCAGAGCCTTGTATTTAATATCAAATGTGATTTGGGTTTGTCGTGAATGGTGTCTTTATTAACACTGTTCTTGAACCCAGTTGAGAAAAGATTAAATCTTTTTATTTCGATTTAATGAAGTGTACCAATTAAATATTATTTAATTGGAATTGAATTGATAATGATTTTTGGGTTTGTCGTCAGCAGTGTTTTAAATAACACTTGTTCTTTAACCCGATAATTAATGAATGTGATTTTGGGTTTATTGTGGGCCGTGTTTTAAATGACATTGGTTCTTTAACCCAGTTAAATATTAAAACTAAGTGGAGTTTTAATGAATCTTTAGTTAGATTGAAAAGGTGTTAGAATGGGGTATCACCAGTTTTTCCCCAGGCGATTGTTAAATCTTTAATTAGATTTGAACGTGAAATGGTAATTGAATTTACCGATAACACCGTGGTGTTAGATATGAAGTATGACCAGTTTTACTTCATGGGATGAATAGGTTGGGATTGGGAAATTAAAATAAATGATTACTTCGGTGTGGTTCGCTAATCCCGACTAGTTTGAATTGATATTCAAAGGAGATTAAAGAATAAATTTAAAGAATTTATCTTTGATAAAATTAATGGGAACCTTTCCCAAAATACAAGAATATTTGAATAAAAGAATATTCTGAATTGGAATGAGACGTATGTTGTGTTTGTGTAACACGTGTTTATTATATATATACGCGAGTTGTTCAGAAAGACAGGGTTTATCCCATTCTGAATAACTGATTCGACATGGTGTCGAAGATGAAGTCGGTGGTTGAAGACCGGAGGTCTTCACATCGTTTGGATAATTACTGATGATCTTGATTGGGCTGTACACCCAAGAAGATGGAAACAGTTGGTGATCGTCCAGACGTACTTGGAGATCGATGGATATGCGGGGTACTAGGTGCCTCCGGTTTCGTTCAGACCCAGAACGGACTTGTAAATGGACTGTGTGTCTGACATTGGATTTTAGTCTATGTGATTGATTTCTATTAAATATATATCTGTTTGGCGGCGGAGAATTTATTCTCTTGCTTAACGCCCTTCTCTGAGACGTACGAGCTCAGGGGTTATATACTGATGGATATCAAACGCATAGAGTGAATTGCATGTGTGGCATGCCTAAGATGCAATTGATCGAGGTTTCTGTTGAAAAGCAAAGTCTTGTGGTTGATGATCAAAGCACGGCCTTTGTGGCGTAGCTTTGTGTAACGTTTACTTCGCGAGTTTCACACCCGGTATGAACCAAAAACGGGAGACGGACCTCAGGGAGGGCATGCGTTTCTTTCTAGTTAGAAGTGGCGTCAGTGGTTTTACACGCCCTGACGATTTGACTTATGTGGTTGTTGCTATTGCGGGGCGCCTCGGTTAGATCGGACGATCCGGGTCCGATGGAGTCATTCGTTGGCTCATTTACGCCCCATAGGGCGGGGAAACGTAGTGTTCAGGCATTTTAATCCACATCGGTGGACCGGCCCTGTCGCTCCAAGGGTCACTCGAGCTCTGATCCTGAGGCTCGGGCTAGAGAGTCTCGAATCGGTTGAGGACTATCTTTTGCCTCGGTTCATAGATGGAAATCCAACTTCCAAATACGTGATTTTGCGGTTTTAATTGTAGAACTAGTATGGCGATATGATATATGGTACCCATGCCGCCTATGATTGATACTTATGATTTGAAGTTGTTTTATACACTATGCACTTATAATAATATCAAATGATTTGTTTTAAACGTACTAAGCATGCTTTGGCTATTATAAGGGAAAACCCTATCCCCCGGCTTGCGTTGCATTGTGTGATAGGACCTGGGTCTTATAACAACTTCATTTTTCTTTATTTAGCATTGCGCTGTTGTTTTATGCACTGGTATTCTTGGGAGGAAACCCGTTCCGTGTTATACGGCGTGGTCCCTTGATTTGCCTAACTTTAAAAATAAAGATTACTGTTTTTAGTTCTCACACCAGTCACATGACTGACCTGGAGTTTATTGTTTTAACCTAAACTCTGGGTGCCCTTATTTTGACACGGGCAGCTAGTAGTTTTGGTTTTGCAGAATTATATTCACAGGATCCTGGTTTACAGCTGGAATGATATCCGGAAAGCTTTGTATCCGTATATCTCTTCTAGTTGTGTATTGTATTATTTTCCGCTGCTATGTAATGCATTGTAATCTCTGATATTTCTGTGTAATATTCATTTATTCTCTGTATATTCTTGTAATTTGATGGATTGTTGTAAATATGCAATGAAATGTTCTTCCGTTTGCGTTCTATTGTGTCGTGTTCTCAAAACAATTCGTTCTTTCTCTTCTCTTCGGAGACCGGGGAAGCTCTGATATAAAATTCGTTTTAAATAGAAATCGACGAAATATATATTATATATATAATATAATGGCCTGAATAGAACGCGCCGCGCCGCGGCAGTTCGCGAATTTCGACCATTAACTTCGAACGGACATTACGGGAGATCCGACCGTCGGATTCTCCTAAAACCGGAACCGTTGGGTTCGTATCGAAAAGAGCTTTCTAACGACTATTTGAAATTTGAAATCTAACGGTTGAATTTGGAGATACGTCCAAATCAAATTTGGAAAAGGTCGTTGTAAGTGCAGTTCGATGACCGTTGTTGGAAATCGACTGTATGGGCCTTGATAAAATTATTAAAAATATCGATAATTTGTGTAAAATCATAAGAAATGATTTGGGAAAAATTAGGATGAAAAACTCCATATTTGAAAAGATAAAAATAGATTTTTATTGAAATGGACTAGTTTTGAACTAAAATTAAACCCGTTTATTTTTAAATAAATAAATTGGATTTGAAACGGGTTTTAAATAGAATCGATTTGTGGGTTTATCGTGAACGGTGTTTTAAATAACACTAGTTCTTTAACCCGATAAATAAATGGAATGTGATTTGGGTTTGTCGTGAACTGTGTTTTAAATGACATTAGTTCTTTAACCCAGTAAGAGGAGTTTTAATGAATCTGTAATTAGGTTGAAATATGAATTGATAATCTAAATTATCAAATTTAGAAATTGAGCGGGAATGGAGTATCACCAGTTTTGCTCCAAAGCGATAGTTAAATATTTAATTAGATTTGAACGTGAAATGGTAATTAATTTTACCGATAACACCGTGGTGTTAGATATGGAGTATTACTAGTTTTGCTTCATGGGATGCATAGGTTGGGATTGGGAAATAAAATAAATAATTACTTCGGTGTGATTCACTAATCTCGACTAGTTTGGAAAACCATAATTTGGTTTGAAACGCCATCCAAAGGAAGATTAAAGAATAAATTTTAAAGAATTTATCTTGGATAAAATTAATGGGAACCTTTCCCTAAGAAGATGAAATTTAGAAACTAGCGGTAGATTGGTTAAGAAGAATGGTTTCCTGGATATTGATCTGATGTTGGTTTCGGCCTTCGGGGTTAATATTTGGGAAATTGCTCTCTTACTGATTTACGGTTAGTGGCTAATGAATTGGAATGAGGCGTATGTTGTGTTTGTGTAACATTTGTTTTTAATATACGCGGGTTGTTCGGAAAGGCCGGGTTTATACCCATTCTGAATAACCGATTCGACGATATGTCGAAGATGAAGACGGTGGTTGAAAACCGGAAGTCTTCACATCGTTTGGGTGATTACTGATGATCTTGATTGGGCTGTACACCCAAGATGAGGGAATCAGTTGGTGGTCGTCCAGACGTACTTGGAGATCGATGGATATGCGAGGAAAGTGCCTCCGGTTTCTTTCAGACCCAGAACGAACTTGTAAATGGATTGTGTGTCTGACATTGGATTTTATTCTGTGTTGATTGATTTCTGTTAAATATATATCTGTTTGGCGGCGGAGAATTTATTCTCTTGCTTAACGCCCTTCTCTGAGACGTACGAGCTTAGAGGTTATATATCGATAGATATCAATCGCATGGCATGAATTGCCTGTGTGGCACGTTGAGTTGCATGGATCAAGGCTTCTGTTGAAAAGCAAAGTCTTGTGGTTGATGATCAAAGCACGGCCTACGTGGTAGCTTTGTGTATAGCGTGGATTCGCGAGCCTCACACCTCGGTATGAGTCAAAAACGGGATAAGGACTGCGGGGAGAGCACGACGTTTCTTTCTAGCTTTGGTGGTATCAGTGACTTACCAGCTCTGACATTTATATACTTTTCACCTATGTGGTTGTTGGATGAGGCGCCTCGATTTTAGGTCTGTAAGGACCGGGAAACGTGTGTTCAGGAATACTAATCCTCTAACGTAAGTGAGGACCGGCCCTGAAGATCCAGGGGTTACCCAGAGTGTGTAGTCCCGAGGCATTTGCTAGAGTGTCTCGAAAGCGGAGAGGAGCTTGCCCCTTGCCTCGACTCATGACGGAAACCCAATTTCCAATACGTGTATTGCGGTTTTATTTGTAGAGCCTAGTATGGCGACATGATAGATGGTACCCATGCCGCCTAGGATTGATATTTATGATTGAAATTGTTTTGAAACTATACACTTATTATAGTATCAAATGATTTGTTTTAAACGTACCAAGCATGTTTGGCTATTATAAGGGAAAACCCTATCCTCCGGCTTGCGTTGCATTGTGTGATGGGACCTGGGTCTTATAATACCTTCATTTTTCGAAAAAGCATTGCGCTGTTTATTCTATGCACTGGTATTCTTGGGAGGAAACCCGTTCCGTGTTATACGGCGTGGTCCCTTGAATTACTCTCTTCTAAAAGTAAAATTTTAAATAACTGTTTTAGTTCTCACACCAGTCACATGACTGACCTGGAGTTTATTGTTTTAACCTAAACTCTGGGTGCCCTTATTTTCTACACGGGCAGATAGTAGTTTTGGTTTTGCAGATTTATATTCACAGGATCCAGGTTTACAGCTGGAATGATATCCGGAAAGCTCTGTATCCGTATATCACCTTCAGTTGTGCTTTGTATTATTTTCCGCTGCTATGTAATTTATTGTAATCTCTGATATTCATCGAATGTAATTTATTCATTTATATTCTGTATATTCTTGTATCTGATGGAATTGTTGTAATAACAATGAAATGTTCTTCCGTCTGCGTTCAATTGTGTGTTGTTCTCAAAGTATCCGCTCTTTCCTTCACGGGGAAGTTACGGGTCCTCACAGTGGTATCACCCTTCTCTGAAACGCCATAAAAATTAAATATAGTCAAAATTGATTTCGTCGAAACTCGCAGCCGGGGGATAGGGTTTTCCCTTATAATAGCCAAAGCATGTTTGGTACGTTTAAAACAAATCATTTGATACTATTATAAGTGCATAGTGTATAAAACAACTTCAAATCATAAGTATCAATCATAGGCGGCATAGGTACCATATATCATGTCGCCATACTAGTTCTACAATTAAAACCGCAAAATCACGTATTTGGAAGTTGGATTTCCATCTATGAACCGAGGCAAAAGATAGTCATCAACCGATTCGAGACTCTCCAGCCCGAGCCTCAGGATCAGAGCTCGAGTGACCCTTGGAGCGACAGGGCCGGTCCACCGATGTGGATTAAAATGCCTGAACACTACGTTTCCCCGCCCTATGGGGCGTAAATGAGCCAACGAATGACTCCATTGGACCCGGATCGTCCGATCTAACCGAGGCGCCTTGTAACAGCAACAACCACATAAGTCAAACTCGTCAGGGCGTGTAAAACCACTGACGCCACTTCTAACTAGAAAGAAACGCATGCCCTCCCTGAGGTCCGTCTCCCGTTTTTGGTTCATACCGGGTGTGAAACTCGCGAAGTAAACGTTACACAAAGCTACGCCACAAAGACCGTGCTTTGATCATCAACCACAAGACTTTTCTTTTCAACAGAAGCCTTGATCATTCGTCACTTAGGCATGCCACACAGGCAATTCACTCTATGCGTTTGATATCCATCAGTATATAACCCCTGACCTCGTACGTCTCAGAGAAGGGCGTTAAGCAAGAGAATAAATTCTCCGCCGCCAAACAGATATATATTTAATAGAAATCAATCACATAGACTGAAATCCAATGTCAACACACAGTCCATTTACAAGTCCGTTCTGGGTCTGAACGAAACCGGAGGCACCTAGTACCCCGCATATCCATCGATCTCCAAGCACGTCTGGACGATCACTAACTGTTTCCATCTTCTTGGGTGTACATCCCAATCAAGATCATCAGTAATCACCCAAACGATGTGAAGACCTTCGGTCTTCAACCACCGTCTTCATCTTCGACACCACGTCGAATCAGTTATTCAGAATGGGATAAACCCGGTCTTTCTGAACAACTCGCGTATATATATAATAAACACGTGTTACACA
Source organism: Allium sativum (assembly GCA_030737875.1). NCBI lineage: Eukaryota > Viridiplantae > Streptophyta > Magnoliopsida > Asparagales > Amaryllidaceae > Allium > Allium sativum. The sequence goes on along the minus strand of CM060912.1, from coordinate 250,593,412 downwards.
AACACAACATACGCCTCATTCCAATTCAGAATATTCTTTTATTCAAATATTCTTGTATTTTGGGAAAGGTTCCCATTAATTTTATCAAAGATAAATTCTTTAAATTTATTCTTTAATCTCCTTTGAATATCAATTCGAACTAGTCGGGATTAGCGAACCACACCGAAGTAATCATTTATTTTAATTTCCCAATCCCAACCTATTCATCCCATGAAGTAAAACTGGTCATACTTCATATCTAACACCACGGTGTTATCGGTAAATTCAATTACCATTTCACGTTCAAATCTAATTAAAGATTTAACTATCGCCTGGGGCAAAACTGGTGATACCCCATTCTAACACCTTTTCAATCTAACTAAAGATTCATTAAAACTCCACTTAGTTTTAATATTTAACTGGGTTAAAGAACCAATGTCATTTAAAACACGGCCCACAATAAACCCAAAATCACATTCATTAATTATCGGGTTAAAGAACAAGTGTTATTTAAAACACTGCTCACGACAAACCCAAAAATCAATATCAATTCAATTCCAATTAAATAATATTTAATTGGTACACTTCATTAAATCTAAATAAAAAGATTTAATCTTTTCTCAACTGGGTTCAAGAACAGTGTTAATAAAGACACCATTCACGACAAACCCAAATCACATTTGATATTAAATACAAGGCTCTGAATAGAAAATATATCGGCTTATATTCAATATCAAATTCTCCGACCAACAAATATCGTATTGGAAATAATGATATATATATCTTTCAAAATTCCATAACAGTATCTGTATTATCATGAAATCCAACACCGAAATATTCCGAAGACAATTTCGATTCAAATCCATTCCAATTCAAATATTGGAAATTCTGGTTATTTTCAAAACCATTTCAAATCCAATTTATTTATTTAAAATAAATAAATAAATTACTATTCTAGTTCAAAACTAGATCATTTCGATAAAAATCTATTTTTATCTTTTCAAATATGGAGTTTTTCATCCCAATTCTTCACAAATCATTTCTTATGATTTTACACCAATTATTACTATTTTTAATAATTTTATCAAGGCCCGTACAGTCGATTTCCATCAACGGTCATCGAACTGCACTTACAACGACCTTTCCCAAATTTGATTTGGACATATTTCCATATCCAACCGTTAGATTTCAAATTTCTAATATTCGTTAGAAAGCTCTTTTCGATATGAACCCAACGTTTCCGATTTTAGGAGAATCCGACGGTCGGATCTCCCGCAATATCCATTCGAAGTCAATGGTCGAAATTCGCGAACTGCCGCGGCGCGTTCTATTCAGGCCATTATATTATATATATATATAATATATATAATAATACTTCGTCGATTTCAATTCAAAACGTTCTTTATAAATCGTTATAAATTCATTTTCAAAACGGTTTCAACTTCATATTCAATTTCAAATCAAAATTGAATATTCCAATATAAATTCGTTTTAAATTCATTTCAAATCGATTTCAATTTAAATTGATTTCTAATTCAATTTCAGTTTGTTTTCAATTCAATTTAAATTTGAATTCATTTATATTCCATTTCAATTCGAATTCATTTCTATGCCTTTAATTCGAATTCATTTAAAACAAAAGTGGTTTCATTTCAAATAATTTTTACTTCGATGCTATATAGATAAAAATTATATTTTTATCATGCTATTCTCTATATAAAGATTTTGCCTTTCTATTTCTAAAGATTTCGCCTTTCTATTTCTAAAGATTTCGCCTTTCTATTTCTAAAGATTTCATCTTTTTATTTCTAAAGATTTCGCCTTTCTATTTCTAAAGATTTCGCCTTTCTATACTATGTATATATATTTTAAAACAATACTAATCTCAGTTTTAAAATCACATTAATTTCAGTATTAAAATCATGTAAAATCAGTTTTTAAAATCAAATAAAATCAGTTTTTAAAATCAAATAAAATCAGTTTTTAAAATCAAATAAAATCAGTTTTTCAATAATACATAAATAACAACAAATAAAGAGGATTATAAGGCTCACCTCGATTTGGGTTTTCTGCGAAGGGGGGGTTTGTTGGCAGTTCAGTGGGGTCCTGGCGATCGAAGCTTGCTGCGGACGGCGAAGGCAGTGCGTGGGTGGTCGGAGAGGCTATTCAATATATAATTTGATTTACACATATCTGTGTATATCGATGGACATCGGTCGCATGGCATGAATTGCCTGTGTGGCATGCTAAGATGCAGTGATCAGGGCTTCTGTTGAAAAGCAAAGTCTTGTGGTGATGATCAAAGCACCGCCTGTGTGGCGTAGCTTTGTGTATAACGTAAAATCGCGAGCCTCACACCCCGGTAGGAACCAGAAACGGGAGAGGTCATCAGGGAGGGCCTGCGTTTCTTTCTAGCTAGGGTGGTGTCAGTGACCTACCGGCCCTGACAATTATATACTTTTCACATGTGTGGTTGTTGCTATTGCGAGGCGGCTCGGTTAGATCGGACGATCCGGGTCCGATGGAGCCATTCGTTGGCTCATTTACACCTCAAAGGGTGGGGAAACGCAGTGTTCAGGAATTTTAATCCACATCGGTGGACCGGCCCTGACGATCCAAAGGCTTGACTGAGTACTTGCCTGAGGGGCGGGCTAGAGCGTCTCGAATTCGGTAAGGACTATCTTTTGCCTTGGTTCAGGACGGAAATCCAATTTCCAAATACGACATCGTGCGGTTTTGATTGTACACCTATATATGGCGACATAGTGGTATGGGGCATTAATGTCGTCTATGATTGATAGTTATGATTTGAAATTGTTTTCAAAACATATAAACACTAGCAATAATATCAAATGCCTTTGTTTTATTCGTATCAAGCATATTTTGGCCGTTATAAGGTAAAAACTCTATCCTCCGGTTTGCGTTGCATTGTGTGATGGGAACTGAGTCTTATAACGACTTCATTTTTTATAAAATACATTGCGTTGTTTAAAAGAAAGATTTGTTTTAAAGCACTGGCAATCCAATGGAGTAAACCCGTTCCACGAAAGTGGCGTGGTCCTGTGATTAGCCATATTACATATGTGTTGAATAGATTTCTCATACCAGTCCCATGACTGACTCGTAGTTTGTTTCACTTTCAAACTCGGGTGCCCCCATTTTTCTACATGGGCAGCCTTGTATTCAGGTTTAGCTGGTTATTTCTGGATAGCTGGAGCTGAAGATGGATTCTATCATTTATCTCTTTTTATGCTGTTCAGCTCCTATTGTACATATTTTGTTTGTTTTCCGCTGTAGACATTTATGTATAGCTGAACTGTATTTGTACTAAGTAAGATCCTGTATACTGTGTAACTCTAATGATTACTTTTATCCAGTATATTCTATTGTTCATTATCTGGTGTATTTTTTAATTTTGTTCTGCTATTATCTGTTTCTGTGTTATATTCCAAAGATTACCCTTGTCTCCGTCAGAACGGTATTTGGGGTCGTCTCATCGTGGTATCAGAGCTTTGGTTAAGCTTAGTTCTGGAATATAGCATTTAAACGAACTCGTAAGAAATAGAACCAGTAGTGTTCTAGGACGGGTAACTCTATATAGATAGGATCAGTAATATCCTAGTATGAGTAAAGCAGAATGAAATTACACCTCGATAGACACATTTACATTTGAAGTATGTGTTTCTATATTTTAAAAATACCTTTTCTGTGACCTGACACTTGATCTGCCATTTGCAGAAGTACTAGAAAATGAGTGTCAGAAACAGGAGAAATGCAGAACCTGATCTAGAGGCTCTATTAAAGAGATATCGAAATCTGAACGGAGCACAGTTCTCGGGCAATGAATCTATAATTCAAACTCAAGCTTGGATGAGTTCTGTCGAAAGAATCTTTGAGCGTATCCAGTTGAGAGATGACCAGAAACGGTTAGTAGCATCTTGGGCGCTCAAAGAAGAAGCTTTAATCTGGTGGGAAACAATCATCAAAAATAATTCAGAAGGTGATATCACCTGGGACAGATTCAAAGTGATTTTCCTGGAAAGATTTACTCCTCCCGAAGCGACGGAGCGATTATGTGATGAATTTTCTTATCTTATACAAGGTGATATGACCATCCCAGAATATCATAAGAAATTCAACGAACTTGCTCACTTTGCTCCTCATCTGATTCAAGATCCAAAGAGGAAAAATCTGAGATTTATTCATGGCCTGCAAAGGAGATATCAGAATAGTGTACTGAGGAATGTGAAGCTTCCTTTTTCTGAAATGATTTATATGGCTTATCAGTATGAAGATCTCCATAAGAAAGGAATGTTACGCGACGAAGAAGAAGTCTGTTCTAGTGACAAAGCAGAGTCGGAAACTGATATTCCTGAAGCCAGTACAAGGTCGGAGGTCAATAAGAAGCCCAGTGCCAAGAGAAAAAGGGCCGAATCTGGGAACGAACGAATAACGACCGCCACGTGCTCAAGCTGCAATAGAAAAGGACATTTGGCGATAAGTTGCAAATCTTGGAACAAACGAAGAAAAAGTGGATCTAAGCCCACTAAGAAACAAAGGAACCCACATGGGGAAAGGAGATGCCATAAGTGCCGCCAAGCAGGTCATATTGCACGGGAGTGCCAACTCTCGAAGAAACCTGAAGCAGTACATATAAATGAAGTAGCAGAAATTTCCGAGCCCTCAGCCAGTCAAGAAAGGGCTGATGTTTTAGAAGGCACGCTCAATGTCAAGAACATTCCAGTTAAAGTACTATTTGATACTGGCGCATCACGAAGCTTTATTGCAAAGAGTGCAGTCAAGAAGTTAGATTTAAAATTGAAGAAGCTCAAGGAACCAATGACTGTCCAAAATCCAGTTGGGGGTTCTATCGGTCTCAGTTGGGTTTGTGGGGGTGCCTGTCTCTTTTTCCTGCTATAAATTCCCTACTATCTCTGTCGTTATGAATTTTAATGAATTCGATTTTATTCTGGGATTGGATTGGCTAACCAAATATGAAGCAGAGGTTAGATGCGTCGAGAGAGTTGTTAGAGCTAAGATTAAATCAGGGAGTTATATAACCATACTGTGTGAAGGTCAGAAATCTAATAGAAAAGACTTCTGGGCAGCTTTCGATGTTTCTCCATCCCAAATAGAAAATATCCCTGAAATCACAGAGAATATTCTCGACCTAGTGAAAGATATTCCTGTCGTCAAGAACTATGCGAATGTGTTCGAAGAAGTTGTTCGCTTACCTCCGCAGAGAGAAATAGATTTTAAAATTGCTTTAATTCCGAATGCAAGGCCGGTAGTTCACGCTATTCGAAGAATGTACTTGAAAGAGATGGAGGAATTAGACAATCAAACACGACAACTAGTATGGAAAGGTCTGATCAGGCCCAGTTTCTCTGATTGGGGTGCAGCAGTGGTGTTTGTCCCAAAATCTGACGGTACTCTACGGCTATGTGTGGATTATCGTGATTTGAACAAATAGACAATAAAGAACAAATATCCATTGCCGCGGATTGATGATTTGTTGGATCGATTAAATGGAGCACAAGTATTTTCACGAATGGACCTAGCTACAGGTTTCCATCAACTTCGAATTGCCGAAGAGTGTGTTCCGATGACAGCCTTCAGAGGTCCCGACTTATTCTACGAGTGGTTAGTAATGCCATTCGGCTTATGTAACGCTCCAGCCTATTTCGTCGATCTGGTGAACAGAGTATTCAGAGGAGTATTGAATAAATTTGTTCTGGTTTTTGTTGATGATATTCTAATCTTCTCTAAATCAAAGGCCGAACATGAAAAACATTTGGAACAAGTGTTAGAAATCCTCAGAAGGAATGTATTGAAAGCAAAGTTTTCCAAATGTATATTCTGGCAAGATGAAGTGAAATTTCTGGGCCACGTCGTATCGAAAGAAGGAATTGTTGTGGATCCAAGCAAAATCACGGCTATTCAAAATTGGAAACAGCCCAGCACCCCCACTGAATTCCGCAGTTTTCTCGGATTGGCTAGCTATTACCGGAAGTTCGTTAAAAACTTTTCGAAGATATCGGGTCATTTAACGAAGCTTACAAAGAAGCACTCTAAATTCAGATGGACTCCAGAAAGTGAGGAGGCTTTTGAAGAGCTAAAGTTGAGATTAACAACTGCTCTAGTGTTAACCATCATCGATGGCAACCAGGATTTGAAAGTCTAGACTTATGCTTCCAGAGAAGGCCTTGGCGCAGTGTTAATGCAAAGGGGTCAAGTGATTGCTTATGCTAGCCGTCAGTTGAAGCCGCACGAGAAAAACTACGTAACTCATGATCTTGAGTTATTGGCTATAGTATTTGCCTTGAAAATCTGGAGGCACTATCTTCTGGGTGAGAGATTTGAACTGTTTACAGACCACCAGTCGCTAAAGTATCTGTTCACTCAGAAAGACCTGAATCTGAGGCAGCAACGTTGGCTGGAGTTTCTTGCAGCATATGACTTTGAAATTATATATACTCCAGGGAAAGCCAATGTCGTGGCCGATGCGCTGAGCCGAAAGAATGTAATGATCGCCAGCTTTATTATCACGTCTTCCTTGATTGACAAAATATCTATTCTTCAGAAGGAGGATAACTTTATTAAGGATATGATCAAAAGGATTTAGAAAGGCGAACCCTCGTGTTTTCAAATAGATAACGACGAGACCCTGAGATTGAGAGGAAGGATTTGTGTTCCTGACATCCCAGAGTTAAAGAGGGAAGTGTTAGATGAGTGTCACAAGTCCAAGCTGAGTATCCATCCTGGTGTGGCCAAAATATACAACGATCTCAAGCGAACATTCTGGTGGAAGGCTATGAAAAGGGACGTTTCTATATACGTTGGCCAATGCCCTACTTGCCAACTAGTCAAGAGCGACCAACAGAAATTGGCTGGATTGTTACAACCGCTAGAAGTTCCTGGTTGGAAGTGGGAACATATTTCTATGGATTTCATTGATGGTCTGCCCAGAACCAGAAAAGGGAATGACAGTATTTGGGTGATCGTAGATCGCTTCACGAAGACCGCCCATTTCATACCTGTCAGATCAAACAGAACTGCTCAGAGTCTAGCGCAGATTTACTTCAGGGAAATAGTTAGACTACATGGAGTGCCGCTCAGTATAGTCAGTGATAGAGATACAATATTAACTAGCAAATTCTGGGAAGCATTTCAAGTCGAGCTGGGAACAAAGTTGAACTTAAGCACCGCTTATCATCCTCAAACAGACGGTCAGACTGAGAGGGTGAATCGTATTTTAGAAGATCTATTGCGGGCTTGTGTTATAGATTTCGGTGGATCATGGGAAGACCATCTGCATTTGGCTGAATTCTCTTATAACAATAGCTACCAGGCGAGTCTGACAATGTCGCCATTCGAAGCATTGTACGGTAGACCGTGCCGATCTCCTGCTTGTTGGGTCGAACCTGGAAATAGACTTGTGTTAGGGCCAGATATGATCCGAGAAGCTGCCGACAAAGTCGATTTTATTAAGAAGCGATTACTCGCCGCTCAAAGCCGACAAAAGAGCTATGCCGATAGAAGAAGAAGAGATATATCCTTTGCTGTTGGCGACTATGTATATTTGAAAGTATCGCCGATGAGAGGAGTTATCCGGTTCGGTAAAACTGGCAAGTTGGCGCCCAAATTCATTGGTTCGTTTCCTATTCTGGAACGGATCGGGACTCTCGCTTATAGGGTTAAATTGCCTGATTGGTTGCCTGGAGTTCATGATGTATTTCACATATCTCAACTTCGAAAGCACGTTCATGATCCAGACTTGATCGTCGAAGAAGCAGCTCAGCAGGATATTGAAATTACTCCAGAATTAGCTGTGAGTAGAGAGCCACTAAAGATTATCGGCAAAGAAACCAAAGAGCTGAGGAACAAGAAGGTTCACATAGTCAAAGTGCAATGGAGTGGAGATCCGCGAGATTGTACTTGGGAAACTGAGGAGAGCATTCAGAAAGCTTATCCTAGATGCCGGGTGGATATCTCTGATTGACTCTGGTGCAAGGTACAATTACCCTACTTTGCATTACCATTTAATTCTCTACTTTGTTGTTATTTTCTTTTCATGGATGTGCACTTTTAAATTCTATAGTCTGAATGATTTTTTAAAAAAAAGTGTAGAAATCGATTAGTATATTTTTGAAAAGTTGAAAACAATTGGATTGGTTGTTGTGTTGGGTGATTATAGATTTATCAAACCACTTTCGACTTTGTTCCTTTTCGGGGACGAAAAGTTTTAAGTGGGGGAGATTGTAACGACCCAGAAAATCTGAACCAATTTAAAAATTTTAAATTGGCTAAAATAATGGATTTTAAATATTTAAAATAAATATTTTAAATAATAGCAATGAAAACGGAGTTTGAACCGACATTTGAAAAAAAATATAGTTAATTTTAATTATAAACAAGGCCTGAAAAGGCGCTGCAGTTTCAAAAATTGAATTCAAACTTTGTCGGACTGTACCGGGTGAAAAACTAAACGGATTTGAGTGAAACCAAAAATATTTAAATCTGTTAGTGAATACCTTTCTAACGAGTCTGAAAAATCGAATTTTCATAACGGAAAGCAAAAGTTATGGCCAAATGAATTTTCAGAAAGGTCGCTATGGAATTTATATAGCCCGTGAAATTGGCCATTTTGCAAACGACCTCGGAATTCGACGAAACCACTTTTGTTGGATCCGAGATGTGAAGTTATTGCTAGGTTTCAATTTTCATAATTTTTGAAGCCAGTATGTGAGCGTGGCAAAGGAAAACGTGTTTTGGTCAATTACAGTTAAATTGGATCGACCAGAAATGGGCCTTTTTGCAAACGGTCTCAGAATTCGACGAAACTAGTTTTGTTGGGACCGTATCGTCAAAACATAGCTAGATTTATTTTTCTGGAATTTTTCGAATCAGTTTGTGGCTCTGGCAAATTGAAATGTACGTTCAAATCAAATATTGAATGTTATATATTTTAATTTGAAGGAAAACTGATTGAAACAGTCGAATGGGCCTACGGAACATATCCCATTGTGTTCGGAATGGGGGTAAAACGCTAGGGACGACAGTCGTTGGGTTTGGATTGGGGTTCGTGGGCGAAGAGGGTATTTTAGAGATTTTAATATATATATATATATATATATATAAGAAATCTATTGGGCCAACATAGCATTCTCTCTCCCCGCTGGACCGATTAACGGCGGAACCCCCTTCCCAACTTCTCTCCTCAAATCCGGTGCCTCCGTTCATCGTTGACCCGCGCCACCACCCAGAATCGAACCGCCTCCCTCCCCTCTTCAAATCAAGACCAACCTCGTCCTTCATCGTTGCTCCATCGTCGAGCACGAGCTCCACGAAGTCCGCCCGCCTCGTGTCGATTATCTCCTTCGCCGTGGCATCGGATCGGACCCCACCACCACCCCTGGACGCGGATTTCGAGGCTCAACAGCGTAGCGCTAGTGGATCGGCCTAATACTACATCGTTCGATCGCAAAATGGAAACCTAGTTTCGAATCAATGAACTGAGGTGCGGTTTATATTTTAAAAACTGTTTTCAACTTTTAAAAGTGTCGCAAATTCATGTTATCGAATAAAAATCATATCTTTTTCGTTCGTTAACAAAATTCGATGAAACAGGAAACATCGTGACCGTGGGGACGTCTTCTACATTTTAGAAGAGACCGCATATTTTTCTGAGCCTTCTGCTATTTTTGGTGGAGTGGAACCCAATGTGAGATTTCTAATTTATAAACAATTTGGAAAACGACGATGTATAAATTATATAGTCGATGTATGAGTTATTTACGCGTTGTACACCTCTTGTATAAGCGTTGTATAAGTTGTATATTCGATGTATAAGTTATATATGCGTTGTAAAAATTATATATGTGAGTGAATTGCTATATATATTGATTGTGATTGGTGTGAAAATTGATTGATAGCGAATGGTTGTTTGGGATTGTTTGTGGTTGATATTGATTGATTGTGGTTGAAAAATACCCGTTTGTGGTTGAGAAATATTTGGTTGAAACCACATAGGATTAGTTTGTGGAAATGAAATAAATATATACATGCCGCCTGCGTGCGAACTAGATGCATGATTCCCATTGTCAAAAACCGCGAGGTTTTAAGGTAGAGCGAGGAGCCGTACTAGGGACGGTGCAGGTTTTAACTACCCTGCCGTTTTGCTGCCGAAATTTTGAATAATATTCATGTGTTTGAATTATTTTCATTTGCTGAAACAATATTTATTCGTTGAATAGAAAACCTTCATGTGTTGAATCGATATTCATTCGTTGATTAGAAATTCATGTGTTGAATGGTGTTCGTGTTTTAAATATAAAAATCACAATTTTATCTATATATAGAAACTATAGAAAACCTTCATGTGTTGAATCGATATTCATTCGTTGATTGGAAATTCATGTGTTGAATGGTATTCACATTTTGAAATAAATTGTTTTATAATAAAAATCACCTTTTTATCATCTATATGAGCTATGTAAAATGACCTTGTTTTAAAATAATTTGTTTTACAATAAAAATCCTATTTTTATCACTTATATACACTATATGAAATAATAGTGTTTTGAAATGAATTATTTTACAATAAAAATCACGTTCTAATTATATACCTGAATTGTTGAAATGTGAAGTGTTAAAAATAGCCACTCGTTCAAATAAATATGCATGAGTTGAAATATTCATTAATTAGCTAATGATATGATTTTTTCCTATGCATGCAACATTAGAATGAATGGTGTTTTTAAACCTAATGGAATCAAATATGAAGTTGAACGGAAAATGATAAGTGACAAGAACTGTATATCTGTACATGCATATTTATTTGAACATGTTATAGCAAAGGAGCTAGAGAAGAGGAATAAAATTTTTGTGCCCGACAAATAGGTGCACATTTACTGTTTTGTTTGGGTGATGATTTTATGAGCCTGTTGTCTAGCCGCTTGGCTTTTTCTTTTTCTTTTTGACATTAGACGCCCGTGTGGCTATTTGGGAATTTTCCCAGCCCCTCCCGTACAAAGGAGGTTATGGCGAAATTTTCCAAATTTTAAAGGCGCTAGTGAAATATTAGAAGTGGAAACAATATAGGAATTTTTGAATGAACTATATTTATATAATTATATAAATATAAATAAAATTAAAACGAAACGTGGCCGTGCAGTTCGCATTTTGAAACCGTGATTTCAAACGATTATACCGGGAGATCCGACCATCGGATTTTCCTGAAATCGCAACCGTTGGGTTCGCTTTGGAAAAATCTTTCCAACGGCACCAACTTGGTAAAAATCCAACGGTTGGATTGTCTGGAATGTTTAATTCAAATCTGAAGAAAAACAGCGCCAGAAACGATTATATTTATATATATAAAAATATAATTATATTTAATCGAATAACGACGCTGCAGTTCGTATTTTGAAATCGAAACTTCAAACGATTGTACCGGGAGATCCGACCGTCGGATTTTCCCGAAACTGGAACCGTTGGATTCGTTTTGAAAAGATCTTTCTAATGATATAAATTTTGTGAGGATCCAACGGTTAGATTTCTAGATATATGTAAATCAAATATGAAGAAAAACAGCGCCACGGCCGCGTTATGGCCCGAAGCGTCGTTTTGAATAAATTGGCTATTTTAAAATAAATAAAAATAGCGATAAATCGTTATAAAATATCATAAACGATATGGAATGGAAATAAACTGAATTTGCTCGATTTATGTGGTATTTGATGGTTGAATGTGTTTGGTGTGAAAATTACATTAAAGGACAAAATTGGTGTTGTCGAATGATTTAACCATTGAAATAAATTGATTTGAAATTCTAAATATACGTGAATTATTTGAAAAGGCCGAGTTAATTCTCATTTCAAAATAATTGATCGATGATTGAAAGTCGAAGATGAAGACGGTGGTCGAAGACCGGAGATCTTTACCTCGTTTGGATGGTAACTGAGGTCCTGATTGGGAGGCATCCCGAAATATGGATAATGAGTGGTGATCGTCCAAACGTACGTGGTGATCGAAGGGTTTGCGAGGTATTTAGTGCCTCCGGTTTCGTTCAGACCCAGAACGGACTTGTAAATGGACCGTGTGTCTGACATTGGATTTTATTCTGTGTTGATTGATCTCTATTAAATATACATCTGTTTGGCGGCGGAGAATTTATTCTTTTGCTTAACGCCCTTCTCTGAAACGCACGAGCTCAGAGGTTGTATATCATTATAAACTGATCCTATCTTTTCAAAACGCCATTTTCAAAACGAAGCCAGGTTTATTGTTGTAAATTTTATATCAGAGCCAGGTTTATCGTGAACTGTGTTTTAAATAATCAAAATTCGCTAAAATTGCCAAAATAAAAATTTTAAACTGGCCCAGATTTTTGGGTTGTTACAATCTCCCCCACTTAAAACTTTTCATCCCCGAAAAGGAACGAAGCCGAAAGTGGTTTGATTAATCAGCTCTACGTTCGATCTGGCTTCCATTCTCCAACTTTTCAGTTTCGGAGAATTTTCAAATTCTTCAAAAATTTGGTAACACCCTAAATTTTCGAAAAATTTCGCCATAATCTCCCCTGCACCGGGAGCCACGGGAAAATCCCGAAATTGCCATACAGGCCTTCTGATCTTAAAAAGAAAAAGCCAAGCGGCTAGCCAATAGGCTCATAAAATCATCATCACCCAAACAAAACAGTAAATTATGGTAAACATGTACCTATTTGTCGGGCAAACAATTTTATTCTTCTGCTCTAGCCTCTTTGTTATGACCTGTTCAATGTAAGTACATGTATATGCAAGCAAATGCGACTAATTTTCAATACAAGTCAATATTTGATCAAATTGGCTATATAATACAAATTTTAATTAATCAACCAATAATCAACAACACAACCACCAATCAATTAGTTGATTAGCTTTTGAAATTCATAACTTTGATATATAGTCAAAAATCAGATTTTTGATGCCAAATCACAACAATAAGCCCTATCTAGTTTCGGTTCTCACACCAGTCAATTGGAAATTTATAGAAATCTCACTTTCGAAACTCGAAGACAAATACTGGCGACGGTGCCCCATCACCAGAATTATCCCCGGGCAAATAGAGTATGATTCTATAACTCTCCAGTATATTAAAACTTCGAATACACGTTTGCAAGACATATATGCAAAATCTTTATATATCGGATTGTCCCGATCAATATAGAATAAATAATCAAATACGAATAGTTGATTTAAATTTTCAAAACAAAATTTGTTTTCACTTTAAAAATATACTCTGCACACTCGTTCTAGGATACTACTGATCCCATCTCTAACGAGTCATTCCCATTGGATATTACTAATCCAATATCTGATGAATTCTTTCGTATGGTTCTAGCGTGTCTTGTTCTCTAAGCTTTGTAAACCAAAGCTCTGATACCACGCTGAAACGAACCGAACTTCCCCGGTCTCCGAAGAGAAGAGAAAGAACGAATTGTTTTGAGAACACGACAAAATAGAACGCAAACGGAAGAACATTTCATTGCATATTTACAACAATCCATCAGATTACAAGAATATACAGAGAATAAATGAATATTACACAGAAATATCAGAGATTACAATACATTACATAGCAGCGGAAAATAATACAATACACAACTAGAAGAGATATACGGATACAAAGCTTTCCGGATATCATTCCAGCTGTAAACCAGGATCCTGTGAATATAAATCTGCAAAACCAAAACTACTAGCTGCCCATGTCAAAATAAGGGCACCCTGAGTTTAGGTTAAAACAATAAACTCCAGGTCAGTCATGTGACTGGTGTGAGAACTAAAAACAGTAATCTTTATTTTTAAAGTTAGGCAAATCAAGGGACCACGCCGTATAACACGGAATGGGTTTCCTCCCAAGAATTCCAGTGCATAAAACAACAGAGCAATGCTAAATAAAGAAAAATGAAGCTGTTATAAGACCCAGGTCCTATCACACAATGCAACGCAAGCCGGGGGATAGGGTTTTCCCTTATATCAGCCAAAGAATGCTTGATACGTTTAAAACAAATCATTTGATACTATTATAAGTGCATAGTGTATAAAACAACTTCAAATCATAAGTATCAATCATAGGCGGCATGGGTACCATATATCATGTCGCCATACTAGGCTCCACAATCAAAACCGCAAATGTCACGTATTTGGAAATTGGATTTCCATCTATAAACCGAGGCAAAAGATAGTCCTCAACCGATTCGAGACTCTCTAGCCCGAGCCTCAGGATCAGAGCTCGAGTGACCCTTGGAGCGACAGGGCCGGTCCACCGATGTGGATTAAAATGCCTGAACACTACGTTTCCCCGCCCTTTAGGGCGTAAATGAGCCAACGAATGGCTCCATCGGACCCGGATCGTCCGATCTAACCGAGGCGCCTCGCAACAGCAACAACCACACAGGTGAAAAGTATATAAATGTCAGGGCTGGTAGGTCACTGACACCACCCTAGCTAGAAAGAAACGCATGCCCTCCCTGAGGTCCGTCTCCCCTTTTTGGTTCACAACCGAGGTGTGAGGCTCGCGAATTCACGTTACACAAAGCTGTGCCACACAGGCTGTGCTTTGATCATCACCACAAGACTTTGCTTTTCAACAGAAACCTCGATCAATTGCATCTTAGGCATGCCACACAGGCAATTCACTCTATGCGTTTGATATCCATCAGTATATAACCCCTGAGCTCGTACGTCTCAGAGAAGGGCGTTAAGCAAGAGAATAAATTTTCCGCCGCCAAACAGATATATATTTAATAGAAATCAATCACATAGACTAAAATCCAATGTCAGACACACAGTCCATTTACAAGTCCGTTCTAGGTCTGAACAAAACCGGAGGCACCTAGTACCCCGCATATCCATCGATCTCCAAGTACGTCTGGACGATCACCAACTCTTTCCATCTTCTTGGGTGTACAGCCCAATCAAGATCATCAGTAATTATCCAAACGACGTGAAGACCTCCGGTCTTCGACCATCGTCTTCATCTTCGACTTATCGTCGTATCAGTTATTCAGAATGGGATAAACCCGGTCTTTCTGAATAACTCGTGTATATATTATAAAAGTGTTACACAAACACAACATACGCCTCATTCCAATTCATCAGTCACTAACCGTAAATTAATCAAGAGAATAATTCCCTAAATATTAACCCCGAAGGCCGAAACCAACATCAGATCAATATCCAGAAAACCATTCTTCTTAGCTAACCGACAGTTAGTTTCTAAATTTCACATTCATAGGGAAAGGTTCCCATTAATTTTATCCAAGATAAATTCCTTGAATTTATTCTCTAATCTCCTTTTGAATTTCGATTCAACTAGTCGAGATTAACGAACCTTACCGAAGTAATCATTGGTTTTAATTTCCCAATCCCAACCTATTCATCCCATGAAGTAAAACGGGTCTTACTTCATATCTAACACCACGGTGTTATCGGTAAATTCAATTACCATTTCACGTTCAAATCTAATTAAAGATTTAACTAATGCCTGGAGCAAAACTGGTGATACTCCCTTCTTGATTATTTCAATCTAATTAAAGATTCATTAAAACTCCACTTAGTTTTAATCTGTGACTGGGTTAAAGTATCAGTGTCATTTAAAACACGGTTCACGATAAACCCAAAATCACATCACATTAATTATCAGGTTAAAGAACAAGTGTTATTTAAAACACCGTTCACGATAAACCCAAAAATCAATATCAATTCAATTCCAATTAAATATTATTTAATTGGTACACTTCATTAAATCTAAATAAAAAGATTTAATCTTTTCTCAACTGGGTTCAAGAACAGTGTTAATGAAGACACCATTCACGACAAACCCAAATCACATTTGATATTAAATACAAGGCCCTAAATAGAAAATATCCCGGATTATATTCAATATCAAATTCTGCGACCAACAGATATCGTATTGGAAATAACGATATATATATATCTATATCTTTCAAATTTCCATAACAACATTTGTATAATCACGAAATCCAACATCGAAATATTCCGAAGACAATTTCGATTCAAATCCATTTCAATGCAATCATTGGAAGTTCTGGTTATTTTCAAAACCATTTCAAATTCAATTTATTTATTTAAAAAAAAATTACTATTCTAGTTCAAAACTAGTTCATTTCGATAAAAATCTATTTTTATCTTTTCAAATATGGAGTTTTTCATCCCAATTCTTTCTAAATCATTTCTTATGATTTTATACAAATTATTACTATTTTTAATAATTTTATCAAGGCCCGTACAGTCGATTTCCATCAATGGCCATCGAACTGCACTTACAGCGACCTTTTTCAAATTTGATTTGGACATAATTCCAAATCCAACCGTTAGATTTCTAATTTCTAATAATGGTTAGAAAGCTCTTTTCGATACGAACCCAACGGTTCCGGTTTTAGGAGAATCCGACGGTCGGATCTCCCGCAATATCCATTCGAAGTCAATGGTAGAAATTCGCGAACTGCCGCGGCGCGGCACGTTCTATTCAGGCCATTATATTATATATATAATATATACTTCGTCGATTTCAATCCAAACGTGCTTTATAAATCATTTTAAATTCATTTTCAAAACGGTTTCAACTTCATATTCAATTTCGAATCAAAATTGAATATTCCAATATAAATTCGTTTTAAATTCTTTTCAAATCGATTTCAATTCGAATTCGTTTAGATTCAAATTCAATTCGAATTCATTTCTATTCAGTATAATTCGAATTTCAATTCTATTCAATTTAATTCGAATTCACTTCTATTCAATTTCATTCGAATTCACTTCTATTCAGTTTCAATTCGAATTCATTTCTATTTAGTATAATTCGAATTTCAATTCTATTTCAATATTCATTGAAAAATGAATAAAATCGATATAAATATCGTTCACGTCAAAATGGCGTCAATCTAATCAACACGGCTTCATATATTTCTATTTTCAAATATTCTATTTCAAATATTTCTTTTTTGAAACTGGAATGAGGCCCAATCAATTACCATATAATGTTAATTATATGGATTTTCTACAACACATGTATATATGAACAACGATGAATAATCAACCATCATCCAAAGTGCATTCTACACTGTATAAGCATCAAATATAAATATTCAACGCTTATAACAGTCTGTCAATCAATCGATCGACATACAACTAAACAATCGGGATTAGTGTACGTCAAATATCATCCCAATACCTGTGTTGGGTTTCAAACAATCAAACATAGATTTTATTTGTGCAGTTGGGCGATGTGTAAAATTTATCGTCCCAATCAATATCAGTCAAATGTGTGTATATAAACAAATCGTCCGATTTGTTTATTTTTATTTCATTTCATATACACGTTAAAATTTCTATTTTTAACTATA
Source organism: Allium sativum (assembly GCA_030737875.1). Classification (NCBI taxonomy): domain Eukaryota; kingdom Viridiplantae; phylum Streptophyta; class Magnoliopsida; order Asparagales; family Amaryllidaceae; genus Allium; species Allium sativum. The sequence continues at coordinate 250,576,020 of CM060912.1, read as the reverse complement.
AAATATTTTAACTATATAAATATTTTATTTCATTTCACATCAACATCACAAACAATTTTCACAACATATCAAACACACAAACAAGAAATCCATGGTCTGTGGATGACGGGTGTCGGGTGCTACTAAACACCGTCTGCATCCTTGTATATATATAACTAGAAAAAGAATATTTAGAGTGAGAAGTTCTCACCGAAAGCTAAATCCAACGCCACGACTCTTCTTATGTAGAAATCTTTGCCGCTCTTGCCCCTTGTCACTTTCTCTGCCCGTATTCTCTACATATGTAAAAATCACATTTTTACTTCGCTATTCGATATATAAAAATCGAATTTTTATTTTGCTATTCCATATATAAAAATCGATTTTACTTCGCTATTCAATATATAAAAATCGAATTTTTACTTCACTATTCAATATATAAAAATCGAATTTTTACTTCGCTATTCAATATATAAAAATCGAATTTTTACTTCGCTATTCAATATATAAAAATCGAATTTTTACTTCGCTATTCAATATATAAAAATCGAAATTTTACTTTGATGCTATATAGATAAAAATTATATTTTTATCATGCTATTCTCTATATAAAGATTTCGCCTTTCTATTTCTAAAGATTTCGCCTTTCTATTTCTAAAGATTTCATCTTTTTATTTCTAAAGATTTCGCCTTTCTATTTCTAAAGATTTCGCCTTTCTATACTATGTATATATATTTTAAAACAATACTAATCTCAGTTTTAAAATCACATTAATTTCAGTATTAAAATCATGTAAAATCAGTTTTTAAAATCAAATAAAATCAGTTTTTAAAATCAAATAAAATCAGTTTTTAAAATCAAATAAAATTAGTTTTTCTATAATACATAAATAACAACAAATAAAGAGGATTATAAAGCTCACCTCGATTTGGGTTTTCTGCGAAGGGGGGGGGTTGTTGGCGGTTCAGTGGGGTCCTGGCGATCAAAGCTTGCTGCGGACGGCGAAGGTAGTGTGTGGGTGGTCGGAGAGGCTGAGCACGGCGCCGGGGTGGTCAGCAGGAGGTGGCGCAGCTAGGGCTTTCGGGGTTGAAGGGGTTTGGAGCTTCCAGGTAGGTTCGACGAGGAGGAGAAGAAGTGGGGGAGGAGGGTGGTTGCTGCGCCTGCTGCGCGGTGGCGCGCTCTTCGGGGCACGGTGGCACATCTCGTTGGAGGAGCGGCGGCTCCTCCGTCTCTTTTTTTTTTTTTTTTTTAATTCTGAATCGGGTTTGAAATAAAAGGGGGGGGGCAGAGGAATATAGAGAGGAGAGAGGGAGAGTTTAATTTATTTAATTATTTTATTTACAAAAAGTTGACTTTTTATTTCGACCTCGAAACGAGGCCCACCGCCTGTCGTCCATAGCTAATTACCCCCATTCCGAACACAATGGGATATGTATCGTAGGCTGATTTGACCGTTTCGACCAGTTTCCGTCAAAATCAACATATAACTCTATATATTGAATTTGAACGCGCATTTCAATTTACCGGGGTCACATACGAACTCTAAAAATTCCCTAAAAATATTTTCTAGCTTCGTATTGACGATACGGTCCTACCAAAACTAGTTTCGTCGAATTCTGAGACCGTTGAAAAAATGGCCATTTTCTAGTCGATTAAAATCAACTAAAACTGGTCAAACGCGTTTTCCTTTGCCATGCTCACATATTAATTCAAAAAATTATGAAAATTGGAATCTAGCAATAACTTGACATCACGGATCCAAAAAAAGTGGTTTCGTCGAAATCCGAGGTCGTTTGCAAAAATTCCATTTTTAAGGGCCTGAATTCCATAACGACTATTCAAAATTTTTAACTGGACATATCTTTTGATTCCCGCTATGAAATTTCAATTTTTCGGATTCGTTGGAAAGATATTCTCAATTAGATCCTAATGTTTTTGGTTTCACTAAAATCCGGATTATTTTGCACCCGGTACATTCATTTGAAATTCGGAATCGAATTATCGAACTACTGCGCCGTTTTCAATTCCTTTTATATATATAAATAATTATTTATATTCTATCGTCGATTCAAACGAATATATATGTTCGAATTATATTCAAAATAAATTTCTCGTCGTTATTATTTAAAATAATTAATTTTAAATAATCAAAATTCGCTAAAATTGCCAAAATAAAATTTTTAAACTGGCCCAGATTTTCGGGTTGTTACAATATCTTTGAAATAAAATCAATATATGTATACAATAACATTATCAGAGTACAACATTTACAACACAATGGAAATAAACTATAGCTATATGATCCTGAAGCCTCCTGCACTAGCTCTTCAAGTATCTGTAAATCCCAACTACTTGACTGCTCGTACAAAATTGAGCACCCAAGAGTTTAGGGAAAACAAACAAAATAAACTCCGGGTCAGTCTTTTTGGGACATGTAGGAGTAAGAGTCTCCCGTTCGCCATCTAACAAAAAGCGAGAATCCCTTATCATGCGACACATGCACCCAGCACGCAACATGGACTGGTATGAGTAAAACAGTTTAAAACAGTTCAAGCAGGTAAATGATATCTCATAAGACCACGCCGTATAACGGAACGGGTTTTTCCCTTATGAGAATCTAAAATATCTTTATATCAAAAACCTTTTGATATTATAATAATGTCTATCAACCACAATATAATATTCATCTAGCAGAAACGCTTTCATCTCAAGTTCTACATATATAGTATACAATCAAAACCGCAAGCACATATTGGGTAATGGATTTCCAATCTATGACAAGGTATGGAACCACCTTTCGCTAGTGTACCTCTAGAAAGGAATACACTGGGTTCAACAAGAACATCTTGCAACCCGGCCACACATGACCGACCACTCATTTCGCTTGAGTGTATCGAATGTATATCACCAACGGTTGGGATTAGCAACCGTTTCCCGAATGCGACATCATCAACAATAGATTTTTAGAAGTAAATGAAACTCTAGATCAGGTGATTATACACCCTACTTCGGAGCGACCGACTTAGCCATGCTGCCTGCCCGATTTCTGTCATTTACCGGTTGATGAGGCTTGAGGTTACGCTTCATCATCACATCAGATTCACTTCGAATGCCACATTGTCAGATCCATCGAAAATCACTAATTGACGTCTACAACAGTACATTACGTGTTAGCTAAAGAAGTTTCCTTCTCCACTTCCACACTTGGTACGGTTGAAGAAATCAATGTACGTGACCTTTCCGAAAATACTCTGTTAGACATTCATCCATATAAGTCACCCATGAACAGGATGAACCGAAGGCACTATTCAGTACATCCATCTTAGGCACTGTTATCTAAGACTTATACAATAGCCCTTGCACTTTACTCCGTCTTCAATTATCTTTGGCATATATGATTCGCAACGCTTATGCCAATACAGAGTGGTTCTTTGGATAATAATCCAACCGGTCTCTCCATATTAACAACGTTAAAATGGTCAAAACTTTGATAGTCACTGAGTTAACTATCAAATGAAAACACGTGTGCAAACAACGATATTATTTCCAGGAGGAAATTTATATCGATCAATCATCAACCATATATATATATATATTCACATTTCCTTATTTTCTATGTTTAGAAAATATATGTTACTAACACTGGAAAACATTCCATTGTTTATTTACGTATCATTATTCTTCCACAACTATCAGTCCCTGACTGTAAACTAGTAGGAGAACAATTCTCTAAGTATAAACCCCAAAGGCCGAAACCAGCATCAGATCGATACTCAGAAAACTATTCAACTTAACTAGTCTCTAGTCAGATTCTAATCTTGTTTAACTCTATTTCTTACCTCTATTCGATTAACTCTATTTGATTTACTTTAATTCGAATAACTATGCCTGTTTTACTCAAATCGATTAACTCTATTTGATTTACTCTAATCGATTAACTCTATTCATTTCCTAAACACATATTCCTTCATCCTATTTATTTTCTAAATAAATATTCTCCTTTATAATCTCCTATTTATTTACCAAATAAATATTCCTTTATAATCTCCTATTTATTTTCCACTAAGTATTCCTTTTATAATTCTATTTATTTACTAAATAATTATTCCTTTATTCTATTCTATTCGTTTATCAACATTTTTCCCTTTTTAAAAAATTTTATTCGTTTTATAAACATTTCTTTTTATTTACTTTCGAAATACTTCCTTCTATAAAATCTGATGATTTTATAAAATCCCGTTATTTCAATATATATTGAAATAGTTCTTTTTACATCCCAGGGTCTTTTTATGATATTTAAAATATTGAATAACAAGGATCAATATCATTCCAACACACATAATCCATAACAGATTATATAACACATCATATATCACAATATATGAAAAACAGTAAAATAAATGTTGAGGAATCCAGTCGGATTCCTCCAACCTGTCTCCCTGCATCCACAGATGTTACACAATAAAATCAACATCACTTTCAGTTCCATATGATATATTCTGTTAAACAGAATCAATATAGAAATTCAACTAACTGACCAGTAGTTCAATCAAACAGTCAACACACAATCAATCAGCAAATATTTAACAGTTCTAAAAATACAACTTGAAATTATAAACTGTTCAGAGTTAGTGAGATTTACTCACATTGGACGATCATCATTAATAACGATAACCAACGCTTGATTCAGACGGACAATTTATTTTGCAAAAAATTGTAATGAGCTCAGAATCGCTCCCAGTCAGTTCCACGGTATAGCCACCGTCCATACGATCCTAACGCAACTTACGGTTCGTCAATCTGATACCGTATGATCGAGATATTACGATTACAAGTGTTGTACATTATTTAAATAAAAACTTGGTTGATTTATTTTCAAATCGGGCTTACCCTTCTAAAAATAACGGCCCACTTAAATCAGGCTCGCACCCTTTTCTTTCTCTTGGCACACGCTCCCTTTAAAAATTTGCGTGAACCAGTTGTTTTCCTCCCTGGTTATAGATCGAACTCCAGAAATCCCAAATACTCCACCGCCGATTCTTCAACCATCGCTGCCAACTCCGGCAGCCTGACCCCCCAATTTCTGACGCCACCAGAACGCCTCTAACTCAGCAACCTCTGACTAAAGGGCGACCTCCAGAACTCCGCTTAGCGCAATGAATCCCTACTCAAATCAAATTGGGTTTTAACCTGTTTCGTCCTGCCATAGTTCATCGGTCACCACTGGACCCTCGCCACTGACTCGCCTTCTCCTCCTAACCATTCGCCTGCGATCTGGCGTCGAAACATGCCCTGACGACTCACACTTTCCCCAAAAATACCACGTCGCTCCAGTGTTATACTGGACAACACCTGTTATTACAATGACCTAAATCCCATGAATCAAACTCCAGACAAGCTTTCACCCAAGGCCAAACTCCCAGCAACTCCGGTGGTCCTTCCCAACATCGGTGTCGACATTTATTTGTTTTCCACAGTGAAACCTGAACCTTGAAATGGGGTTCGAGTCTTTCAAATATTATACCAGTGTGAAGAGGGATTTAGCAGGACTCATACATATAACCCTTAGGATTTAAGAAATTTTGATTTGAATTCTTATGATTTTTATTTGCTGTGATTTGTGTTTGAAGAACCAGAGTGGCGGCTTGATGCTTTGACTGTGGAGTGAAATTAGGTTTTAAGAAAAATTATGGTGAATTTTAGGGGAAATTTTTTATATTATTATATTTAATTTTATTGAACTACTACTTGTATTTATCCTTAAAAATTCATGTGATTACATATGATACCCAAAAATTACAAAACTGGACATGTAGCTACAGTTCGACATTGCGGTCCCAACGAAACTGGTTTCGTCGAATTCCAACTTCGTGTGCTCACACAGCGTATTTTTGAAGGTCAATTTATCGACTATATTTCACATTAAAAATCCATACGGCCACACAGTGACTCTAAAAATCACGAAACTAGAAATCTAACAACTATTTGACATTGCGGATCCAACAAAATTAGTTTCGTCGAATTCCGACTTCGTTTGCAAAAGTGGCTATTTTTAAAGTCTTAAATAACCCTTTTAAATATATAAATATATTTAAAAATAATCAAATTAAATATTTATAAATAAATATTATCGTATATATTCACAGTAGAATACCATACAGCTCTAGAATATTCCTATATGAATTTCTAACTTGATATTTCAATCTGGGTCAACCCGATATTCGATTTATATTGAAATTCCTTTTTAAAATATAAACAATTCCTTTATAAATTATAAAGGAATTCCACAGCGACTTTTCTAAAATTTGATTTGGACGTAAATCAAAATCTACTCGATGAAATCCATATTTTTCTCTTCCACTAGAAAGATATACTCCACCAGCTCCACACGTTTCTTGTTTCACAGAAATCCGGCATAAAACGAGTCCTGTACATTTAGTTGAAGTTCAAATCGCCAAACTACGAACTGCAGCGCCATTTCAAGCTCGATGTTAATTAAAATATAATTATATGTTCAAACTGTCGTTTATATAATATATTCGTTATTCAAATTCAATTCCAAGCTGAATTAAATATCATAGATGATCCGGTTCACACCATATCGTCATTTCAGCCAATTCTGATTATTTCAGAATTAAATATATTATTTAATTTATTATTTTAAATTAAATATTCACCATTATTTAATTAAACCACCATTTAATTCACTATATCACTATTTATATAATTAAATAAATTAATTATATTACCTCCGCAAATGCGGGTCATTACATTCTTCCCCACTTAAAATAATTTCGTCCTCGAAATTGCTAAGGTAGTGAACGACCCTATCGACTGGTTATAACTTATTTGTTCACTTCTTAACTTCAGTTTCAACTGAACCAAATTTAATCTCAATTAAAAATTTATTTAATTCTTATCAACAAAAATTTCCAAAAATCCTGAAAATTTTCTAACGCCTTAACTCTTCGAAAAATTTCGCCAGCACCTCCTTTGTACTGGTCAATACGTCAAACCACCACTCGCCTCTCTGGACCATCTTCAACCCAAAAGAAAATCAAACAGCCAAGCGGCTTGCCGCATCGGCTCATAAATCTTATATCCAATAGAAATATAAACTTGTACCTTTTGTCGACATATCATTATATCATTTCCACCTGTTATCAATTCAGCGGATACAAGGGTCATCCCAATCAAATTCCAATCTGCTTTTATCCACAACACAACCATTCGCTTATATCCGAGCCAAATATCATTTCAACTCGAGTTTCTTCTCGATTCCCAACTCTTAACTTGATTATAACAATACACTTTAAATTTGAATCTCACAATCCAATTTCTCTTGATATCATTCTAATTCAATCTCAGTTACCACTTTACTGGCTTTACTTTAATTCAAATTTTCTTTCACAAATTTCTGTTAATTTTTTTTAATTCAAACAGTCTTTCCCTGGGAGTTTTTAAAAAGTTTACTCTTTTCAAAAATCAAATTTTCCTTTTGAACATGTCACTGAGCCCTTAATTAATATTCCATTAGTTAAATCACTTCTCTATTTCTTTATCAATATTTGTTAACCAAATATTTTCAATAACCATATTGGCCTTTTATGTTATTTGGAAAACATTTCTGAATATCGCCTTCCTTTATTTTCTAAACTTTAGAAAATATATTCTATTTATAATTGGAAAATATTCCAAATACTTATCTCTTTTCCGATCTCGTTTATTTCTATACTTAGGAAATATTCTTTATTATATTTCCAAGCTTACACTTATTTGGGTTAAAACGGATGTTGTGTAAAACATCGTTACGACAACCCAAATACTATATTCAACTAACTCTTATTCAACATTGATCTTCGAGCCTGAAATCTTACTATTTATTTGTTAATAATGAAATCAATCAAGTTGGGGTATAACTACTTCTCAGACCTTGACTGAATAACATTTATGATGTCAAAACAGATATGACTACTTACTCGAATAATTAATACCATACAACTACTTATTCACTTTTAAACACGTATACGCTTCCTCTTTCTATTCTTACTATATTTTATTCTTAGTCTTCCTTTTTGATTTTACTATTCTATTTCTAAGTTCGTTTCCTTATCGACTTCTATATATATATATATATATATATATATATATATATATATATATATATATATATATATATCGATACGTTGATTTCTAACTATCAAATTATCTTAAAAATATTCTAACTCCTTAAATTCCCGGAAAAATTCGCCATACCCTCCTTTGTACCAGGAGCATCGGGATATTTCAAATAGCCTCCCATGGCCCTCACCAATCCAATGGAAAAAGAAAAGGCCAAGTGGCTAGCCGATACGGCGCATAAAATCTCATATATGAATTAAATGCATACCTTTTCGTCGAGCATTCTATTTATATACCTTCATACCTTATCCATACCTATCTCATGTATATTTATACCTGCCCAATCTATTTTAACTCTACCTGATCGTTTTAACTCAATTAGTTAATTAATTTTGTTAATTAACTCTTTAGTCTATTTCACTTTTATATTTGAACATGACATGTTCAAATATATTTTAACTTGCTTACTAACTAATTTGAATCCAAATTTCAAATTTAAGTTTTATATTCGATTTCGAATATCCATTTACAAATCCAATTCACCTTTCAACGTTCAACTTCAAATTCAAAACTCGATTAACTAATTCCTCTTCGACTTAGTTAATTCTATTCAATTTCTATTCAAATTTTATATCACTTTTATTATTCAAATCTATTTCACTTCTATTATTCAAATTCTATATTATAAATCTCATTTTGAAATTCAACACAACTTGTCTTTCCTAAAACAAATTCAAAACAGCATCTCTGCTGGTAGTAATTCGTCGCTTACAACTCGAAAATGAATACTGATGATGCAGCTGCCATCATCAGAATCTATTTTCCAGCGATCGAAGTGAGTTCAATACTATAAAACCATTTATAACAATTCCCCTTTGAAATTCATTTCAAGATATAATTCACACTGCTTGTAAAACAATTTAAAATCTCCCAAGATCTTAAATTTTCCTTATTTTTAATCCAAATCCATTTACAAATACTTATACAATTCTCCAGAGTTTTAATTCAATTTATGGTTTAAAATTTCAGATTTAACTCAACTGATTTCACGTATTTCACTTATATGAATTCTGATTGGTTATTTACATAACCATTTAATTTATAATCTTACTTGATTATAATAACAACCAATATATCCAATATATTATAATTATACGTTGGGTAAAATTATTTTCATTTATCTGCTTTTCAAAACATACCATGACGGTTCATCATATTCAAGTGTTTATTAACTCCTACCGATCCAGTGGATCAAACTGATCGACCAGAACACATAAACAACTCAACCAATAAATCTCCACAATATAAAATTATTTTATATCCAATAACAAATACATTCACTCGTATATATACACTCAAACTCAATCTAGGGTATTACTAACCCTATCTCTACCGAGTCACGCCACAGAGCCAAGGTAAATCACTTAACCTTATGCTCTGAAACCAACTGTAATGACCCGGGTTTTTGTTGACTTTGGTTATCACCATAAACTCAATGATGACTAACCAAACATTAAAAAATACTGGATGATTAATGAAAGAAATTAGAGGGTGAGGAAAGATAAGATAGAAACTTAGAATAGAAGAAGAAGAACACAATATCAGAGTAACACGAATCTCACAGCGGAACGAATAACATATATTAGGTAACATATCTTTGAAATAAAATCAGTATATGTATACAATAACATTATCAGAGTACAACACTTACAACACAGCGGAAATAAACTATAGCTATATGATACTGAAGCCTCGTGCTCCAGCTCTTCAAGTATCTGTAAATCCCGACTACTTGACTGCTCGTACAAAATTGAGCACCCAAGAGGTTAAGGAAAACAAACAAAATAAACTCCGGGTCAGTCTTTTCGGGACATGTAGGAGTAAGAGTCTCCCGTTCGCCACCTAACGAAAAGCGAGAACCCCCTATCATGCGACACATGCACCTAGCACGCAACATGGACCGGTATGAGTAAAATAGTTTAAAACAGTTCAAGCAGGTAAATGATATCTCATAAGACCACGCCGTATAACGGAATGGGTTTTCCCTTATGAGAATCCAAAATATCTTTATATCAAAAACCTTTTGATATTATAATAATGTCTATCAACCACAATATAATAATCATCTAGCAAAAACGCTTTCATCTCACGTTCTACATATATAGTATACAATCAAAACCGCAAACACGTATTGGGTAATGGATTTCCAACTATGACAAGGTATGGAACCACCTTTCGCCAGTGTACCTCTAGAAAGGAATACACTGGGTTCAACAAGAACATCTTGCAACCCGACCACACATGACCGACCACTCATTTCGCTTGAGTGTATCGAATGTATATCACTAACGGTTGGGATCAGCAACCGTTTCCCGAATGGGACATCATCAACAATAGATTTTTAGAAGTAAATGAAACTCTAGATCAGGTGATTATACACCCTACTTCAAAGCGATCGACTTAGCTATGCTGCCTGCCCGATTTCTGTCATTTACCGGTTGATGAGGCTTGAGGTTACGCTTCATCATCACATCAGATTCACTTCGAATGCCACATTGTCAGATCCATCAAAAATTACTAATTGACGTCTACAACAGTACATTACGTATTAGCTAAAGAAGTTTCCTTCTCCGCTTCCACTCTTGGTACGGTTGAAGAAATCAATGTACATGACCTTTCTGGAAATACTCTGTCAGACATTCATCCATACAATTCACCCATGAACAGGATGAACCGAAGGAACTATTCAGTACATCCATCTTAGGCACTGTTATCTAAGACTTATACAATAGCCCTTTCACTTTACTCCATCTTCAATTATCTTTGGCATATATGATTCGCAACGCTTATGCCAATACAGAGTGGTTCTTTGGATAATAATCCAACCAGTCTCTCTATATTAACAACGTTAAAATGGTCAAAACTTTGATAGTCGGTGAGTTAACTATCAAATGAAAACACGTGTGCAAACAACGATATTATTTCCAGGAGGAAATTTATATCAATCAATCATCAACCATATATATATATTCACATTTCCTTATTTTCTATGTTTAGAAAATATATGTTATTAACACTAGAAAACATTCCATTGTTTATTTACGTATCACTGTTCTTTCACAACTATCAGTCCCTGACTGTAAACTAGTAAGAGAACAATTCTCTAAGTATAAACCCTGAAGGCCGAAACCAACATCAGATCGATACTCAGAAAACTATTCAACTTAACTAATCTCTAGTCAGATTCTAATCTTGTTTAACTCTATTTCTTACCTCTATTCGATTAACTTTATTTGATTTACTTTAATTCGAATAACTATGCCTGTTTTACTCAAATCGATTAACTCTATTTGATTTACTCTAATCGATTAACTCTATTCATTTCCTAAACAAATATTCCTTCATCCTATTTATTTACTAAATAAATATTCCCCTTTATAATCTCCTATTTATTTACCAAATAAATATTCCTTTATAATCTCCTATTTATTTTCCACTAAGTATTCCTAAATATTCATTTTTTCTATTCTATTCATTTATCAACATTTTTTCCTTTTTATAAAACTTTATTCGTTTTATAAACATTTCTTTTTATTTACTTTCGAAATACTTCCTTCTATAAAATCTGTTGATTTTATAAAATTCCTTTATTTCAATATACATCGAAATAATTCTATTTACATCCCAGGGTCTTTTTATGATATTTAAAATATCGAATAACAAGGATCAATATCATTCCAACACAATAATCCATAACAGATTATATAACACATCATATATCACAATATATGAAAAACAGTAAAATAAATGTTGAGGAATCCAGTCGGATTCCTCCAACCTGTCTCCCTGCATCCACAGATGTTACACAATAAAATCAACATCACTTTCAGTTCCATATGATATATTCTGCTAAACAGAATCAATATAGATATTCAACTAACTGACTAGCAGTTCAATCAAACAGTCAACACACAGTCAATCAGTCAATATTTAACAGTTCTAAAAATTCAACATGAAATTATAAACTGTTCAGAGTTAGTGAAATTTACTCACATTGGACGATCATCGTTAATAACGATAACCATCGCTTGATTCAGACGGACAATTTATTTTGCAAAAAATTGTAATGAGCTCAGATTCGCTCCCAGTTAGTTCCACGGTGTAGCCACCGTCCATACGATCCCAACGCAACTTACGGTTTGTCAATCTGATACCGTATGATCGAGATATTACAATTACAAGTGTTGTACATTATTTAAATAAAAACTTGGTTGATTTATTTTCAAATCGGGCTTACCCTTCTAAAAATAACGGCCCACTTAAATTAGGCCCACACCCATTTCTTTCTCTTGGCCCACGCTCCCTTTAAAAACTTGTGTGAACTAGTTGTTTTCCTCCCTGGTTATAGATCGAACTCTAGAAATTCCAAATACTCCACCGCCGATGCTTCAACCATCGCTGCCAACTCCGGCAGTCGGACCCCACAATTTCTGATGCCACCAGAACGCCTCTAACTCAGCAACCTCTGACTGAAGGGCGACCTCCAGAATTCCGCTCAGCACGATGAATCCCTGCTCAAATCAAATTGGGTTTTAACCCGTTTCCTCCTGCCATAGTTCATCGGTCACCACTGGACCCTCGCCACTGACTCGCCTTCTCCTCCTAACCATTCGCCTGCGATCTGGCGTCGAAACATGCCCTGACGACTCACCCTTTCCCCGAAAATACCATGTCGCTCTAGTGTTATACTGGACAACACCGGTCATTACGATGACCTAAATCCCATGAATCAAACTCCAGACAAGCTTTCACCCAAGGCCAAACTCCCAGCAACTCCGGTGGTCCTTCCCAACATCGGTGTCGACATTTATTTGTTTTCCACAGTGAAACCTGAACCTTGAAATGGGGTTCGAGTCTTTCAAATCTTATACCAGTGTGAAGAGGGACTCAGCAGGACTCATACATATAACCCTTAGGATTTTATAAATTTTGATTTGAATTCTTATGATTTTTATTTGCTGTGATTTGTGTTTGAGGAACCAGAGTGGCGGCTTGATGCTTTGACTGTGGAGTGAAATTAGGTTTTAAGAAAAATTATGGTGAATTTATCGGGGAAATTTTTTATATTATTATATTTAATTTTATTGAACTACTACTTGTATTTCACCTTAAAAATTCCTGTGGTTACATACGATACCCAAAAATTACGAAACTGGACATGTAGCTACAGTTCGACATTGCGGTCCCAACGAAACTGGTTTCGTCGAATTCCGATTTCGTATGCTCACACAGCGTATTTTTAAAGGTCAATTTATCGACTGTATTTCACATTAAAAATCCGTACGACCACACAGTGACTCTAAAAATCACGAAACTGGAAATCTAACAACTATTTGACGTTGCAGATCCAACAAAATTAGTTTCGTCGAATTCCGACTTCGTTTGCAAAAGTGGCTATTTTTAAAGTCCTAAATAACCCTTTTAAATATATAAATATATTTAAAAATAATTAAATTAAACATTTATAAATAAATATTATCGTATATATTAACAGTGGAATACCATACAGCTCTAGAATATTCCTATATGAATTTCTAACTTGATATTTCAATCTGGGTCAACCCGATATTCGATTTATATTGAAATTCCTTTTTAAAATATAAATAATTCCTTTATAAATTATAAAGGAATTCCACAGCGACTTTTCTAAAATTTGATTTGAACGTAAATCAAAATCTCCCAGGCGAAATCCAGATTTTTCTCTTCCACTAGAAAGATATACTCCACCAGCTCCACACGTTTCTTGTTTCATAGAAATCCAGCTTAAAACGAATCCTGTACATTCAGTTGAAGTTCAAATCTCCAAATTACGAAATGCAGCGCCATTTCAAGCTCGATTTTAATTAAAATATAATTATACGTTCAAACTGTCGTTTATAGAATATATTCGTTATTCAAATTCAATTCCAAGCTGAATTAAATATCACAGATGATCCGGTTCACACCATATCGCCATTTCAGCCAATTCTGATTATTTTAGAATTAAATATATTATTTAATTTATTATTTTAAATTAAATACTCACCATTAATTAATTAAACCACCATTTAATTCACTATATCACTATTTATATAATTAAATAAATTAATTATATTACCTCTGCAAATGCGGGTCATTACATAACCTACCTTCACTACCGAACCTTAACCATTCCTTAGTTAAAAACGAAGCCAACCAAGTTAGGGTATAATTACCTCTCAGACCTTAACTGAACAACATTTCTAACTTCAAAACAGACTAGGTTCACCTTTTGAACCTTTAACAAACTCCCTTACGTAACTCTCTTTCGAATAAATCTCTATTCGATAACTCTATTCGATTAATCCTATTCTATTAACTCCATTTGATTAACTCTATCGGATTAACTCTGTTGGACTAACTCTAATCAATTAACTCCTCTCGATTAACTCCTTTTGATTAACTCCTTTCTTCGAATAACCTTATTTGATAGCTCTTTCTTCAAATAAACTATATTCGATTAACTCAAATCCGACTAACTCTAATTCAATTAACTTTATTCGAATAACCAATATTCGACCAACTCTTGTTCGATTAACTCTAATCGATAAATTCTAATTCGATTAACTCTAATCGATTAAATCCACTCGATTAACTACTTTTAATTAACTCTAACTCGATTAGCTCTTATCAATTAATTCTAATTCGATTTACTCTAATCGATTAACTTTAACTCGATTAACTTTGATCGATTAATACTAATTCGATTTACTCTAATCAATTAACTCTAACTCGATTAATCCTGACTCCATTATCCTTAACTCGATTAACTTTAATTCATTAACTCTTATCACTTAACTCCTTTCGAATAAACTATATTCGATTAACTCCTTTCGAATATACTAAATTCGATAACTCCTTTAACTCTATTCGAATAAACTATATTCGATTAACTCCTTATTCGATTAACTAATATTCGACTATCTCTTATTCGAATAACTAATATTCGATTAACTCTCTTCGAATAACTAGTATTCGATTAAGTCTCTTTCGAATAACCAATACTCGATTAAACTTTATTCGACTAACTCTATTTGATTTTAAATACTTCCTTTTTTATTTGTTTTACAAATATTCCCTTTTCTATTTGTTTTACAAATGTTCCCTTTTCTATTTGTTTATTTAACAAATAAATATTTCCTTTTCACTTCTATTTATTTTCTACGTATTTCCTTTTCAGTTCTATTTGTAAATGTTTTACAAATATTTCTCTTTCTATTTTATTTTTAAATGTTTTTCAAATATTTCACTTTATATTTTCTTTTTGTAAATGTTTTACAAATATTTCCTTTCCAATTTGTTTTCACATATATTTCCTTTTCTATTTGTTTTCACAAATATTTCCTTTTCTACTTGTTTTCACAAATATTTCCTTTTCTATTTGTTTTAACAAATGTTTCCTTTTCTATTTGTTTTCACAATTATTTCCTTTTCCTATTTGTTTTCACAAATATTACCTTTTCTATTTGTTTTCACAAATATTTCCTTTTCTATATGTTTTCACAATTATTTCCTTTTCCTATTTGTTCTTTTTATCAAATGATAAATATTCCTTTTATAAAATGCTTTGATTTTATAAATATATCATTTCAAATATACACTTTGAAAATTTCCATTTTTACATCCCAGTATTTCTTACGGTATTTAAAATAAACAAATAACAATGATCGATATCATTCAACACACGTAATCAATACAGATTATATATCACATCATATATTACAATATATTAAAAACAGTAAAATAAATGTTGAGGAATCCAGTTGGATTCCTCCTACCAATTTCCCTGCATCCACAGATGTTACACAATATAATTTACATCAATTTCAATTCCATATGAAATATTCTGATAAACAGATTCAATATTTGATCAACGACTTATATATATATAATTATATCAACCAATCAATCAGCAATTCAATCAAACAATCAACATATAGATACCAGTCATCATTTATCAGTTCTAAATATATGTTATAAAAATATGAACTGGTAGAGTTGGTGAGTTTTACTCACATTGGACGATCATCGTTAATAACGATAACCATCGCTTGATTCAGACGGACAATTTATTTTGCTATAAATTGTAACGAGCTCCGAATTACTTCAAGTCGGTTCCATCTTGTAGTGTCCATTCCTACGATCCTGTCAGATCTTGTTTCGTCCAATTCTGACACCGTATGATACAATTATATAATTTACAACTTAAATACCGATTTAAATTTAAATTAAACTAGTTAAAGGTGTTAGTGGGATTTTACCCCTCTAAATCACAACGACCCATTCCCATTTCTGGCCCGCCCACTTCCTCTTCTCCCCCGATCGAACTGCTCACTCCAGCACTTTAGCAAAGCCATTTTCCAAAACTTCACTCCCAACCGCTACTTCATCTTCTCGTGAATTCCCAAACAAATAATATAAGCATACTCCTCGTCAAAATCCACATTCAAACCTTACCGCCTGATCCCTTTCCTCCTTCTCCATTTCAAACTCCAGAATAAGCTTCAACCACCATTATCAGAATTTTATCACCTTGTTCTCCTTCATTACTCAATGGCAATCCAAACAAACCCCACCAACTTCACTCCCTTTGAAAACCGCATCTCCAAATACCAAAACCAACGAGCTCGCACCTCGTTTTCACCATCTTGTCCGCATCTCCCCATACCATCTCGCGACACACAAAAAATCACGAAATCTCACCCAAAATTCCCAAATCCGCATACTCGATGTCATAACCACAAAACCATATTCGAATTGAAATCAAACTCCTTTAATTTCTCCAACGATCGAATCCTAAGTTTGACTGTCGAAACCCAGTACCCCCAAATATGAATCGCTCCCTCTAAAAATCATATAGAAATGAAGCTCCATCCTTGTTGAATCCATCCATACATGTATTATGATTTTATAGATTTTATATGATTTGTTTGTGATTTTACAGACTTTGATGTTTACTGTAGGAAGAAACAAGAACAGAGGAAATTTTATTTGACCGTGGAAATGAGAGTCTAGGGTTAGAAGGAGTTAAGGAGGGTTATTTATAGTAGATTTTAAATATTTTACTATTCGATTTAATATTCGATTTAAATGAATCGCTAATTCTATTTATACTTTAAAATCCCTACGATCATATATCATATCCAAAAATCATGAAAATGGACATACAACTAGATTTTGACATTACGGACCCAACGAAACTGGTTTCGTCGAATTCCGACTCCATTTGCTCATACAGCTTATTTTTAACCATCGAAATACTGACTGTTTTTCACATTAAAAATCCATACGGTAACACACTGACCCCAAAAATAACGAAAATTGAAATCTAGCAATAATTTACTATTGCAGATCCAACAAAATTAGTTTCGTCGAAAATGGAGGTCGTTCGCAAAACTGGCTATTTTTAAAGCTCTAAATAACCCATTTAAATATATAAATATATTTAAAAACAATTAAATTAAATATTTATAAATAAATATTATCGTATATATTCACTATAGAATATAATACAACTCTAATTGGATTTATAACTCAATATTTCTAAATTTCCAGTTATATCGATATTCGATTTATATTTAAATCCTTTTAAAAATATAAACAAATCGATATAAATTATAAAGGAATTCCATAGCGACTATTTTAAAATTTGATTTGGACATAAATCAAAATATACTCGACGAAATCCCGATTTTTCTCTTCCACTAGAAAAATATACTTCACCAACGCCGAACGTTTCTTGCTTCACAGAAATCAAATTTAAAACGGACCCTGTATATTCAGTTGAAGTTCAAATCGCCAAATAACGAACTGCCGCGCCATTTGGAGCTCGATTATAATTATATTATAATTATACGCTCAAACTTCATTTAAATAATATATTCGTTATTCGAATTCAATTCCAAACTGAATTATATATATATTTTAAATTGTCCAGTTCACACCATATCGTCAATTCACTAATTCCGACTATTTCAGAAATAAATATATTATTCTATTATTTATATTAATTAAATATTCACTATTATTTAATTAAACAACCATTTAATTCTCTATATCACTATTTAAATAATTAAACTAATTAATTATTATATCGCTAAAATACGGGACATTACATTCTTCCCCCCGTAAAAGTAAAATTATTTCGTCCTCGAAATTGCTAAGGTAGAAAACAAACCGTATCAACTGGTTAGAACTTATTTTTACTTCTTTAACTTCAGTTTCACTAAACCAATTTATTTCAATTAAAATATTAATTTATTCCAAACAACCAAAATTTTAAAAAATCTTGAAAATTTTCTAACACCTTAAATTTTCGGAAAATTTCGCCAGCACCTCCTTTGCACGGCTCAATCGGTACAACTACAACTGGCCTCTTTGGGCCTTCTCCAACCCAAAAGAAAATCAAACAGCCAAGCGGCTTGCCAATTCGGCTCATCAAAATCTCAAACCCATATGAAATATAAACTGGTACCTTTTTATCGGGCATATTAATATATCCTTCCCATATGCTATCAACTCAGCATATACCAATGTTATCCCAGTCAAACTCTAATCAATTTTATCTCCAACACAACCATTCGCTTATATCCACGGTGAATTTCATTTCAAACCAAGGTTACATTATTGATTTTCAATTTCTTAACTCATCAATCCAGGTATCTCCCAATCCAATTTTATTTGATATTTTCTATTATAATTCAATTTCCACTTAACTGGTTTCAATCAAATTTCTATTTCTATTTGTTTTTAAAAATTCTACTTTAATTTGTTTTAATTCAAACAGTTTGTTTCTGGGAGTTTTTTTTACATAGCTTAGTCTTTTTCAAAAATCAAAATATTCATTTGGAATATCAAAACAACTTGTTTTCTCAAAACAATTCAAAAACAAAACTTTGGTAGTAATCCGTCACTCACACACTCGAAAATGAACACCGATGATGTCATGATCATCACCGGAATCAATTTTTCAGTTACCGAAGTGAGTTCAATACTATATCACTTTCAAAACCATTTCTAAACACTTTCATTTTGAAATCCTTTTCAATGCTTGAAAACATTACCAAAATCTCCTAGGATTTTAAAATTCACATATATTTAACCCAGATTCATTTACAACACTTTTATAAGCTTCCGCGGTTTTAATTCCAATTCTGATTTAAATTCAGATTTGATTCATTTCGTTATACTTATACGAATTCTACTTGGTTATATATATAACCATTTAATTTATAATCTTACTCGGTTATAATAACAACCAGTTTGTCCAATATATTATAATTCCAATATTTATATTTTCTCTATATCAAAATATACTTTGGGTAAAATTATTTTCATTTACCCTCTTTTTAAAACATATCATGTCGACCCATCATATTCGAGTGTTTAGAAACTCCTACCAATACAGTGGATCAAACTGATCGACCAAAACCCATAAACAACTCAACCAATGAATCTCCACGATATAAAACATTTTATATCAAATAACAAATACGTTCACTCGTGTATATACACTCAAACTCAATCTAGGGTATTGCTAACCCCATCTCTACTAAGTCACGCCATAGAGCCAAGGTAATTACTTAACCTTAAGCTCTGATACCACTGTAACGACCCGGGGAATTTGCGATCTTGTATATCGGCATACAACACTCTGTCGACTATAAAAGCATTGGAAACACCGGATAGTCCATGAAAGAAATTAGAAGTTGAGAATAGATAAGATAGAAACTTAGAATAGAAGAAGAAGAACATACATCATCATCAGAGTAACACGAAACTCACAGCGGAACGAACAATATATAATAGATACATAACTTTGAAATAAAACTAGTTTATGTATACAGTAACATTATCAGAGTACAACACTTACAACACAACGAAAATAACTATAACTATATAATCCCGAAGCCTCCTGCTCCAAGCTCTCCAAGTATATTTGTAAAATCTTGACTACTTGACTACCTGTACAAAATTGGGCACCCAAGAGTTTAGGGAAAACGAAACAAAATAAACTCTGGGTCAGTCATGGGACTAGTATGAGTAAAACTACTTAAAATAGTTTGAGCAATTAAAGATATCCATAAGATCACGCCGTATAACGGAACGGGTTTTTCCAATATGAGAATCCAAAACAATCTTTATATCAAAACTATTTTCATATTATGATAGTGTCTATCAACCACAATATATTAATCACCTAGCAGAAACGCTTTCATCTCACGTTCTATATATATAGTGTACAATCAAAACTGCGAGCCCTTATTGGAAAATGGACTACCAACTATGACAAGGTGTGGAACCACCTTCCGGTAGTGTACCTCTATAGAGGAATACACTGGGTACAACAAGAACATCTTGCAACCCGGCCACACATGACTAACCACTCATTTCGCTTGGGTGTATCGAATGTATATCACCAATGGTTGGGATCAGCAACCGTTTCCCGAATGGGACAACATCGACAATAGATTATAGAATGAAATGAATATCTCTAGATAGGTGATAATACACCCTAATTGGCAGCTAAACACTTAGCCATGCTACCAGCCCGATTTTTGTCATTTCCCGGTTGTGAGGCTAGAGGCCATGCTTATCTCTGACAGATCACACATTTATTAACTTTGAATGTCACATCGTCATATCCGCCAAATCAAAAATTGATTTCCCCAAAAATACAACGGGTATACAGCTAAGAGAAACGAATTCTTCTACCACCAAACGTAAATACGTTTGAAGAGATCAACTTACGCGATCTGTTAAATATACTCTGTCATACATTCTTCCATATAGGTTGTCCTGGGACTGGACAAACCGAAGGAACTATTATGTAAATAGGACAGCCCTTGCATAACTCCATCTCCAGTAATCTTCATCATATTTGATTTGCAACTTTAATGCCATACAGGGTGGTTTTTCAGATAACATATATGATCCCGGTCTCTTCGTATTGACAGGGTAAAATGGTCAAAAACTTCGATAGTCAGTGAGTTAACTATCAAAGAAAAAACATGTGTGCAAACAACAATATTATTTCCAGATGGAAATTATACCGATCAGAGGTCATTTAACATTTATCTCTTTAGTTCATTAATTTGTTTATTTCTTGTTTCCATATATTCAACATTCCTTATTTTCTAAATTTAGAAAATATATGTTGTTAATCATTGGAAAACATTTCCATCTCCTTTCACGTATCACTGTTATTCCAGTATTCTTTATCATCAAACATTTCATTTTCTATGATTAGAAAATATCTCTGGTTATATTTGGAAAATGTTCCAAAACTCATTCATTTGATTTAAACCGATGTTTAAATAAAACATCGCTATGCCAACTCAAACCATTATACTCGTTAACTAAATTCACTTAACCTACCTTCACTACCGAACCTTAACCATTCCTTAGCCCATCAATTTGAGGTATAACTACCTCTCAGACCTTTACTGAACAACATTTCTAACTTCGAAACAGACCAAGTTCCCCTTTTGAACCTTTAACAAACTTCCTTACGTAAATCTCTTTCGAATAAATCTCTATTCGATAACTCTATTCGATTAACCCTATTCTATTTACTCCATTTGATTAACTCTATTGGATTAACTCTATTGGATTAACTCTATTGGACTAACTCTAATCAATTAACTCCTCTCGATTAACTCCTTTCTTCGAATAACCTTATTCGATAACTCTTTCTTCGAATAAACTATATTTGAATAACTCAAATCCGACTAACTCTAATTCAATTAACTTTATCCGAATAACCAATAATCGACTAACTCTTGTTCGATTAACTCTAATCGATAAATTCTAATTCGATTAACTCTAATCGATTAACTCCACTCGATTAACTCCTTTTAATTAACTCTAACTCGATTAACTCTAATCGATTAATTCTAATTAGATTTACTCTAATCGATTAACTCTAACTCGATTAACTCTGATCGATTAATCCTAATTCGATTTACTCTAATCGATTAACTCTAACTCGATTAATCGTGACTTCATTAACCTTAACTCGATTAACTTTAATTCATTAACTCTTATCACTTAACTCCTTTCGAGTAAACTATATTCGATTAACTCCTTTCGAATAAATTATATTCGATAACTCATTTAACTCTATTCGAATAAACTATATTCGATTAACTCCTTATTCGATTCACTAATATTCGACTATCTCTTATTCGAATAACTAATATTCGATTAACTCTCTTCGAATAACTAATATTCGATTCACTCTCTTTCGAATAACCAATACTCGATTAAATTGTATTCAACTAACTCTATTTGATTTTAAATACTTCCTTTTCTATTTGTTTTACAAATGTTCCCTTTTCTATTTGTTTTACAAATATTCCCTTTTCTATTTGTTTATTTAACGAATAAATATTTCCTTTTCACTTCTATTTATTTTCTACATATTTCCTTTTCAGTTCTATTTGTAAATGTTTTACTAATATTTCTCTTTCTATTTTATTTGTAAATGTTATACAAATATTTCTCTTTCTATTTTCTTTTTGTAAATGTTTTACAAATATTTCATTTTCAATTCGTTTTCACAAATATTTCCTTTTCTATTTGTTTTCACAAATATTTCCTTTTCTATTTGTTTTCACAATTATTTCCTTTTCCTATTTGTTTTCACAAATATTTCCTTTTCTATTTGTTTTCACAAATATTTCCTTTCCTATTTGTTTTCACAATTATCTCCTTTTCCTATTTGTTCTATTTATCAAATGATAAATACGCCTTTTATAAAATCCTTTGATTTTATAAATATATCATTTCAAATATACACTTTGAAAATTTCCATTTTTACATCCCAGTATTTCTTATGGTATTTAAAATACCCAAATAACAATGATCGATATTATTCAACACACGTAATCGACACAGATTATATATCACATCATATATTACAATATATGAAAAACAGTAAAATAAACGTTGAGGAATCCAGTTGGATTCCTCCGACCTGTTTCCCTGCATCCACATATGTTACACAATACAATTTACATCAATTTCATTTCGATATGAAATATTCTGATAAAAAGAATCAATATTTGACCGACGACTTATATATATATATATACAATTATATTTATATTTTCAACCAATCAATCAACAATTCATTCAAACAATCAACCCATAGATATCAGTCATCATTTATCAGTTCTAAATATACATTATAAAAATATGAACTGGTAGAGTTGGTGAGTTTTACTCACATTGTACGATCATCGTTAATAACGATAACCATCGCTTGATTCAGACGGACAATTTATTTTGCTATAAATTGTAACGAGCTCCGAATTACTTCCAGTCAGTTCCATGTTGTAGTGTCTGTCCCTACGATCCTGACGGATCTTGTTTCGTCCAATTCTGACACCGTATGATAAAGTTGTATAATTTACAACTAAAATACTAATTTAAATTCAAATTAAACTAGTTAGAAGTGTTAGTGGGCTTTTACCCCTCTAAATCACAATGGCCCATTCCCATTTCTTGCCCGCCCACTTCCTCTTCTACCTCGATCGAACTGCTCACTCCAACGCTTCAGCAAAGCCATTTTTCCAAAACTTCACTCCCAACCGCTACTTCATCTTCTCGTGAATTCCCAAACAAATCATATTAGCATACTCCTTGTCAAAATCCACGTTTAAATCTTACCGTCTAATCCCTTTCCTCATTCTCCATTTCGAACTCCAGAATAAGCTTCAACCGCCATTATCAAACTTTGATCACCTCGTTCTCCTTCATTACTTAATGGCAATCCAAACAAACCTCACCAACTTCACTCCCTTTGAAAACCACTAGCACCTCGTTTTCACCATCTCGTTCGCATCTCCCCATACCTTCTCGCGACAAAAAAAATCATGAAATCCCACCAGAA
This sequence comes from Allium sativum, assembly GCA_030737875.1. Lineage (NCBI taxonomy): Eukaryota > Viridiplantae > Streptophyta > Magnoliopsida > Asparagales > Amaryllidaceae > Allium > Allium sativum. The sequence goes on along the minus strand of CM060912.1, from coordinate 250,551,946 downwards.
ATTCCCAAATCCACATACTCGATGTCATAACCACAAAACCATATTCGAATTGAAATCAAACCCCTTTAATTTCTCCAACGATCGAACCCTAAGTTCGACTGTCGAAACCCAGTATCCCCAAATATGAATGGCTCCCTGTAAAAATCATATAGAAATGAAGATCCATCCTTGTTGAATCCATCCATACATGTATTATGATTTTATAGATTTTATATGATTTGTTTGTGATTTTACAGACTTTGATTTTTACTGTAGGAAGAAACAAGAACGGCGGAAATTTTATTTGACCGTGGAAATGAGAGTCTAGGGTTAGAAGGAGTTAAGGAGGGTTATTTATAGTAGATTTTAAATATTTTAATATTCGATTTAATATTCAATTTAAATGAACTGTTGATTCTATTTTTCCTTTAAAATCCCTACGATCATATACCATATCCAAAAATCATGAAAATGGATATACAACTAGAGTTTGACATTACGAACCCAACAAAACTGGTTTTGTCGAATTCCGACTCCGTTTTCTCACACAACGTATTTTTAACCATCGAAATACTGACTGTTTTTCACATTAAAAATCCGTACGGCCACACATTGACCCCAAAAATAACGAAAATTGAAATCTAGCAATAATTTACTATTGCGGATCGAACAAAATTAGTTTCGCCGAAAACGCAGGTCGTTTGCAAAACTGGCTATTTTTAAAGCTCTAAATAACCTACTTAAATATTTAAATATATTTAAAAACAATTAAATTAAATATTTATAAATAAATATTATTATATATATTCACAATAGAATATCATACAACTCCAATTGGATTTATAACTCGATATTTCAAAATTCCCAGTTATGTCAATATTCGATTTATATTTAAATCCTTTAAAAATTTAAATAAATCGATATAAATTATAAAGGAATTCCATAGCGACTATTTTAAAATTTGAATTGGACATAAATCAAAATATACCCGACGAAATCCCGATTTTTCTCTTCCACTAGAAAAATATACTTCACCAGCTCCGGACGTTTCTTGTTTCACAGAAATCCGATTTAAAACGGACCATGTGTATTCAGTTGAAGTTCAAATCGCCAAATAATGAACTGCTGCGCCATTTGGAGCTCGATTATAATTATATTATAATTATACGTTCAAACTTCATTTAAATAATATATTCGTTATTCGAATTCAATTCCAAACTGAATTATATATATATATATATATTTTAAATTGTGCAGTTCACACTATATCGTCAATTCACTATTTCCGAATATTTCAGAAATAAATACATTATTCTATTATTTATATTAATTAAATATTCACTATTATTTAATTAAACAACCATTTAATTCTCTATATCACTATTTAAATAATTAAATTAATTAATTAATTATATCGCTAAAATACGGGACATTACATCTCTCTTATCCACTTTATCTGCCTATCATGTTGCTTTTATTTATCTACTGGCTAAAAGTAATTACACTCGCCAGACTTAATGTCTGACCTTGTTGTTTCTCCTTCTTTCTTCCGTTCCACCCCCAGATCCTCAGGGAGGAAACACTCAGAATTAATCAGGAATCAGATATCATCTTGCTAGGAGATACTTCCGAAGTATGGCTCAAATTCTTGTCTCTAATATGGCTTAACTCTTTTTTTTATTTAGGGAATGTTGCTTTTTATTTACTTATGTACTCTGATGGTGCAAGACAGAAGTTGTTCTATTGTAATGGTTTTTGTGACTTATGAAATTGTGGACCACAATATTATGACTTATGTTTGAAATAAAAGTTTAAGTTTTCCGCTGCTGCCTTATTTATATCTGTCTTGTATTTTTCTGTGTCTGTTTACCTATAGCAGTACACGAAACTTAATGCATTCTCTTAGTGAGTGACATTAACGGACGTGGGGTGTCACAATGAAGGATTTGTTTTGTGTTCATAAAAGGATGGCACAAATCTATCTACTTTTCTTTTTTATCGCTTTTATGTATATAATTTTTGATAAGGTAAGACAATTGATGTACATATATATACATTACAGCAAAAACAAGAACAAAGCTTTGAAAGGCTAAAGCATGTGAAATTTTCAGGGATGCCTGCAGTGAGGGACCAGAGGGAGTATTGAGTAGGAAGGTAGCCTCCACAAGTCTGATATGGAGTGGCCATTACAGCAGCAGCATAAGCTTGAGAATCTGAGATGGGAAGGATAGAAGCGTGCAGGACAACATCATCATTAGCGAGTGGCAAAGTATGGAGAGGCTGCACTTCAAAATGGTCTGCATCAGAAGCAACATGCTCGGGGGTCAGGTGATCAACCCATATATGATTCTTTATATTGCATTGGTAAGATATAATCCCAAGTATGTGCATAAGTTATTAAATATATACCATCCCCAAAAATAGTGTAACAGTCATGGCATTTTATTTGTTTTAACTTGCACTATATAACCAATTACAAAGGCTAATTTCTCTTTTTATGACCTGTAGTACTTAATTTTCTTCTTTTTTAGTATCTATATAAGAAATTTATTATTTTTTTGTCAATACTTATTACTAACTGACATTGATATTATAATTTATTTAATTAATAATTTCAGCTCTTTTGACAAGTACTAATATAGATCTGCTGCATGCTAGAAAATCTCAACCAAATCCATGTTCAATAGGATATAAAATTAAATAATTTTGTTAATAAAGGATTGTGAATAAAACATGTGTAATTCGTTAACTTAAATGAATTCATAGCTTTTATACATGTTAAATTTCTTCTCCACTTTTATCAGCTTTCGATCAACGTAGACTACGTTTATATGTTTTAAGGCTCCTAAATATGATCTTTTCATGAGCCAAAGAAAATGAAGCTCATGGGTTAGCAAGTAATTGTTTACTTTTAGGAGTGATTAACCATGCAAATATGCATATGTATATACTTCCAAATATGTATTCAGTATAAGCATGGTTAATACTTCCAAATACGTATTCAGTATGCATATTTGTATATACATATTTGCATGTGTGCGTGTGTGAGCATTATATTTAAATAATAATGTGGCTGAAATTAAAGGGCAAGATAGAGGGGATTGCGGATCCTTTTGTGTGTGTGTGTATATATATGTGTATATATATATATATATTTGTGTGTATCCGTGTGTGTATGCGCGCGTGCACACACACCTCGACACATATCCATGGGAAAACTAAAAAAATATTGTATGTTAAGTTAATAAAAACCGGTGTGCAATGACCAACCCGCAAATAAAAACATAAATTGTGAAAAAAATGATTGTTTACATAATTGTAATTACGTGTATTTTACATTAGAGTTTGACATTGCTATGGAATGCCCTGAGGTCCATTAAATCATGTGAAGGTAAACTATTTGTAATTTCTTTGATCAAAATTTAGTTTTTACTCAATTTTTTTTCTAACTTTGCATTGTTGCTTGGATGCATAAATAATGATAATGCTTAACAAAATTAGAATGCAAGTTGACATTAATCATATATACAAAGAGGTTGTCAATAAGAAATTTGTGAATATCTTGGCTTTCAATTTTCTTGAATTTGAAACATCATTAATCAATATGAAGCTCATTTACCGTTATAAGTCATTACACAAAAATGCTATATTTACTTTAGGAATTTTTAATTCGACGCAAAATATAGACATAAAACGGAGCTATCACCGGATCAACACTCGAATTCTATCTTTCATGTAGGAACAAAAGAATCCTAACAAGATCTTCTTCCTCCTTAATTTTCTTTTCTGTTCGCAGAGTATTTGAACTTAACTTCTGATTAGCATGGTTTGCTAAGAAATCTACTTGATATTAGGAAGTTTTTGCTAACTCCTCATGCTTCTGCATTGCTTTCAGGTAATATATATTTTTGGGTTCAAAAATTTATGATTTTATTGATTCATCGGTTAGTTATTTTAATGCTCTATTCCAAGAGGAAACAACCAATTCAACTGATTGTGTATTTTTCTGATGTTATGGTGATATTTCTTTCCTACAAGGATATATTTGTATATCATATTGATTGCAGGCTATCCTGTATTAACCATAAAAACAAGGATAACAAATATTCATTCCTGTAATGATATATGCATACAGAATATATATGTGGGATATATGCATAATGAATACATATGGCGCAATCAATATGTATTCCACTTAAGAACCTCCTTGTTTTTATGCTTAATATTTGCCACAGTACCTAATAACGATCGTATTAGCATTTAGGGTTTAATGATGTTGCATGCCTAGCAAAATCTTTACTGGCTTGGTCGTGGATTTGGAAAGAACAGCATCTTAAATGATGTAATTTAAAGCATGAAACACGTACATGAATATACAAAATGTATCCAGATCATCTACTGATTAGATTATTGTTTTTGAAATGCAGGCAAACCACTCATCTCTTAACCAATGGTCAGTTGCAACAACAACGTCGAATGTTCTGGCAATTCATCACAACTCAACATCAATTGAAATTCCATTTAGTGCTAATTATATTGTGAAGCTGGTTATGTTAGTAACGACATTTATTAGGCTCCATTTCAACTTGCTTGAATGGAGTGAAACCCATGCTTGTAATTCATGAATTTGCTGTAATGAATTTGATGTAATGAATTTGCTGTAATGAATTTAATGTAATGAATTTGCTGTCTACTATGCTCTATGAAGCAACTAATTGTAATTTTTTGTAAAAAAAAATTGAATACGGCTAGGCCGTATCTAATTTAAATAAAGATACGACCATTAGCCGTATCATTTTTTAAATTTTGATACTTTTATTAGCCATATCAAATACTCAGTTTGATATAACCATTAACCATACGAAATTGAGAATATGATATGGTCATTAGCCGTATCAATTTTTTTAATTTGATGAGGCTAATGACCATATCAAATTGACAAAGACGCCAAAATTTGATATGTCCTTTAGCACTGCCAAATCAAATTAGATACGGCCATGAGCACTACCTTTTTGGCATTTCTGGTGTAGTGATTATCGTCGATTTATCAAGGATTTCTCCAAGATAGCTGCACCATTAACAGGATTGATGAAAAAGAATCAAGTGTTCACATGAGATGCGAAGTGTAAGCAATCTTTTGGAATCCTGAAAGAGAGACCGACGAGTGCTCCTGTTTTGACGATTCCAAATAGGAATGAACAAATGGTGATATACATCTATGCATGTGGTATTGGACTTGGAGCAGCACTTATGCAGAAAGATAGAGTTGTGGCCTATGCGAGTCGACAACTGAAGCCGCACGAAAGGAATTACCCAACTCATGACTCAGAGTTGGTAGCGATCATGTTTTCTCTGAAGATGTAAAGACGTTACCTGTTAGGAGTTCGATTCGAGTTGTTTATGAATCACAAATCGTTGAATTATCTTTTCTCCCAAAAGGATTTGAATCTTTGACAATAACGATGGTTAGAGTTTCTGGCATTGTATGATTTTGGTATCGCCTATGCTCAGGGAAAAGGTAACTCAGTGGCGGATACATTGGGTCGAAGACACACAAGACTGGGAGTGATGTTTTCGGAATGGAAGCACCTCGAGTACTTGGCAGGATTTGATTTCAGGCCTCGGTGTGAGTTAGAACCTGAAATGTCGGCAAGCTTATTGATAAGACCTACTCTCATCGAAAGGATTCACGTGATCCAAAAGTGTAACGCAAAGCGTGTCAAGATTTTCCAGAAATTGGAACCAGAGGATAAGGAATTCGAAGTAGATCGAGAAGGTTGGCTCTGAAAGAAAGGACAACTGGTTGCTCCTGATATTGACGGACTGAGAGATGAGGCTCTGAGGGAATGCCATAACTCAAAGTTGATGATTCATCTCGGTGGTAATAAGATGTATCAGGACATGAGGCGAGCTTACTACTAGGAAGGATTGAAGAGGGATTTTGGAAAATTTGTTTCTATGTGTACGAACTTTCAGTTAGTGAAAGCTGAAAAAAAGAAGCCGAGTGGATTGCTCCAGCCATTGGAAGTTCCTACGTGAAAGTAGGAGCAGATATCGATGGATTTTATCAATGGACCACCTAGAAGCAGGGCAGAAAACAAAGGAATTTGGGTCATCGTGGATCGTTTGACCAAAAGTGCAAGATTTATTTGTATCAGATTGATTAGGACAACATCGAAGTTGGCTGAGCCATATATGGATAGATTGATTCCATGGTATCCCAAAGAGCATAGTGAGTGATCGAGATCCATTGCTCACCAGTGGATTTTTTAAGAGTTTGCAAGAGACTTTGGGAACCGAGTTATGTTTGAGTACGGCTTATCATTCCCAAACTGATGGTCAAACTGAGAGGGTTAGCTAAGTATTGGAAGATCTCCTTAGGGCTTGTGTATTAGACTTCAGATGATCATGGGAAGACCATCTACATCAAGCTGAGTTTGTGTATAATAACAATTACCAGTCGAGCATTGGGATGGCACCATACGAGGCATTATATGGAAGACCATGTAATTCTTTGGCTTGTTGGTTTGAGATTGGAGATAAGTTGATACTTAGGCCAGAGATAATCATAGAGGCATCAGATTGCATCGAGAATGTTCGATAACGAATGAAGGCAACCCAAGACTGTCAAAAGAGTTATGCTGGTAGCATCGAAAGGATTTAGAATTCAATGTTGGTGATATGGTTTTAGTGAAGATTTCCCCGTTAAAGAATGTTGTTTGGTTCGGAAGCGAAGGAAAGTTAGCTCCAAGATTTGTTAGACCGTTTCCGATAGTCGAGTGGATTGGAAAGCTTGCGTATATATTGGATTTAACCGAGAAGATGTCGAGTGTGCATAATGTTTTCCATGTATCATTTTTATGGAAATATGTGCATGATTCGAATGTACGGAACAATATATAGACTTAGAAGTTGAGACTGTAGTTACGAAACCTCGTAAGCAACTTCACATTGTGGGTAATGGCATGAAAAGAAGCTTAGGAGGAATACGGTTAAGCTAGTCAAGGTACAATGGAGTGAGGATGATGATTGTAAGTGGGAAATGGAAGAGAGAATGAAGACGATCCATCGGGAACTCTTCGTTGATATGGCCTATTAATGTCGTATCACCCTTACATCATTATAGCTTGTATTGTTGTTGTTAGAATTCCACGCGCTAGGTTAAGGCTATGGATGCATGGATTGATGGATGCTAATTAGATGATAGATTTATTGCTCATGGATGATAGGCATACGGAATTGTTTCTGATTGCTTGTGTTTGCTTGGAATTTTGGCGGCGAAATTCCTGAAGGGAAGGAGAATGAAACGACCCACATTTTTATGCATCGTAGGATCGTAAAATATTTTTATTTAATTCCCTGAGGGTTGGATCATTCTCATATTTTGATATGTTGGTTATGGGGATGTGAGACATGTCCATAATTTTTACCAAATTTATTTATGACCATTTTGCCCTTGTAAGTTTTGTACAGGGATAAACTTTTGACTGGGATCGAATCAGGTGTTGAGATCGATTTCATTGGAAAAAAAATGTTGTTGCCAATTTCATTGAGTGATCACATTAAAGGTTTGGTACAACGGTTTGGGAGGAATCGTTGTTCTAGTGCTACATAAATTCTGTCCAGGATAATTGGTAATTAGTGGAATGATTTATGGGACCCGCTAAGGCTTGGACTATTGGTGATAAATAGGGAGTAGAGACAAGAGAAAGGGGTTACTTTCTTCATTTCTCCTTTGTTGAGCTCGAGATCCTCCTTGCTCAATCAAATAGCTCTCTCCACTATTAAAATCCTGGATCTACATTTGAAATATTGAAGATTTACATCAAGGAAGGCCAGGTCTACATCAAGGAAGGCTAGATCTACATCAAAGGAGAGGTGATCGCATCAAATTGAGAGTTTTTGAAGATTTGGTTAGTGATAAACATCTCCCACATGGAATCAATCAAGTATATGGTTGTTTGATCATATGTTCATCATTTCAAGTTGTTTTCACATAGATCTAATCAAAATAAGTATGATTTCAATTCAAACCACCATAGGATCTAATCTAGAAACATATAAACGATAATTTCATATGTTAATTCTATGTTTAGATCCACTTTTTGATTTGATCATTTGTTTAACCATATTTTGGTGAATTTCATATGTGCTTAATGTATTGATGGTTGTTTGGAGATTGTTTTATTTCTTATTGAATCGTTGAATTGCATAAGTTTGGATCATGATTGATTTCAAGTTTTGATCAAGTTGAGAGCATGAGTTCTTGGTTGGAAAAACATTATGGATCGACACCAAATCAGCATGGATCGGACAAGGAAAGTGAGTGGATCAGCAGTGCAAGTGCGAGTGGATCGGAACTGATCCATTGGTAGATCGTTTGCTAAAAATTTGGATAACAGCGTTTGGCAAACGCTAAAAGGGGGAGTGGATCGGAACGATCCAGGCATGGATCGGGCAGGACAACGGTGATGGATCGGGCATGAAAAATATAGTGGAGCAGTCAACATTTTCAGTAGCTCAGCAAGGGTATGAATCACACCCGACCCATCAAAATTGACAGCATTTGGCAAACGTTGTTAAAAGTCATGCATTAGGCACAAGCCATATGTGGTCGGATCAACAAATTTTGATGGATCGGCGTGGTAAAAACGGGGCTTGGCACGAGATCAGACAAGTGGATCGGAACCGATCCATGGTGGATCATTGATGAGTAGTTACACGTTTATGAAACGCTGTAAAAAGGGTTCAGAAACGTTGTTAAATGGGGATGCTTGGAGATGGACCGTGCCTACCTATATTAGGCTGCAGCGTTTTGGAAATGCTATGGAATGAAATTTACAGCAAAGACCGAAATGCTGTGGATTGAATATCAATCAAACGGCGTATGTTTTGGATCGACGATGATCGTGGCTTTGACAATAATTCAAGTAGGAATGTACAAAGTATTGTGAAGTGTTTGTTGACCGGCAAAATGCAACGAATATGCAGACGACTCAAGTGTGTTTTGAGTTCGTGGGTAATGGATGCTCACGATGATTTGAGCTTGTTAATGGTCGTCGATGACGATGACTAGAGACATTGAAGGCCGAGGAATTATTATAGTCATAGGTTCTTGCAGGCTCAAAGTAAGGGTATAATAGGGATGCCTGAAAGACTAGATGATTAGCTGAGCACCCTGGGTAGCGATGAAAGGCCTTGATACATAGCGATGAAAGGCGTATGGAGTTTTTCTATAACTGGTGTTACCACGGATGGCATGATGATATGGCCAGTCATACGATTAACGATGGTTTTAAGACAGGATTGGATGGTGATAGACAGAGTCATGGATAATAACTGCTTTGCCTATATCATTTGGTGCAAATTATTCAACGTCGAAGGAGATATCTCTTGGGTGCTTATCTGATGTTGGTTTAGGCCTTAGGGGTTTGTGCTAGGGAGATGTCGATATCGATTAGCATGGTCTACTCTTGATAACTGATTGCCATGTTTATATCTGATTGTTTGTAAAGGCTATCACTGTCCGATATGGGGAAGACGGGTTTGGATTCTTCTATGTTGATGTTGGTAGATTAGTTGATTAATCTACCTATTCTCATATACTTTATTGATGATGTTAGATAGCTGTTTTATCACTCATTAAGACTATTGTTTGACTCAAGGTTCTATGTTTCCTCTTATTACCTTGGGTTGTTCATCTATGTGTTGGATGAGTAGACTGAGTAGAAGGTGACAGGTAGTTGATCTTGATGAGGACGATGCTGCTGAGCGATGACGAGCTAGAGGCTTACATATTAGTTTCCCATTACCTGCTATTTATTGTTTATCAGCTGCTATGTTGATGTATTGTTTGAGTGACTTGTAGTAAGGCACTTTGTACATACTCTTATAGTGTAATCCAATGTTGTATGGATACTTTATGATATTATGAGAAAAGTTAAGATTTTGCTCAATTCAGCTTTACTATTAACCTGTTGTATATGTTCTATTATATTTTATCCTTGCATCGTGAGTTATACGACAAGTTCCGCTTGTGTTATCTTACCTTGATGATTGTCTGTAGCTTCCTGGCACACCTTCTAGCGCATCATTCCTCATGCTAAGTGCAGGAGTTGTGGGCAATCATCACACACACATACATACATACACCCACCCACACACACACACATATATAATACATATATTTATATACATGTATATGTACACATATATATATAATACATACATACATACATATATATATATATATATATATATCATTATAAATGACCTGGACACTACTCCTTGACTCTCTACTACTATCGTCCTCTTTACCTCACGCAATCTCTCCAACCCTCTTCTAGACCCACACCGGTACAATCTGCTGCCACAAGACACAACCAAAAATCAATACATGCTTTTTGATAACAATTATGGAATACATGTTTTAATGCATTTACCTTTTTAAAATATTAATGTGTTTTAAGTAGAAAAGGAGTTGACGAAACTAATAAATAAATTTATCTTTTTAAATAACTAATTTATTTTTATATAAAAACACACAAAATTAGTCTTTTACTCAAAAATATTGTTAAAATATTATGGAGCACATGTTTTAATATGTTTACCATTTTAAATACATTAGTTTTTTTAGTAGGAAATAAGTAGACAAAAAGATAAACACATTTATCTTTTTAAACGACTTATGCTTTTTTCATACAAAAACATAGTTTATTAATAAAGATTGTAAAGTTATTATGCATTTATGGAATACATGTTTTAATATGTTTATCATTTTAAATACTTTATGTGTTTTTAGTACGAAATAAGTAGACAAAAAGATAAATACATTTATCTTTTTAAAAAACTTATGTTTTTCCCATGCAAAAAGATATACATATTATAATTTTTGATAAAGATCATAAAATTATTATGCATGTGTTGATTTTCTCATACAAAAACATATGTACAAATTAGTTCTTTACTGAAAGTATTGTAAAATTTAATTCAGATGCGCTAAGTCCAGCAAGAAGCTTTTCATGCAAGTAGCCATAGTCCTAGGGTACTTATTGTTGTTCGGGTTATTTGAGTCCTCCCGCTCACAATTCATATACCTGCCCAATTAATAAACTAAAGGTCAGATCTCACTTACGGTTACCTCATGAAGAGGTCACCTTGTTTACAAATCTTTCTGGGAACTAGTCGTAGAACTATTGCTAAAATCATTCTAAACAGTAAAGAGGAAACTTGTACCTAGTTACGCATACAATTAAACTATCTAATTATCATTTCTAGCATCACCCTATTGATGATTCATGAGGTTATGGAACACATGTTGAAAAGATAACAAAATATTTAGACTATTGGGAAATGCGAATCATAGATCTTAAGGCAAACCTAACACCAAAGGGGGATGAATAGCGTTTGATGAAATTTTGTAGTTTTATGAAATCTTTTTAAATAAATCAGAAATAGATACAAATCGCAAATAAAAAACAATCACGTAATCAAACAAAGATGCATAATAAAAAGTAAAAGCAGTAAAGGAAAGAACACACTACGATTTTTATAATGGTTTAGAGTTACCGCAACTCTGGATTGATGCAAATTTCTTTTCAAATAATATCCAAATTAAAATCCTCGATTTCATAGGCCATAAGGTCCACCCCTCCTACTTACGAGTATAGTGAAACTCAGCTGATTTCCAGGCTACAATCACATCCAACCAGTTTGCAGGCTACAGTCACACCCAGTTGATCTAAATGGACTATATCAACCTCTTTTTAGTGTAAGTTTTGAACGGAAGACTCGACAGAACTTTGATCTTATGATTTATGATTACAAAACTCCTATAACTCTAAATAACATTTGAATCTTTGAATGATAGAGAATCAAAATATATTTGAATTGATTTAACTTTTTTTGAAATTCGGCAGAGTTTGGTTGTAGAAATTTGAATTTTAAGAGAAATAATGGATAGGAGAAAAGAGAAGAATATGATTAAAAGAAGTTAAATTTTTTTGAAATTGGGAGGAATTTATAATGGGTAAACAGTCATGTCCCTTCAAGAAAAGATTTAAACAAATAGACACATCTTTTGAAGTTTGATATTTGAAAAATAACAGACACCATACCGACTTAGGGGGTAGGGGATGTCGATATGCCTTAGGAAATTTTTGAAACTTGAATTTTTGAATACAATGTAAATGTTGTTGAAATAAATTGAGGTAATTCTACTGTTTAAACATACTAGTTCGATATATTGAAATAGTTTAATTGAGTCAAAATATAAGTTAAAAACATATAATTATAATATATAAAATGATTATTTAAAATTTTATAAATCTATAGATATTACTATATAAGAAATGTTTTAAAACTAAAGATATATTAATCTATACTATGAATATAAGGAAATTTAAACTTAACCATATATGTATTAACAACTAAAATATAAGTAAGAAAATTCTTAAATTAGTTAAAAATTGTAATGAACCAACTTTTCCATACTGTTTAGTTGACATTTTAACCACACATGTCCAACTCAAATACACAGAAAAGAGGATATTTAAGAGAAAGAAGTTAGAGGGTGAGAAAAAAAGAATTATTAGAATAGAAGAAGAAAACCCGAACTCTGCATAATTAGAGTAGAATAGAATCTCACGGCGGAGTAAATAAAATATATTACATCAATACTCTTTACGCAAAGAGAAAACTGTATATATATGATTACGCAATCAGAGTACACAACTAGTTCAGCCTATAAAATCTAAAAAAATACAACACATATAGCAAAAATAAATTAATACCAAAAAATTGGGAATACATCTCGACTCCAGCTCCTCTCATGAAGCTCTAAGAAAACCAATGCTACTTGGAAGATATACTAATTCTGACCCGAGCACATTTTGAGTAAAGAAAAATCATCCGGATTAGTTTGGAATAATTTAAGAAGACTCACATCATAAACAACTTTCTTAATTTTAAAAATCATTTAAAAGAATGGAAATCTCATAAGACACGACCACACATAAACATGGCATGTGTTTTTCCCTTACAATAGCCAAATCACTTTTTATTATAAAAATCCAATGATATTATAATAATGTCTAACAATCCACAAATAAAATAGGAATATAGCCGAAAAGCTTGCATCCCACTTTTCGGCATAGTCGGTTTACATCTAAAACCATACGGCTCGTATTGGAGTTTGGATTTCCATCCATAAAACACTAGGGTTTAACAAGAACATCTTGCAACTGGCCATATAAAACCGACCACTCATTCAGCTTGAGTGTACCAAATATATCGTCATTAAGTTTGGGATCAATAACCGTATATTCTGAAGCATACAAAAAGGGACAACCGATTTCTCTAGATCCGGTGATGATATATCCTAAAGGGTATGACCTACATAACCCTCCTGCCTGCTCGATTTCAGTCATTTCCCGATTGATGAGGCGTGAGGCTACGATTACCATTTTGGAAATATCACATTCAACTTTGAATGCCACATTGTAAAATCCACCAATCACTAATTGATTTGTACAAAGAAACTCTCGGTGTTAAGCTAAAAAAAGTTTATCTTCTCTGCCACCATACTATGTATATTTGTAAAACCAAATTAAGTGATTCTAGGAAATACTTTGTCAGATATCTGTCCATACAAGTTCGTTCTAGGACTGAGCAAAACCGAAGATACCCCAGAACGTAGGGGTTACTACTACAAGTTTAATCCCGGTGGTTAACTAGATACATCAGTGAGCTACCCTTTCGCTCCCAAGGACAATGCCTTCCAATTAAATTAATATGCATAAGCATCCCTGCAAATTAGTTTTCGAATGCAAAAACGATTCGAAGTGATTTAGGGTCTAGTCCCCATCCTGGTCTCCTCGAACTAGCACTTCTGCAGTCAAAAGGGAATTCATTGATTTGGGTTTTTAACTATGAAGTCAAAACACTATAGTTAAGTTCAACAACATCTTAGACCCATTTAATTAAAACCATTCATTAAAAATCATTTAATTGATTCTTAAAAATCGACTCCATATAATATCTCATCGGAATAATTATGTTCACAAATCCCTTATTTTTATTACTTTGAAAACCATAACCATATACTTATCTCTTTAGAATAAACGTATTCACGAAACATCCTCTTTATTTCCTTAATTCGAAAATACGACTATATATAGCCAAATGATATGGGTTTAATCAAAAAATTCTTATGTTACTACCAAAAATCAACAGCGGAATGAGCTGGCGGTGAAGGGGTATCGTATGACCAAAAGTGTAGCACCCCACGTCCATTAATGTCACTCACAAAGGGAATGCATTAACTTCCATGGAGGTTTTAAGTGAATATAGAACAGAAAAATTACAACAAGACAGATAATAAGTAGTACTTGGAAATCTAAAACTTTATTTTATTGCAGCGGAAATTAAGCATGTTTGTTACATCATAAAACCATAAATCAGAGTCAAGTACAATATCCATCTTGATAAAACAAAATACATAATCCCATTACATAAATAGCCATTAAAGAAGATAACAAGCTGGACTTTACTTCAGCGGTCCAAGCTTTCCAAAAGATAGATAATTCAATCCAATCAAACTCCGCTAGAGCTGAGCCCACCCTGAGGACCTGGTGGGGGAAAAAAGATAGATATAGAGGGGGTCAGACATAAAGTCTGGCGAGTATGATAATTCTAACAATACTATTATCAAAATAACTAGACTAAGGCATAAGATGGAAAACAAGGAAATGTCTATGAACTATTGGGTATGGAAGAGCAGATAAATATAACGTTAAAGGCACACCTAATTACTAACGAATAATTACTACACTGCACCATACCAGTCACCCTCAAAGTTGATCCCACTTGCTTCACTTAGAAATTATATAAATAGCCTTGCGTACCCCTAGCTGACTACATAGGTGCCGCCTGCCCCTATCTCTGCTAGGTGTACCCCACTACCCACTTTCGATCGGCTCCCTACTCGTAGATACCCGTGCTAGCCCCACAGTGGGGTGTATCACTCCCCTAAAGTGGCAACCCGATACAACTTGAGAATGCACGGCTTATACCTACATGATGCAACAACGTCTTACCTACCAGTCCGGGTCCACACACGCATATGAAACCCGTTGGACTTGCGTTGCCACCGCTACCCCGTTTGGCCGCTTATAGTCAAGCCTAGTATGCGTGTCCCGTCCTCGACTTGGGTCGAGCCCACAAAGATACGTTTGGGTTACTGGTTGAAATGGGCCCCCACAAGCTATCCACCTAAGCTTGTCCCCACTAGTATATCCCACTTAACCCTCTTTTTAGTCATGTTCATTTACATGTGTGTTTGATTAAGTCTTACTAATCGTATTTCAAATGCCACTAAAGGCAACCACTAGATTCCTCATGCCACCCAAGGCACCTACTTAACCCACATGTCCCACCTTACATGTTTATCTGGTTAAGTATTTCTTAATTCATTCGGGCCATAACCTTATAAAGACCTCTCACATTAGACTGGCATTTATGGCAGCTGGATTTGCCGGGCGGGTCCGGGCAGTCTTACACCATAAAAGTGTCTAACCTCGTGTCTTTACAACTGTTATGCTTTAATTTGGGCCTAGGACCTCTCACATTGGGCTGACATTTGTGACCACTGGATTTGTCGGGCGGGTCTGGGCAGGTTTACGTCACAAACGAGTCCAACCTCGTGTCCTAAGCATTGATTAACACTTTTAATCTTTTACCCCAGTTTTAAATATATCCCTATTCAAATCATTAATTAATTCCAATTTTAATGATGTCTATAATTGACTCAATTATGGCCATCCACTTATGGTATGCAAAATCATATCAATTGCACCCCAATTTATTAATATTAAATCCTTAATATTACCCCTACCCCACGTTATACGTTCGCTTATTCAACGCAAAATATATGTTAGACTCGAATAGTCTAACTCATAGCACAAAGATAAATTATCACAACATATAGACAAATAAAATAGATCTAATCATAATAGGGGTGAAACTTGCATAAAACTACACATGTTATGGATCTAAAGGTGTCAACTTGTTTGGTTAAATGTCACAATTTAAATGATATGATCATAACCCAAATTCATGTATAAACTTGCATATGGGGTTTTATGCAACATAATGATGGTGTGAACTAGCATCTAACACATAGAACTCAAACATGTCATAGCATTATTCTAGATCTAAATAGATGTCATGGCATATGTTCATAATCTTTACTAATCAATCTAAACTTGCATACATGATTTGTCATATAAATCAACATAGCCCAAATAATATCAACATTATGATTTGATTAACATGAACTAATTAGCATAGATAATAACATCATGATTTTATAACATGTATGATTTATCACGACTTAGCACAGAAAATTACAACCTATACAATATCATCATAGTATGATTTACAACATATAGGATATCATCATCACATAACATAGGATTTACAACATACATGATAGCATAAGGTTTACAACAACATATATGACAATTCACATCATTTTCTTATGATCCATATCACATCTCAATCTAATTAGTTTAATAATAATCTTATTAAAATCATCATACTCACAATTAGAAAAGAAAGAGAGTCTTGATTTGCTTTAGAGTTGAGTAGAATTAGGGTTTTGATTAGCTTTCTTCCTTCTTAGTTGGCGATGGCTACACTGAGTTCCATGGTGACGGTATGACGGTGGCTATTCTATTTTTCATGTGAATTAGAGTGAGAGACTACCTAGGTATATATAGAGTTTAGGATTTATTTAGACCGTCAGATCAACTCAGAACTAACCTGAACCGTTAAATTTGCCAACTCAGCCCTAAAGACACATCAGCAGCTCAAGATTGGGCTCAGCCAAACCCTAGCCGACTGGACAAGGTCGACACCCAGGTCGACTGCCCAGTCGACTCCCTAGTCGACCTGGGGGGGGGGGGTGTCAACTGCCCAGTCGACTTCCCAGTCGACCTGGTGTGCTGGGCGGGAAATTTCCCGCCTAGCCTGTTTGACTCCGAATTTTGAATTTTAAATTTTCTGAAATCTGTTTTGAATTTTCTGAAACTTCCGATGGCCATATCTCCTTCATACGAAGTCCAAATCAAGCAAACTCGGACTCTATTTCAACCAGAATTCCGAGACGAACACAATGGCGCAACCCGTTTCCCACAATTCTCACGTCTAAGATTAGTTATTCTTTAATTTGTGAATATTAATATTAACAGAATTACGGGGTGTTACATTCTCCCCTCCTTAAAGGATTTCGACCCCGAAATCTTCAAGTCAAGAAGAATATATATCTTAACATCCAATCGTCCATCTACTCAACCATCAAACACAGGCATCCATTGTCCTTATAGACTTCTAATGCTTTCATGTTTAAATGCACAGTGTGTGTATATGTCCATATCTAATGCAAAATTAGGCGGTCCACTGATTCAGTTGACCTCCTTAATGCAAATCATGATAGTGCCATGCGTCCATTATGTATGCAAAAGTTCCTTAATGCTACATATTATCTCTATATACGTGCACAATCATCATCTGAATGCAGCATCCATATGATAAAACAATCATCATACATCCATTTTACTAAATACATCCATTTCTATGCAATATACAATATGAAGTGACTGAGCCGATCTAGTGCCTAACAGTGTGTGTATATGCGTCCACGAGCAACCACTAGCAAACACTTGCATCCACTTTGCATCCATCATACATAACATGTCTCAAACACATGTTTCAACCATAGGATTATCCTAACTAAAGGTCAAAGACACTAGCGAGAGGACATACTAAAGATAAGATAAGTACAAGCTAAGCGATAAAGGAGAAACTAAAAGACATACCCTAAAAAAGAAAAGGGTACAACGAACGCATCTTCGCTTCTGTCTCCCAAGTAGCGTTGCTCTCATCATCTTCCCATTGCACTTTGACTAGTCTGACCTCTCGATTTCTCAGCTTCTTAATCTCTGACCCAAGAATGTACGTAGGAGCTCGTCGAATCGTCGCATCACGCTCTATCTCCACCTCTCTAAGCAAGTTCGGATCTACCACCTCCGCGGTCTCGTGTAGGCACTTCCTCAAATGAGATACATGGAATACGTCGTGTACACCACTAAGTCTCTCAGGCAACTCCACTCTATACGCCATCTGTCCAATCTTCTCCTTAATAGGAAACGGCCCTACAAACCTTGGTGCTAATTTCCCAATGGACCCATAGCGAACAACGTTCCGTAATGGAGACACTTTGATAAAGACCATGTCCCCAACATCAAACTCAAGATCTGTCCTCCTCTTATCCGCATAAGATTTCTGCCTATCTTGCGCTGTCTTCATCCTCCTTCGAATCAGGTCGATCTTTTCCGAAGTCTCTCCAATCATATCGGGCCCAAGTAAGATCTTATCCGTAGATTCCCACCAACATGTAGGTGAACGACAAGGTCGTCCATAAAGAGCTTCGAAAGGTGCCATGCCAATGCTAGACTGAAAGCTGTTATTATATGCAAACTCCACCAACGGAAGATGCTCTTCCCACGTACCCCCAAGGTCTAGGATACATAGCCTCAAAAGATCCTCTAGAATACGATTCACCCTCTCGGTTTGGCCGTCCGTCTGAGGATAATATGCGGTGCTCAAACATAACTGAGTCCCTACCGCTTCTTGTAAGCTCTTCCAAAATTCGCTAGTAAAGATAGGATCGCAGTCGCTTACTATGCTAGAAGGAACACCATGCAAACGAACTATCTCTCGGACGTATACAGAAGCTAACCATGGAGCAGTCCTTTTACTCTTTACGGGAATAAAATGGGCGCTTTTAGTAAGTCTATCTACTATAACCCAAATCCCCGTATTACCCTTCCTTGATCTTGGTAATCCATCCACAAAGTCCATCGAGGCACTTTCCCATTTCCATAGTGGAACCTCCAATGGGTGAAGCAACCCACCGGGTTTCTTTTGCTCCGCTTTTACTTGTTGGCACACCAAGCATCTAGCGACATGCTCGGCCACATCCCTCTTCATGCCGGTCCAAAAGAAAACTCGCTTCATGTCTTTGTACGTCTTATCCCCGCCTGGATGAATGGTCATCTTAGAACGATGTGCATCATCATGAATAGTCTTCCTCAAGTCCTCGTCTCGTGGTACACAAAGTCTACTATCCCTACGTAACCAACCGTTACCATCTAGGGTATACCTACGGAGATGGCTTGATGACTCCCCTCTTTTGAGCTTTTCTACTAACTCAACCAACTGTGGGTCGTCTCGCTGTGCCTCACCAATCCGTCCCAAAAGCGTAGGTCTGACCTCCAAGGATGCTAGCAAACCGGGTACAAAGTCAACGAAAGGTCTAAAATCAAACATCGAAATGAATTCTAAGCTTCGCCGCTCCACAAACAACGGACTCAAGGACAGCCTTTTCCTACTTAAGGCGTCTGCCACCACGTTACCCTTGCCAGGGGTATATGCAATTTCGAAATCGTAGGACGCTAAGAACTCCATCCACCTTTGCTGCCTTAAGTTCAAGTCCTTCTGAGAGAATAAGTATTTTAAAGATTTGTGGTCAGTGAATAATTCGAATTTCTCGCCAAGAAGATAATGGCGCCAAGACTTAAGCGCGAAAACAATTGCGGCTAACTCTAGGTCATGCGTAGGGTAATTCTTCTCATGCACCCTTAACTGCCTTCCACCATAGGCTATTACCCTTCCCTCTTGCATTAAGACTGCGCCTAGTCCTGTCCCACAAGCATCGGTATAAACAGTAAACGGCTTACTCCCGTCTGGCAGCACTAAGACTGGAGCTGAGGTCAAAGCTCTCTTTAAACGTTGGAACGCATCATCACAATCTACATCCCATGTGAAAACTAGGTTCTTCTTCGTCAAACGTGTTAAAGGAGCTGATATCTTTGCGAAGTCTTTGATAAACTTCCTATAGTAGCCAGCCAACCCCAAGAAACTCCTTACTTCTGTAGCATTTTTAGGGACCTTCCAATCTTGGATGGCCACCACCTTCGCGGGATCCACAGCTATCCCTTCTTTGGAAACCACGTGCCCTAAGAATCGTACTTCCTTCCTCCAGAAGTGACACTTAGAAAATTTAGCTTTAAGGTTATGCGCTCGTAGGGTCTCTAACACTTCCCTAAGATGTAGGGCATGCTCTTCTTCATCCTTAGAAAAGATCAAGATGTCGTCTACAAAGACCACCACGAATTTATTAAGGTACTCCCTAAACACCCTACTCATCAAGTCAGCAAAGTATGCGGGGGCGTTTGTCAAACCGAAGGGCATCACTAGCCATTCATAGAAACCGTCCGGAGTCCTAAAGGCAGTCTTGTCAATGCTATCCTCAGCCACTCTCAACTGATGGAAACCAGTGGCTAAGTCCAACTGCGAAAACACTGAGGCGCCAACTAACCGATCGAAGAGAACGTCAATCCTCAGCAGTGGGTGTCTGTTCTTCTTAGTAAGTTTATTAAGTTCTCTATAGTCCACACACAGTCTAAGGGACCCATCTGCCTTCGTGGCAAATACTACTAGAGCACCCCCACTCAGATATACTTCATCTTATGAACCCCTTCTCAAGCAACTCCTTCACTTTCTTATTGAGTTCCCTCCTTTCACGAGGAGCCATGTGGCGTACTGGCAACGATACTGCTTTTGCATTATCCACAAGATATATTCGAAAATCTATCTCCCGCTTCGGAGGCAAGCCCTTCACCTCCTCAAACACATCCGAGTATTCTCAGACCACTCTAACAGATCGTAGATTCTCCACTGACGCGTCAAGCGATTCTAGATAACTTAGCATAACGGAATTTATGGGATTACAAAAGATTTCGAGAGTGTTACCAAGGCGAGTCATGAGCTTAACTACTCTCCTTTCACAATCAAGAACGGCCCCATTTCTGGATAACCAATCCATTCCTAAAATTAGCCCATAGCCCGTGAAGCCCAAAACATAAGCATCACATCTAAACTCAACGCTAAGTATAGAAATTTTCAAATCCAAACACATCATGGACAAATAAGCTGAGCCCCCAATTGGATTCGAAACAACTAAGGGATCCTCTACTAAACTGGTGTTTAAGTGCAGTGATTCAACTAATGATGTAGAGATAA
This sequence comes from Allium sativum, assembly GCA_030737875.1. Classification (NCBI taxonomy): domain Eukaryota; kingdom Viridiplantae; phylum Streptophyta; class Magnoliopsida; order Asparagales; family Amaryllidaceae; genus Allium; species Allium sativum. The sequence continues at coordinate 250,530,823 of CM060912.1, read as the reverse complement.
ACGAATGTGATGCACCCGAATCGAATAAAGTACGGACATGATGATCAAACAGAAAAACTAAGCTTTCAACAGAAATGGTTCTACCTCGTTCTTGCAGCGGTGGGACCGCGAGAGACTGAACTTGTCCCCTTGCCTGCTCTGGTGCCATAAGAGCCTGCACCTATCCTCTTGAGGTAGACCCTGTCCTCTGCCCCTTCTTTGGGCAGTCCTTCACTAGATGTCCCGCTTCACCACAGTGAAAACAACCAGTCTTCTTTTTCTTTCTGCAATCCTTGCTGAGATGGCCTGGTGTCCCACAGTTAAAGCATCTTTTCTTTCCTTTGCCATTATTGTCTTTACCACCCTTCTTGTTTTGCTGTTGAGGTTTCTTCTGATCCCCTTTCTTCTCGGGTGCCTTATTAGCATTAGCGCCTTTCTCCTCGTGCATTAGTGCCATGTCTACTAGATTCTCAAAGGTGGCCCCTATAGGGATGTGGGTCATAGCCAACCCCTGCAATGGCTCATTCAAGCCATTAACGAACCGTAGAGCCTTCTTCTCCGGCGTGTTCACTAAGTCCAAGCCAAACCTTGCTAATTGATTAAATTTGTTGACATATTCTTTCACTGATGAGCTTCCTTGCTTTAATGTCAAGAACTTCTCCATATATAGATTCTCTTCTGCCCTTGAGAGAAACTTTGCCTCAAACCTACGTCTGAAATCCACCCAAGAATCAACAGGACGCTCCCCATTAGTGACCTCCCACCAAAACGAGGCCTCTCCCTTCATTAACCAAGCTGCTAATTTGACTTTCCTCTCTTCTTCTACTTCAAAGATTTCTAGCAATTCTTCCACCTCCTTAAGCCAATCTCTAGCTTCCACAAACGTTTCTGACCCTTGAAAAGGTTTTCCACCCATAGCCTTAAATTCCTTGCATGTCTTTCCAAAAGTATCAACGCGAGGAGGAGGAGGAGCGGGTGCAACTGGTGGTGGAGGAACATTGGCTGGACCTGCAGCGGCCCTAGCCTCTAATAACCTCCTATACCATCCTGGTATCGTTACACCATCCGGAAGGTTAAGATCTTCAGCCATGCTGAAACAAAAAAGGAAAGATTCAAAATGGAGAATTCGAAAGATAAAGATATATGGCTATTGGGGATTATGTTTTTCATAAAAACTTTTCCTCTTAAAATCAATCATTAAGACATGTTTTTGAAAACACTTCTTCCAAAAATACTTTAGAAAAATAGTTTTTCTAAAAAAATTATCTGTTCTGGTAACCTTAAGCTCTGATACCATGTGTAACACCCCACGTCCATTAATGTCACTCACAAAGGGAATGCATTAACTTCCATGGAGGTTTTAAGTGAATATAGAACGAAAAAATTACAACAAGACAGATAATAAGTAGTACTTGGAAATTTAAAACTTTATTTTATTGCAGCGGAAATTAAGCATGTTTGTTACATCATAAAACCATAAATCAGAGTCAAGTAAAATATCCATCTTGATAAAACAAAATACATAATCCCATTACATAAATAGCCATTAAAGAAGATAACAAGCTGGACTTTACTTCAGCAGTCCAAGCTTTCCAAAAGAGAGATAATACAATCCAATCAAACTCCGCTAGAGCTGGGCCCACCCTGAGGACCTGGTGGGGGGAAAAAGATAGATATAGTGGGGGTCAGACATAAAGTCTGGCGAGTATGATAATTCTAACAATACTATTATCAAAATAACTAGACTAAGGCATAAGCTGGAAAACAAGGAAATGTCTATGAACTATTGGGTATGGAAGAGCAGATAAATATAACGTTAAAGGCACACCTAATTACTAACGAATAATTACTACACTGCACCATACCAGTCACCCTCAAAGTTGATCCCACTTGCTTCACTTAGAAATTATATAAATAGCCTTGCGTACCCCTAGCTGACTACATAGGTGCCGCCTGCCCCTATCTCCGCTAGGTGTACCCCACTACCCACTTTCGATCGGCTCCCTACTCGTAGATACCCGTGCTGGCCCCACAGTGGGGCGTATCACTCCCCTAAAGTGGCAACCCGATACAACTTGAGAATGCACGGCTTATACATACACGATGCAACAACGTCTTACCTACCAGTTCGGGTCCACACACGCATATGAAACCCGTTGGACTTGCGTTGCCACCGTTACCCCGTTTGGCCGCTTATAGTCAAGCCTAGTATGCGTGTCCCGTCCTCGACTTGGGTCGAGCCCACAAAGATACGTTTGGGTTACTGGTTGAAATAGGCCCCCACAAGCTATCCACCTAAGCTTGTCCCCACTAGTATATCCCACTTAACCCTCTTTTTAGTCATGTTCATTTACATGTGTGTTTGATTAAGTCTTACTAATCGTATTTCAAATGCCACTAAAGGCAACCACTAGATTCCTCATGCCACCCAAGGAACCTACTTAACCCCCATGTCCCACCTTACATGTTTATCTGGTTAAGTATTTCTTAATTCATTCAGGCCATAACCTTATAAAGACCTCTCAGATTAGACTGGCATTTATGGCAGCTGGATTTACCGGGCGGGTCCGGGCAGTCTTACACCATAAAAGAGTCTAACCTCGTGTCTTTACAACTGTTATGCTTTAATTTGGGCCTAGGACCTCTCACATTGGGCTAACATTTGTGACCACTAGATTTGTCGGCCGGGTCTGGGTAGGTTTACATCACAAACGAGTCCAACCTCGTGTCCCAAGCATTGATTAACACTTTTAATCTTTTACCCCAGTTTTAAATATATCCCTATTCAAATCATTAATTAATTCCAATTTTAATGATGTCCATAATTGACTCAATTATGGCCATCCACTTATGGTATGCAAAATCATATCAATTGCACCCCAATTTATTAATATTAAATCCTTAATATTACCCCTACCCCACGTTATACGTTCGCTTATTCAACGCAAAATATATGTTAGACTCGAATAGTCTAACTCATAGCACAAAGATAAATTATCACAACATATAGACAAATAAAATAGATCTAATCATAATAGGGGTGAAACTTGCATAAAACTACACTTGTTATGGATCTAAAGGTGTCAACTTGTTTGGTTAAATGTCACAATTTAAATGATATGATCATAACCCAAATTCATGTATAAACTTGCATATGGGGTTTTATGCAACATAATGATGGTGTGAACTAGCATCTAACACATAGAACTCACACATGTCATAGCACAATTCTAGATCTAAATAGATGTTATGGCATATGTTTATAATCTTTACTAATCAATCTAAACTTGCATACATGATTTGTCATATAAATCAACATAGCCCAAATAATGTCAACATTATGATTTGATTAACATGAACTAATTAGCATAGATAATAACATCATGATTTTATAACATGTATGATTTATCACGACTTAGCATAGAAAATTACCACCTATACAATATCATCATAGTATGATTTACAACATATAGGATATCATCATCACATAACATAGGATTTACAACATACATGATAGCATAAGGTTTACAACAACATATATGACAATTCACATCATTTTCTTATGATCCATATCACATCTCAATCTAATTAGTTTAATAATAATCTTATTAAAATCATCGTACTCACAATTAGAAAAGAAAGAGAGTCTTGATTTGCTTTAGAGTTGAGTAGAATTAGGGTTTTGATTAGCTTTCTTCCTTCTTAGTTGGCGGCGGCTACACTGAGTTCCATGGCGGCGGTATGACGGTGGCTATTCTATTTTTCATGTGAATTAGAGTGAGAGACTACCTAGGTACATATAGATTTTAGGATTTATTTAGACCGTCAGATCAACTCAGAACTAACCTGAACCGTTAAATTTTCCAACTCAGCCCTAAAGACACATCAGCAGCTCAAGATTGGGCTCAGCCAAACCCTAGCCGACTGGACCAGGTCGACTGCCCAGTCGACTCCGCAGTCGACCTGGGGGGGGGGGGGGGTGTCGACTTCCCAGTCGACTCCCCAGTCGACCTGGGGTGTTGGGCGGGAAATTTCACACCTAGCCTGTTTGACTCCGAATTTTAAATTTTAAATTTTCTGAAATCTGTTTTGAATTTTCTGAAACTTCCGATGGCCATATCTCCTTCACACGAAGTCCAAATCACGCAAACTCTGACTCTATTTCAACCAGAATTCCGAGACGAACACAATGGCGCAACCCGTTTCCCACAATTCTCACGTCTAAGATTAGTTATTCTTTAATTTGTGAATATTAATATTAACAGAATTACAGGGTGTTACAAAAAGCTCGCAGGAGGCCCAATAGAAAGTGGGAGCTAGATACCAAGAAGGACAATAACAAGAAGAAATAATCCTAAAAGCCGCATCATCCGAAGCCTTTACTCTCCCCGTAAGGGAAAAGATCGTAAAGAACTGTGGAATATAACCGATAGGGTCTATCCGCTAGGGTTAATCCAACAATACCCTTCTGACAGTATCAACTGAACGAAAGTCTACGTGTGGGGAACCACCCAACTTCTAAATCCAAGAAGGCCAGAAGTAATAAATTGATAAACAAAGCCCAAAGGAATCTTCAATATTGACCGACCCGAATGCCGACATACCTGAAGATGGGAGCATCGAAGGCACTAAACCGGAAGAACTTGAAGGCCATCCAGAACCAACTTACAGAGAACCGACTGCATGGATGCCGAAAGGAAGAATTCACAAATAACAGGAAAGACACCAAGATCCATCCCCCGGGAATCCAGGCTACCGCAAAAGCCACATCGAAAGGCCAACCGAGACGCAAGCAGATATACCGGCTACCCGTACGAATTCACTTAGTACCGAAACCCGTGGCGGCTTCGAATCGGCAGTTATCAACATACAATATGAGAGCAAGCCTCTCTAAGTATTCACGATAAAGCCAGAGGCCTACATCCGAGAGCTAGTATCCGAGAGTCTATATTCAGAACCATTGCCGAAGGCTCAAATTTCATCCATGGACCATGACTGACACTGCAAGAGTGGCCGAAAGGCAAGCGCCCAAAACTCAGGGAAAAAGAAACTAGCAAGGACTTCCGTAAGCCCAATAGCCCATCAATGGAAGGAGCATCGAACCACTATAAATAAGACCCCAGAGGTCACATTCAAGGGATATATATTTTTGGCCTCCTAAACAATTGTACTCTTAAAATTAACTTAGCACAGAGATCAATCGGGGCATCTCCCTATGACATTCATGTACTCTCATTGAAAATTAATAAAAAGGAATCTATTACAAGAAAGTTGCTCTATAAGTGTGTATTACCATTTTCTGATCATCACCATTGTGGTTATTTGTTTTCTTTTTCAGATTAAAACTAGATTTCCTCCTCAATACACCCTCGAATAGGAAAAACACGCTTTGTTCCCTGGGTCTAAACCCGTCCTGATTGCATATGGCAAACCCCTCCTTCTCCGATTCCACTTCCAGGGTGGTGACTCGATTTAACCCATAAAATAGCCCACCAACCATTTCCTCATTTAGACCCACCCCAGTCGACCTGTCTCTGGTGCTGACGAAAAATATCGTTAACATTTTGGGGCAAGACGGAGGACTTGAACCTCCGAACCTTGTTGTTAGCAGCCACATACTTACCTGTGATTATTCCGTCCTGGACTAAGATCTTGATGAGGCGAACATTATGAGTAAAGGATCTCCACTGATGACTGATAGATTTCCCATGGCTGGGGCGAATATCGGCGAGCCATGGGCGATCGAAAGATTCAAATTAGAAAACCTCCATATCCAAGAGAAAGAGAAGGATGTAGAGCCTTATGACCCTGATCGATGGAGCATTAACCCCTTCCACATATGATCAACCCCGGTTTTTGCCCTTTACCAACCCTCGACTGAGAGATACAATTCCTTTCTCCTCGCCAAAGAAGCCATCCTCGCAAAGGCTAGAGAAACCATATTCGAACGAAGCATAGAGAAAACTCATATCCCTCTGACCGATAGAAAGTCTGAAGAAGATATACCCCCATATCAGTTTGCAATAAAAAGAAAGTGTAGAGATAATGAAGGAATAACAAAATTGAATAGCAAAAAGACCAAAATGACGCGACGAAAGAAGGATTTCGAGTCAAGATTACCAAAGGCTTATAAGCTCACTATATCGATTGAGGGTATCTATTTCCTAACTAGACATGAGTTAAATTTCTGGTCGTCACCCAAAAAGAAACCCAAGAATGAAGCTAAGAGGGAAGGATCGTATTGCTACTACCATATGGTAAACGGACATGAAACCAACCATTGCAGAGTGCTAGAGGGGGTGGTTATCAAATTTTTGAACCAAGGAAAATTACAAATGTATGTAAGGAAAACATAGAAAGTCACATTAATGAGACCCTCCTGAAATAGTAAGAAAAAGATTATTCCCCCCTATTGCAAAGGAGAGAAACTCTACAAGAAAAATGACCAAGGAAAGGTCAGACCACAAATGGATAAAGAGAAGTAAAACCCTTGCCAGCACTAAATTAATCTGGGTAAGGCATCCCCCGGAGGGGGATGCTATGTTAGTCTTTCTCCATTACCAAATAAGAGGGGGCAGGGATAAAGCACCGAAAGCGTAAGCCGCCGTTTCACACCAGAAATGGTCGTGGCAGTGCATCTAAAATTAGCACGCCCTGCCTCTGCCCATAGAAGAGTATGCCATGCCTCTGCTAGAACTAAGCACGTCTTACCTCTGCTCGCAGAAGAGCACATCCTACCTCTTCTTATGTTCCGTGTTACCTGCAGAAGGGAATGCAAACCCCTATTATAGGCCTACGATGGTCAGGATAGGGCACCCCTCGGAGGGGGGTGGCGTATAAGCCTCTATCAGTGCCTACGCTGGCCTAGAGCGTCAAAAAAGTAACCCTTAGTTCTGTGCGTACGAGGTCCCCATCTAAGTTTCTAAGCCCTTATCATCGCCTAAGATAGTTAGGATAAGGTGCCTCCTGGAGGGAGGTCGGGTAAGTCCTTGGGCCCTACTTGTGGATAAACTAGCCAAGCGCTCCGGATGCACAGGCCCAGAGAGTGGCCGACAAAGCACGTACATCCTCTGCTTTGACATCAAAAGCCCGAAGGGAGGCTTAAGAAGTATGTACAACCTCTGCTTCCCGAATCAAATTAGAAGGGGATACTTACTTCAATAATACCGGGAGGGTTCCCGGTCTTCAAGCTTTAAATACCCGAATCTGGGTGGACTCGGCTCTTCATTAATACCGGAAGGGATCCCGGTCCTCGATCTCTAAATACCCAAATCTGGGTGGATCCAACTCTAAATAAATAGAGGAAGAGGTTCCAGTCAACTGTTATAAACACCCGAATCTGGATTGATTCGGCATTCCATAGATGCTGGTGGGGGTTACGGTCTACTACTATCGACATTCGAATCCGGGTCCATCCAGCTCTGTACAAATACCGGAAAAGGTCCCGGTCAACTAATATTAATGCCCGAATCTGGGCAAGACTCAGTGTTTCACCGATGCCAAAGGAGGTTCCGGTCTACTACTATCTAAACCCAAATCCGGATCGAATCCGCTCTGAACAAAAGCCAGAGGGAGGCAAGTTTTCCACATTTTGACATCCGAAACCAGATGGAAGAAACCCTTTATAAGTGTTGAAAGAAGGTCCCAACCGTCGGGATGACGGCCCGAAGACCTCCAAGGTAATTATCTCAAATCAAAACAACTGTAGTTGAGCCTACGAAGGAAGACCCACAAAATTCAGAAGCTAACGAAAAGCTCATTGTCAAAAACAAGGCCAAACATAAAAAAGAGGTTGTATTTTCTCATACTAAAAGAAAACCTCTTAAGTCATTCATCGTACAAGCAATTCTTACTCATTTTTGGTACCAATAGTTATTTACATATTAAATGTTATCAATGCATAAGTTTGTTCACCAAAAATATTACATTCTCAGTACCCTCATCGTAAGAAAAATTATGTGTCACCATTACAAAGTATCACTGAATATCTGGACCCTCTCCATCCTTGGGTAATGGACGGTCGATGGCATGACGAAGTGCAAAACCTAGTAGCTTGTCAAGTCTTTGAACTTTCCCACTTGTCTCGCCTAAGTAATTGGAAGGTTTGGGCTGGAGCTTCAAAGCTCTGTTGTAAGCCCTATACATTTCCATGAGAGACTTATTTTCCTTTTCCAATTCAAAAACTCTTATGCGCAAATCATGATTTTCTTCTTGTAAAATGTCTGATTTGGCTGGCATATCTAACGACACGATCATGAGAATCCTTGGTTAACCCAGTATCATAGATTCCTTTCATCTCGGCTAACACTCTTTTTGTAATGACCCGCATTTTCCAGGGGTATAATTAATTTATTTAATTGTTTAAAATAGTGATATAGGGAATTTAATCGTCGTTAATTAAAATATATGGAATATTTAATTAAATTAAATAATATATTTAATTCAGAAATAATCAAAAATATTGGAAATCACAATATAAGGTGAACAGGGTCATCCCCAAGATTTAATACAGCCTAGAGTTGAATCATATTGACGAATATATTCAATCGACGACAGTTTGAACGTATAATTATAATATAATTAAAATCGAGCTTGAAATGGCGCTGCAGTTCGTAAATTGGCGATTCGAACTTCAACTGAATGTACAGTATTCGTTTTAAGCCGGATTTCTGTGAAACAAGAAACGCGTGGAGCTGATGAAGTATATCTTTCTAGTGGAAGAGAAAAATCGGGATTTCGTCGTGTAGATTTTGATTTACGTCCAAATCAAATTTCAGAAAAGTCGCTGTGGAATTCCTTTATAATTTATAAATGAATTATTTATATTTATAAAAGGAATTTCATTATAAATCGAATATCGATTTAATCGGGATTGAAATATCAAGCTAGAAATTCATATAGGAATATTCTAGAGCTGTATGGTATTCCACTTTGAATATAGACGATAATATTTATTTTTAAATATTATATTTTATTATATTTAAATATATTTATATATTTAAATGGGTCATTCAAAGCCTTAAAAATAGCCAGTTTTTCATACGACCTCGGAATTCGACGAAACCAATTTTGTTGGATTCGTAATGTCAAATTATTGTTAGATTTCTAGTTTCGTGATTTTTAGGGTCACTGTGTGGTCGTACGGATTTTTAGAGTGAGAAACAGTCAGTATTTTGACAGTTAAAAATATCCTGTGTGAGCATACGGAGTCGGAATTCGACGAAATCAGTTTCGTTGGGACCGTAATATCGAACTCTAGCTACATGTCCAGTTTCGTGATTTTTAGGTAGCGTGTGTGAGCACATGGATTTTTAGAAGACGAATTGACAAAGGAATATTCCGAGAATATTCCCTACCCCAAAATATCTAGATATTTTGTCACATTATAAATACCACGCCAAATCCCTTAAACCTAATTTCATTCATTCATAAGTCAAAGAGGAAAACGGCCGTTGTTTTCTTACTCACAGAAAAGGTTCGATCAAAATAAAATCCTCACAAAATTCAAATCAAATACTACAAATGGAAATACATATATATTGGAGATCCTTGTGTTATCCTCTTCAGTCTGGTGTGCATCGTTTCTGGTCCGATGACCATATTGTACGTTGGTCTGTAGCCAGCGTAAGCTAGGGTTACGTTTTTCAAGAGCCTGAAGCATCAATCGAAGTTTTAAAGCTTGTCTTGGAGTTTAGAAGACCGAATGGCTTCATTTGGGTTTTTTTGGGATTTTCCACGATAATTTGTGTCGATCCTTTTTCACTGGAGCCGTGGCTTCCAGGTCTAAGTCGCGATTTAGATGGTGGCCGCGAGAGTGTATTGAAGGTGATGGAATCGAAGAGTTTCATAGGAGGAGTGTAACAACCCGAAAATCTGGGCCAGTTTAAAATTTTTATTTTGGCAATTTTAGCGAATTTTGATTATTTAAAATGAATTATTTAAAATGATATCGACGAAAATCTATTTTGAATATAACTCGAACGTATATATTATACGCGTCGTCGTTGGAATATAAATAATTATATATAATTATAAAAGGAATTGAAAATGGCGCGGTAGTTCGATAATTCGATTTCAAACTTCAATTGAATGTACCGGGTGCAAAACAATCCGGATTTTAGTGAAACCAAAAACATTAGGATCTAATTGACGATATCTTTCCAACGAAGTTAACAAACTGAGATTTCACTTTATAAAAGATAAGATATGTCCAGTTTAAAATTAGAAATAGTCGCTGTGGAATTTATATATATTTTTATATATATAAGGCCCTTAAAAATGGACATTTTGCAAACGACCTCAGATTTCGACGAAACCAGTTTTGTTAGGTCCGTGATGTCGAATTATTGCTAGATTCCGAATTTCATAATTTTTCGAATCAATATGTGAGCGTGGCAAAGGAAAATGCGTTTGACCATTTTCAGTGGATTTTAATCGACTGGAAATTGGCCATTTCTCAAACGGTCTCAGAATTCGACGAAACTAGTTTTGTTAGGACCGTATCGTCAATACGAAGCTAGAAAATATTTTTCTGGAATTTTTAGAGTTAATATGTGACCCCGGTAATTTGAAATGTACGTTTGAAATTCAATATAGTGATTTAAATGTAAATTTAACGGAAACTGATGCAAACAGTCGAATTGGCCTACGTGGCATATCCCATTGTGTTCGGAATGGGGGTATTATGCTAGGGACGACAGTCGGCAGGTTCAAATCTGAGTTGAAATGTAAAAGTCAACTTTTAGAAATTAAATTAATCAAAATAATAAAAAAAAAAAGGAAAAACCCCCTTATCTCCTTTGGCCCCCCCCCCCCGATTGGTCTGTGAATCATTCGAAATATAAAAAAAAAAAAAAAAAAAAAAAAAGAGAGACGAAGGCGATGCAGGGAGAGCCACCGCCGCCGTCTACCACCCAACCGATCGCCCCCTCCTCGATGAACGCGCCGCCGCCCTTGCTTCCCCTCCCCCTCGCAGTCGACCTCCGCCCCTCTTCCCCCTTCTCCTCCACGTCGAAACCCCCCCATCCACCGACGCAACCAAGCCCCATCTGCTGCCTCCGCCGCCAGAGGTCGAGCCCCCACCCTGCTCCATCGCGCGAAGACCAAACCCCCCTCCCCTTCGAAAACTGTCTGTAAGTTTTTATTTATTTATTTATTTATTTATGTTATTTATTTTATTTTTATATACAGAGTTTTAGAAAACTGATTTTAATAAAAAAAAAAAGGGATTTAAAAACTGAATTTTGTTTAGGTTAAAAACTGGATTTGATTTTGTTTAAAAAGTTATAAAAATGTAATCTTTTAAATGGTAGTAAATGAAAAATATGATTTTTATATTTTTAGAATATTAAAAATATTGTCTTTACTATATAAAGATTATAAAAATATGATTTTTATATTTTTAAAGTAGTAAAATATAATCTTTTATATTGTAGAAAGGTAAAAATATAATCTTTGCATAGTAGGAACTATAAAAATCAAATCTTTATTTTAGTAAAGACGAAATCTATATTTTTGAAATGGGATTTTTATATATTGAACTTTGAAATAGAAATTCGATTTTTATATATTGAACTTTGAAATAAAAATTCGATTTTTATATATTGAACTTTGAAATAAAAATTCGATTTTTATATATTGAACTTTGAAATAAAAATTCGATTTTTATATATTGAACTTTGAAATAAAAATTCGATTTTTATATATTGAACTTTGAAATAAAAATTCGATTTTTATATATTGAACTTCGAAGTAAAAATTCGATTTTTACATAGGCAGTGACTACGGGCAACGAAAGTGACAAAAAGGCGATAGCGATGAAGATTTCTATCAATGAAGAGCCGTGGAGCTAGGATAGCTATAAGTGAGAATTTCTCACCTCTCAAATTCTTTTTCTAGTTATATATATATACTAGGATGCAGACGGTGCTTAGTAGCACCCGACACAATCGTCCACAGACCATGGACTTGTTTGTTTGGCTGTTTGGTTATTGATTGCGATATTGGTTTGAATGTGGTTTGTGGTGTGAAAAATCGAATTGATAAATTGGTTAGGATTAGACGTGCGCCGTTATAAGGCGTAGGAGTAAGGCTAGGTTAGACCCTTACTCCAAATTTTGTGGTTTGCAAAATGAAATTGATTTGATTGATGAGTGAATGGCGTGGGCCTTCACTAGACCGGGGATAAGGCTAGGCCTCGTCCTGTTTCTAGTATCGTGCCGTTATGCCGCCGAAATTTTCTAAAATATGTTAGAAAATAAAAATATCATTTTATTGTGTAGATGAATTGAATAGAAATTCATAGGTTGAAATAAAATGTTTTATCGTTAAAAATATAAATTTTAACGTGAATGTGAATAAATGAATAGTTATAAACAAATCGGCCGATTTGTTTGTATATACACTGATTTGACTGATATTGATTGGGTCGATAAATTTCACACATCGCCCAACTGCACAAATAAAATCTGTGTTTAATTGTTTGAAACCCCACACGGGTGTTAGGATGAAAGTTGAAGTTCACTCATCCTGATTGATTAAATATGTCGATCGATTGATTGACAGGCTGTTATAAGCGTTGAATATCTATATTTGATGCTTATACAGTGTAGTGCACTTTGGTTGATGGTTGATTATTTTTCAATGCTATGATATACATGTGTTGTATGAAAATCCATATAATTAACTTTATATGGTAATTGATTGGGCCTCATTCCAGTTTTAAAAATAGAAATATTTGAAATAGAAATATTCGAAATGGAATATTTGAAAATATCAATATATGAAGCCGTGTTGATTAGATTGACGCCATTTTGACGTGAACGATATTTATATCGATTTTATTCATTTTAAAATGAATATTAAAAAGTAATTTTGAAATCGAATATTTCGAATTGAATTGAATTGAAAACGATTTCGAAATGAATTGAATTGAAAACGATTTCGAAATGAATTGAATTGAAAACGATTTCGAAATGAATTGAATTGAAAACGATTTCGAAATGAATTGAATTGAAAACGATTTCGAAATGAATTGAATTGAAAACGATTTCGAAATGAATTGAATTGAAAACGATTTCGAAATGAATTGAATTGAAAACGATTTCGAAATGAATTGAATTGAAAACGATTTCGAAATGAATTGAATTGAAAACGATTTCAAAATGAATTGAATTGAAAACGATTTCGAAATGAATTGAATTGAAAACGAATTCGAATTGAATTGAAAGTGAATTGAAAGCGAATTCAAATTGAATTGAAATTTGAATTGAATAGAAATGAATTTTGAAACGAATCTATAAAGAAGAATTCAATTTTGCTTTGAATTGAAATGGAAGTTGAAATAGATTTTGAAACGAATTCAAAACTATTTATATAATTCGTTTTAAATAGAAATCGACGAAGTATATATTATATATATTATATATATAATATAATGGCCTGAATAGAACGCGCCGCGCCGCGGCAGTTCGTGAATTTCGACCATTTATTTCAAACGGACATTACGGGAGATCCGACCGTCGGATTCTCCTGAAACCGGAACCGTTGGGTTCGTATCGAAAAGAGCTTTCTAACGAATATTAGAAATTTGAAATCTAACGGTTGGATTTGGAATTATGTCCAAATCAAATTCGAAAAAGGTCGTTGTAAGTGCAGTTCGATGGCCATTGATGGAAATCGACTGTACGGGCCTTGATAAAATTATTAAAAATAGTAATAATTGGTGTAAAATCATAAGAAATGATTTGTGAAGATTTGGGATGAAAAACTCCCTATTTGAAAGGATAAAAATAGATTTTTATCGAAATGAACTAGTTTTGAACTAGAATTATAATTCTATTTATTTTTAAATAAATTGAATTTGAAAAGGGTTTTAAAAATAACCAGAATATCCAATGATTGCATTGGAGTGGATTGGAATCGAAATTGTCTTCGGAATATTTCGATGTTGGAATTCGTGATTATACAGATGTGGTTATGGAAATTTGAAAGATATATATTTATATCGTTATTTCCAATACGACATTTGTTAGTCGTAGAATTCGATATTGAATATAAACCGATATATTTTCTATTCAGAGCCTTGTATTGAATATCGAATGTGATTTGGGTTTGTCGTGAATGGTGTCTTCACTAACACTGTTCTTGAACCCAGTTGAGAAAAGATTAAATCTTTTTATTTAGATTTAATGAAGTGTACCAATTAAATAATATTTAATTGGAATTGAATTGATATTGATTTTTGGGTTTATCGTGAACAGTGTTTTAAATAACACTTGTTCTTTAACCCGATAATTAATGAATGTGATTTGGGTTTGTCGTGAATGGTGTCTTCACTAACACTGTTCTTGAACCCAGCTGAGAAAAGATTAAATCTTTTGATTTAGATTTAATGAAGTGTACCAATTAAATAATATTTAATTGGAATTGAATGGATATTGATTTTTGGGTTTATCGTGAACAGTGTTTTAAATAACACTTGTTCTTTAACCCGATAATTAATGGGATGTGACTTTGGGTTTATCGTGAACCGTGTTTTAAATGACACTGATTCTTTAACCCAGTCACAGATTAAAACTAAGTGGAGTTTTAATGAATCTTTAATTAGATTGAAAAGATCGAGAATGGAGTATCACCAGTTTTGCTCCAGGCGATAGTTAAATCTTTAATTAGATTTGAACGTGAAATTTAGAAACTAACTGTCGGTTAGCTAAGTAGAATGGTTTTCTGGATATTGATCTGATGTTGGTTTCGGCCTTCGGGGTTAATATTTGGGGAATTATTCTCTTGATTAATTTACGGTTAATGACTAATGAGTTGGAATGAGGCGTATGTTGTGTTTGTGTAACACTTTTATAATATATACGCGAGTTATTCGGAAAGACCGGGTTTATCCCATTCTGAATAACTGATACGACGATAAGTCGAAGATGAAGACGATGGTCGAAGACCGGAGGTCTTCATGTCGTTTGGGTGATAACTGATGATCTTGATTGGGCTGTACACCCAAGAAGATGGAAACAGTTAGTGATCGTCCAGACGTACTTGGAGATCGATGGATATGCGGGGTACTAGGTGCCTCCGGTTTCGTTCAGACCCAGAACGGACTTGTAAATGGACTGTGTGTCTGACATCGGATTTCATTCTGTGTGACTGATATCGGTTGCATAGGATGGTTTGCCTGTGTGGCATGCTAAGATGCAAATGATCAAGGCTTCTGTTGAAAAGCAAAGTCTTGTGGTGATGATCAAAGCAAGGCCTTTGTGGCATAGCTTTGTGTAACGTTGATTCGCGAGTTTCACACCCGGTATGAACCAAAAACGGGAGAGGACGTCAGGGAGGGCATGCGTTTCTTCCTAGATAGAAGTGGCGTCAGTGGTTTTACACGCCCTGACGAGTTTGACTTATGTGGTTGTTGCTGTTGCGAGGCGCCTCGGATTGATCGGTCGTTCTCGAACCGATGGAGTCATTTAGTGGCTCATTTACGCCCCAAAGGGCGGGGGAACGCATGTTCAGGCATTTTAATCCACTCCGTGTGGACCGGCCCTGACGATCCAAGGGTCGATGCGCTCTGACCCTGTGGCTCGGGCTAGGCAGTCACGAAAACGGTTGAGGACTATCTTTTGCCTCGGTTCATAGACGGAAATCCAATTTCCAAATACGTGACATTTGCGGTTTTATTTGTAAACCTATATATGGCGACATGATATATGGTACCCATGCCGCCTATGATTGATACTTATGATTTGAAGTGTTTTATACACTATGCACTTATAATAATATCAAGTGATTTGTTTTAAAACGTATCAAGCATTCTTTGGCTGTTATAAGGGAAAACCCTATCCTCGACTGCGTTGCATTGTGTGATGGGACCTGGGTCTTATAACAGCTTCATCTTTCTTTATTTAGCATTGCGCTGTTTGTTTTATGCACTGGTATTCTTGGGAGGAAACCCGTTCCGTGTTATACGGCGTGGTCCCTTGATTTACCTAACTTTGAAAATAAAGATTAATAACTGTTTTAGTTCTCACACCAGTCACATGACTGACCTGGAGTTTATTGTTTTAACCTAAACTCTGGGTGCCCCTATTTTGACACGGGCAGCTAGTAGTTTCGGTTTTGCAGATTTATATTCACAGGATCCTGGTTTACAGCTGGAACGATATCCGGAAAGCTTTGTATCCGTATATCTCATTCTAGTTGTGTATTGTATTATTTTCCGCTGCTATGTATTTAAATGTAATTTAAATCTCTGATATTTCTGTGTAATATTCATTTATACTCTGTATATTCTTGTAATCTGATGCATTGTTGTTATATACAATGAAATGTTCTTTTATATGCGTTCTGTTGTGGTTTGTTCTCGAACTATCCGACGCTTTCCTTTACGGGGAAGTTGCGGGTCTTTACATTTGGTATCAGAGCTTTGGTTTACAAAGCAGAGAACAAGACACATTAGAACCATACGAAAGAATTCATCAGATATTGGATTAGTAATATCCAATTAGAATGACTCGTTAGAGATGGGATCAGTAGTATCCTAGAACGAGTGTGAAGAGTATATTTTTAAAATGAAAACGATTTTTGTTTTGAAAATTTAAATCAATTATTCGTATTTGATTATTTATTTTATATTGATTAGGACAATCCAAAATATAAAGATTTTTGCGTATGCGCCTAGCTAGCGTGTATTCGAAGTTTTAATATATTGGATAGATATAGCACCACACCCTAGTCGCCCGGAGATGATATTGATGATAGCGATCGCATCATCAACATTTATGTTCGTGTTTCGAAGGTGTGATATCTATATATTTCCTATTGACTGGTGTGAGAACCAAAATTAGATAGGGCTAATTGTTGTGATTTGGCATCAAAAATCTGATTTTTGTATATATATCAAAATTATGAATTTGAAACGTTAATCCACTAATTGATTGATGTTTGTGTTGTTTGTTTAATTGTTTGATAATTTTGAACTAGTATGCCTAATTTGATCGAATATTGAATTGTATTGAAAATTGGTCGCATTTGCTTGCATATACATATAT
The DNA here is from genome assembly GCA_030737875.1 of Allium sativum. Taxonomy (NCBI): domain Eukaryota; kingdom Viridiplantae; phylum Streptophyta; class Magnoliopsida; order Asparagales; family Amaryllidaceae; genus Allium; species Allium sativum. Next base: position 250,513,793 of record CM060912.1, on the reverse strand, counting down.
ATCATTGAACAGGTCATAGCAAGGAGGCTAGAGCCAGAGAACAAAATTTGTTTGCCCGACAAATAGGTACATGTTTACTACATAATTTCCTGTTTTGTTTGGGTGATGATGATTTTGTGAGCCTATTGGCTAGCCGCTTGGCTTTTTCTTTTTCTTTTTGAGATCTGAAGGACCGGGGAAGCTATTTGAAATTCCCCGATGCTCCCATTGCAGGGGAGGTTATGGCGAAATTTTTCGAAAATTTAGGGAGTTAGCCAAATTTTTGAAATTTTGAAAATTCTCAGAAACTAAAGAGTTGGAGAATGGAAGCCTGATCGAACGTAGAGCTGAATAATCAAACCACTTTCGACTTTGTTCCTTTTCGGGGACGAAAAGTTTTAAGTGGGGGAGATTGTAACAACCCGAAAATCTGGGCCAGTTTAAAATTTTTATTTTGGCAATTTTAGCGAATTTTGATTATTTAAAATGAATTATTTAAAATGATATCGACGAAAATCTATTTTGAATATAATTCGAACGTATATATTATACGCGTCGTCGTTGGAATATAAATAATTATATATAATTATAAAAGGAATTGAAAATGGCGCGGTAGTTCGATAATTCGATTTCAAACTTCAATTGAATGTACCGGGTGCAAAACAATCCGGATTTTAGTGAAACCAAAAACATTAGGATCTAATTGACGATATCTTTCCAACGAAGTTAACAAACTGAGATTTCACTTTATAAAAGATAAGATATGTCCAGTTTAAAATTAGAAATAGTCGCTGTGGAATTTATATATATTTTTATATATATAAGGCCCTTAAAAATGGACATTTTGCAAACGACCTCAGATTTCGACGAAACCAGTTTTGTTAGGTCCGTGATGTCGAATTATTGCTAGATTCCGAATTTCATAATTTTTCGAATCAATATGTGAGCGTGGCAAAGGAAAATGCGTTTGACCATTTTCAGTGGATTTTAATCGACTGGAAATTGGCCATTTCTCAAACGGTCTCAGAATTCGACGAAACTAGTTTTGTTAGGACCGTATCGTCAATACGAAGCTAGAAAATATTTTTCTGGAATTTTTAGAGTTAATATGTGACCCCGGTAATTTGAAATGTACGTTTGAAATTCAATATAGTGATTTAAATGTAAATTTAACGGAAACTGATGCAAACAGTCGAATTGGCCTACGTGGCATATCCCATTGTGTTCGGAATGGGGGTATTATGCTAGGGACGACAGTCGGCAGGTTCAAATCTGAGTTGAAATGTAAAAGTCAACTTTTAGAAATTAAATTAATCAAAATAATAAAAAAAAAAGGAAAAACCCCCTTATCTCCTTTGGCCCCCCCCCCCCCCCCGATTGGTCTGTGAATCATTCGAAATAAAAAAAAAAACAAAAAAAAAAAAAGAGAGACGAAGGCGATGCAGGGAGAGCCACCGCCGCCGTCTACCACCCAACCGATCGCCCCCTCCTCGATGAACGCGCCGCCGCCCTTGCTTCCCCTCCCCCTCGCAGTCGACCTCCGCCCCTCTTCCCCCTTCTCCTCCACGTCGAAACCCCCCCATCCACCGACGCAACCAAGCCCCATCTGCTGCCTCCGCCGCCAGAGGTCGAGCCCCCACCCTGCTCCATCGCGCGAAGACCAAAACCCCCCCCCTTCGAAAACTGTCTGTAAGTTTTTATTTATTTATTTATTTATGTTATTTATTTTATTTTTATATACAGAGTTTTAGAAAACTGATTTTAATAAAAAAAAAAGGGATTTAGAAAACTGAATTTTGTTTAGGTTAAAAACTGGATTTGATTTTGTTTAAAAAGTTATAAAAATGTAATCTTTTAAATGGTAGTAAATGAAAAATATGATTTTTATATTTTTAGAATATTAAAAATATTGTCTTTACTATATAAAGATTATAAAAATATGATTTTTATATTTTTAAAGTAGTAAAATATAATCTTTTATATTGTAGAAAGGTAAAAATATAATCTTTGCATAGTAGGAACTATAAAAATCAAATCTTTATTTTAGTAAAGACGAAATCTATATTTTTGAAATGGGATTTTTATATATTGAACTTTGAAATAGAAATTCGATTTTTATATATTGAACTTTGAAATAAAAATTCGATTTTTATATATTGAACTTTGAAATAAAAATTCGATTTTTATATATTGAACTTTGAAATAAAAATTCGATTTTTATATATTGAACTTTGAAATAAAAATTCGATTTTTATATATTGAACTTTGAAATAAAAATTCGATTTTTATATATTGAACTTCGAAGTAAAAATTCGATTTTTACATAGGTAGTGACTACGGGCAACGAAAGTGACAAAAAGGCGATAGCGATGAAGATTTCTATCAATGAAGAGCCGTGGAGCTAGGATAGCTATAAGTGAGAATTTCTCACCTCTCAAATTCTTTTTCTAGTTATATATATATACTAGGATGCAGACGGTGCTTAGTAGCACCCGACACAATCGTCCACAGACCATGGACTTGTTTGTTTGGCTGTTTGGTTATTGATTGCGATATTGGTTTGAATGTGGTTTGTGGTGTGAAAAATCGAATCGATAAATTGGTTAGGATTAGACGTGCGCCGTTATAAGGCGTAGGAGTAAGGCTAGGTTAGACCCTTACTCCAAATTTTGTGGTTTGCAAAATGAAATTGATTTGATTGATGAGTGAATGGCGTGGGCCTTCACTGGACCGGGGATAAGGCTAGGCCTCGTCCTGTTTCTAGTATCGTGCCGTTATGCCGCCGAAATTTTCTAAAATATGTTAGAAAATAAAAATATCATTTTATTGTGTAGATGAATTGAATAGAAATTCATAGGTTGAAATAAAATGTTTTATCGTTAAAAATATAAATTTTAACGTGAATGTGAATAAATGAATAGTTATAAACAAATCGGCCGATTTGTTTGTATATACACTGATTTGACTGATATTGATTGGGTCGATAAATTTCACACATCGCCCAACTGCACAAATAAAATCTGTGTTTAATTGTTTGAAACCCCACACGGGTGTTAGGATGAAAGTTGAAGTTCACTCATCCTGATTGATTAAATATGTCGATCGATTGATTGACAGGCTGTTATAAGCGTTGAATATCTATATTTGATGCTTATACAGTGTAGTGCACTTTGGTTGATGGTTGATTATTTTTCAATGCTATGATATACATGTGTTGTATGAAAATCCATATAATTAACTTTATATGGTAATTGATTGGGCCTCATTCCAGTTTTAAAAATAGAAATATTTGAAATAGAAATATTCGAAATGGAATATTTGAAAATATCAATATATGAAGCCGTGTTGATTAGATTGACGCCATTTTGACGTGAACGATATTTATATCGATTTTATTCATTTTAAAATGAATATTAAAAAGTAATTTTGAAATCGAATATTTCGAAATGAATTGAATTGAAAACGATTTCGAAATGAATTGAATTGAAAACGATTTCGAAATGAATTGAATTGAAAACGATTTCGAAATGAATTGAATTGAAAACGATTTCGAAATGAATTGAATTGAAAACGATTTCGAAATGAATTGAATTGAAAACGATTTCGAAATGAATTGAATTGAAAACGATTTCGAAATGAATTGAATTGAAAACGATTTCGAAATGAATTGAATTGAAAACGATTTCGAAATGAATTGAATTGAAAACGATTTCGAAATGAATTGAATTGAAAACGATTTCGAAATGAATTGAATTGAAAACGATTTCGAAATGAATTGAATTGAAAACGAATTCGAATTGAATTGAAAGTGAATTGAAAGCGAATTCAAATTGAATTGAAATTTGAATTGAATAGAAATGAATTTTGAAACGAATCTATAAAGAAGAATTCAATTTTGCTTTGAATTGAAATGGAAGTTGAAATAGATTTTGAAACGAATTCAAAACTATTTATATAATTCGTTTTAAATAGAAATCGACGAAGTATATATTATATATATTATATATATAATATAATGGCCTGAATAGAACGCGCCGCGCCGCGGCAGTTCGTGAATTTCGACCATTTATTTCAAACGGACATTACGGGAGATCCGACCGTCGGATTCTCCTGAAACCGGAACCGTTGGGTTCGTATCGAAAAGAGCTTTCTAACGAATATTAGAAATTTGAAATCTAACGGTTGGATTTGGAATTATGTCCAAATCAAATTCGAAAAAGGTCGCTGTAAGTGCAGTTCGATGGCCATTGATGGAAATCGACTGTACGGGCCTTGATAAAATTATTAAAAATAGTAATAATTGGTGTAAAATCATAAGAAATGATTTGTGAAGATTTGGGATGAAAAACTCCCTATTTGAAAGGATAAAAATAGATTTTTATCGAAATGAACTAGTTTTGAACTAGAATTATAATTCTATTTATTTTTAAATAAATTGAATTTGAAAAGGGTTTTAAAAATAACCAGAATATCCAATGATTGCATTGGAGTGGATTGGAATCGAAATTGTCTTCGGAATATTTCGATGTTGGAATTCGTGATTATACAGATGTGGTTATGGAAATTTGAAAGATATATATTTATATCGTTATTTCCAATACGACATTTGTTAGTCGTAGAATTCGATATTGAATATAAACCGATATATTTTCTATTCAGAGCCTTGTATTGAATATCGAATGTGATTTGGGTTTGTCGTGAATGGTGTCTTCACTAACACTGTTCTTGAACCCAGTTGAGAAAAGATTAAATCTTTTTATTTAGATTTAATGAAGTGTACCAATTAAATAATATTTAATTGGAATTGAATTGATATTGATTTTTGGGTTTATCGTGAACAGTGTTTTAAATAACACTTGTTCTTTAACCCGATAATTAATGAATGTGATTTGGGTTTGTCGTGAATGGTGTCTTCACTAACACTGTTCTTGAACCCAGCTGAGAAAAGATTAAATCTTTTGATTTAGATTTAATGAAGTGTACCAATTAAATAATATTTAATTGGAATTGAATGGATATTGATTTTTGGGTTTATCGTGAACAGTGTTTTAAATAACACTTGTTCTTTAACCCGATAATTAATGGGATGTGACTTTGGGTTTATCGTGAACCGTGTTTTAAATGACACTGATTCTTTAACCCAGTCACAGATTAAAACTAAGTGGAGTTTTAATGAATCTTTAATTAGATTGAAAAGATCGAGAATGGAGTATCACCAGTTTTGCTCCAGGCGATAGTTAAATCTTTAATTAGATTTGAACGTGAAATTTAGAAACTAACTGTCGGTTAGCTAAGTAGAATGGTTTTCTGGATATTGATCTGATGTTGGTTTCGGCCTTCGGGGTTAATATTTGGGGAATTATTCTCTTGATTAATTTACGGTTAATGACTAATGAGTTGGAATGAGGCGTATGTTGTGTTTGTGTAACACTTTTATAATATATACGCGAGTTATTCGGAAAGACCGGGTTTATCCCATTCTGAATAACTGATACGACGATAAGTCGAAGATGAAGACGATGGTCGAAGACCGGAGGTCTTCATGTCGTTTGGGTGATAACTGATGATCTTGATTGGGCTGTACACCCAAGAAGATGGAAACAGTTAGTGATCGTCCAGACGTACTTGGAGATCGATGGATATGCGGGGTACTAGGTGCCTCCGGTTTCGTTCAGACCCAGAACGGACTTGTAAATGGACTGTGTGTCTGACATCGGATTTCATTCTGTGTGACTGATATCGGTTGCATAGGATGGTTTGCCTGTGTGGCATGCTAAGATGCAAATGATCAAGGCTTCTGTTGAAAAGCAAAGTCTTGTGGTGATGATCAAAGCAAGGCCTTTGTGGCATAGCTTTGTGTAACGTTGATTCGCGAGTTTCACACCCGGTATGAACCAAAAACGGGAGAGGACGTCAGGGAGGGCATGCGTTTCTTCCTAGCTAGAAGTGGCGTCAGTGGTTTTACACGCCCTGACGAGTTTGACTTATGTGGTTGTTGCTGTTGCGAGGCGCCTCGGATTGATCGGTCGTTCTCGAACCGATGGAGTCATTTAGTGGCTCATTTACGCCCCAAAGGGCGGGGGAACGCATGTTCAGGCATTTTAATCCACTCCGTGTGGACCGGCCCTGACGATCCAAGGGTCGATGCGCTCTGACCCTGTGGCTCGGGCTAGGCAGTCCCGAAAACGGTTGAGGACTATCTTTTGCCTCGGTTCATAGACGGAAATCCAATTTCCAAATACGTGACATTTGCGGTTTTATTTGTAAACCTATATATGGCGACATGATATATGGTACCCATGCCGCCTATGATTGATACTTATGATTTGAAGTGTTTTATACACTATGCACTTATAATAATATCAAGTGATTTGTTTTAAAACGTATCAAGCATTCTTTGGCTGTTATAAGGGAAAACCCTATCCTCGACTGCGTTGCATTGTGTGATGGGACCTGGGTCTTATAACAGCTTCATCTTTCTTTATTTAGCATTGCGCTGTTTGTTTTATGCACTGGTATTCTTGGGAGGAAACCCGTTCCGTGTTATACGGCGTGGTCCCTTGATTTACCTAACTTTGAAAATAAAGATTAATAACTGTTTTAGTTCTCACACCAGTCACATGACTGACCTGGAGTTTATTGTTTTAACCTAAACTCTGGGTGCCCCTATTTTGACACGGGCAGCTAGTAGTTTCGGTTTTGCAGATTTATATTCACAGGATCCTGGTTTACAGCTGGAACGATATCCGGAAAGCTTTGTATCCGTATATCTCATTCTAGTTGTGTATTGTATTATTTTCCGCTGCTATGTATTTAAATGTAATTTAAATCTCTGATATTTCTGTGTAATATTCATTTATACTCTGTATATTCTTGTAATCTGATGCATTGTTGTTATATACAATGAAATGTTCTTTTATATGCGTTCTGTTGTGGTTTGTTCTCGAACTATCCGACGTTTTCCTTTACGGGGAAGTTGCGGGTCTTTACAAGGAGTGAAATGGTGTTTTCATTTGGGAATTTAGTGAAGTGTAGAGGAGGGATTGGGTTCGTGAACGATCGGAAATGGCAGGACTGGAGGACGCGAATTTGCTTGGTTGGGGAAGAAAGACGTGGACGGGAATTAAAATGGGCGGATGGGCTATTTGATTTGGTGGTGGGCCAAGTATTTAATGGGTAAGGCCCAACTAGTAAAGGTTTAGTTTTAATTTAATTTAAAAATGTGTATAACTTGTAAAATCGATATCTCTCTCATACGGTATCAGATTGACGAGCCGTAAGTTGCGTTGAGATCGTATGGACGGGAGCAACACAATGAAGCTGACTGGGAGTGGAGTGGAGCTCGTTTGGATTTATGGCAAAATAAATTGTTTGATTCAAATCAAATAACAGTTTATCATTCTTTAACGATGAACTGCCAAAGTGAGTAAAACTCACCAACTCTGAATAGTTCTATTTTTACAACGTATTCTTAGAACTGTTAAATATTGTCTGTTTGACTGTGTGTTGACTGTTGATTGAACTACTAGTCAGTTAGTGGAAATTATATATATATATATATATATGTATATGTATATATATATAAACCGTTAAATATTTATATATTGATTCTGCTATCAGAATATTTCATATCAAAGTGAAATCAATGTTAATCGTATTGTCTAACATATGTGATGCAGGGAAACAGGTTGGAGGAATCCAACTGGATTCCTCAACAGATATTTTACTGTGATTTTTATATTGTGATATATAATGTGATATATAATCTGACGTTGATTATATGTGCTTGGACGATATTGAACATCATGATTTGATATGATTGAATACCATAACATACCGAAATGTTGATAAGGGGATTTTCAAAGTGATATTGAAAATAGAATATTCATAAAATGGGATATTTATAAATAAGAGATATTTATAAAGTGGAATATTTATAAATAAGAAATGTTTATAAATTGGAATATTTATAAATAGGAGATATTCAAAAAGGAAATAATTACAAATTATTTTTTTTTTGAATGGAAAGGCCTGTGTGGCGGGTTTGGGGATTTTCCCGATGCTCCCGTTAAAAGGAGGTTATGGCGAATTTTTCAGAGAATTTAAGGAGTTAGAATATTTCAAGAATAAATTTGAAAAGGAAATATTTGTAAACCATTTACAAATAGAATTGAAAAGGAAACGTTATAAAAAGGAAATCATGTTTAAAAGTGTAGAACCGTTATTTAAAAGTAAATCTTTTCAAATGAATAAAACGTTGTTAAAAAAGAAATCTTTATAAAGTGAATAAAGTAAATCGAATGTGGTATTCGAAAGGAGTTAAATCGAATATGGTATTCGAAAGGAGTTAAATCGAATATGGTATTCGAAAGGAGTTAAATCGAATATGGTATTCGAAAGGAGTTAAATCGAATATGGTATTCGAAAGGGGTTAGTCGAGTCGAGTTAGTTGAATAGAGTTAACTAGTTCAGTAGAGTTAACAGTTCAGTTGAGTTAACCAGTTCAATAGAGTTAACCAGTTGGGTTAAGTAAGTCAAGTTAACCAGTGAGTTATGTAAGTCAAGTTAATCAGTTGGGTTGAGTAAGTCAAGTTAACCAGTGAGTTATGTAAGTCAAGTTAACCAGTGGGGTTAAGTAAGTCAAGTTAACCAGTGAGTTAAGTAAGTCAAGTTAACCAGTGAGTTAAGTAAGTCAAGTTAACCAGTGAGTTAAGTAAGTCAAGTTAACCAGTTGAGTTAAGTAAGTCGAGTTGATCGAGTTAGAGTTACTCAGTTAGAGTTAATCGATTAGAGTTAAAACGAACTAGAGTTAATCAAATATAGTTATTTGAGACAGAGTTAGTCAAACATAGTATTCAGGGTAAGTTGCTATCTCGTACGACTGCTAGCGTAATTCGCAGGGCTGTAAATATCCTAAGGCAGTCGGATGTTGCCTAAGGGAATCAGGCGTAACCATTGTGATCGTTGCGATTTAGAGTCAAGCGAATGGAGTTAAATCGAATCTAGTTATTCGATAGGAGTTAATCAAGATGAGTTAAATAAGTTAAGTTAGTCGAATCTAGTTATTCGATAGGAGTTAATCAAGTTAAGTTAAATAAGTTAAGTTAATCGAATCAAGTTATTCGAGAGGAGATTATCGAATATAGTTTATTTGAAGGAGTTATCAACTATTAGTTATTCGAAGTGAGTAGTCGAATATTGGTTATTCGAAGTGAGTTAATCGAATATTGGTTATTCGAAAAGGGGAGTTATCAAATCGAATAGATTAAAGGAGTTAATCGAATATAGTTTATTCGAGTAGAGTTAGAGGAGATATCGAATATGGTTTATTCGACAGGAGTTAAGTGAATAGTTAGATTAATCAAAGTGAATTAGTTAAGTTAAACTAAGTGAATTAGTTAAGTGAATTGGTTAAGTTAACCAAAGTGAATTTGTCGAGTTAATCAAAGTGATTAGTTCAGTTAATCGAGTTGAATTTGTCAGTCGAGTTAATAAATGGAGTTAGTCAAACCAAGTAAAACCAATTGGAGTTAATTAATTAAGGTTGACCAGTTATAGTTAATCAATCAGAGTTAATCAAATAGAGTTAAGTAAAATTAGAACTGACTAGAGATTAGTAAATTGAATGGTTTTCTAAGTGTCTATCTGATGTTGGTTTCGGCCTTCGGGATTTATACTTAGGGAATTGTTCTCATACTAGTTCACAGTCAGGGACTGATAGTTGGGGAAGAGTAGTGATTTGTAAATAAGTAAATGGAAAACGTTTTCCAGTGTTAATAACATATATTTTCTAAACATAGAAAATAAGGCAATGTGAATATATATATATATATATGTTGATGATTTACCGATATAATTTCCATCTGGAAATAATATCATTGTTTGCACACTTGTTTTTCTTTGATGGTTAAATCACAGACTATCGAAGTTTTGACCATTTTAACGTTGTTAATATGGAGAGACCGGTTGGATTATTATCCAAAGAACCACTCTGTATTGGAATAAGCGTTGCGAATCATATATGCCAAAGATAATTGAAGACGGAGTAAAATGCAAGGGTTGTTGTATAAGTCTTAGATAACAGTGACTTAGATGGATATACTGAATAGTGCCCTTGGTTTGTCCAGTCCCAGGACAACTTGTATGGACGAAGGTCTGACAGAGTATGTCCAATGGATCGCGTAAGTTGATCTATTCAAACGTATTCACGTTTGGTGGCGGAGGAATTCATTTCTCTAAGCTGTGTACCCGTGTTACTTTTGGATAAATCAATTTGTGATTTGGCGGGTATGACGATGTGACATTCTAAGTGAATGAGGATGAATTGTGTTGATGAATGTCTGACAGAGTATTTCCAGAAAGGTCACATACATTGATTTCTTCAACTTTACCAAGAGTGGAAGCGGAGAAGGAAACTTCTTTAGCTAACACGTAATGTACTGTTGTAGACGCCAATTAGTGATTTTCGATGGATCTGACAATGTGGCATTCGAAGTGAATCTGATGTAATGATAAAGCGTAGCTTCTAGCCTCATCAACCGGTAAATGACAGAAATCAGGCAGGCAGCATGGCTAAGTCGGTCGCACCGAAGTAGGGTGTATAATCACCTATCTAGAGAATATTCATTTGTTTCTTAAATCTATCAATGTTGTCCCATATATATACGGGAACGGTTGCTGATCCCAACCGTTGGTGATATACATTCGATACACTCAAGCAAAATGAGTGGTCGGTCATGTGTGGCTGAGTTACAAGATGTTCTTGTTGAACTCTAGTGTATCGTTCCTAGAGTACACTGATCGGAAGGTGGTTCCATACCTTGTCATAGTTGGAAATCCATTACCCAATACGTGCTTGCAGTTTTGATTGTATACCATATATGTAGAACGTGAGATGAAAGCGTTTCTGCTAGATGATTATTATATTGTGGTTGATAGACATTATTATAATATCAAAATGTTTTTGATATAAAGATATTTTGGATTCTCATAAGGGAAAAACCCGTTCCGTTCTGCGGCGTGGTCTTATGAGATATCGTTTACTTGTTCATATACTTGTTTAAACTGTTTTACTCACACCAATCCCATGACTGACCCGGAGTTTACTTTGTTGTTTTCCCTAAACTTTTGGGTGCCCAATTTTGTACGGGCAGTCAAGTAGTCAGGAATTTACAAATATACTTGGAGAGCTCGGAGCAGGAGGCTTCAAGATCATATAGCTATAGTTTATTTCTGCTGTGTTGTAAGTGCTGTACTCTGATAAGTGCTGTTGTATACATAACTGTTATATTTCAAAGTTATGTTATCTATTATATGTTATTCGATCCACTGTGAGGTTCGTGTTATTCTGATGTTGTGTTCTTCTTCTTCTTCTATTCTAAGTTTCTATCTTATCTATTCTCACCCTATAATTTCTTTCATTAATTACCGGGATTTTTTGATGTTTTGGTTATCGACATCGAGCTTATGTCGATAACCAAAGTCGCCGAAAATCCGGGTGGTTACAGTTGGTATCAGAGCTTAATCGAGTTGTTTGAGTTGAGAAATAAGTTAAGTTAAATAAGTTGAGTTGATTGGGTGGGTCGACCAAGTTAGTCGAGCCTAGTTAATCGAATCAAATTGGTCGAACCAACTAAGTCGAGTTAGTCGAGAGGAGTTAATCAAGTCGAGTTAAGTTAGTCAAGTTAATCGAGTTAAGTTCGTCAAGTTAAATTAATCGATGTTAGTTTTATCGAAAGGAATTTATCGATGTTAGTTTCATCGAAAAGAGTTATCAATGTTAGTTTCATCGAAAGGAGTTAATCGATGTTAGTTTCATCGAAAGGAGTTAATCGATGTTAGTTTCATCGAAAGGAGTTATCGATGTTAGTTTCATCGAAAGTTGTTATCGATGTTAGTTTCATCTAAAGGAGTTATCGATGTTAGTTCCATCGAAAGGAGTATCGATTATAGTTTAATCGAAGTGAGATTTATCAAATAAGAGTTATTCGAAAAGAGATTATCGAATATAGTTATTCGAAAGTAAGATTTTCAAATATGAGATATGTAACACCCCGTATTTTCTGATAATATAAAAAAATGGTTAATTATGAAGAAGTTATTAAGCCTTGAAGTTTGTATGCATATGAGAGAAATATATATAGATATATATAAAAATTAAATAAATAAACATGCAAAAAAGGTTCAAAACAGCGAATTGGGAGGGGGAATAACTGAACCGGCCCATTTTTGAGGTCGACCCAAGCCCTGCTGGGTCGACTAGGGGTTAATCCAGGGTGTTTGGCTGTCATCCCGTGGGCCGATTCGCTCAAATGCAGATTTTGCATTTGAATGGTTCTCATGATTCAGGGTTAATCTAATGGTCCTAAATAACTTCCTACACCTATATATACATCCCTAACCTAAACCTAAATCTCATATACAATTCTCTAGCCTCCATTGATCTCTTTCTCTCTGAAAATAAATAAATCAATGGCGTCTCTACTCTGCTGAAACCTAAGCTAGGACTTGTGCTTCTTTTAGAATCCAACCAAGGCAAGTGCAGTTATTTTCCGATATAAACTTTAATTATAATTGTGACATGATTGTAAATCTGAATTTGAGATTGCGTATGTTCTGTTCTGATCTATTTTATTCTATATCTCTTTCTTCTTTCTGTTCTATAGCCAGGCTACCCCGAGCCTGCGCCAAATCTCATAAGAGATTAACGCACGAACGTTAAACTTTGGGATAAATAATGAATGATGGCATAATTGGACATGGCTAATCTGTGACTAAAAGGACATAGGTTGTAAACTAGATTTAGATATGTGCATATTCTGTGAATTGGAAGAAGAGGAACCATTGTATATTAACATGTGACTTGAGACATTGGACATAACGCATATTTTTGAATTAAAGATCTGTTATAATTTAAAGTTCTAGATTGTTGGGCATATTGTTTATATAGAAATTCATGATTTGGGATAAAAAGGGAATATGACTTAGGTGTGAAGATTTATGTTAAGATTTGATAACTATTAAATGTGAATAACACCTAAGTGGGAGATTTTTGAATATATGACATGCATTGAAATCGATGGCTATATTTGGTATAATTTATATGTGAATCTTTTGTACTAGGCAATTTTAACTAAATTTGAGACGTGTGTTATATGGTAAATTATGACCATAATCTGTGCCATGTAAATTCAATGCAAACGTGGGGTATATGATCATAATGTGAATCATGACAACTATTTAGGCATGAAAACTTAGGCCAAATTTATAATTAGGCAAGATATGTTTATGAAACTTTAAGGAATGATTGAATCTGTTATATGGCCTAATCTGCTAGTTCTGTTATATTGCCTAATTTGCTAGTTCTATTATATTGCCTAATCTGCTAGTTCTGCTATAATCTGCTATATCTGTTCATATACCAAATCTGTCATCTGCTAAGTCTGCTGAAGATGCCTAAACTGTTATATGCTAAATCTGCTAAACTGCTTAATCTGCTGAATCCGTTAAGTCGCCTAATATGCTAAATCTGTTATCTGCCATATATGTTGAGTTGCTATATTTAGTCTGTTATTGACATAATCTGAATTGGCTATAGTTATGAAAATTGACATGTATATTAGGCGTGGGCATAAATGGTAAATTAATTATTAATTGGCCGCAAAGATAAACATGGCTGACTCGAGGTTAGAATGAGTTTGCGGCGTAATCCTGGCCGGAACCGCCCGGCACATCCAGTGGCCGCAAACAATAGGTTCTAATGTGAGAAGTTAGTCATAAAGTGCTTGAAGCCCGAGGTTAGACTCAGTTTGCGGCAGAAATCTGCCCGGAACCAACCGGCCTAACCAGTAACCGCAAACTGTCAGTCTAATGTAAGAGGTCTAGGCATTAATATTTAATTAATGAAAATCTGAAATAAATATAATGTCTAAAACGTGTTGGGCGGATAGGGTTAAACCCACTAGACTGATGAGTTTAATAAATCTGTTCCGTGAATCGGTAGGCCCAATTACAAAGTTAGACAAATCTGTTAAATCTGTATATCTGATCCGTTAGTCTAAAACTTGTCTGACCTGTGAACTAGTTGATCTGAATTCTGTATGTCTGAACTTGTTAATCTGAAATCTGTTAGTCTGGGGACATAAGGATAGGAGGGGAATTACTTGTGTCATCTGTTGTTTGGGACCCATATTAGTCAGTAACCCTTTCTGGTATCAAAACTTTGACCCAACAGTAGGTAGGGTCCGGGCACGCTTACTGAACTATTTATAAGCGGTTCATTCTGATAATGGCGAGGGGTGTTGATGGTGCGTTCCAACTGGGTCATGTGCGTGCATGGATCCCGGTCTGCCTCTGAGGATGTAAGACGCCGTGACATCTGTAAATAGGTCTGTGTCATTCAAAGGTTGCCACTTTAGGGAATGATACACCCTTCGGTGGGGCTGGCACAGGGTATTTATGTATTAGGGAGCCGATCGCTTGGGGTAGGGTTTTGGGGTACACTTAGTTCTGTCTGTTTCTGTTGGTACCGTCTGTTTCTGCTGGGTGCAACACCTGTCTGTTTCTGCGTGGTACCGTCTGTTCGGGTGGTAAAGGCCCAATTACTAGTGTACACCTTATGCTACATTCTGCTTCTGTCTGTTTCTGATCGGGTGGTAAAGGCCCATTACTAGTGTGGAAATTATTCTGTACATGTTTCTGTTTCAGTTTAAACATTAGGGTGACACCTAATTCTGTTATACTAGTATTAGTGCAGAGAAGTGTAAAGCAATAGTTTATATCATTCTGTTCTTCTGTCATATTTGCTACATCTGTTACAGTTATCTCTCATCCAGTTTTATTTTCATGTCATGTTATTATTATCTGTTCATAACTGAAAATCACTGGACTTGCCAGACTTTTGTCTGACCCTTGTTGTTTCGCCTCCTTTCTTCCGTTTCTCCCCCCCAGGTTTTGTAGAAGGGAATACTCTAGCTTGATCCAGATTTCTTCCGCTTGCAGTGCTTAAAGTATGGCTTGTCTTCATCTGTGGGGATTATGATTTTAAACTATGCATTCTGAAGGCTTTTGTACAAGACTGATATTTTGTACTTGAATTCTGATATTGTGATTTGAAAGGATGTAACCAAGCTTCTTTTGAAATAAAGTTATAAATTTTTCAAGTACTGTTTTATCTGTCTTGTAAGTTTCTGTTCTGTTTACTAAAATGCTCCACCAAAGTTAAGGCATTCCCTTGTGTGTGACCTTAACGGAGGTGGGGTGTTACACTTGGTATCAGAGCTGAAGGTTACCAGATTTGATAAAAAGTTTTTGAAAACTATGTTTTAAAAAGGAAGTATTTTCAAAAGTAAAGCTTATTTTGAAAAAAAACATAATCCCCAAAAGCCATATACCTTTCTTTCGATTCTTTGTTTCGAGTTCCTTCCTCTTTCCCTTTTGAATCTCTTCCTCCGCGTATAGATGCTTTTTCTAAGATATGTTTGAACTTCCGTGCGATGGGCGGAAAACCGCTTTATGGGACTGAGACGTTGTCGAGGCTAGAAGTTGGCTCAACGGAGTAGAGGACTTGTTGGTACCTTTGAGATAGACGATGGGAGGAAGGTTCAACCAACTGCTTGGTTAATGAAAGATGAAGCTTCATTTTGGTGGAAGGTCACGAATGGAGAACGTACATGGGAGATATGGATAGGACACACGATAAGAAAGTGGATCCAAAGAAGGCTGCTTGCTTCAACTGTGGTGAGATGCGACACTTCACTAGGGACTGCCCGAAGAAACGAGGGCAAGGGCAAAAGATAGGACCTACTTCTGGAGGGCAGGCGAACACTCTCGAGGCTAGTGGATAGGATAGAATTAGGAAAACTTTCCGTGAGAGGTTTAATTTCTTTATCTGATTGTTGAGTTAAAACTCTTTCTGATTCTGGCATTTTGATTCTGTAATCGATACTCTGCACTTTAATACTAGTATTGTTTCTGATTTCGCTGTAGACTCAAACCCATAAGGGTTATGACTCATCTGCTTGTGATAAATTGGGGTTTGAGAGATATATGTGTTAGGCGTCAAGTAGGACGCATACATTCTCGGTTTTATCATGATTAGTTTTCTAAGAATCATTTGGTAATCTGATCTGTACTAGTAGTCTGTAAATATCTGAATATCTCTGATAAGGTTAAGATTTCCAGTTTTGACACTGTCTAAAGAGGGTAATCCTCTGAGTGTCAACCGGATATTGATTTCGGTCTTTGGGGTTGATACTTAGGGGAATTATTCTCTCAACCAATGTCTAATGGGAACCAAGTTTTTGTTTTATCTGTACTCGCTTCCATCGTTCGATTGTATCCTATCGATCGAATCTTCGAACTTTAGGTAGAAACTAATGGGTGTAAACATGTGTTTGAGACATGTTATGTTTGATGGTTGCAAGTGGATGCAAGTGGTTGCTAGTGGTTTCTCGTGGATGCATATACACACACTAGGCAATACATCGGCTCAAAAACACTCTCATACTGCATATGGATGTGTGTGCATTTTTCAATTTTTGTGGATGCAGAATGATTGACTCCTCACATGGATGTTGCATTTGGATGAATGGTTATGCACTCATACAGAAATGATGTGTATCAAATAGGATTTCTTGCATACATATTTGGACTCATGACACTAACATGATTCGCATTAAGGAGGTCAACTGGATCAGTAGACCGCCTGATTTTACATTAGATAAGAAACATATACACACACTTTGCATATGTTCATACGGCATTAGAAACCTTTTAAGGACAATGGATGCATGTGATTAAATGGTTGAGTAGATGGATGTTGGATGTTAGGATACATTCTTCTTAACTTGAAGATTTCGGGGACGGAATTCGTTAAGGAGGGGAGAATGTAACACCCCGTATTTTCTGAGAATATAAAAAAATGGTTAATTATGAAGAAGTTATTAAGCCTTGAAGCTTGTATGCATATGAGAGAAATATATATATATATATATATATATATATATATATATATATGTTAAATAAATAAACATGCAAAAAAGGTTCAAAACAGCGAATTGGGAGGGGGAATAACCGAACCAACCCATTTTTGAGGTCGACCCGAGCCTTGCTGGGTCGACTAGGGGTTAATCCAGGGTGTTTGGCTGTCATCCCGTGGTCCGATTTGGTCAAATGCAGATTTTGCATTTGAATGGTTCTCATGGTTCAGGGTTAATCTAATGGTCCTAAATAACTTCCTACACCTATATATACATCCCAAACCTAAACCTAAATCTCATATACAATTCTCTAGCCTCCATTGCTCTCTTCCTCTCTAAAAATAAATAAATCAATGGCGTCTCTACTCTGCTGAAACCTAAGCTAGGACTTGTGCTTCTTCTTCCTCCAATTCTGATTAGGATTAAAAGAGAACAGCTACAACACCTTTTTCTTTTAGAATCCAACCAAGGCAAGTGCAGTTATTTTCCGATATAAACTTTAATTATAATTGTGACATGATTGTAAATCTGAATTTGAGATTGCGTATGTTCTGTTCTGATCTATTTTATTCTATATCTCTTTCTTCTTTCTGTTCTATAGCCAGGCTACCCCGAGCCTGCGCCAAATCTCATAAGAGATTAACGCACGAACGTTAAACTTTGGGATAAATAATGAATGTTGGCATAATTGGACATGGCTAATCTGTGACTAAAAGGACATAGGTTGTAAACTAGATTTAGATCTGTGCATATTCTGTGAATTGGAAGAAGAGGAACCATTGTATATTAACATGTGACTTGAGACATTGGACATAACGCATATTTTTGAATTAAAGATCTGTTATAATTTAAAGTTTTAGATTGTTGGGCATATTGTTTATATAGAAATTCATGATTTGGGATAAAAAGGGAATATGACTTAGGTGTGAAGATTTATGTTAAGATTTGATAACTATTAAATGTGAACAACACCTAAGTGGGAAATTTTTGAATATATGACATGCATTGAAATCGATGGCTATATTTGGTATAATTTATATGTGAATCTTTTGTACTAGGCAAGTTTAACTAAATTTGAGACGTGTGTTATATGGTAAATTATGACCATAATCTGTGCCATGTAAATTCAATGCAAACGTGGGGTATATGATCATAATGTGAATCATGACAACTATTTAGGCATGCAAACTTAGGCCAAATTTATAATTAGGCAAGATATGTTTATGAAACTTTAAGGAATGATTAAATCTGTTATATGGCCTAATCTGCTAGTTCTGTTATATTGCATAATTTGCTAGTTCTGTTATATTGCCTAATCTGCTAGTTCTGCTATAATCTGCTATATCTGTTCATATACCAAATCTGTCATCTGCTAAGTCTGCTGAAGATGCCTAAACTGTTATATGCTAAATCTGCTAAACTGCTTAATCTGCTGAATCCGTTAAGTCGCCTAATCTGCTAAATCTGTTATCTTCCATATATGTTGAGTTGATATATTTAGTCTGTTATTGACATAATCTGAATTGGCTATAGTTATGGAAATTGACATGTATATTAGGCGTGGGCATAAATGGTAAATTAATAATTAATTGGCCGCAAAGATAAACATGGCTGACTCGAGTTTAGAATGAGTTTGCGGCGTAATCCTGCCCGGAACCGCCCGGCACATCCAGTGGCCGCAAACAATAGGTTCTAATGTGAGAAGTTAGTCATAACGTGCTTGAAACCCGAGGTTAGACTCAGTTTGCGGCAGAAATCTGCCTGGAACCAACCGGCCTAACAGTAGCCGCAAACTGTCAGTCTAATGTGAGAGGTCTAGGCATTAATATTTAATTAATGAAAATCTGAGATAAATATAATGTCTAAAACGTGTTGGGCGGATAGGGTTAAACCCACTAGACTGATGAGTTTAATAAATCTGTTCCGTGAATCGGTAGGCCCAATTACAAAGTTAGACAAATTTGTAAACCTGTTAAATCCGTATATCTGATCCGTTAGTCTAAAACTTGTCTGACCTGTAAAATAGTTGATCTGAGTTCTGTATGTCTGAACTTGTTAATCTGAAATCTGTTAGTCTGGGGACACAAGGATAGGAGGGGAATTACTTGTGTCATCTGTTGTTTGGGACCCATATTAGTCAGTAACCCTTTCTGGTATCAAAACTTTGACCCAACAGTAGGTAGGGTCCGGGCATGCTTACTGAACTAATTATAAGCGGTTCATTCTGATAATGGCGAGGGGTGTTGATGGTGCGTTCCAACCGGGTCATGTGCGTGCATGGATCCCGGTCTACCTCTGAGGATGTAAGACGTCGTGACATCTGTAAATAGGTCTGTGTCATTCAAAGTTTGCCACTTTGGGGAATGATACACCCTTCGGTGGGGCTGGCACAGGGTATTTATGTATTAGGGAGCCGATCGCTTGGGGTAGGGTTTTGGGGTACACTTAGTTCTGTCTGTTTCTGCTGGTACCGTCTGTTTCTGTTGGGTGGCAACACCTGTCTGTTTCTGCGTGGTACCTTCTGTTCGGGTGGTAAAGGCTCAATTACTAGTGTACACCTTATGTTACATTCTGCATCTGTCTTTTTCTGATCGGGTGGTAAAGGCCCATTACTAGCGTGGAAATTATTCTGTACATGTTTCTGTTTCAGTTTAGACATTAGGGTGACACCTAATTCTGTTATACTAGTATCAGTGTAGAGAAGTGTAAAGCAATAGCTTATATCATTCTGTTCTTCTGTCATATCTGCTACGTCTGTTACAGTTATCTCTCATCCAGTTTTATTTTCATGTCATGTTATTATTATCTGTTCATAACTGAAAATCACTGGACTTGCCAGACTTTTGTCTGACCCTTGTTGTTTCGCCTCCTTTCTTCCGTTTCTCCACCCAGGTTTTGTAGAAGGGAATACTCTAGCTTGATTCAGATTTCTTCCGCTTGCAGTGCTTAAAGTATGGCTTGTCTTCTTCTGTTGGGATTATGATTTTAAACTATGCATTCTGAAGGCTTTTGTACAAGACTGATATTTTGTACTTGAATTCTGATATTGTGATTTGAAAGGATGTAACCAAGCTTCTGTTGAAATAAAGTTATAAATTTTTCAAGTACTGTTTTATCTGTCTTGTAAGTTTCTGTTCTGTTTACTAAAATGCTCCACCATAGTTAAGGCATTCCCTTGTGAGTGACCTTAACGGAGGTGGGGTGTTACAAGATATTTGAAAACAAAGAGTTATCGAAAACAGGTTATTCGAAGGAGAGTTAATCAAATAGAGATTACTCGAAAGGGAGAGTATGCGTCGAATTCAATTATATCAAATTCGGGGAATGTACTTATACTTTCCGGTGTTTAAATCAAGATTCATTTATTTATAAATTAGTGGTTAGGTTAGTTATTCACATTAAAGAATAAAAGTTATAATTAAAGTTAGATAATTCGAAAGTAGGGATTATAACGTTATCGTTATAACCAATGTTTTAAATATAAAAGTGGATTCGCAAATTGAATCCGAGAAAGACGTAAAGAAGTTGTTAAAGATTAAAGGATAAACTTTGTCCATTTCAAAGTTATAACGTTGTTCAGTTAAGGTCTGAGAGGTAATTATACCCCAACTTGATTGACTTCCTTCTTAACTAAGAAATGGTAAGGTTTGATCGTAAAGGAGTTATGGAAATGTTTTCCAGCGTTAACGTATATTTTCTAAACTTAGAAAATAAGGATATATATATATATATATATGATTGATGATTGATTCATATAATTTCCATTTGGAAATAATATCGTTGTTTGCACACATGTTTTCTTAGATAGTTAAATCACAGACTATCAAAGTTTTGACCATTTTAACGTTGTTAATATGGAGAGACCGGTTGGATTATTATCCAAAGAACCACTCTGTATTGGCACAAGCGTTGTGAATCATTTATGCCAAAGATAATTGAAGACGGAGTAAAGTGCAAGGGATGTTGTATAAGTCTTAGTTAACAGTGACTAAGATGGATATACTGAATAGTGCCTTCGGTTTGTCCAGTCCCAGGACAACTTGTATGGATGAAGGTCTGACAGAGTATATCCAATGGATCGCGTAAGTTGATCCCTTCAAACGTATATACGTTGGTGGCGGAGGAATTCGTTTCTCTTAGCTGTATACCTATTGTATCTTTGAGGAAATCAATTTGTGATTTTGCGGGTATGACGATGTGACATTTCTAAGTGAATGAAGATGGATGTCTGACAGAGTATTTCCAGACGATCACGTACATTGATTTCTCCAACCGTACCAAGAGTGGAAGCGGAGAAGGAAACTTCTTTTAGCTAACACATAATGTATTGTTGAGGACGTCAATCGGTGATTGGATGGATTTGATGATGTGGCATTTAAAGTGAATTTGATGTGAAGATAAGCGTAGCTTCTAGCCTCACATCCGGTAAATGACAGAAATCGGGCAGGTAGCATGGCTATGTAGGTCGCACCTATTAGGGTGTATAATCACCTGATCTAGAGTTTCATTTATTTCTAAAAATCTATTGTTGATGCTGTCCCATTCGGGAAACGGTTGCTGATCCCAACCGTTGGTAATATACATTCGATACACTCAAGCGAAATGAGTGGTCGGTCATGTGTGGCCGGGTTGCAAGATGTTCTTGTTGAACCCAGTGTATTCCTCTCTAGAGGTACACTAGCAGAAGGTGGTTCCATACCTTGTCATAGTTGGAAATCCATTATCCAATACGTGCTCGCGATTTTGATTGTATACTATATATGTAGAACGTGAGATGAAAGCGTTTCTGCTATATTGATATATATTTGTACTTAGACATTATTATAATATCAGAATGATATTGCTTGTCAAAGATGTTGGATTCTCATAAGGGAAAAACCCGTTCCATATTCACGGCGTGGTCTTATGAGATATCATATATATGTTAAACTGTGTTAAACTATTTTACTCACACCAGTCCCATGACTGACCCGGAGTTTACTTTGTTGTTTTCCCTAAAATCTTGGGTGCCTAAATTTGTACGGGCAGTCAAGTAGTCGGGATTTACAGATATACCTGAAGAGCTGGAGCAGGAGGCTTCTGGATCATATAGCTATAGTTTATTTCCGCTGTGTTGTAAGTGCTGTACTCTGATAAGTGCTATTGTATACATAACTGTTATATTTCAAAGTTATGTTATATATTATATGGTATTCGTTCCGCTGTGAGGTTCGTGTTACTCTGATGTTTTGTTCTTCTTCTTCTTCTATTCTAAGTTTCTATCTTATCTATCCCCACCCTCTAATTTCTTTCATTAATTACCAGGATTTTTCGATGTTTTGGTTATCGACATCGTGCTTATGTCGATAACCAAAGTCGCCGAAAATCTTGGTTGCGTGCTTAGGCATATGTCGCATGATATGGGGTTCTCGCTTTTCGTTAGGTGGCGAACGGGAGACTCTTATTCCTACATGTCCCTTTGGTAGGGTTGGTTGTGAAGTCGAAAGGCTGGCCGTAAAATATGGTATTGGGGTACCAGTGTAAGCCACAGTAGGTTTTACCTGCTGCTTTGGAGGATGGGGACGGTTGCAAAGCCTACCGAAAATCCGGGTCGTTACAGTTGGTATCAGAGCTTAAGTTAAGAATTACCTTGGCTCTGTGGCATGACTCGGTAGAGATAGGGTTAGTAATACCCTAGATTGAGTTTGAGTGTATATATACAAGTGAACGTATTTGTATATGATATAAAAATAATTTTATATTGTGGAGGTTCATTGGCTGAGTTGTTTTTGAGTTCTGGTCGATCAGTTTGATCCACTGTGTCGGTAAGAGTTGATAAACACTTGAATACGATGGGTCGACACGGTATGTTTTGAAAAGAGGGTAAATAGAATAAATTTACCCAAAATTATAACCTGATATTGAGAAAATATATATATTAGATATATTGGTTGTATTATAATCGAGTAAGATTATAAAAGTGAAATGGCTATAAATAACTAATCAGAATTCATATAAGTAAAGTATATGAAATAAGATGAATTAAATATGAATTTAAATCAGATTTGGAATTAAAATAAGGAAATTTTAAGTTCCTGGGAGATTTTGAGATGTTTTCAAAATGGATGTGTTTAGTAAGGGTTTTGAAATGATATAGTATTCAAATCACTTGGGTCGCTGGAAAATAATTCCGATGATGACTGCTCAGTATCATCGGTGTGATTTTCGAGTTCTAAGTGGTGGATTACTTCCAAAGATTTTAAATTGAATTGTTTTGAGGAAACAAGTTGTTTAGAAAATTCAAAGGTTTTGAATTGGCAGTATGATTTCAAATTGATTTGAAATTTACCCAGGAATTTAAGTTCTAGAAATTTAAAATTTAACTTGTGAAGTTAATTCGAATGGGATGGTAAAAGTAAATAATAAACCAGAATTTAACTTGAGATGATAGGTTAAGAAAAACTGGAAGTGATTAGAGAATAATCTGGATTTGGATTTGAAATGATAAGTTGAGAGTTTGGAATTTGAAACTCAAATTTGAAATTAAATTCGGCTTGAATAAGCGAATGGTTGTGTTAAGAATAACTGGGTTGGAGTTGATTGGGATGGCATTTGTATATGCCGAGTTGATAACAGATGGTAGGGATATAATGATATGCCCAACAAAAAGGTACAAGTTTATATTTTATATGAGTTTGGAATTTATGAGCCGAATTGGCAAGCCGTTTGGCGTTTTGATTTTCTTTTGGGTTGAAGAAGGCCCAGAGAGGCGAGTTGGAGTTTGAGCTATTGACCAGTACAAAGGAGGTGCTGGCGAAATTTTTCGAAAAGTTAGGGCGTTAGAAAATTTTTAGGATTTTTGAAATTTTTTGTTGATAAGAATTAATTAATACTTTAATTGAAATCGAATTGGTTCAGTTGAAACTGAAATTAAGAAGTGAACAAATAAGTTCTAACCAGGCGATAGGGTTGTTTCCTACCTTAGCAATTTCGAGGACGAAATTATTTTAAGTGGGGAAGAATGTAATGACCCGCATTTTCCAGGGGTATAATTAATTAATTTAATTGTTTAAAATAGTGATATAGGGAATTTAATCGTCGTTAATTAAAATATATGGAATATTTAATTAAATTAAATAATATATTTAATTCAGAAATAATCAAAAATATTGGAAATCACAATATAAGGTGAACAGGGTCATCCCCAAGATTTAATTCAGCTTAGAGTTGAATCATATTGACGAATATTTTCAATCGACGACAGTTTGAACGTATAATTATAATATAATTAAAATCGAGCTTGAAATGGCGCTGCAGTTCGTAAATTGGCGATTCGAACTTCAACTGAATGTACAGTATTCGTTTTAAGCTGGATTTCTGTGAAACAAGAAACGTGTGGAGCTGGTGAAGTATATCTTTCTAGTGGAAGAGAAAATCGAGATTTCGTCATGTAGATTTTGATTTACGTCCAAATCAAATTTCAGAAAAGTCGCTGTGGAATTCCTTTATAATTTATAAAGGAATTATTTATATTTATAAAAGGAATTTCATTATAAATCGAATATCGATTTAATCGGGATTGAAATATCAAGCAAGAAATTCATATAGGAATATTCTAGAGCTGTATGGTATTCCACTGTGAATATAGACGATAATATTTATTTTTAAATATTAAATTTTATTATATTTAAATATATTTATATATTTAAATGGGTCATTCAGAGCTTTAAAAATAGCCAGTTTTTCATACGACCTCGGAATTCGATGAAACCAATTTTGTTGGATTCGTAATGTCAAATTATTGTTTGATTTCCAGTTTCGTGATTTTTAGGGTCACTGTGTGGTCGTACGGATTTTTAGAGTGAGAAACAGTCAGTATTTTGACAGTTAAAAATACGCTGTGTGAGCATACGGAGTCGGAATTCGACGAAATCTGTTTCGTTGGGACCGTAATATCGAACTCTAGCTACATGTCCAGTTTCGTGATTTTTAGGTAGCATGTGTGAGCACATGGATTTTTAGAAGACGAATTAACAAAGGAATATTCCGAGAATATTCCCTACCCCAAAATATCTAGATATTTTGTCACATTATAAATACCACGCCAACTCCCTTAAACCTAATTTCATTCATTAACAAGTCAAAGAGGAAAACAGCCGTTGTTTTCTTACTCACAGAAAAGGTTCGATCAAAATAAAATCCTCACAAAATTCAAATCAAATACTACAAATGGATATACATATATATTGGAGATCCTTGTGTTATCCTCTTCAGTCTGGTGTGCGTCGTTTCTGGTCCGATGACCATACTGTACGTTGGTCTATAGCCAGCGTAAGCTAGGGTTACGTTTTTCAACAGCCTGAAGCATCAATCGAAGTTTTAAAGTTTGTATTGGAGTTTAGAAGACCGAATGGCTTCATTTGGGATTTTTTTGGGATTTTCCGCGATAATTTGTGTTGATCCTTTTTCACTGGAGCCGTGGCTTCCAGGTCCAAGTCGCGATTTAGATGGTGGCCGCGAGAGTGTATTGAAGGTGATGGAATCGAAGAGTTTCATAGGAGGAGTGAAATGGTGTTTTCATTTGGGAATTTAGTGAAGTGTAGAGGAGGGATTGGGTTCGTGAACGATCGGAAATGGCAGGACTAGAGGACGCGAATTTGCTTGGTTGGTGAAGAAAGACGTGGACGGGTATTAAAATGGGCGGATGGGCTATTTGATTTGGTAGTGGGCCAATTATTTAATGGGTAAGGCCCATCTAGTAAAGGTTTAGTTTTAATTTAATTTAAAAATGTGTATAACTTGTAAAATCGATATCTCTCTTATACGGTATCAGATTGACGAGCCGTAAGTTGCGTTGAGATCGTATGGACGGGAGCAACACAATGAAGCTGACTGGGAGTGGAGTGGAGCTCGTTTGGATTTATGGCAAAATAAATTGTTTGATTCAAATCAAATAACAGTTTATCGTTCTTTAACGTTGAACTGCCAAAGTGAGTAAAACTCACCAACTCTGAATAGTTCTATTTTTACAACGTATTCTTAGAACTGTTAAATATTGTCTGTTTGACTGTGTGTTGACTGTTGATTGAACTGCTAGTCAGTTAGTAGAAATTATATATATATATATATGTATGTATTTATATATATAAAAACCGTTAAATATTTATATGTTGATTCTGCTATCAGAATATTTCATATCAAAGTGAAATCGATGTTAATCGTATTGTCTAACATATGTGATGCAGGGAAATAGGTTGGAGGAATCCAACTGGATTCCTCAACAGATATTTTACTGTGATTTATATATTGTGATATATAATGTGATATATAATCTGACGTTGATTATATGTGCTTGGACGATATTGAACATCGTGATTTGATATGATTGAATACCATAACATACCGAAATGTTGATAAGGGGATTTTCAAAGTGATATTGAAAATAGAATATTTATAAAATGGGATATCTATAAATAAGAGATATTTATAAAGTGGAATATTTATAAATAAGAAATGTTTATAAATTGGAATATTTATAAATAGGAGATATTCAAAAAGGAAATAATTACGAACCATTTTCTTTTTGAATGGAAAGGCCTGTGTGGCGGGTTTGGGGATTTTCCCGATGCTCCCGTTACAAAGGAGGTTATGGCGAATTTTTCAGAGAATTTAAGGAGTTAGAATATTTCAAGAATAAATTTGAAAAGAAATATTTGTAAACCATTTACAAATAGAATTGAAAAAGAAACGTTATAAAAAGGAAATCATTTTTAAAAGTGTAGAACCGTTATTTAAAAGTAAATCTTTTCAAATGAATAAAACATTGTTAAAAAGGAAATCTTTATAAAGTGAATAAAGTAAATCGAATATGGTATTCGAAAGGAGTTAAATCGAATATGGTATTTGAAAGGAGTTAAATCGAATATGGTATTCGAAAGGAGTTAAATCGAATATGGTATTCGAAAGGGGTTAGTCGAGTCGAGTTAGTAGAATAGAGTTAACTAGTTCAGTAGAGTTAACTAGTTCAGTAGAGTTAACCAGTTCAGTAGAGTTAACCAGTTCAATAGAGTTAACCAGTTGGGTTAAGTAAGTCAAGTTAACCAGTGAGTTATGTAAGTCAAGTTAACCAGTTGGGTTAAGTAAGTCAAGTTAACCAGTG
This sequence comes from Allium sativum, assembly GCA_030737875.1. Taxonomy (NCBI): domain Eukaryota; kingdom Viridiplantae; phylum Streptophyta; class Magnoliopsida; order Asparagales; family Amaryllidaceae; genus Allium; species Allium sativum. Next base: position 250,486,697 of record CM060912.1, on the reverse strand, counting down.
AGTTATGTAAGTCAAGTTAACCAGTTGGGTTAAGTAAGTCAAGTTAACCAGTGAGTTAAGTAAGTCAAGTTAACCAGTGAGTTAAGTAAGTCAAGTTAACCAGTGAGTTAAGTAAGTCAAGTTAACCAGTTGAGTTAAGTAAGTCGAGTTAATCAAGTCGAGTTGATCGAGTTAGAGTTACTCAGTTAGAGTTAATCGATTAGAGTTAAAACGAACTAGAGTTAATCAAATATAGTTATTTGAGACAGAGTTAGTCAAACATAGTATTCAGGGTAAGTTGCCATCTCGTACGACTGCTAGCGTAATTCACAAAGCTGTAAATATCCTAAGGCGGTCGGATTTTGCCTAAGGGAATCAGGCGTAACCATTGTGATCGTTGCGATCTAGAGTCAAGCGAATGGAGTTAAATCGAATCTAGTTATTCGATAGGAGTTAATCAAGATGAGTTAAATAAGTTAAGTTAATCGAATCTAGTTATTCGATAGGAGTTAATCAAGTTAAGTTAAATAAGTTAAGTTAATCAAATCTAGTTATTCGAGAGGAGATTATCGAATATAGTTTATTCGAAGGAGTTATCAATTTTTAGTTATTCGAAGTGAGTAGTCGAATATTGGTTATTCGAAGTGAGTTAATCGAATATTGGTTATTCGAATAGGGGAGTTATCAAATCGAATAGATTAAAGGAGTTAATCGAATATAGTTTATTCGAGTAGAGTTAGAGGAGTTATCGAATATGGTTTATTCGACAGGAGTTAAGTGAATAGTTAGATTAATCAAAGTGAATTAGTTAAGTTAAACTAAGTGAATTAGTTAAGTGAATTGATTAAGTTAACTAAAGTGAATTTATCGAGTTAATCAAAGTGATTAGTTCAGTTAATCAAGTTGAATTTGTCAGTCGAGTTAATAAATGGAGTTAGTCAAACCAAGTAAAACCAGTTAGAGTTAATTAATTAAGGTTGACCAGTTAGAGTTAATCAATCAGAGTTAATCAAATAGAGTTAAGTAAAATTAGAACTGCTAGAGATTAGTAAATTGAATGGTTTTCCAAGTGTCGATCTGATGTTGGTTTCGGCCTTAGGGATTTATACTTAGGGAATTGTTCTCATACTAGTTCACAGTCAGGGTCTGATAGTTGGGGAAGAGTAGTGATTTGTAAATAAGCAAATGGAAAACGTTTTCCAGTGTTAATAACATATATTTTCTAAACATAGAAAATAAGGCAATGTGAATATATATAGATATATGTTGATGATTTACCGATATAATTTCCATCTGGAAATAATATCGTTGTTTGCACACTTGTTTTTCTTTGATGGTTAAATCACAGACTATCGAAGTTTTGACCATGTTAACGTTGTTAATATGGAGAGACCGGTTGGATTATTATCCAAAGAACCACTCTGTATTGGCATAAGCGTTGCGAATCATATATGCCAAAGATAATTGAAGACGGAGTAAAATGCAAGGGTTGTTGTATAAATCTTAGATAACAGTGACTAAGATGGATATACTGAATAGTGCCTTCGGTTTGTCCAGTCCCAGGACAACTTGTATGGACGAAGGTCTGACAGAGTATATCCAATGGATCGCGTAATTTGATCTGTTCAAACGTATTCACGTTTGGTGGCGGTGGAATTCGTTTCTGTAAGCTGTATACCCGTGTTACTTTTGGATAAATCAATTTGTGATTTGGCGGGTATGACGATGTGACATTCTAAGTGAATGAGGATGACTTGTGTTGATGAATGTCTGATAGAGTATTTCCAGAAAGGTCACGTACATTGATTTCTTCAACTTTACCAAGAGTGGAAGCAGAGAAGGAAACTTCTTTAGCTAACACGTAACGTACTGTTGTAGACGCCAATTAGTGATTTTCGATGGATCTGACAATGTGGCATTCGAAGTGAATCTGATGTAATGATAAAGCGTAGCTTCTAGCCTCATAAACCGGTAAATGACAGAAATCGGGCAGGCAACATGGCTAAGTCGGTCGCACCGAAGTAGGGTGTATAATCACCTATCTAGAGAATATTCATTTGTTTCTTAAATCTATCAATGTTGTCCCATATATATACGGGAACGGTTGCTGATCCCAACCGTTGGTGATATACATTCGATACACTCAAGCAAAATGAGTGGTCGGTCATGTGTGGCTGAGTTACAAGATGTTCTTGTTGAACTCTAGTGTATTGTTCCTAGAGTACACTGATCGGAAGGTGGTTCCATACCTTTTCATAGTTGGAAATCCATTACCCAATACGTGCTTGCGGTTTTGATTGTATACCATATATGTAGAACGTGAGATGAAAGCGTTTCTGCTAGATGATTATTATATTGTGGTTGATAGACATTATTATAATATCAAAAGGTTTTTGATATAAAGATATTTTGGATTCTCATAAGGGAAAAACCCGTTCCGTTCTGCGCGTGGTCTTATGAGATATCGTTTACTTGTTCATATACTTTTTTAAACTGTTTTACTCACACCAGTCCCATGACTGACCCGGAGTTTACTTTGTTGTTTTCCCTAAACTTTTGGGTGCCCAATTTTGTACGGGCAGTCAAGTAGTCAGGAATTTACAGATATACTTGGAGAGCTCGGAGCAGGAGGCTTCAAGATCATATAGTTATAGTTTATTTCCGCTGTGTTGTAAGTGCTGTACTCTGATAAGTGCTGTTGTATACATAACTGTTATATTTCAAAGTTATGTTATCTATTATATGTTATTCTATCCACTGTGAGGTTCGTGTTACTCTGATGTTGTGTTCTTCTTCTTCTTCTATTCTAAGTTTCTATCTTATCTATTCTCACCCTCTAATTTCTTTCATTAATTACCGGGATTTTTCGATGTTTTGGTTATCGACATCGAGCTTATGTCGATAACCAAAGTCGCCGAAAATCCGGGTCGTTACACTTTTACACCACTCATAAATAATCGTTTCCTTTAACCTCGACGGAGGGTTATTCAAATAATAACATTTCTGAAGAACAGAGGCCTTATGAGCTGTCATGACGCTGGGGGGCAAAGGCCCCGTCATTATAGGGATATTCTCGAAACAATGTTTCCACATCTTACATTTTGTAGTAGCATTGTTTAAATCGACTTCCAAGTCGATGACATGTTGACGAAGTTTCTGTAGCTCGTCCTCGAACTCGACATATGGTTTAGTCTTTATGTATGTCCTCAACCCTAGAATGGTCCTATCCTTCTCTTCTAACTGTCTTTTCAAAGTATTCATCCTCTCAGTCAAGTGATCAATTAATGGATAAATCATGATGTAAGACCTTCCTTTCATAAGACATGGGGATAACCTCTCTCATCGGTGACGTCCCACTCTGAGCGGAATGGGTCTTGCGTTGATCAACCTGCCTATAGACATACAAGATGGTAATTACGATTTTATTTTCTTTTCAGATTTCTGAAGTTTATGTCCCCCTCTTTTCTTTACACACATCTACAGGGGATAAACCCAGAGCCTACAAACTATGATAGAATGGGTATAAAGGCGAGTTTTAAAAACATCACTTTTTCATGTGTTTATTGCTTACACAGTGCCTCAGCATGTTTAATCCTAAGATTCCTTGACATAGCTTCATGGTCCCCACTCCTAAAGTTAAAGGAGAGCTGAGGAAATGCGATGTAAATGCACTCAAGTCCCTCGAGGAGATGCGTTTCCTAGAAGGCATGAATAGGCATCATATGAAATTCTTTTCTCATCCTACAAACCGTGCATAATGCCTCCTTATAATAAACTAAACTCTATCATAATGTAAATAATCATATTAGTCCTCGCTAATAACGAAAGGGGACTCCACATAAGTGTCGCATAGGTTACGGAATTAAATACACAAGTGTATCACCTGCCCAACATAAAAAACGTTTTGAACTTCTTGTTACCTAACTCTGTAAGGCAGGAAAACAGTTTTTCTTTTGTCTATTATAATGACAGGAAACTATTCAAAGTCGAGCATCCAGGAAAAAGGAAAAACGCGTCCAGAGTAAAAGTTATACCCGAAGGGGGGAACTTCATAATCAACAACTCCCTTCCTTCCCGGAAAACCAGAGGGGCCACCTTCTCTGGGCGACGATGACTCAGAATTATATATAATACGCTCGCTTAGGAAGTCACCATCCCTGGGACTGATACCCCCACTCTCCTTATCGCTGCCAAAGGAGGCGGGAGCCACCCCCACCTCACCTAAATCATCCGAAAGTCTATCGATATATAAAAGGTCCTCAGTTGTAGGGTCACACCTTCGCGACGCCCCAACTCCTTCCTTACCCAACTTAACCCTTTTCATTATGCGATCCAAGGTAAATTAAGGAATGTGGGAGGTTCTGAGTTCAGAAAGGTTTTGAAGGTTATCAGAAAAAAGATGGAATAGGGCATCTTTGTAGCAATCAGACTTAATCTGTGGAAGCTGGACTTGCAAGAAATCAAAATCCTATCTTGAGTTGCATGAATGATCTGAGTGGCACGAGAAAGTTTTTCATCCTTACTCTGAAGCTCATCAGCGTGGGTAACCACGTCCTCCGCCATCCGATGATCTAAGGATGATACCTTATCGGGAGTTACATCCCTAGCCTGCCTCTCCTTTTCCAAGGCTAACTCTGCATGTTCCAAGGAAGCCTTCAGCCTCTCACACTCTTCTCTCAAAATTGCATTAGCCTTCCGAAGCTGAGTAATTTCAGCAACAGAGTAAGAAGGGATAAGCTGAGACACATGCCAGTTCTTAAGAGCCTGGGAAGGTATAAAAACTCAGCATATAGTTGCTGTAGGAGGAAAGCCCAAGAGTAAAAAGAAAAGGTCATACCTTAAGTTGTTGAGCAATTAGACACCGGTAAAAGTCCGTCATGTCATAAGAAGTGGGAGGCAGTGAAATATCAAAAAATTCGGTTCCCGAATGAATAACTTTCATGAGATCAGCAAAATCCAATGGAAGATCAAGGGGTCTCGAAGAACCGACGGTCTGGGAAGCGGGAGTAGGCGGCATGTCACTTACATCCTCCCTGAATGTGCTCGAAGGAAACGATGAGAGGACCCCACTTCTCATTTCCTTACCAAAGACACTCCCGGAAATCACAGAGGTAGAGGTATCGAACCTCAATCTCTTAGTTGGCGAATCTGCAGGAGATTCAGCTAACCTCTTTAAGAGCAGCCGCGGTAGTCCGATTCAAGGCATCAATAAGAGTTGGGGCTTCCGAAGCCGAACCCCTAGCCAAACGAAAGGTTAGGAAAAGGTCAAAACCGTGAAACTTTAGTATCAAAAAAGAGATCTCAACATAGAAACTGATGAATCAATAAAACATACCTGGAGATAAAGGGGATGAAGGAGCGAACACCTCCGAACTTGCCAACAAGCGATTAGTACCAAGAAGATGGACAGGTGGGCACCCCAATATCTTCTGTCCATAAGGGAGAAGGTTATAAAGACGCAACTTATCCTTGGTTAGTAGAGCAGACTGACTTGGCGGCTTTTCGAGCAATTCCAAGATAAGCTTAGACAAGCAAGATTCGTTCTCTGTTAAGGACAATCTCTCAGAAGTAAAATCTGAAAGAAGGAAATTAACGATACATTACAAATGAAAAGATAACCACCTACGAAAGGTTAAGGGGGCTTACTACGATCAACAATTTGAACAGAAACACCGGCAGGACATTTAAAGAAGATGAATTGGTCTTCCCAAGGCATAACCTTACTCATACCATCATTGACGATCTTCTGCAGAGGAGTAGCATGGAATAAGGGAAAGTCAACATCCCTTGAAATACGCATCTGATGACGAACGAAACTCGACGTTAGAGAAGCCTGACCCAATTCCAGAGCAAGTACCTCCAAGCATAAGAGTAATGTGTAGGTGCTGGGTAGAAGTTGAATTGTTGCGACTCCCAAATCCTGCAGAAGTCGAAGCACAAAGGGGGGAAAGGTAAAGAAGCCCGACATGAATGGCTGAGTAGGCAAAGTATCACCCAGGAGGATGCATGATGTCATAATGGTCAGTAGTAGGAATAGCCTCCACCTTAACCATCCAAAAACTAGCAAGAACGAAACTACCGTCATCTTGAGAAGTAACCAACGATTTCTTTAAGACAAGAGACTTTCCCCACTGAGAGAGACCACAAGCATCAACGGGTGATAAACCGAAACTCATCTTATCGGATATAACACTGCCAGGTGATATAATTTCGTGAACATATAAAGTTTGTATCCCACTCGTTAGAACATTTTGATGTGATTATGCTTAAACCTAATAGTAATGAGTAGGCAAAATGATGAATGTGGTGGTAAATCCGACGCACTATTCCAACAAAAAATGCTCTGATACAGTTGCATGACCCTAACCCTAAAATTGATATTTGGGGAAAAGAGCTTATGGATTAATTGCCATAAATTGCCCTTAGATTATCAAGATACAAATAATTCGTATTCGATATGCAGAATCCTAAATGAACTCAGGAAAACAATTCAATCCCCCAATTAAAAAGTAAAACAAGAACTTTTACCAAAGGTTTAGGCAAAGAACATTCTACGATAAGCTTCAAATCCTCAATGAACAAATAATTTGGCTCGAGAAATTAATGTTGCAGCTAAAAGTGAAGAAGAAGCAGCTGTAATTGTGGAAGGATATTTACCTAAATCCCCACCGCACAAACAAGGACCAATCAACGCTCCCATGCCAAGGCAGATCGAAGGACCCTAATATGACGCTTCGAATATGGCGCTTCAAAAAAGAAAAAGAGTTCGAATTGAAAAGTCGAAAACACCCCTTCATAAAGGGGGGGAGGGAAATGTTACTACCAAAAATCAACAGTGGATTGAGCTGGCGGTGAAGGGGTATCGGATGACCAAAGGCTCGTAGGAGGCCTAATAGAAAGTGGGACCCAGATACCAAGATGGACAAGAACAAGAAGAAATAATATGAAAAGACGCATCACCTGAAGCCTTTACTCTCCCTAGGGGAAAAGATCGTAAAGAACTGTGAGATATAACCGACATGGTCTATCCGCCAGGGTTAATCCAATAAGACCCTCTCGATAGTATTAGCTCAACGAAAGAACTCGTGTGAGAAACCACCCAACTTCTAAAGCCAAGTAAGCCAGAAGTAATAAAACAGATAAACAAAGCCCAAAGGAATCTTCAATAATGATCGGCCCAAATGCCGACATATCTGAATACGGAAGCATCGAAGGCACTAAATCGGAAGAACGTGAAGGCCATCCAGAACCAACTTTCGGAGCACCTACTGCATGGGTACCGAAAGAACGAATTCACAAATAACAGGAAAGACACCAGGAGCCATCCCCTGGGAATCTTGGCTACCACAAAAGCCCCACCGAAAGGCTAAGCGAGACCCAAGCGGATATATAGGCTACCCATATTAATTCACTTAGTACCGAAACTCATGGCTGCTTCGAACCAGTAGTTATCAACATACAACAAGAGAGCAAGCCTCTCTAAGTATTCATGATAAAGTCGGAGGCCTACATCCGAGAGATCTTATCCGAGAGCCTATATTCAAAACCATTGCCAAAGTCCCAAATTTTTTCCAAGGACTATGACTGACACTCCAAGAGTGGCTGAAAGGAAAGCGCCCAAAACTCAAGGAAAAAGCAACCGGCAAGGACATCCGTAGGCCTAATTGCCCATCAACGGAAGGAGCATCGAACCACTATAAATAAGATCCCAGAGGTCACATTCAAGGGATACATATTTTTGGCCCCATAAACAATTGTACTCTTAAAATTAACTTAGCAGAGAGATCTATGGGGGCATCCTCCATATGACATTCATGTACTCTCAGTGAAAATTGAGTAAAAAGGAATCTATTACAAGAAAGTTGCTCTGTAAGTGTGTATTACCATTTTCTGACCATCACCACTGCGGTTATTTGTTTTCTTTTTCAGACTAAAAATAGATTTCCTCCTCAATACACCCTCGAATAGGAAAAACACATTTCGTCCCCTCAGTCCACGCCCGTTCTGATTGCCCTGGGAAAATCCCTCCTTATTCGATTCGACTTCCGGGGCGGCGACCCGCTTTAACCTATAAAACAGCCCACCAACCGTTTCCTTCTTTAGATCCACCTCAGTCGATCTGTCTCCGGTGTTGATGAAAAATATCGTTAGCATATTATATGGGCCAAAACAATATCATACGACACATTTTTATTTAATAAACCCAAACCGTTTTGTTTAGTTTCAAAACTTTGCTGATTAAGGTTTACAATCCTCTTATGGAAATAATAATTAAATTTCCCTCTTCGTTGTCAATCTAGTATAACCTTCGTTTACATAGCTATTTACTTATTTCTTGAAATAAGTGTATTCACTAAACCAAACTATTTCCAATACATAGAAAATAGTGTTGTTTACTTAACCAAATGTTACAAGTATAGTCACTCTTCATACTTAGGCCAACAATGTCAAGTAATACATTATTTATTATAAAACCCAACAATTTTATTAAATTTCTAAACCTTGCTAAATAAAGTTGCAATATTTTTCTTATGGACATAATAAACTATTTCCAACATGATTAACATTTCAATCTAGTATCATCCCTTGGGTAATAATGAAGTCATTCAAGTTGGGGTATTTAATATATCACTCAGACTTAGCATAAGAAGTCTTATAAGAGGATGATAAGTCTGAGTGATATATTAATTCAATAATTATTTTTAAACACAATTAATTAAAAGATTAATCACTATAAGAAGTCTTAGTAAGTTTAATTGACTATTTGTTAAAACTATTTCTATTAGATTAACTAAAAACAATTTAATTTAGTAACCAATTCCAATTAAAAATAGTTGACTTGGTTAACTTAAAAATACAGTTAACTTGTTAACTGGTTTCCAATAATCCTTCCCCTTAAATTTTCTAATTAATTATATAACTAATTTAATATAATCCACTTATTTGTTTCTTAAAAACAATTATCCCAATTTATTAACACTTAAATTAATTTCTAACTTCCTTGTTTATAAAACTTATTAGAACACAGAAATCTTACTATATAAACATTTTATAACTAATTTATATAAAAACCAATTATAGTTATTCATTTATTTATAAACTTCCATTTTATATAACACATATAAAGTATAATTTAAACTATGCTTCACTTATAAAAATAAATTTTATAATTTCAACTTAGTCAATTTGCCTAATGACATCAATGTCTTAAAAAGAAGGATTTTAGGTCATCCTTGCCAATCACTTAATCAATACTGTCTATTGAGTAAAAACATAACAATGTCAAATTTCAATTCAACAACCCACTCCCAAAGAGATTTAATGACACTTAGGTTAAACAATTCATATATGAATAATATGAAAGGAAGTAGCATATAAAATATTTAAGGAATCTAGTTGGATTCCTCCAACCTGTTTCCCTGCATCACAGCTCATAATATCATTATATAATTGCATATGAAGTAGAAATTTTAATTTAATCATCCAACAACAACCAACAAGCAGTAAATCATCTAGATCATCCAATCACATTTTATATTAACAACAATAAATACTATTATATGAAATTAATCACATCATAGTATTAAAGAAAGCATGAGAATTAACTCACATTTCATTTTCAATCGACGATTTCATGTCGATTTATATAATTTCAAACAAGCATTTAAAATTATATAAAAATCCAGTTGGCTCCAAAGAATTCCAATCCAACTCATGTGCGTAGTATTCTTTGCTACGATTCCACAGCTTCTTGTTTCATGCAGTTCTGCACACGTATGACCTAGTTATCTATGTTACAAGTTTTTAATCATTTTAAATAAAATTGAAATCAACTAATTACATAATTACTTTTAATTACTTAGGATTAACGTTAATTAATCCCTCTCTAATTCACTTCTCTCATTCGGAACCAGGTTCGAAGACATCCAACACAGCATGCCTCCTAATTGCTACCCGCACCCACCAGAGGTCACCAGACGACCGAACTTCACCACCATCACCAGCCACACTTTGCCATAATTCCACGTTTGAAGCCCGACCCCTAATTCCTCCTTGAATCGTCGTAATTCCAGCAAAAGTTGATTTCGTTCATCTACCAATTTTGATGTTGTCCGGCTACCTGGGATGACCGCACCTGTATCATGACAAAGCCCTCATCATCCCCTTCCCCTTCTTTGCAGACCACTTCACTGAAAAGTAACCATAGTAGCTTGAAATTCCAAAAGAACGCAACGTGAGCATCACCGTTCAACTCGAAATTTCGATCGCTGTAACACCCCGTAATTCTGTAACATTAAGTTTCACAAATTAAAGTATAATTAAATTTTAGAAGAAGAATTAAGGGAAACGGGTTTCACCATTGCGTTCGTCTCGAAATTCTGCTTGAGATAGAGTCCGAGTTTGCGTAAATTGGACTCCGTATGAAAAAGATATCCTTAAATTAAATATTGCAGTAAAACATGAAAAAAGAGGAATGAGAAAAGAATAATGTTTAGCATTGTTCTAACTTTTGTAAGCAAAAGACTTAGTAGCTTATTTGGTTGGAACACATGAATTGCATACAAGAGGTACAAAGTTCGATCCCTACAAGCGCCCTATTTTTGTTTTAGGGGAATGGCTTAAAATAGCCTTGTGTGAACGCAGTTCAAAAAGTGGTTCAGTGTGTAAATGGGTAATTGGGAAGATAGATAAAAAGAAAAAAAATGAATATATATATATATACGCATATATATATGACGTGTACGCATCATGTAGCGTACGTTGCGCATTTTTGGTTGTCAAGGATTGTTTTTTTTAAATGGCCTTCCCCAATTGGATTTATGACAAATTAAAAGTAAGAAAAGATTTATTCATATATATGTATATATATATATATATTTATATATGGGTAATTAATGTAAACGGTAAAGGGAAAATGTATCTATTAAATACGTATTTACGTTTGAATTGATCGAGAATAAATAATAAAAAAGAAAAGACGAACATTAGAATATCACTTTTGTTATGTTAACATTAGAATAACATTTCGTTAAGAAATGTATATTTAGATTAAAATGTTTATTCAGATTAAATTGACATTTCAGTTAAGAAATGTTCATTTAGCTAATGTTTTGCTTTAAATAAAAAAATGTCCTTTTGGTTATGATATGTTAGGAAAGAACCAATGTGTCATTTATGAAAAAAATGAACATTTAATATGCTGAGTCAATGCTGAGTCATTTCTGACTCATTGCTGAGTCAATAGGATAATTCTATCTTGACTGAACGATTGTGGTCATTTCTAGGGTTAATCAAGCGGCCTAAATTAATCCTAAAATTCTATATATACAACCTAGCTCTTAACCAAATTCACACAATTAAACTTGGAGCCGTCACGCTACTGTAAGATAGCATGGAATGGCCGCCGCCTAAAGCTTAAAGACAAACAAAGCTAGAACAAATCTAATTCAAAACTAAGAATCAAAACAACGTCTACCCAAAGGAACGCATCTCAATTTCAGAACTTCAGATCTCAGAAAAACAAGACCGTCTTGCGTTGTAAGTATAGTGACTCTTTGGATGAGAATATGATTAAGACATGATTTGATGTAAATTGTAATGTGGAATTTTATCAGTATTGTAAAATATTGACGATGTTGTTTTGGTTTTGCTTATCGTGATAATTTGAATGTTTGTGGTGATTGGATCCATTATTTATTATGCGAATTGTATGTATACTATTAGATCGATATATGTGCTTATGCAAGTTATAGGTTGCAAGTTAGATTTGCACATATATGTATATGATTCATGTAGGTTCTATGTATATATGTTTATGTTAAACCAATTGTACCTACATGATTAGAATAGATAAATATTCACAAATTCTTATGCAACTGAAAACTTATAATTGGATCCATGTTAAAAGATCCGTTTATGATTCATATGATTTATAAAAGTTTATTGTTAAATCTATGTTATACATATGTATTGTAAGTTCATACATGTTCCTATATGTTAACTTAATTATGTTGTAGATTTATGAATCTATGCAAGTTGTTAGGTTGAGATTCATGATCCTATGCAAGTCGTTAATTAAGTTGTTAATTCATGAACCTATGCAAGTTGCTAATTATGTACATGTTTATGTTGATTATATTAAAGTTGCAAGTTCACACCTATGTACATGTTAAAGTTGCAAGTTCACACCTATATGTTTATGTTCATGTTGATTTTGTCAAAAATTTCAAGTTCATAGTTAATGTTGATTTCATGCCAATTTTGTGAACGTTAAATTGGGCTAAATTATTAGCCTAATACTTTATGTGAAATCATGCGAACGGTAAATTAGGCTAAGTTGTTAGCCTAATATTTAGACGGGGGTAATGTTGGTTAAAAACTTAATTATAGGGAACATGACATAAATTGGCCAATAATCACATAGGTGATTTATGGTATGAAATGGTATAAATTATAAATTTAAAACATGTTAATACATAGGTGGGCCCAAAACCATGAAATTGGTTAAGGCCATGAATGGTGTAAATTTATACACCGTTAGTTTTGAAATAAAATATGTGACATGAATAATTTACATAATTAAAATGTAAATTTAGACAATATGAATATGCTTAACCCGAGGTTGGATTGAGTTGTGATGTAAACCTGCCTGGACCCGCCCGGCTGTCCAGTAATCACAACAATACCTATCCAATGTGAGAGGTTAAGGTATTGAGCCCAATAAAGACCCGAGGTTAGAATGAGTTGTGGCGTAAGACTGCCCGGAACCGACCGGCATACAGCCAGCCACAACAATACCTGTCTAATGTGAGTGGTTGGTGCTTTAATAAGACAATTAAAGCTAAGTTAGGGTTGGTAGGGTTAACTTAACTAAAACACTTAACCAACTTAACATGTTAACAAGACAAGACTTGTAGGGGTTAAGTAACTAAGAAAACACTTAGCCAATTAACATGTTAACTAGACTAGAAGGTGAGGTTAAGTAAAGTTAATACACTTATAACATATTAACTAGACTAGAGGGTGAGGTTAAGTAAATTCAGGACACTTAACCGTTATAACCTGATAATTAGATAAGTGGGTGAGGTTAAGTAAATTTAGAGTACTTAACCATTATAACACGTTAGCTAGATAAGTGGGCAAGGTTAAGTAATTACACATAGCCAATTTAATATGTTAGCTGGACTAGAGGGTAGGGTTAAGTAAACTTAGAACACTTAACCATCATAGTGTGATAAATTGAACAGGGTTAAGTTGAAACATGAAGGGACGATACTTAACCATTAGAACATGTTAATTAAACAGATGTTAGGGTCAAGTTAACTAAGGGAACACTTAACCGTTATAACATGTTAGTTAAAACATATGGGCAAGGTTAGGCTAAAAGGGACACTTAACCAATACAAGGTGAATGGGTAGGGTTAAGTAATAAGAAATACTTAACCAATATAACTTGGTTTGTGATAAGGTTAAGTTAACGTGAATTACCGATAACACTTAACCAGTTTAACATGACAAAGGAATGGGTTAAGCTAACTTGAATTGACTAATGACTCTTAACCAAATCCAACTTGACGAGAAAGAGGGCTAAGTAGTAAACCTTAGTTAAGAAACAATCGAGAACGGGAGCTAAGTTGAAATCCCCAGTTAAAGAAACTAAGTGATAAACCTTAGTTAACAAGATTTATGGGAAAAGAAACTAAGTGGCAAACCTTAGTTGAGAACAACTAAGTAATAATACTTAGTCAAGAAAACTGAGCCGGTCCATAATAGATGAATAACCCGATATGGTAGATCATCGCTTAACAAGTGCATGAGGAGGAGCAACGTTTATCTGATTTCGAAAAAGGCTCCAGCGGACTGGGTTTAGAAGCACGTAGCTACGAGGGACATGAAGGTACTCTTGGTATCCCTCTGTGAGGTTGCAGATGATCCGCCTGGGCTCACAGAGGTTAAGGTCTGCGGTAGAAAAACCAAGGGTATGCCTTGGTTGTAGTATGAGCAACCTAAAGGCTAGGGTGGATCAGCGTGGGTCGCCGATACTTAGTTTAGCCCTGTGATAGCACGTCGTCGACTACCTACCATCTTCAGTCAATCGTAGTACGCATGCGGAAAGGCAAAGAACTCCCAACAGACCATATACTTTCTATCTAGTTATGAGTGAGGCTGGCCAATAGGAAAGTGGGGGCATAGGTGGCAGGAGTATAGTTCTCGTGCTTGATTTTCTTGGATTACCTTTCATTAGTTGAGGGAGGGGTCACGTGGGACCATAACCACTGGTAGAAAAACAGACCTTAGCATCTGCATCGGCAGATAACCTAAAGCTCCCGACCGAGTTCCGTAATTTCTTGATTTAGCCCTGTCACGGGACTCGAGCCGCACACATAGTGAACATGTGCATCTAGACATCAAAAAACGATTCACGATACATACGTGGGAGAAAGGGATCGTTCGACAGGTAGCATAATCCCTAGTTGGACCTAGGTGGCATAAACCCTGAATCTGAGAAGCATTCAATAGGTAACATAAACCCTAGTTGGATCTAGGTCATGTAAACCCTGGTTAAGTCTAGAAAGTGCTCGATAAGAAAACCCTAGATTATATCTAGGTAATAAATAATAGATGTACACTTAAAGGCAACCGCAATTACAGGGATTGGGATCATGTTATCATCTTTATACAGATTACTAGTTAGGATACTAGTTAGGTGGTGCAGAGATATAGAATGGGTTGTGATAGTATATTCGGTTTAAACTGTCTTGCTTAGGTTTATATTAGTCTGTTATTCTGGTACTGTCCCATTTCCAGTTTACTCCTATCATGAACTTTATCCTGTTCGCATGCTAAAAGCTACTAGACTTACTCAGGCTTTATGTCTGACTCTGTTTTTCTTTCGTCTTCTTTTCTTCCGTTCCCCCCCAGGTAGTCAGGCAGATAATATCTCTGCTTAGTATGGACTGTTACTCTTTCCAAGCTTGAAGAATCTTGGATATATCGCTTCAGACTCTCTTTTCCGCTGCTATGGCTAGCTTATGCTACATTGGGGAATATAAATGTTATTTTATGCTTCTTTATGTTGTAAGACAGATGATACTCTGGTATTGGAAAGCAATTGTTGTACAAACTATTTTATCAATAAAGTAAAGTTTTATTTTCCGCTATTTTAAATTTGTTTGTCTTGTAATTTATCTGCATCTTTTACCTATAATGCTCCACAGAACTTAGTGCATTCCCTTTGTGAGTGACACTAACGGATGTGGGGGTGTTATACGTGGTATCAGAGCTGAAGGTTACCGGATCAGATAAAAGATTTGAAAAATTATTTTCAAAACGGTTTTAAAAAGAAGCATTTTCAAAAGAAAAGTTTTGGTTTAAAGGCATATTCCCCAAAGCCATACGCATTATCTTCTGATTCTCTGTTTGAATTCTTGTCCCCTTCTTTCTTGAGTCTTCGGGGCTCCTGGCTTTCTGGGAGATAATATCATCGCAGCATGGTTCCGTAAGCTTGATAAGACTATGATACCTATCGAAGGGCGAAGCAGTGCCCGACTTCCATCTATAGTCGTGGTAGTTTCACCTGTGGCTAATTTTATTCCAAGCTTTGTAGGGTTCTTTGTGTGATAGAGGTAGCTTTAGAGAGAACTGTAAACATGTTACACAAGGATGGTAAAGGTGGGAGATGAATAATTGTGGCAGGTGCCCTAGGTAGGAAGAAAGACTGACCTTAAGAGAGGTAAAAAGTACGTAGCAACCTTTTTCTTTAGACCCTCAGATTTGTAACATGATGGATAAGCTAAGTAGAGGAGAGATCTCTAATCATCTTAGTATATACACTAGTATCAAGGTTAACATCTGTTTATCTTGGAAATGGAGGTGAAGAAGCTTTGCAATCATGAAGTTAAATTAGATAAGGTATCGTATAGTGAAGCTCAAGAAGGTGCGACATATAAGACTGGAGATTAGACACGAGCATCATACCCTTTTTCTTAAGGGTATATCCCTGATCTCTTTTTCTAGGAATTTTATGCATACTTTCTAGCTTTTAAGGTATATCCTCTAGGACGTATCATCGATCCTTAGGTAGAAGCCAATGGATGTAAACATGTATTTGAAACATGTTATGATTGATGGTTGCAAGTGGTTGCTCGTGAATGCATATACACACCATAGGCGCTAGAACAACTTAGTCACTATCATATTGCATTCGCATATATATATATATATATATATATATATATATATATTTGTTTACAAATAGAACTCAATGTGTTATCATATGGACGTTGCATTTGAGTGAATGGTCGTGCACTCATATAGAAATGATATGTTTCATTAGGATTGCATACATGATTGGACGCATGGCACTGACATAATTCGCATTAAGGAGGTCGACTGAATCAGTGAACCGCCTGATTTTGCATTAGATAAAGACATAAACACACTATGCATATAAATATGAAAGCATTTAGAAATATTTTTAAGGTCAATGAATGCCTGTGATTGAATGGTTGAGTAGATGGGTGATTGGATGGTAGGACACATTCTTTCGAACTTGAAGATTTCGGGGACGAAATCCTTTTAAGAAGGGGTGAATGTAACATCCCGTAATTTTGTAACATGAAGTTTCATAAATTAAAGTATAATTAAATTTTAGAAGAAGAATTAAGGGAAACGGGTTACGCCATTGCGTTCGTCTCGAAATTCTGCTTGAGATAGAGTCCGAGTTTGCGTAAATTGGACTCCGTATGAAAAAGATATCCTTAAATTAAATATTGCAGCAAAACATGAAAAAAGGGGAATGAGAAAAGAATAATGTTTAGCATTGTTCTAACTTTTTTAAGCAAAAGACTTAGTAGCTTATTTGGTTGGAACACATGACTTGCATACAAGAGGCACAGAGTTCGATCCCCGCCAACGCCCTATTTTTGTTTTAGGGGAATGGCTTAAAATAGCCTAGTGTGAATGCAGTTCAAAAAGTGGTTTAGTGTGAAAATGGGTAATTGGGAAGATAGATAAAAAGAAAAAAAATGAATATATATATATATATATACGCATATATATATATATGACGTGTACGCATCATGTAGCGTACACTGCGCATTTTTGGTTGTCAAGGATTGTTTTTTTTAAATGGCCTTCCCCAATTGGATTTATGACAAATTAAAAGTAAGAAAAGATTTATTCATATATATATATATATAAATATATATATATATATATATATATGGGTAATTAATGTAAACGGTAAAGGGAAAATGTATCTATTAAATATGTATTTAAGTTTGAATTGATTGACAATAAATAATAAAAATGAAAAGATGAACATTAGAATATCACTTTTGTTATGTTAACATTAGAATAACATTTCGTTAAGAAATGTATATTTAGATTAAAATGTTTATTCATATTAAATTGACATTTCAGTTAAGAAATGTTCATTTAGCTAATGTTTTGTTTTAAATAAAAAAAGTCCTTTCGGTTATGATATGTTAGGAAAGAACCAAAGTGTCATTTATGAAAAAAATGAACATTTAATATGCTGAGTCAATGCTGAGTCATTTCTGACTCATTGCTGAGTCAATAGGATAATTCTATCTTGACTGAACGGTTGTGGTCATTTCTAGGGTTAATCAAACGGCCTAAATTAATCCTAAAATTCTATATACACAACCTAGCTCTTAACCTAATTCACACAATTAAACTTGGAGCCGTCACGCTGCTGTAAGATAGCATGGAATGGCGGCCGCCTGAAGCTTAAAGACAAACAAAGCTAGAACAAATCTACTTCAAAACTAAGAATCAAAACAACGTCTACTCAAAGGAACGCATCCCAATTTCAGAACCTCAGATCTCAGAAAAACAAGACCGTCTTGCGTTGTAAGTATAGTGACTTTTTAGATGAGAATATGATTAAGACATGATTTGATGTAAATTGTAATATGGAATTTTATCAGTATTGTAAAATATAGACGATGTTGTTTTAGTTTTGTTTATCATGATAATTTGAATGTTTGTGGTGATTGGATCCATTATTTATTATGCGAATTGTATGTATACTGTTAGATCGATATATGTGCTTATGCAAGTTATAGGTTGCAAGTTAGATTTGGACATATATGTATATGATTCATGTAGGTTCTATGTATATATGTTTATGTTAAACCAATTGTACCTACATGATTAGAATAGATAAATATTCACAAATTCTTATGCAACTGAAAACTTATAATTGGATCCATGTTAAAAGATCCGTTTATGATTCATATGATTTATAAAAGTTTATTGTTAGATCTATGCTATACATATGTATTGCAAGTTCATACATGTTCCTATATGTTAACTTAATTATGTTGTAGATTTATGAATCTATGCAAGTTGTTAGGTTGAGATTCATGAACCTATGCAAGTCGTTAATTAAGTTGTTAATTCATGAACCTATGCAAGTTGCTAATTATGTACATGTTTATGTTGATTATATTAAAGTTGCAAGTTCACACCTACGTACATGTTAAAGTTGCAAGTTCACACCTATATGTTTATGTTCATGTTGATTTTGTCAAAAATTTCAAGTTCATAGTTAATGTTGATTTCATGCCAATTTTGTGAACGTTAAATTGGGCTAAATTATTAGCCTAATACTTTATGTGAAATCATGTGAACGGTAAATTAGGCTAAGTTGTTAGCCTAATATTTAGACGGGGGTAACGTTGGTTAAAAACTTAATTATAGGGAACATGACATAAATTGGCCAATAATCACATAGGTGATTTATGGTATGAAACGGTATAAATTATAAATTTAAAACATGTTAATACATAGGTGGGCCCAAAACCATGAAATTGGTTAAGGCCATGAATGGTGTAAATTTATACACCGTTAGTTTTGAAATAAAATATGTGACATGAATAATTTACATAATTAAAATGTAAATTTAGACAATATGAATATGCTTAACCCGAGGTTGGATTGAGTTGTGATGTAAACCTGCCTGGACCCGCCCGGCTGTCCAGTAATCACAACAATACCTATCCAATGTGAGAGGTTAAGGTATTGAACCCAATAAGGACCCGAGGTTAGAATGAGTTGTGGCGTAAGACTGCCCGAAACCGACCGGCATACAGCCAGCCACAACAATACCTGTCTAATGTGAGTGGTTGGTGCTTTAATAAGACAATTAAAGCTAAGTTAGGGTTGGTAGGGTTAAGTTAACTAAAACACTTAACCAACTTAACATGTTAACAAGACAAGACTTGTAGGGGTTAAGTAACTAAGAAAACACTTAGCCAATTTAACATGTTAACTAGACTAGAAGGTGAGGTTAAGTAAAGTTAATACACTTAACCAATTTAACATATTAACTAGACTAGAGGGTGAGGTTAAGTAAATTCAGGACACTTAACCGTTATAGCCTGATAATTAGATAAGTGGGTGAGGTTAAGTAAATTTAGAGTACTTAACCATTATAACACCTTAGCTAGATAAGTGGGCAAGGTTAAGTAAATACACATAGCCAATTTAATATGTTAGCTGGACTAGAGGGTAGGGTTAAGTAAACTTAGAACACTTAACCGTCATAGTGTGATAAATTGAACAGGGTTAAGTTGAAACATGAAGGGACAATACTTAACCATTAGAACATGTTAATTAAACAAATGTTAGGGTTAAGTTAACTAAGGGAACACTTAACCGTTATAACATGTTATTTAAAACAGATGGGCAAGGTTAGGTTAAAAGGGACACTTAACCAATACAAGGTGAATGGGTAGGGTGAAGTAATAAGAAATACTTAACCAATATAACTTGGTTTGTGATAAGGTTAAGTTAATGTGAATTACCGATAACACTTAACCAGTTTAACATGACAAAGGAATGGGTTAAGCTAACTTGAATTGACTAATGACACTTAACCAAATCCAACTTGACGAGAAAGAGGGCTAAGTAGTAAACCTTAGTTAAGAAACAATCGAGAACGGTAGCTAAGTTGAAATCCCCATTTAAAGAAACTAAGTGATAAACCTTAGTTAACAACATTTATGGGAAAAGAAACTAAGTGGTAAACCTTAGTTGAGAACAACTAAGTAATAATTCTTAGTCAAGAAAACTGAGCCGGTCCATAATAGATGAATAACCCGATATGGTAGATCATCGCTTAACAAGTACATGAGGAGGAGCAACGTTTATCTGATTTCGAAAAAGGCTCCAGCGGACTGGGTTTAGAAGCACGTAGCTTCGGGGGACGTGAGGGTACTCTTGGTATCCCTCTGTGAGGTTGCAGATGATCCGCCTAGGCTCACAAAGGTTAAGGTCTGCGGTAGAAGAACCAAGGGTATGCCTTGGTTGTAGTATGAGCAACCTAAAGGCTAGGGTGGATCAGCGTGGGTCGGTGATACTTAGTTTAGCCCTGTGATAACACGTCGTCGACTACCTACCATCTTCGGTCAATCGTAGTACGCATGCGGAAAGGCAGAGAACTCCCAATAAACCATATACTTGCTATCTAGTTATGGGTGAGGCTGGCCAATAGGAACGTGGGGGCATAGGTGGCAGGAGTATAGTTCTCGTGCTTGATTTTCTTCATTGCCTTTCATTAGTTGAGGGAGGGGTCACGTGGGACCATAACCACTGGTAGAAAAACAGACCTTAGCATCTGCATCGGCAGATAACCTAAAGCTCCCTACTGAGTTCTGTAATTTCTTGATTTAGCCCTGTCATGGGACTCGGGCCGCACACATAGTGAACATGTGCATCTAGACATCGAAAAACGATTCGCAATACATACATGGGAGAACGGGATCATTCGACCGGTAGCATAATCCCTAGTTGGACCTAGGTGGCATGAACCCTGAATCCGAGAAGCGTTCAATAGGTAACATAAACCCTAGTTGGATCAAGGTCATGTAAACCCTGGTTAAGTCTAGAAAGCGCTCGATAAGAAAACCCTAGATTAGATCTAGGTAATAAATAATAGATTTACACCTAAAGGCAACCGCAATTACAGGGATTGGGATCACGTTATCATCTTTATACAGATTACTAGTTGGGATACTAGTTAGGTGGTGCAGAGATATAGAATGGGGTGTGATAGTATATTCGGTTTAAACTATCTTGCTTTGGTTTATATTAGTCTGTTATTCTGGTACTGTCCCATTTTCCAGTTTACTCATATCATGAACTTTATCCTGTTCGCATGCTAAAAGCCACTAGACTTACTCAGGCTTTATGTCTGACCTTGTTTTTCTTTCGTCTTCTTTTCTTCCGTTCCCCCCCCCCCCCCCAGGTAGTCAGGGAGGGAATAGCTCTGCTTAGTATGGATTGTTACTCTTTCCAAGCTTGAAGACTCTTGGATATATCGCTTCATCTTTTCCGCAGCTATGGCTGGCTTATGCTACATTGGGGAATATAAATGTTATTTTATGCTTCTTTATTTTGTAAGACAGATGATACTCTGGTATTGGAAAGAAATTGTTGTACAAACTATTTTATCAATTAAGTAAAGTTTTATTTTCCGCTGTTTTAAATTTGTCTGTCTTGTAATTTATTTGCATCTTTTACCTATAATGCTCCACAGAACTTAGTGTATTCCCTTTGTGAGTGACACTAACGGATGTGGGGTGTTACAATCGCCTATGGCGGTCGCAGACTACCAAACTTCGGTTGTGCCTTCCCTGGCCCTCCTTTACAACTTCTTAGTGGGAGTCTTTCGCCAATACTTCACCATTTGAGAGATTTAATAGAATGAAGAAGAATGAATGTGGCGGATGCAGATGGTTTAGAGTTAGGAATCTGAGATGGATTTATAGTGTGGGTTTTTGATTATTTTGTTCAATTATATTCGCGCTCGACGTTTTAAGCTTGTATGACCACATATGTTGTCTGATTAAAACGAAATTCATAACCCTACAACAACCTAATATTTTGGACCTACTGGAACTGGTTCATCGAATTCCGAGACTACTCGAAAAACTCCTATTTTAATTTCAAAACATAAATCGATATGTGTTTATACCGCGCAAACTCCAATTGACCTGAAATTGAAAGTCTTACAATAATTAACCATTACGAATTTTATAAAATTGGTTTTGTTGAAATCCGAGGTCATTAGAAAAAATGATTATTTTACTTGTTAAATCAAATCAATAAAATATAAATCGATTTCAAAGTAATCAACTCTACCGATAATAACTTATCATTATCGTATATATTCAAATAGAATTCATATTAATTGTTAGAATTGTTTTCCATCCATTTTTAACTTGGAATTCAATTATTCTTTATTTTCGTATTACGATATTAAATTGATAAACTCTATATAAAAATCCATTTATAATTCTAATTCAACAATTAAAACAAATTTTAAATGTTCAAAGTTAAATGGCTAAAAATCCAGATCGTTGCATTCTTCGCCTCTTCAATGAATTTCGTCCCCGAAATTACTAAAGTCAAAAAAATGCTTCAAACTCATTAACTTTTCGAAAACCCATTTAGTGAAACCCGACACTTCACATTTCTACAACTTTGGTTTGACATAAAACTTTTAATTTCCATGCAAATAATTTATCTTCCAATTATAATTCAAAACCCTTTAAATTATAACTAATTTAAAGAAATTCCTTTGGCTTATAAAAGTTTCCAAAAATTTTGAAAAAAATTCTAACTCCCTATGTTTTCAAAAAAAAATTAGTATAATCTCCCCAGTGTAGAGGGACTTTGACAATATGACAAGAGAGATAAATATGTATGCATCGACCTACATGGTCAGAAAACTCAACATATAATAGTTTATATTGCCTATTTTGTATATTTGCATAAATGTACCTTACATAAGTGTTATTAAGCGAGTTCACTTAATATTTATGCAATCTATGCAAGCAAAACCAAACCACACAGCTTCATGTACCTATAATTACTCAATTTAAATACATAAGTCCCATAATATGAAGTTCAAAAAACATTTATCCTTTTAATTCGAACAAATACAAAATTTCCATGTCTCATATGCTCTACATGTATATTTACAAGTATCCTTGGGATTCCATCATTCAAAATATAATTTTGTGTCGAAAATCAATCCATTTAATTCATATGAGTTTATATTTATTTCATAATTCGTTATAGTTTAAACGACCATGCCGCGATTTTTCTAGAAATTTGATTTTACATAACTCAAAATCTACAATATGAAATCTTGATATTACTTTTCCATTAGAAAAGCATAATCCAATAGATTTGAAAGATTCTTATTTCAAAGAATTCTAACTTATGTTGGACTCTATGCATACATTTAATCTTCAAAACGTAAAATTACGAACTACCGCGATGCGGTGAGATTTTTTTAATAACTTGTAATTAATGCGCATAACCTTAATTAATTAATAAATTTCAAATCCATTCTTTTACATAAATAAAGCTATGCTTTCAAATCTAACTTGAAAATTTCGACTGCCAAAAATCGTTGAATATTCCATCCAAAATTCATAATTAAGTTATAAAGTCATTTACAACTCAATTTTCTATATTTGATTCCATTCGATAGTATCTCTAATCCAAATCAAATTTATTTAACCTTTGCTTAATTTAAGTTTTAATTTTTAGCCAATTTGATTTACTTTTATCATTTCAATCTATTTAACTTGCACCAGTTAAATCTAAATTTCAGAATTCAATTCCCGGCTTTTATTTCAAATTCTTTTAAATAACATAAATTTATTCTTATATTTATTACCATTTGCAAATTCAAAACATTTGAATTTTTTTTAAACATTCGTTTTTTAAACAAATTTCCATTAGCAATTTTACTATAGTAGTTATCCATCACTTAGAAACTCGAAAATGAGCACCGATGATGTCGCGATCATTTTCAGAATTATTTTCCAACAACTGAAGTGAGTTCAGCGCTTTATCACTTTTAAAATCCATTTAAAACTGTTAGACCCAAAATGATACTAACACCCAATTGACAAGCATTTGTAGAGAATAATAAATAACGGTAATCTAAAAACTGAGAAAAACCCATCGATACACAGGATTTATAGTAGTTTGGCGTTAATGAGCCTACACCCATTTTATAGTTCTTTGATTGAGTAAAAGATTACAATTACGATGCTGATAATCACTCAATTTCACAAATGCAACCAATAATCTCACGGAATCTGTAGAATTATACTCGATAATCTAGACTACAATTTGAGTAAATAGGAGGAATATTGATAATGGTGGTGCTCAAGTGTAGGGTGCCAAAAGATCCATCTAAACGTCAAGTCTTGGTGTATTTATAGAGGTGGAGAGCAGGCGGGTCACATGATGATGTGGCAGTTGTGGAGGAGATCTCGGAGCGGGTCATGGGATCGTGGGAACGTAGCCTATGGACCATGGGTATAAGCTGGGACCCGATCCTCTTTCTCAGGCTTAAGAATCGGACCACAGTTGATGTGGTGCAACGACTTTAGGGAGGTAGGGAAGGGATAAGTTCGATCCCCATCACATCCGATGGGAAGTTGTTTTTTGGATGGTTCTGGAGCGCGAGTGGATCGGGTCGCCGTTGCTCGACCCGGAGCCGATTTTGTCTTCACTCGAACCGGTGCCTCAGCCATTTCTCCTGATCTGCTAAGGCTTCACCATCCCTGATCTGATGGTCTTCTACTCTACTTGATCTGATGCCTTGCCGCTAACTCTATTCGACACTTGGTTTTTGTATGATCGTGATATCTGGACTTTGGATGGCCTAATCACAAAGTAGTCCAAATTTTTGCCCCCTCAAAGTATGTATTATCGGAGATGAGGCGTGCTTTGAAATTGCTAATACGTCTGTTCTTAAGTCAATGATAATCAGTAATCGCGTCTGTTTGTAAAGTTGTGACGTTTTGTGGAGTCATGTTTTTTTATTCTTGTATCAACTATAAGTATGAGGTCTGATTCACAATTATCTCTGTCGTGTTCATTGGATTAGAGCTTTCAACCGAGACATAAACATATCTTCAGGTAAATTCTATGGCTTTAGTTGAATTTCTTTGATGCGAATATTGGCATATACAACTTTTGGTAATCTCCTTTAATTTATTTGTCCCTATCTTTATTCAATATCATGTTCAAGACATCGGGTCAGGAATCAAGCTACAGATCAAATTGAGTTTGCTTGATCCATCTTGCATTGGAGCCGAGATTCCTTGATTTGTTTCTGCCGCTAAATGACTAGGTTGAAAATTACATGGCAGTTCGTTTCAAGTTTATGCGATCCGCTATATCATTCAAATTGGGCGGCTTCAGGCTACTTCGACCATTGGGTCTTGGGTCGGACCGAGCCATCAAATCATGGGAATACGAACGACCTCTTGGAATTAATATATAAGCCGATATCCCCCTGAATCTCTTTTACTTTATTCCATTCCGAGTTGCAACACCCGATTCTAAAACAGAAATCCTAACTCGAAAACTCGACAAATCCTTTATGTCCTTAAAGCCGATTCCAAGGTGGGTTTAAGATCTTGCTTCTTTGATTATCCATCAAATAGTGCTCGAACTCTATGTAGATTCTCGTTATCAACTATTCAAGCATTGATGTTGAGCTCCCCACGTCGCCGCCATTGTTGGCGACATCAAGCTCGCCTTCAACTGGCGGCCGTAGCGTCCCCGGTACTATGAAGTTTGAGACATGAACTTCGATCTTAACTTCAATGAGAGGGGTCACTGATAAAATTGTGGAAAAGAGAGGAAGGACGTAGGCAATGCTGGTATTATCAGGTCAAGGGCATGATGGGAATCAAGAGTGAATGGTTGGCAAGGGAGAAGATACCACTTATGACGACCCGCCATCTTGACTGTGCTGAATCGACAAAACATGTCAACTGGAACCGTCCAAAACGACAGATTGTTATTAGCTTCTGGGATATGCAGAATAAATCACAGAATCACATATCATAGACACAAATATAGAGCAATATAATATTTCATAGCGGAAAATACATAATACAATAGTAGTTTATGAAGTTACTAAATAAATTTTACAACAGAGTTTTAATAAGTAGTACAACGAAAGTCTAATACAACATCTCTCGTACATAAATGAGTGATAATAGTTTGAAACATAAATGACAAGAATATCTTAAAACTGGAACAAATACATAAGTAGATATAAGTGAGCAAAATCCATTGTCAGCTCCAAACTCTAAGAGTGATCTCGCAAGTTGTGATACTTGATCTGACCTGAGCAATAATGCAAAACAGAACAACTCGGATCAGGACTAACATTCTCATGGAAGTAAATCAACTCAATTGAAATGTTCGGTGAAACACAATCTATAACTTAAAGGATGTTTGGGATCACCATCCTCTAAGGATCCAATAAACTAATGCATAAAATATAATACGTTATATACAATAGTGTCTACCAGTAAAGTAAAATATCGAAATAGCTTAAGAGGGATTACCATTATTACCATCACATCGTTTATATATTACCGTAGTCTATACAGTAATGTAAGCCCCCCTAACCGGCGGGATACTCAAGGAGCACTCCATAGGTATAGTACAAACCGAAATCGTAGTGGACTCGCATATGGTATGTAATAAGGCACACAAGGAATGCCAGCGTGGATACACCGTTTGTAGAGCCGGACTGGTGGTAACACATAGCCGCAACTACTACCCACCTCGATACACTCCCACAATAAAATCGATCGGTAACCACCAAACACATCACAAAGTAACAGAATGGTATCAAAGAAGTGTGCTCGATAGGAGGAACGACCTCACCAGGTCTCGTCGTAGCTTCTATTTTAGCCATATCAAGCTGACTCTTGTTAGTCAGTGTCTAGTAATTTATATGAAAATAGAATCGTTTGCGAAACAATCCTACTTCATTCTGGATCTCCACCGCGACAATGTGCAATTTGTTCCCTACACTAATTTTGCAAATTCTCATTTTTCCTAATGCCATGCACTTAAGTTTCAATTTTCCCAAACCCGTTCAAAACTTTGTTCCCTTCCAAAGCACATGGAATTAGAGCTTTGGTTTATCAAAGCTTTAGGTTTTCTCTCCACTGAGCTCAGGTCAGATCGTGCTTCCTTGACCCGATCCGGTTTTGGGACCCGACCCGCAACGCTTTGGCCAGGGAGCCTCGTCCCATACCCCTTATGCTTTGCCCAATCACTCGCGCACTCCTACGCATCATTAAATTTGGCCAAGATGAGGAATTTGACCATGCGAATTCATAGATCATGCTTACGTATAGCTCGACCGAAGCTAATTACAACTTAATTGGACTTGCAGGCAGTTGGGATAGAGCCTCTTAAACAGAACATCTGGACTCGACAAACATAAGATTATTCAATAACTTGACAAATATCAATTAACTGCATGCTCTTCCTGCTTTTCTTATGTTTGCACTGCACACACTGGCATAGTCTAGCACACACACAGAGGCACGGGAAACTATACTATAATTCGTGATGTTTCTTTAATAGTTCAACTATTATGTTGAGAAGATATCAAACGAGAAACTTAGAGTCAGATAAGAGTAAAGCCCTAGAGTCATTTAGCCACCCCACTGTCAATGATGTGTCATCCACATCAGATTGAGGATGGGACAGTAAAGGTTCCGAATTTTAGATTGAGCTTCATGTTTGCGAACAAATTATACAATTGTAAACAACTGTAAAATTCGTTCGTCTTTCCTAAACAACAAGGATTGTTGTAGAGGGTGTCGAACTCTGGGACCAAATTATTTTATTAATGAATCCAATCAAGTTATCTCTAACTTTTGATTGGTGGAAAACAAAGAAAATAGCAGAAATTAAATAAAAGAGAGTTTTAACAATAAGTGAAAGCAATTAGGGGATAATGACATAGATCAGATTCATAATCATCAATAGCCAAAAGATTAACCAGATCTAATACATGTTTCTGTCACAAACATGAATCAACGATAATAGGTTTTTAGAAACAAATATGTAAATAACGACAAGCATAGCCTATGTAGGAGCTCAGCTCTACAACCATAGGCTATCAGGACAGATTCACTATTTTATTTCTAAAACCCTAAATATTAAATCTAAATCTAATAAGTGTTAGATTGAACTCGAATATACCCTGTGAAGGAGCACAGCTCTTAAACGACACAGGGTATGAAGGTTCAGATCTAACCCTTAATTCAGATCCAGATCTACATGTATACAGTCCTCATCTTTTGGCTATGTGATTCATATTGAATCATACTATCAGCGTCATCACCCCCTAATCAAAGGGGATTAGCTAGACATAGCTAAAGAAGAAGAAAAACAGAAATTAAATAACAAGAACATAAATAAAACTAAAACTAAATAGAAAAGAGGAAGAAGAATGATTTTATTCCAAGAAGAGAATTACAGAATAAAACCCAATGTGTTTTTTACAAGACTAAGATACAATGTATTTATAGCTGATATGACAAAGGCTAGTAAGCTAATTACATAATGTGGGACTAAAGAAATAACCCAAATAACATATAAGCCAGTGTGAACGCAGCTTTAGAGTGAGTGGTCTAGCAAATAGGCTAGTGTGAACGCAACATGAGTAAGAGGCCTTCTAAATGAGCTAACGTGAATGCGGTTTGAGTCTTTATTGAGCCAAATCTTCTTAACTGAAATATAATTGCAACCGTTCTTCAAGCTTTAGATTCTTCAAGCTTTAGCAATTTTAAACTTCACTCTTTTTAAGCAAATTCTTCATGCTTTATCCATCAAATGCTCTAAACCATGCTTCTTGTCAACAATCTGAAAACACAGCTACAAATACACAATATCAATTATTTAAAAGATAAAATCAGATAAATAAGCGGATAAAATATACACATTTACGTGTATATCAAATACCCCCACACTTATCTTTTTATTCGTCCTCGAATAAACTAAACTAAGATATGTCACACTTTCGTAGGAAACACGATTGCATTTAGCGTATGCAACAAGCTGTTAAACCTCTGGGTGTCCCCAGTAGGACGAGTGTTGTCTCGTGAGGGTTTTCAGCGGATACTACCCACAAAATCCAAAGCGTCTTATGTACGCGGATTAATCAAACAATATATTTAAGGTCTTTCACATTCCAAGGATTTCACCTAACTTCAATAATAACGGTTTAGTCCCAAATTGTCCATCCCATTGTTGGTGCAAAAATGAATAAAAAATTTCAAGCTGAATCGTAATTCCTTGATAACACTGTAATTGTCTTGAAGGTTAAGAGCGTGGTGTCAACCAAAGTTCTACACATCGACAATGTGCACCCAATCATTTCTTTATTCTTTTTTTTTTTTGAATAATTTTGCACTAATGCAACTGTAATGTATTGGATATGAGTTATGCATAGATGAAGGAAAATTTTTGTAAGTTCTAAAAATATTCTAGATAAGAGGGCAAGTGCATTAGTTGAACTTCAAATTACAAAAGATAAAGTAATACTAAGGCACATATGAACATTTTTATTTCCTTTCATCTCCTCTACTACAATCCTCCAAGTACGGTATGATGGATGTGGATGGAATGGAAATGGATGCTTCATAGTCAGGAATGATGAAGACTATTTTATTCAGAGAGACTCTCTCTTTATTTCATTTTTTTTCTATTCTTTTTTTTTCTTCTTTTTTTTTTTTTTTGCATGATGAATGATGAATGGAGACGGAATGATGACGTACATGATTTCATTTGATTCCTCCTCTACTACCAACACTTCATGAAAGGAAAGTTTTGTGCCCTAGTTACTCTACTTCTATAACCTTAATTCAACACACAAGTCTGGATTGATGTTATACAAAAAACTGAAAGGAATGATAAGCAAAGTTTCGTAAGATAGATAACCCATATAAAATAAGATGTGGTATATGGTTATCCTACCTTAAAACAAGTACGGAATGGGTAGTGTAATATTGGTATAAAAAGAGACGTTTTTGACCTTTAAACATAGGTTCTTGAGTATACCAATATAAGATAAACTTGTCGAAACATGGATGTAAATCGATTAAAACTTGGGTTTGAATAATTGGGGTATCGAAGAAGAACGCTATAATGAGTCATTTCTCCTTAACTGGGCCAAGTGGATTTTAGAACTTACGATTTTGAGTGGAAAAGAAAATATTATGCATGAAAACTAACTTAGAAAATCCAACAAATGTAGGTGCAAAATCATTTTTATTTCTTGATTTTTTTTTTGATTATTTTTACTTGCACATTCTAACACGTATAACAAAGGTTGACACGCTTACTCCAGAACACGACTAACGTCTGCACAGTCTCAAGCTAGCATCTTAAAAAGACACATTACGATTCAACGAATAAATAATGTTCATTCCCATCACCCAACAATTCAACTTATCAAACAAGAACCAAGGTGTTATTTATGAATTTAAGTTAATCCTTGTTCAATGAATGACCTACTTCATAAAATTTGATTGCTGATGTAATGTAAATTCCCCCCACACTTGAGTGTGACTGTGTCCTCACAGTCGTGAATCAGACATATCTTAGTGAAAGGGAAATAAAATAAGAGGGTCAGCACGGCTTACCGGATGCGTGTGCAGAAAATACGCAGTCATCGAATAGATGAACCGGTCCACAATGGACCAATGGATCAGCCTCATTAAGATTATGAGACACAGCTTCAGCATAGAAAACCAAATCATAAAGGATTTTATATTACAATTCAGATTTGGAAAAACAAATTTGGTTTTTTCAAAAGTTTGAGTTGCTAATTTTAAAATTTTGAGCTTACCATTGATTCGAAAATCGAATTGAATTTCTATAGCAACTAAAGAGAAGTCAGTGAGTTGGGGTTCAGTAAAAGTTTCAAAAACAAAATTTGACTTGTTCAGATGATGTATAAATTGAGAGACATGTGCATCGTTCTCACCCCCACACTTGTTTTGAGAAATATTGTTCGGATTTTCTTTAATATTTGAAATTTTATTAACTAAAGGTTCATTCGTAAACCTAAAGTCAAAACCGAACAAATGAATTTTCATTAAATTTCGAAATTGTGTTTTCTCAAAAATAGTGTCATTCCAGAAAGAGTTCATATACTGCATAAATTTATCATTGAAAAACAAGTGATCATAGTGAGGTTCAGTTGAAACGATCAAGTCGCAAGGAGTTTCAACAGTTTCAGAAAAATCGTTATTGTGCATGAGATCACATTCAGCAGTTTTGTTGTTCTCAACCACAAGAATTTCAAAGTTTTCAAATTTTTCATTTTCAGTTTTAGACCCAACAACATTATCGTCAATCAGTTCAAGAAGTTTTCGCTCATCAAATTCGTCCTCACTTGAACAGTTGTTAACAACTTCATCATTTTTGTCAAGTTGACAATCTAAAGTTGCTAAATTTTCAAAATTTTCAGAATCTGATAGAGGAAGATCAAATTGAAGATTAACGTCTTCGTTTTCAAGAGAATTTAAATTCAAATCAAGCACAGGGCTTTCAACAACTTTATTAAGATTTTCATCAATTTCAAAAGTTGTTAGTTGAAAATCGTCGATTGTGGGCATAGGTGGATTTTTATTCGAATCATCACAAGTTTGGATCCGATTTTGTTTCTCACGAAACTTCAAGTAATCGTCAAGTATGTTCGTTTGCTCAACAAAATCAAATTTATATTTATTTACATGAGAATTTTCACTTTGAAATTGTTGAGAACAAAAGTTTTCAGTAGCACCACAATCGAAATTATTCCCGTTGCCAAAATCATTTGAAAAGTGATTTACATTTCCATTTTGAATTTGAAATTCATTTTGGAGTTCAAAATTGAATTGACAAGTGTTATAATCAGAATCATTTGAATTTGGATGTGAAATCGAATTTTGATTATTTTGAAAGCTTTCACTTGAATTGTTGCACATGTATAACTTACACATTTCATTTATTTCTTTATTTTGTTGTATGCTCATTTCAAGTAAAGATTCAACATGTGTTTCAAGAGTTGAGGGCTGATCATCATTTCGAAAATTTGATGATGTACAATCGGGATTATCCTGAAAATTTTGAAAAGTTGGTGGTGTACAGTCCAAATTACTTGTACAATAGTTGTTATTAAAATATCCATATGAATTTGGTGTAAAAGTATATGGATTATATTGATGTTCACAACTATCGTAAAATCCGTAGGAATAAGGGAATTGAGACATTTTCAAGAAAGCTCTTTTAAAAAATATGTTAAAATTAACAACTTCGGATTATATGAATACAAGTCTAGGCCAGGTCCGGACAGGGGTTATCAGTGTGCCACGAATCACCGTAGAAACACAACTGAAGGTTTAAGAACCTGTTTGAGTTCGAGACTCTACCGTTCCTTAGACACCTCAGAGAGTATCAATCCTAATTGTCAATTTAACGAATATTTTATCCTATGAGCTTTTGGGGAATCCTCGGTTTGATTTCAAAAATAAACTTTTCAATTAATCCCACGTTCGTTTTAAAATTTTAAACCACACATCAACAGGCAAAATATTCAGTCATAGAATGAACAGTCTCAGAACAGTCACAGAACAGGAAATTGCAGAAATAAAAAAAAACAAATTTTTTTTTTACAAGCAAGCCGATGCCCTGCAGAAGATTTTTACAAGCAATGTCTATATAATTTTTTTATTTGCAGCAACGGTCCCTGTAGAGTTAGAAAATACTCACCTTGATCGGCAGTCCGTCCAGTGCAGTTGAGAAGCGCTAGCGTGTTCACACCCCACTTAGTGTGCAACCGCTCGAACACCGAATAGTCCGCTGCTTTTTGTTGTTGTCGCCTCCTATTAATTACTTGACTGCGCTGCAGCACGGGTTCGGGCTAGGAGCCCGAAAATTTTTTTTTTAAGACCTTTTTCAAATTACCGCTATACCTGTTTTTTTTTTTTTTATTTTAAAGAGAGATACGAACTAAAGAAAAGAAAGGAGGTTAGACCCAAAAAAAAAAAATTATAAACCGAAATTAAGACTGAAATTTAATGAACAAAGGGATGGCCCAAGTCAAGCCCAAACCCTGTATACCACAGCAACTCTATTCACAAGTGAATTGCAACAATGCGTCCACCCATTTTTTGAGAGCAAAGACCGACTAAACCAATAAAAAACCCCAAACCGTTCTCTTGAATATAAAACCAAGCCTAACCCTTATCCCAAAAATAAAATAACAGGAGACTTTCAGCTCTCTCTTTTTTCTTTGGAATAAAAAAAAAAATTCGCAGGTTCTCGAAATCGGTACCCCGAGAAAAATAAAAATCAAATCTAAATTTCTGCAATCGATTTATGGTTTTCTAGTAGATGCGATTTCTGGTTCGGAAGTTTGGTCGCTCTCGGATGTTTGATTTGTGGTGAGGTTATCGATTTGAATTGGGGACTGGAGTGACTCAATTTTTTTTTTTTTTTTGGGAAACGAGGTGTTGAACTGGGTGTTTGCGTTAGCTTCACAGGTTTGTGGTGTGTGCGATAGCGGTTCAGTGATGCAGTTTTGTCGAGGGCGGAGGTCAGAGAGTTCGGGTTGAGTGGTTGTATGGGTTTAACGTCGAGCGTAGGAGCAACTGAATATGGTTTTGAGGCCAACACGTTGTGGCTGGTAGTCTGCAGTAGAAGATGTGAATTTGGTAGTGAACGAAGGGTGGAAATAGTAGAAGTTAGTGACTGATGAGGGTTTGTAGGCTAAGCAATGTTTGCTGTGTTAGAGTGGAAGTTGGGGTGGCTATGAGGTGCTTGGGGTATGGGATTAAAAGCGAGGGATGTTTACATGAGAAGTTGCAGACATGTTTGTGGGAGGGGAGATGTACTTGCGTGAAAGAATATGAAGGAGGCGGGGTTGCTGCATGGTACGGTGGTTTCAACAAAAATGGTGACAGCACGGATTTTTGGTGGTCCGTCGGAGGAGAGAATAAAGGAGAAGTGGACGAGGTGGTTAAGCTGGAAAACGAGAAGGGTAAGGCCTTTAATCCGGGTAATTAAAAGGTTAATAACGCATTAATAAATAAAATATATTTAATTAAATTAATAGATGAAGTGCCGCATCTTTCAGCAGGTGTGCGAGGGAACCGTG
Source organism: Allium sativum (assembly GCA_030737875.1). Taxonomy (NCBI): domain Eukaryota; kingdom Viridiplantae; phylum Streptophyta; class Magnoliopsida; order Asparagales; family Amaryllidaceae; genus Allium; species Allium sativum. The sequence continues at coordinate 250,452,691 of CM060912.1, read as the reverse complement.
TAGGGTGGAGTGGGAAGCAGGTATGTTTCAGTATGCAAGGAAGAATTGTAGGGATGTGAATGCTTTCTTCAAGAGATGGCTATTGAACCGTGTAGAGTTGTTAGGCGATGGCCAGGGGTTTCAGAAATTGTAAGGTGATGACAGCTATGGGATGGTATGATTTGATGGGTGGATGGTAATGACAGAGAAGAAATATGAGAAAGTAGAAAGAAATTTGAAAAGAAAGGAAAGAATCAGGGAAAACTAAAGGAAAGAAATTGAACAAAAATTGGCAAGTGTTTTATTTATTCCTTATTTGAAAGATTATGGTATCAATGTTTTAATACCCAATCCACCAATCAAGAATTTTTCCTATATATGCAAGAAAATACAAGGAAAGCAAAATTAACGCTAACACGAATTGGAAAATAAAAATATTTTTGTGTTTTTTTTTAAACAAAAAACAAAAATAAAAAATAAAAATATAACCCGAAGGATTTAAAAATAAAAATTATTTTGGTCCCCGGCAACGGCGCCAAAATTTGTTTGCGAACAAATTATACAATTGTAAACAACTGTAAAATTCGTTCGTCTTTCCTAAACAACAAGGATTGTTGTAGAGGGTGTCGAACTCTGGGACCAAATTATTTTATTAATGAATCCAATCAAGTTATCCCTAACTTTTGATTGGTGGAAAACAAAGAAAATAGCAGAAATTAAATAAAAGAGAGTTTTAACAATAAGTGAAAGCAATTAGGGGATAATGACATAGATCAGATTCATAATCATCAATAGCCAAAAGATTAACCAGATCTAATACATGTTTCTGTCACAAACATGAATCAACGATAATAGGTTTTTAGAAACAAATATGTAAATAACGACAAGCATAGCCTATGCAGGAGCTCAGCTCTACAACCATAGGCTATCAGGACAGATTCACTATTTTATTTCTAAAACCCTAAATATTAAATCTAAATCTGATAAGTGTTAGATTGAACTCGAATATACCCTGTGAAGGAGCACAGCTCTTAAACGACACAGGGTATGAAGGTTCAGATCTAACCCTTAATTCAGATCCAGATCTACATGTATACAGTCCTCATCTTTTGGCTATGTGATTCATATTGAATCATACTATCAGCGTCATCACCCCCTAATCAAAGGGGATTAGCTAGACATAGCTAAAGAAGAAGAAAAACAGAAATTAAATAACAAGAACATAAATAAAACTAAAACTAAATAGAAAAGAGGAAGAAGAATGATTTTATTCCAAGAAGAGAATTACAGAATAAAACCCAATGTGTTTTTTACAAGACTAAGATACAATGTATTTATAGCTGATATGACAAAGGCTAGTTAGCTAATTACATAATGTGGGACTAAAGAAATAACCCAAATAACATATAAGCCAGTGTGAACGCAGCTTTAGAGTGAGTGGTCTAGCAAATAGGCTAGTGTGAACGCAACATGAGTAAGAGGCCTTCTAAATGAGCTAATGTGATTGCGGTTTGAGTCTTTATTGAGCCAAATCTTCTTAACTGAAATATAATTGCAACCGTTCTTCAAGCTTTAGATTCTTCAAGCTTTAGCAATTTTAAACTTCACTTTTTTTAAGCAAATTCTTCATGCTTTATCCATCAAATGCTCTAAACCATGCTTCTTGTCAACAATCTGAAAACACAGCTACAAATACACAATATCAATTATTTAAAAGATAAAATAAGATAAATAAGCGGATAAAATATACACATTTACGTGTATATCACTTCATGAGGTTGCGGAATCGTCTGGAGGAGAGGTTTCAGTAGATGAAGAGGAAGAAGGGGGAGTATGTGACAATCGGTCTCTCGATGAATATGAGAGTGCGATCATTTTGGATGCGCCTAGTGATTCTATGGCTTAAACAATCGATGTAGCTAAGCTTAAGTTGATATGTCTATGGCATGGGATTCCTTAGGAAGAAATTATAGTCGCAACCAGCACGGACATACCCCATAATCCTCCGGAGTGGTATATGGATATTAGTAGGTTGATGTGTACCATAAGAGTTATTCATCCGTTTATGCCATTCATCGTTGAGTTTCTAAGATGAATGCAGATTGCTTCCATGCAACTCCATCCTAATGCCTACACTAACCTTTACACGCTATATATAACATATATGGAAATTTTAGGCACAGATCCTACTTTCGAGGATTTAAACTTCTTTTAGCATTTAAAACATCTCAAAGGGAACTCCTTCCTTCGTTTTCTAATCCGAGGGGGGGGGGGAGGATTCAAGAAGCAAAGACATTACGGGTTCTAATTGAGAACCGTGGTTGGTAGAAAAAGAGACAATTCCCGGGCGAGATTCAACTGCTTAAATACAGAGTCCTTCCCCTATGCTTATACAAGACGATGAACTTCTGAATGGGCCAGTCAGGGAAGAACCCTTGATAATGATCCAAAATATGCATTTACTATTGAAAGGAAGCCTTCTCCTAAAACACTCTCTCTAGTCAAGTCCCCCGTCAATGGTTCCTAGCTCGAGGACCCCATATTTGGAGGCTTGGCAAAACTTCCTTTTCCCAATGAAATATACACTTCTAAAGGTATTGGCACAGGCTCTTTCTTCCCTACCTCTGAAGAGGAAGTTACTCCTGCGAAAGTTGGGGATACTAAACAAACAAGCCTTAATTTAGGCTTTGGTCTTTCGGGAAATCACTTAGGACACACATCACACTAACACTGCACATTAAAGCTTCCATGTTTTACGTACTTCTTGGATCTAATATTGGTTTCTGTTAACTTGAAGGAGGGATTCCTCACCGTAGATATGATCTCAGGGATGTTCGTGCAAGCATTCCCCGGTATGGCTCCAACACTGAACATGATCTACGGGAAAGCCGCGGGAGAGATGAAAGAAGGCCTTATCAGTCTCAGCATCATCGTTCTTCCCGCTCTCCCTCCCCAGTCCTCTTAGATTCATAGAAGTGCAAGAGCTATCACAGCCAGCACGGTGGAGATATATACCCTCCTAATTGTCTAGTTCCTCTAAAAGACTCTCATTCTCAAGAGAAGCTGTTGAAGAAGAAATCTGATCCTAATGATAAGATAAATGATCTGGACAAGGGGAAGAGTAAAAGTAGTGGGGTGATTATGCACGCCAAACACAGGAACATTGGCATTACCACAACAAGTCCCATAATACATGATTCCGATAATGAAGTCAAGCTAAAGATTTTGAGGAAGCAATTTCCAGATTATCATTTTGGGAACATGCATTTTGTTCCGAACCTTAAGCCGGTACCTTCAGATTGGGTGGTAAAAGTTAAAACTCAAATAGATTTCATGGATAAACAATACTAGGAAACATGCAAATTCGCCTGAAAGCTTTTTAAGATCATCAGCGACCTGTTGGCGGATGTGGAAAACATTATGCAAATGGTTGAATATGACTTTAAGGCCAAAGATACCGCAGGGAAAGAGCTTGAGGATACACAGGCTAAGATTGCCCTCATGCAGCGTGATGCTAAAAGTTACAAGAAACCGTACAATGAACTGCGGTAGCACTATTATACCGAGCTCGATTCTCACAGCCAAGAGGGAACGACCTTGAAAAAGCAAGTTGAGGATGCTAAGTCAGAGAGCACTAGACTGAAGTTATCTTGTACTCGCCTTAAACAATAAAAGGTGAAGTTAGAAAAAGAGGTCGCCAGTCTAAAAGCTAAGTAGGTGGAGTCTGAAGAGAGGACAATGTTAGTTGAGGGAAACAACAATATTGCGCTTAAATCTTCCTCAGAGTCTAATGCATAGCTTGCCAAAGCCCGAAAAGAATTTGTTGAATATGGGGACCTTATGATATCTTTCTTCGACCAAGTGATTCAGACTCGGGATATTTCTTGGATTCAACATTATCCGACAACTCTGGTCGATATGTGGGATCAAATTGTTTATGACAAGAAGAGGCGGTTAAAGGTTGACACCATCGACGAAGAGGAGCAGATGAAAAACATACTTGAAGGATGAAGAACCAGAGAGCTAGGACGAAGGGTGGAAATTAATTCATGAAGCTATGGAGGAGGAGAAGTGCCTGGCCAAGGGGAAGGATACAATTGAAGGTAGCTCCAATTTCTCGCCTGCCATGCCTAGAGCTGCAGAGACTGAGGGATATGATCCCTAACATCCATAAATTCCCAAGGCTCCTCTTCTATCTCTCATCAAGGAAGCAACTACTCATGCCATTCCTGAAGACAATTACACTGAAGGTATCTCTACCTTTTCACCGGAATTTGTTAAAGCTGGTATTGCTTGTCGTCGCATCGTGGAGCAGACAATCAAAAGACCCATGTTTTCTCTAGAGCAAATAACTGTTGCTTCACGTTCTTGAGGTTCCAAGCCTGCTGAGCAGATTGAAGAGAAGTAGTAACAAGCCGCTGACAAGGTTATAATACCCTCCAGTGCTGAAACTCTCCAAGGCAGAGAAATGATCGATGGCTTAAAGGATATTGACAGCAAGGAGGATGCAGAGGATGTGGGTGTCACCATCACTGGAGCAACCAATGAGACTGAAAACTTGACACTTACTCAGATGAATGCTAGGACAGAGGCACTCTTGAAGGCCAAGAAAGAAGAAGAGCCTATCTTGGTCGATTCGCTCCAAGTAGTTCCTCCTACTGGCAAAATTACCATCAGGATTCTAGCTCGATCGTTTGCCTGAGAATTGGCTTCCAAGTCCGTTGTTGATCAGATAGATCCCCCCTTTAATAAGAAAAGGAAAAAATGAATTCTCACTGATGTTGAAAAGGAGGTGAAGCAGAAACTCAAGGCAACCAAGAAAGCCAAGCCTTCCCCCAAGCCTAAGTAGAGGGTTGTCTTAATTTCTTTTTGTTTTCAAATGGCCCGATGTTGTTATTGTGAGTGCATCCCTCGCCTTTTGACTAGTATCTTGTATAAATCCGAATTCAGTAAATAAAGTAGTTTTGCTGCATATCATTTGTTTACTAGTGTGTTATCTGCTTCAATTAAATATGACTGTAATCAAAACATTACTATGCTAAATAGCAAATAATAAATCACATCATAGATAAAACCAGGATTTCCATCTAGCATCCCAGCAAATCAAAATTTCTACAATCAATTAAGCAATAAATAGCATATCATATTACAACTGTCATAGGGGTGTGATGTGTATGTGTACACCCCCAATCAATCCTAGACAAAGTGTCTGGTCAGGGCTTGTTCGGGATTGATTAGAAGCGATATTCTATTGCCCCCAATCCTTCTGTTGGGAGTGCGGGCTCAGCTTTCAGTTTTTCTCCAATCCTTCTGTAAGGAGTGCGAACTCAGCTTTTAGTTTTGCCCCCATCCTTCGGTGGGGTAAGAACCCATTTTCTTCGGCACCTCCTCCTAGTGCCTTTAAACTCTTATGTTGTATGCCCAGGTTAGAGTGTGGATAAGGGGGTATTTACCATGGTGCACCAATCATGCCTATATTTATACTCACTCTCGAATCAGGAGAGTTAGATTTGATTAGGCAAACGATCATGTCGTTTGCCTCAGTTTTCCTTTTGCACTCTCTTTCCAAGAGCGGGATCCTACCGGCTCGAATGTCGTTCTCAAACTTGATTTTAATCCGTACTCCACACTTCACTCGGGCATATGAAGCTTGTTCGGCAAGTGGTCATATCACACTTGCCAAGGTGCTACTTCTTAATCCCAATTTAAGGGTAAAGGTGTCTCCTTTTTTCATAATCAAGTCTCTTTTATCCGTCGAATCATGGGATAGGGAGGGAGAGATGTTTGGATGTCGTATCCTCACTTTGGTTCACAAAGTGATAATCACTACGTCGGGTGTTGATATCGAGCTCGAGGTTAGCCAATCAAACTTTGATCGACCATAGATTTAAGTCCTCTTATCCAAGCGGGAGTGGCCGAGCCTTATAAAGGGGTGAATCATCTCTTTCCCGTAAGTCCGACACCAACCAATCACATCACATCGTCAAATCAAAGATCAGTACAGTCACAGAACATGGAAAAGTAAATGCATGAAGGGTAAATAACGCACAATATTTTTATAGTGGTTCGGCCAAATCATAGCCTATGTCCACTTTATAATCTTTTGTTTATATTAACTTGACAATTCTTGGCAATTCATTCCTTTTTACATAGTTTACAACACAAAAGATTCAATACAATCTCAATTAAGGTAGTGTTGTAGATGTTGGGCATTCCCTGCTCTGGGGATATCATCACCATTGATGGTCGCTAGCTTGAAAGCTCCCTTATCAAGATTTCGCTAGATGATACAGGGTACTTACCATTTCTGGCCCAGGAAGAAGGGGGTCGGGAAGACATGTTTCAGAACTAAGTTTCCAGGTTCGAAGGATCAAGGTCTAACCTTTCTATTGTAGTGTCAAGCAACCTGATGTCTGCGCCTCGAAGCATGCAAGTCCGCTTCATCTCTCTTTTCCTCAATCATGTCCAAGGATTCAAGGAGAAGTGCTTTGTTTGTCATTAGATCATAGTAAGTCATTCTATGAGAGGGAACTTCCAATTCCACCGGAATGACAACTCCTAATCCCAAGGAGAGTGAGAAGGGAGTATAGCCGGTCCCCAACTTATAGGTCGTTCTATAGGCCCATAGAGCTAAGGGTAACTCATCGACTCACATAGCTTTTGCTTGTTCCAATTGCTTCTTTAGAATGGACTTGATTATTTTATTAGTAGCTTTTACTTGTCTATTTGGTTGTGGATGGGCCACAACGGTGTATCTTTTCTTGTTGCGATGTTTCTGGTAGAAATCTCTAAACTTTGTGCTATTGAACTGGGTTCCACTGTAAATTATCATAACTTTGGGAATCCAGAATCGAAAAATGATATTTCTGATAATGAAGTTAATCACTCACTTCGTCGTGATCGTGGTCAATGGATCAACTTCTGCCCATTTTGTAAAGTAATCTACGGCCACAATCGCATATTTTGCTCCACCTTTGGTGATTGGGAGGCTTCCGATGATGTCAATCATCCATACGGCGAACGGCCATGGACTAACCATCGAGGTAAGTTGGTTGGGACGTGCTCTGGGGATCTTTGCAAATTTCTAGCACCTATTGCAGTGTCATGAATAATCAGCTGCGTCCCAGTTCACGGTAGGCCATTGTAGTGCAAATTTCTAGCACCTATTGCAGTGTCATGAATAATCAGCTGCGTCCCGGTTCACGGTAGGCCAGAAGTAGCCACACCATAATATCTTCTTGGCCAATGTATGTCCTCCAATGTGATCTACACACCATCCTTCATGCACTTTTCTCAACACATGCTTGACGTTGTCATGTGCTATGCACCGGAGTAATGGGGCTGAAAACCCATGTTGATAGAGAACATCAACCTACATTATATATCTAGAAGCTTTTCGGATGATGGCATGCCTCTCACTCTTTTTTGTTTGGAGTGTTCCATTTTGCAGAAAATTCCTTATCGAGGTCATCCACAACACTCTCTAGTTCGGTCTCCGACACTGGATCAACTTCCATTTGATCAATGCTTGGAGTCTTTAGTGTTTCAATTGGGACCATTTTCGTCTCCTTTGGATTGTCGTAGCTTGCTAACTTGGCCAATTTGTCCACCTTCTGGTTCTCTGTTCATGGGATATGGGATATTTTGTGGTGTTCTAGGCCATTTAATAGCTCTTCAACCCTTTCTAGGCAAGCCGCAAGTTGGGGTCCTTTTGTCTAGAATTTCTTTTGAACCTGGAAAACAACAATCTGAGAGTTGCAAAAGATGTCTAAGGATGCTAGTCCCAACTCCTTAGCGAGTTTCAACCCAGCAATCAGGGCCTCGTATTCGGAATCGTTAGTGGCAGAAATTCCAATCTTAGTGCTTAGTAAATTGACCGTCCTTTAGGAGTTATTAATACAACTCTGGCGCAGGATTGTCGATCATTCTTAGCTCTGTCAGTGTACAGCTTACAGAAGCTTGGTTCCAATTCATGTCCCAAGGGGCCATCTTCTTTTTCTAATACATCTTCATCAAGAATTGTGAATTCAGCGATAAAGTCAGCTAGTGCTTGGCCCCGTATAGACAATCTAGGAAGGAAGTTAAGGTCGAACTAGCCTAGCTCAATGTTCCATTTAAACAGTCTTTTAGATGCTTCAGGACGTTGAAGGACCTTTTTCAAAGGGGTTGACTGGTGTATATAATGATCGAATGAGCGAAGCTTTCTTGAGGCAATCAATAAGCTACAAGCGAGCTTTTCGATCTTTGGGTAGTTGTGCTCCACTGTTGTCAACTTCTTGCTCACATAATACACCGGTATCTTGATTATGTACTCCTCGCGGAAAAGCACTGAATTGATTACCAATGATTATACTGCTAAGTGTAGGAATAAATCTTCATGATCCACTGACCTTGACAAAATCGAAGGCCTCTCTAAATGATTCTGTAAGTTTTGTAAGGCTTCAACGCAATCTGGGGTCCACTTGAAGTTGCGTTTCCCTCGCTTTATCAGATCAAAAACGGAATACATTTGTCGGTGGCCTTGCAAATGAATCTACTCAGAGCTGCCACCTTTCGTGCTAAGCTTTGAACATCTCTGATTTTTCGTGGCTCACTAATGTTCCTAATTGTTGCAATCTGATCAGGATTGATTTCGATTCCACGTGAGCTGACAATGAAGCCAAGGAATTTTAATGACGAGACTCCAAATGAACATTTCAATGGGTTAAGCTTCATTCCATAGCGTTTGAGGATACCAAACATCTCTTCTAAATCTGCCGTGTGATTAGATGATTGCTTGGACTTCACAAGCATATCATCCATATAAACTTCCATAGATTTCCCAATCTGATTGTAGAACATATGATTCACCAAGCGCTAGTATGTTGCCCTGGCATTCTTCAATCCGAATGGCATCACCATGTAGCAGTACAATCCAAGATCGGTTATAAAACTGGTATGTTCTTGATCAGGCACATGAATGGGGATCTGGTTGTAACCCGAGTATGTATCCATAAAAGAAAGAAGTTCATGTCCTACGGTTGAATCCACTAACTGATCAATTCTCGATAAAAGGAAGATGTTTTTTGGGTAAGCTTTGTTCAAATCTGATAAATCGATGCATATAAGCCACTTTCTGTTTGTCTTCTTGACAAGGACATGATCAAATATCCAGTCAGGGTATGTGACATCTCATATGAAACCATTGCCTCTTAGCTTCTCCACTTCTTCCTTTAAAGTTGTTGACCTCTACGGGCCTAGCATACGTCTCTTTTTTTAACAGGAGGATGCTTTGGATTTATTCTCAGCGTGTGACTCATAATTGATGGTGAAATTCCACACATATCAGCGTAGGTCCAAGAGAATACTTCCATATTTGTCCATAGGAAATCAATCAGTTTCCTCGTCCGGAGGGGGTCTAAGTGAGATCCAATCTTCAAGACCTGGGTCGAGTCGTCGTCGTCGACCGGAATATCCACAGATGTTTCATTAGGTGTCGCCCTTCTACATCCCAAATCTCCATCCTCTCTGGGATATATGTCTTCGGGTAGGTCATCTGACGACTCCTTCTGCAATGTTCCCATTACTTGTTATGCCTACGCCTCCTTTGTAGGAGGAAAGGTATTCTTTGGTTCCACGCTATCTCCGTTGCTTAATATTTTCCATTCAACCATATAGTAGGCTCTTCCTTTAACTTGGTCACCGAGGACCATTCCTACACCAACCACGGTTGGGAACTTTAGCAATAGACACCAGGGTGCGATGTAGGCTCTGAATTCTGCGAGAGCCAGTCGACCCAAAAAGGCATTATATGGCGAAACAATATTCATAATGACAACAAAAAGGATTCATACTCTTCTGTGATCTCCTTCCCCGTGTTCCACAGACAAATCCACTACTCTCATCAGAGTTGTTGTTGAGCCGTTAAAGCCAAGTATCAATCTAATGCATGGCTTCAAATCCTTAGCTTCCAATTTCATCTGGTCAAATGCTTTCTTAGACAAAATATTGACGGAACTCCCGCAATCAACAAGGACTTTCTGCACTAGGGCTAAACCTATGGTAGTAGTTATTACCAATGGGTTAATACTTGGAGTTTCTACTCCTATACTCTCTCTGTAACATCCCACACTTTTCTGTGCCCAATTTTCAACAAAAATCGGAACTTAAATACATCCAAGCATGGAGCGCGTAAATCTAGTAACTATAAATAAAGGAGCATGATCATAATCAAAGTACGATAAGATAACTCATAGCATAAACAAAACAGGATAACAAGTAATAACTCAAATAACTACCTTTTTCAAAGTAAGTCACTTTGCCAATACCGAGCATGAGGGAAAACGAGAATCGAAAGCCAAACCTAAACACCTGTGTGAACCCGACCTTCTCTAGGAACCTGGGAGGTTGTAATGTGGAGGGGGGTCAGAACAAGAAGTTCTGGTGACTAAGAAATGTACAACACATATTATAATACACAGATGTATACCGTTTGATTCAACCCAAGATGTATGCCTAAAAAGGTAAGTAATTCTAATCCAACCTTATTGATGTTTAAGCACGACCCTACTACCCTTCCCAAAGTAGTATTTCCAAAGTATAATACTGAGATAGGACCTTTAAACATATTTTGCAAAGCCTTTATACCAGAACATGACTGGTTATTTAATCGAGAGTGGGCCCCTAATTACGGGGTTTCTATATCCATATACTTTCGTTCATTTTATCCTTCATCATTTATCGTCTCACTATCAATGATAAATAGAGTGGATTCTTCCTGATCACTAAAGACCTAGGAAGATCAATTGGTCATTTATTAACCTTCGATAGTATAGTCAGTGTTAACATAAACTAGAGGGCACTAGCTATGGGCCTTACTAGTTAAGGCTTCCGCTACACACTCATATACCCTTGCCCCGCATAAGGTGAGAGGTGGCATTATTACGCATCTAATTTCTGCCTATAACCTCTCACATTAGGTTACCGTTTTGCGGTTGCTGGATATGCCGGGCGGTTCCAGGAAGGCTTATAATGCAATCTGAATCTAACCTCATGTCCTAGGCGTTTATTATCACTTTCTTGAATCAAGCCCCAATTTCAAATCATGGATTATAATATATTACAATTACCCATAATTTCCATGCTAAATTATGTTTATAATTTTAATCCAAATTATGCCTATAATCTCATGTGTACAAATTATGCCAATTTATGCCCAAACCAATTTCCATAGCCATCAACAATTTATGCCAAATCTCATTTTATTACACATTTCCCGAACTTTTCCCAATCGTTATTCGTACGTAAATCTCAACGCAATATGCTTAGGCTCGAAGTTAGCCTAATATCAAATGGAAAAGGGTAAAGAAGAAGGGGAGAGAATCAAAACATCAAAATTGGCATAAACATATAAATAGGCATGTGACATGAATAACGACAAAATAGATCAGATAGGCATATGATAATAGCAATTGGGTATGAATCAAAAGGATAACAAATTACAAAACTTGATATGATTCATCTTATTTACAGGCAAATACATCAGATCCAATTTACAATCCTATCACAATTACTTTTTAATTTAATTATATATGCAAGTGACATAAACTCACAACGATAGGATTCTTAGAAAAGAGAATTAGGTGTTGTTGTAGCAATCCTGATCTTGAATGATCTCTACTTTGATTGTTTGTAGATCTGATCTTCTAATTGGAATACTCCTATTCTGATTTATTTTGTTGGAGAAGAAAGGCTTGTTTATATTAGAGTAGCATAGAGGCGCCATGGATAATAACAATGAGACTAGGGTTAGGTTTAGATTTTTTTATAGGTGTATTAGGTGAATTAGGACCTTTAGATTAGATTAGGAGCCATATGAACCATCCAGACCAGAAAAACATGTCATCCAGCCTATCCCAGAAAGAAACATAATCATGGAACTCTCCAGAATTCTGCAGATCTGGCTCGGCCTGGGCGCACTTCCCAGGTGCGCTAGTGCAATTTTGTTCTGGTGCACTTCACAAGTGCGCCAGTTATCCAGCCTATTTCCTAATTGTTCTACCAAACTTCCATCGTCCATAACTCCTTCATACGATATCTATTTTACGTATCTTGGACTCTATCTCAAGTAGAATTCCAAGATGAACGCAATGGCGTAACCCGTTTCGCTTAATTTTTCTTTTAAAAATTAATTATTCTTTAAATATCCCTTATGTCATGTTGTAAAATTACGGGATGTTACAAATGTTGTACACCCCAATTAGGAAATTTGAATTATAATCGCATTTAGACACGAGGTTAAAGCTCACTTGTGGTATAAGCCTGCCCGGAGCCGACCGACATATCCAGCAACCACAGGTTGTCAGCTTAATGTGAGGGGTCTAATGTGTTAATTAAAATGTAGTAAGGCACGATGTTAGGTTCAACTTGTGGTAGGAGCCTACCCGGAATCGACCGACAAATCTAGCATCCACTAGTAGTCAACATAATGTGAGAGGCCCGATGCATAAATATATTTATACATTTATAACAGGAAATAAATAAATTGATAAATAAACTAGAAATTCCTGTTGGGGTAAACAATTGAACATATTCGGGATTGATAAAATAAGGATATTCCATTCTATTAATGTCTTAGGAAAATTATTACCGTTAGGCTCATAAATGGCATTAATTCTAATCAGTGGTAAATAAAGATAAAGGGATGCCTTAAGGAAGTATGACAGTTATGGTCATAAAGGGCAATAAATAGAAGTAAAAGAAAATGTGTGTCAAAAAGTGGATTAATGGATATTGATTGTTGTTTAAATACTAAGTCTAAACTAGGGAAGAAATCAAATAAATATCCTAGGGAAAAAGGAGATATAACCTTCCTTATTTATGTTAATGAATATAAAACTTATAATTAAAAATAGAATTGGACTAGGTTAATAGTGTAAGATATTATTAATCATATAAACACTTGACGGTAATGAATCAGATGAGTATAGTATTTCCGTGAAGAGAGACAAAACGGGAATTACTTATTAACACAACCCACTTTATCCCAAATAGGAAAATGTATTAAAGGAAAATAGGGGTACGAATCCAATAACCTTAACATATAGTCTACTTCCTTGGGTCTTAAGTGGCTTTGGGTTAACATCCTTTATGTTAATGAGTGCATTTCATCGAACATTTCATTTGAATTGATTTACTTTCATGAGAATGTTAGTCTTGATCCGAATTATTTTGTTTCGAATTATGGTTCGGATCAGATCGATTATTATTGCTTTCGAGATTCACTTGGAGTCTGAAGTTGTTTTGGATTTTTCTCATCCTATATCCACCTGTTGATCGGTTGTTCCACTTTAGCTGTTTCTTTTCGTTTCTGATTTCGAACTGTTATCATTTATTTATGTATATGAAATTCATTATATTAGATTTCCGCTGTATTATTTATGTAAATTCTGATGTAAATTTTTTTATTTAGTAGATTCATGAACTACTACTGTATTATTTACTTTCGCTGCGAGATATCATATTGTTTTGTATCCGTGTCTGTGATTCTGTGATTTATTCTATTTACCTCAGAACCAAATAATAATCTGCCGTTTTGGACGGTTCGAGTTTGACATGTTTTGTCGATTCGGCATGCTCAAAATGGTGGGTCGTTACAGGAGTCCACCTGGGAATAGGTTTTTGAGTTTAGGGGTTTTAAATGGCAGGTGTGTGGGGGCCTACCCAAACTTGGATACTAAAAACGTCAGATATGGCTACCTATCCTACGGGAATTAATAAGCGACTAAGGAGGTTATCTAATAAAGTCAGCTAGAAGGTATAACATACGATAAAATAGCAAAGACACGAGGTTAGATTCAGACTGTTGTATAAGCCTGCCCGGAACTGCCCGACAAATTCAGCAACCGAAAAACAGTAATCTAATGTGGGAGGCCTTGCAAGATTACAGTTATAATGAATTAATGAACAATTAACCAAGATAAGACATGTGATTAGACATGGGGATAATAAAAGGTTAAGTGGGTAACATGGGTAGCATGTGAAACATAATAAAAGCACTTAACCAAGATGAGACATGTGATTAGACATGGGGATAAAGAGAGGTTAAATGGGAATTCCTAGTGGGGGCCAAGCTTAGGAGGGAAGCCTATGTCAAGTGTGTGGACCCTTTTCAACCAGTAACCCTTTTTAATATCTATATGAGCTCGAACTAGGTCGAGGACAGGGACACAGTTACTGGGGTTGATTGTAAGAGGTCAATAAAGAGTTAGCGATGGTAGTGCAAGTCCAATGGAGCCATATGTGTGCGTGGGTCCAGGCTGGTAGGTAAGACGCTGTTGCGTCGTGTAGGTATAAGCTGTGCATTTCAGTAGTACCGGGGTTGCCACCGTAGGGAGTGGTACACCCTATTGTGGGATCGGCATAGGTATCTACGAGGTTAGGGAGCCGATCGAATTGGAAGGGTAGTGGGTACAACTAGTGGTGGTAGGAGCAAGTGGGGCACCTACAAGAGCAGTTAGGAGTACAAGAAGCTACCATTATTGCGATTAGCTTAGAGGGATCATCTCTTAACATGTAACTAGTATGTTAGTATGGTGAAGAGCATATCTTATAGTGGTTATTATCTTGCTTACCTTGTTTATCTTGTCATGTCTGCTTATGTTATAGTCATCCCTTATATCCAGTTTATGTTCTTATCCTGCTACTTTACTGATTATATTGTTAAAGTCACTAGACTCGCCAGACTTATGTCTAACCCTTTTTGTTTTGCCTCTTTTCTTTCTTTCCCCCCAGGTCCTCAGGGTGGGATTAGTGAAGCTTGACTCGGATCTCTTTCTTCTTGAAGTGCTTGGAAGTGTTGAACATAATGCTTAGCTTTATCTCTTTTTCATTATGGCTATTTGGAGTGGGATTATGGTTTTGCTTTTATGTACTCTGATAATAATCTTGTTCAAGATGCATATTTGTGTATTGGCTTTAGTATGTGGTTTTGATGTTGTAACCAAACATGTTTTTCTTTTCCGCTGCAATGAATTAATTTTGAATTTTTAGGTACCATTTTATATATCTGTCTTGTGATGTTCTGTTCTATACTCTTATAATGCTCCATGAAAGTTAATGCATTCCCTTAGTGAGGACATTAATGGACGTGGTGTTTTACGCGTGGTATCAGAGCTGAAGGTTACCAGAACAGATAAAAGATACTGAAAATCATTTTCAAAAACATATTTTAAAGAAGGTATTTTCAAGAGAAAGGTTTATTATGAAAAACATAATCCCCAAAATCATTTATCTTTCTTTCGATTCTCTGTTTGAATCTCTTCCTTTTTCTTTTAGCATGTCTGGGGAACCCGATATACCCGAGGTCATACAGATACCAGGCTGGTTCAGAAGGTATCTGGAGGCTAGGGCTACTACCACAGGCTCAACAAACGTTCCACCTCCCCCAGCTACAGCCACTCCTCCTCCTCCTCCCTGTGTAGACGCTTTTTCTAAGATATGCAAAGACTTCCGTGCGATGGGCGGAAAACCGTTTTATGGAACTGATACGTTTGTTGAGGCTCTGAATTGGCTCAAGGAACTGGAGGACTTGTTTGGTATCTTTGAGATAAACGATGGAAGGAAGGTTCAGTTAGCTTCTTGTTTAATGAAGGATGAAGCTTCCTTTTGGTGGGAAGTAACTAATGGAGGAGATGCAGTGGAGACGTGGATGGATTTTAGACAAAGGTTCGAGTTGAAATTTCTTTCACAAGAAAAGGAGAATTTATACATGGAGAGGTTCTTGGCTTTGAAACAAGGGATTTTGTCTGTGAAGGAGTACGTTAACAAGTTTAACCAGTTAGCAAGATTTGGTATGGAATTAGTTAATACACCACATAAGAAGACCTTGAGATTTTCCAAGAGTCTGACTGAACCATTACACGGGTTGGCTATGTCCCACATTCCTATGGGGGCTACTTTCGAGAATCTTGTTGATATGGCATTGATACATGAAGAGGAGAAAGGTGCTAATGTAGATAAGGCACAGGATAAGAAAGGGGATCCAAAGGTAAGGATAGCAAGGGTTCAGAGAAAAGAAAGTGTCACAATTATGGAATACCTGGCCATTTGAAGAAGGACTGTAGGAATAAGAAGAGGACGGTTTGCTTCCAATGCGGTGAGGCATGACATATGATTAAAGACCGCCCAAGGAGGCAAAGGGCAAGGACAGAGGACATGATCTACTTCTGGAGGGCAGGTTCATGCTCTCATGGCAGCTACGCAAGATAGACGTAGAAACATTTTTGTCGAAAGCTTGATTTTCCTTTTCAATCATCCTTGAATGGCAGCTACGCAAGATGGTTGTAACACCCCACACCCGCTACGGTCACTCACTAAGGGAATGCCATAACATCGGTGGAGTATTTTAAGTGAATATAGAACAGAAAAATTACAACAAGACAGATATAAGTAATACTTGATAATTTAAAACATCATTTCATTTCAGCGGAAAGTAAAACATGTTTGGTTACACCAAAACCATAAATAAGAGTCAAGTACATAATATCCATCCTGATAAAAATAAAAGTACATAATCCCACTACATAACCTAATAGCCATAATAGAAAAGATAAACCGAGCTTTACATCCATGGTCCAAGCTCCAAAAGATAGATAAAGCAGTCTGATCAAAGCCCACTAGTGCTAAGCCCACTCTGAAAACCTGAGGGTTGGGAAAAAAAGATAAAGAAACAACGGGGTCAGACATAAGTCTGAGTGAGTCCTATAACCCTAACAATACAATCATTAAAGTAATTAGGGTATGATATAAACAAGATACGGTACCTCTGGGGATAATGACTACACTAAGTAGCCAACTAAACACAGGATGTACTAAGATAACCGAAAAGACGCATTTATCCACCCAAGGATAATTACTAGATTGCACCACCCTAGATCTACCCACCCAAGGGTAATTCCTATACTGCACCACACCAGTCATTCCTAATTTTAAAGGTTGATCCCACTAAGTGTACTTAGTAAATCTTAATGGTAGTTTCGTGTACCCCTAGCTGACTATATGGGTGCCGCCTGCCCCTATCTCCGCTAGGTGTACCCACTACCCCCCATTTGATCGGCTCCCTAACGTAGATATCCGTGCTGGTCCCACAGTGGGGTGTATCATTCCCCAAAGTGGCAACCTGATAACAACACTGATGCACGGTTTATACCTACACGATGCAACAACGTCTTAGCTACCAGCCCGGGCCCACACACGCATATGAAACCCGTTGGACTTGCGTTGCCACCGCTAACCCGTTTTGGCCTCTTATAGTCAAGCCCAATATGTGTGTCCCGTCCTCGACTTGAGTCGAGCCCACAAAGATACGTTTGGGATATTGGTTGAAATGGGCCCCCACAAGCTACTACTTAAGCTTGTTATTTTATCTAGTGTATCCCACTTAACCCCTTTTATAATCATGCCCACCTACATGTTAAGGTTTGGTTAAGTCATTAATCATATTTTAATTGCCATTCAAGGCACCCACTAGATTTCCACATGCCACCCAAGGCACTTACTTAACCCTTTAATCATGTTTAATTACATGTTCCACTTTGGTTAAGTATTCTAATCGTATTTTCTATTGCCACCCAAGGCAACCCACTAGTTTCCTCATGCCACCCAAGGCACCCACTTAACCCCTCATGCCCCACTACATGCTAATTTGGTTAAGTGTTTCTTAATTAATTAAGACCGTGATCCTCATAAAGACCTCTCACATTAGATTATCTTTTATGACCGCTGGTTAAGCCGGTTGGGTCCGGGCAGCCTTATGTCATAACCGAGTCTAACCTCGTGTCTTTACATTAATCACGTATTTAGTTTGTGGCTAAGACCTCTCACATTGGGCTAACATTTGTAGCAACTGGTTAAGCCGGTTGGGTCCGGGCAGTTTTACGCTACAAGTGAGTCCAACCTCGTGTCTTAGTCGATTAATTACACCTAATTAATCACCCCCATAATTTGTATTAATTATCCCTAATTAATTAATCATGTTTTCAAGAATATGGGTAGACCTAACTCAATAGGTAAATTCCTAATTCCATAGTATGGGTAGACCTAACTCAATAGATAAATTCCCAATTTCATAATATGGGTAGACCTAACTCAATAGGTAAATTCCCAATTATGTCCATTTAATTTGTGGTATGCTTAATTATACCCATTTCACATCATTTTATTAACATGCATATTAACCCCATCGTTCCCCACGTAATTCATTCTCATAACATGACATAACAAAGGGAAGATTCATCACAAATGTCATGGGTTTGACCAACATAGCATATAACTTTATCATGGGTTCAAAAGGTGTCAACTTGCATACATGAGCATACATTAAACCCAACTAGCATTTAACCCAAACTTGCATGAATCACATATGTCATAAAGATGGTAACTTGCTTAAATGTTCATGTCATAGACCTATCATAAAGGTGTCAACTTGCATACATGTCATAGGTCTAAAAGGGATGAACTTGCACATGTACTTATGTCATACATAGAGGCAAACTTGCATATGAACTTGCATCATATCTTGCATATGAACTTGCATCATAACTTGCATATGAACTTGCATAACATGCCATACTTAGAGACAAACTTGCATATATTATGCATATCATAAAAAGAGACAAACTTGCATATATTATGCATATCATAAAAAGAGACAAACTTGCATATGAACTTGCATCATAACTTTCATATGAGCTTGTATCATAACTTGCATAAAACCAAACACTTAGCATGCATAAAACCAAATACTTAGCATGCATAAAACCACATACATAGCATGCATAAAATCAAATACTTAGCATGCATAAAACCAAATACATAACTTGCATATCATGTTACATATAGACTTGCATATAATCTCCCATATAGCTTGCATAACATGTTACATATGAATCAATGTTCAACATAGTGTTTTGCATCATAAAACATAGCATTCAACTTGCATATAGCACACAACATACACTATACTAAACTTGCATAAACACATTGATTCCACAAACATAGCCATATCTTATCATATCCTATCATAATCAATTTAACAATTGATTGTTAAGTCTATAGAAACTCACCACTAAACTCCAATAAGCAAACCCTTGCCATAAATCACCCAAAAACTCTAGCCTTGAACATAAAGCTTGCAACTTGATGATGAATGCAAGCTAATGATCACTCATACAACTCAAAGATGCTTGTATGAACATGAAAGCCTTCATAGAAATAGTTTTATAAGAGGATGGAGGCTAGGGCTTTGAGTGGAGGCCATGATCATAGAAAATTTTGGCATAGTTTAGTTAGAGTATAGGATTATGATCATTTAGGGCTAGCTTAGGGTCTTATTTATAGGATTAGGCAAGTGTTTTAGGCCATTAGATTAACCCTAAATTAGATTAGGACCATCAGATCTCGGAAGCTTCCAGAAACCAGCCCCAAAACACAGCCTAAACCCTAAAATGGTGCACCAGGCCAGCCAGAAAGCTGTGCAGGTTTCTGGCTCGACATGGGCGCACTTCCCAAGTGCGCCAGTGTAAAAATGTGTTGGCGCACTTCACAAGTGCGCCAGTGCATTTTTGTGTTGGCGCACTTCACAAGTGCGCCAGTGCATTCTGGCTTGTTTTCGGTTTTTCTGCCTAACTTCGTTCGTCCATATCTTCTTCATACGGACTCCAATTTTCGAAAACTCAGACTCTATTTCGCGTATTTTTCCGAGACGAACGCAATGGTGCAACCCGTTTCCCCTAATTCCCACATCTGGGATTAGTTATTATTTAATTTGTGAATTTTAGCATTAACCGAAATTCGGGGTGTTACATTCTCCCCTCCTTAAAGGATTTCGTCCCCGAAATCTCTAAGCTAAGGGGAATGCATATCCTACCATCCAAACAACCATCTACTCAATCCATCAAACACGGGCATCCATTGTCCTTAAAACAATTTCTAATGATGTATGAGCATATGCAAAAAGTGTGTGTATATGTTCCCTATCTAATGTATGAACATATGCAAACCATGATAGTGCCATGCATCCATTATGTATGCGAGAGAACCCTATCGACACATACAATATCTACATGAGTGCACAATCATTCACCAAAATGCATCATCCATATGATAACACAATCATTATACATCCATAAATATAGCTACCTACACACAATTATATGCAATATGCAATATGAAGTGATTGAGCCGATCTAGTGTCTAGAGTGTGTGTATATGCATCCACGAGCAACCACTGGCAACCACTTGCATCCACATGCATCCATCAAACATAACATGTCTCAAACACATGTTTCAACCATAGGTTTACCCTATCTAAAGGTCAAAGGTACTAATGAGAGGACATACTAAAGATAAGATAAGCACTAGACAAACGATAAAGGAGACGTTTAAAGGACATACCCTCAAAAAGGAATGGGTATAACGAACGCATCTTCGCTTCTGTCTCCCAAGTAGCATTGCTCTCACCTTCTCCCCTTTTCACTTTGACTAGTCGAACCTCTCTGTTTCTCAACTTCCTAATCTCTGACCCAAGGATGCGGGTAGGAGCTCGTCGAATAATCACATCACGCTCTATCTTTTACTTCTTTAAGCAAGCTCGGCTCTACCGCCTCTGCGGTCTCATGTAGGCACTTCCTCAAATGTGACACATGGGATATGTCATGTACACCACTAAGTCTGTCGGGCAACTCCACTCTATATGCCATCCGTCCAATTCTTTCCTTAATAGGAAACGGCCCTACGAACCTTGGTGCTAACTTTCCAACAGATCCAAAGCGAACCACATTTCGTAACGGAGACACTTTGACAAAGACCATGTCCCCAACTTCAAACTCAAGATCTGTCCTCCTCTTGTCCGCATAAGATTTTTTTGCCTATCCTGCGCTGCTTTCATCCTTTTTCGAATCAAGTCAATCTTCTCAGAAGTCTCCCTAACCATATCAGGCCCAAGCAAGATCTTATCCGTAGATTCCCACCAACATGTAGGTGATCGACAAGGCCTTCCATAAAGAGCTTCGAAAGGAGCCATACCAATACTGGACTGAAAGCTGTTATTATATGCGAACTCCACCAATAGAAGATGCTCTTCCCATGTACCTCCAAAATCTAAGATACAAAGCCTCAAAAGGTCTTCTAGGACACGATTCACCCTCTCAGTCTGGCCGTCCGTCTGAGGATGATATGCGGTGCTCAGACATAATTGAGTCCCCACTGCTTCTTGCAAACTTTTCCAGAACTCGCTAGTGAAGATAGGATCTCGATCACTCACTATGCTAGAGGGTACCCCATGCAATCGAACTATCTCTCGAAGATATACTGAAACTAGCCATGGACCAGTCCTCTTGCTCTTCACAGGTATGAAATGGGCGCTTTTAGTAAGTCTGTCTACCACAACCCAAATTCCCGTATTACCCTTTCTTGATCTGGGTTACCTGTCAATAAAATCCATCGAGACGCTATCCCACTTCCATTGCGGAACTTCCACTGGGTGAAGCAACCCACCTGGTTTCTTTTGCTCCGCTTTCACCTGTTGGCAGACCAAGCATCGAGCGACATACTCGGCCACATCTTTCTTCATACCGGCCCAGAAGAAAACCCGCTTCATGTCTTGGCACATCTTGTCCCCACCGGGATGAGTGGTCATCCTAGAACGGTGTGCATCATCAAGAATAGCCTTCCTCAAACCCTCGTCTTGCGGTACACAAAGTCTACCGTCTCTACGCAAGCACCCCCTATCGTCTAGGGTGTACCTACTCAAATGGCTGGACGACTCCCCCCTTATGAGCTTCTCTACCAACTCAACCAACCGTGGGTCGTCCCTCTGTGCTTCTCCAATTCTCCCCAAAAGAGTAGGTCTGACCTCCAAGGATGCTAGCAAACCGGGTATATAGTCAATGGAAGGTCTGAAATCAAACATCGAGATAAATTCCAAGCTTTGTTGTTCCACGAAAAATGGACTCAAGGACAACCTTTTTCTACTTAAGGCATTCGTCACCACGTTACCCTTGCCATGGGTATACGCTATCTCAAACTCATAGGATGCTAAGAATCCCATCCACTCTTGTTGTCCTAAGACTATGCGCTTGAAGAGTCTCCAACACTTCCCTAAGATGTAGGGCATGCTCTTCTCCTCTTTTAGAGAAAACCAGGATATTACCCCATCCAAAAATCCTCACAACTGTCCATCTCTCACGCAGACCACCCTAGTCGAACTCGACATCCCCCAAATGCAAGCCCCAAAGGCCTAAACCAATATCAGACAAACACCCAAGGGATACCTCCTTCGAATTCAGACGACCTACGTGAGATGATACTAGTAAAAACGGCTAAATAATTAAGCCCTTGTCCAACTCTTGATGTCCTCGCCAGTCTCGCTCCAAAACCACCGTTTATCCCATAACTGGCTTTGCTCAACCAATTGAGCACATACAAAAACTTATTTCGCTCCTAGAAAAGACCAAGATGTCATTTACAAAGACCATCACGAACTTATTTAGGTACTCCCTGAACACCCTTCTCATCAAATTAACAAAGTATGCGGGGCGTTCGTCAAACCAAAGGGCATCACCAGCCACTCATAGAAACCTTCCGGAGCCCTAAAGGCAGTCTTCTCTATGCTATCCTCAGCCACTCTCAACTGACGAAACCCCGTGGCTAAGTCCAACTGCGAAAATACTGAGGCGCCAACTAACTGATCAAAGAGATCATCAATCCTCGGCAATGGGTGTCTATTCTTCTTTGTGAGTTTAT
This sequence comes from Allium sativum, assembly GCA_030737875.1. NCBI lineage: Eukaryota > Viridiplantae > Streptophyta > Magnoliopsida > Asparagales > Amaryllidaceae > Allium > Allium sativum. The sequence goes on along the minus strand of CM060912.1, from coordinate 250,429,930 downwards.
TTAGTTCTCCTTAGCCTACACAAAGTCTGAGGGACCCATCCGCCTTCGTGGCAAAAACTACTGGAGCACCCCACTCCGACATACTTCGTCTTATGAACCCCTTCTCAAGCAAATCGCCTACTTGCTTATGGAGTTCCCTCCTCTCACGAGGAGCCATGTGGCACACTGGCCAAGATACTGGTTTGGCATTGTCTACCAGATATATCCGGAAGTCGATCTCCCGCTTCGGAGGTAAGCCCTTCACCTCCTCAAACACATCCGAGTATTCCCGGACAACTCTAACAGATTGCAAACTCTCGACCGACGTGTCAAGCGATTCTAGATAACTTAGCATAACAGATTCCATGGGATTACAAGAGATCTCGAGAGTGTTACCCAAGCAGGTCATAAGCCTAACAACTCTCCCTTCAAAATCAAGAACGGCACCCCTACTGGATAACCAGTCCATGCCCAAACTAACCCATAGCCCGTGAAGCCCAAAAAGCATCACATCTAAACTCAACGCTAAGTATAGAAACTTTCAAACCCAAACACATCATGGAGCCCCAATTGGGTTTGAAACAACTAAGGGATCATCTACCAAACTGGTGTCTAAGTGCAGTGACTCAACTAACAATGATGAGATAAACGAACTCGATGCGTCAGAATCAAATAAAGTTTGAACCGGATAATAAAGAAATCCAAATTCCAACCTAGACGGTCCTATCCCCATCTGGTACACTAGACGCGAGGGAATACAACTACCCTCCAGGAGATTCCATACCTTGCCCATGCCCCTTTGGACAATCCTAATAAGGTGTCCCATTCCTCCAAAAGGATAACTACTCGCCTTCTTCTTCCCATTCTCCACTCGTAACCTTCCACTAATGAGGTTTCATCCTTCATTAACCAAACAACTATTTGAGCCTTCCTCCCATCGTCTATCCAATAGATACCTACCAGTCCTCCTCCTTCTTGAACCGACTTCTAATCCGACTAATGTCTAAATCCCTTGAAGTGGTTTTCCATTCTTGTCTATCTTAGAAAGGTCATCTATACACGGAGGGGAAACTCAAATCGAGAGAGGAAGAGATTCAAAACGGAGAATTCGAAAGATATAGATATGGCTATTGGGGATTATGCTTTTCTTTCAAAAACTTTTCTCTTAAAAGACATGTTTTTGAAAATACTCCTTTCAAAAATATTCTTAGAAAATAGTTTTTCTAAAAAATTTATCTGTTCTGGTAACCTTAAGCTCTGATACCACGTGTAACACCCCACACCCGCTACGGTCACTCACTAAGGGAATGCCATAACATCGGTGGAGTATTTTAAGTGAATATAGAACAGAAAAATTACAACAAGACAGATATAAGTAATACTTGATAATTTAAAACATCATTTCATTTCAGCGGAAAGTAAAACATGTTTGGTTACACCAAAACCATAAATAAGAGTCAAGTACATAATATCCATCCTGATAAAAATAAAAGTACATAATCCCACTACATAACCTAATAGCCATAATAGAAAAGATAAACCGAGCTTTACATCCATGGTCCAAGCTCCAAAAGATAGATAAAGCAGTCTGATCAAAGCCCACTAGTGCTAAGCCCACTCTGAAAACCTGAGGGTTGGGAAAAAAAGATAAAGAAACAACGGGGTCAGACATAAGTCTGAGTGAGTCCTATAACCCTAACAATACAATCATTAAAGTAATTAGGGTATGATATAAACAAGGTACGGTACCTCTGGGGATAATGACTACACTAAGTAGCCAACTAAACACAGGATGTACTAAGATAACCGAAAAGACGCATTTATCCACCCAAGGATAATTACTAGATTGCACCACCCCAGATCTACCCACCCAAGGGTAATTCCTATACTGCACCACACCAGTCATTCCTAATTTTAAAGGTTGATCCCACTAAGTGTACTTAGTAAATCTTAATGGTAGTTTCGTGTACCCCTAGCTGACTATATGGGTGCCGCCTGCCCCTATCTCCGCTAGGTGTACCCACTACCCCCCATTTGATCGGCTCCCTAACGTAGATATCCGTGCTGGTCCCACAGTGGGGTGTATCATTCCCCAAAGTGGCAACCTGATAACAACACTGATGCACGGTTTATACCTACACGATGCAACAACGTCTTAGCTACCAGCCCGGGCCCACACACGCATATGAAACCCGTTGGACTTGCGTTGCCACCGCTAACCCGTTTTGGCCTCTTATAGTCAAGCCCAATATGCGTGTCCCGTCCTCGACTTGAGTCGAGCCCACAAAGATACGTTTGGGATATTGGTTGAAATGGGCCCCCACAAGCTACTACTTAAGCTTGTTATTTTATCTAGTGTATCCCACTTAACCCCTTTTATAATCATGCCCACCTACATGTTAAGGTTTGGTTAAGTCATTAATCATATTTTAATTGCCATTCAAGGCACCCACTAGATTTCCACATGCCACCCAAGGCACTTACTTAACCCTTTAATCATGTTTAATTACATGTTCCACTTTGGTTAAGTATTCTAATCGTAATTTCTATTGCCACCCAAGGCAACCCACTAGTTTCCTCATGCCACCCAAGGCACCCACTTAACCCCTCATGCCCCACTACATGCTAATTTGGTTAAGTGTTTCTTAATTAATTAAGACCGTGATCCTCATAAAGACCTCTCACATTAGACTATCTTTTATGACCGCTGGTTAAGCCGGTTGGGTCCGGGCAGCCTTATGTCATAACCGAGTCTAACCTCGTGTCTTTACATTAATCACGTATTTAGTTTGTGGCTAAGACCTCTCACATTGGGCTAACATTTGTAGCAACTGGTTCAGCCGGTTGGGTCCGGGCAGTTTTACGCTACAACTGAGTCCAACCTCGTGTCTTAGTCGATTAATTACACCTAATTAATCACCCCCATAATTTGTATTAATTATCCCTAATTAATTAATCATGTTTTCAAGAATATGGGTAGACCTAACTCAATAGGTAAATTCCCAATTCCATAGTATGGGTAGACCTAACTCAATAGGTAAATTCCCAATTTCATAATATGGGTAGACCTAACTCAATAGGTAAATTCCCAACTATGTCCATTTAATTTGTGGTATGCTTAATTTTACCCATTTCACATCATTTTATTAACATGCATATTAACCCCATCGTTCCCCACGTAATTCGTTCTCATAACATGACATAACAAAGGGAAGATTCATCACAAATGTCATGGGTTTGACCAACATAGCATATAACTTTATCATGGGTTCAAAAGGTGTCAACTTGCATACATGAGCATACATTAAACCCAACTAGCATTTAACCCAAACTTGCATGAATCACATATGTCATAAAGATGGTAACTTGCTTAAATGTTCATGTCATAGACCTATCATAAAGGTGTCAACTTGCATACATGTCATAGGTCTAAAAGGGATGAACTTGCACATGTACTTATGTCATACATAGAGGCAAACTTGCATATGAACTTGCATCATAACTTGCATATGAACTTGCATCATAACTTGCATATGAACTTGCATAACATGCCATACTTAGAGACAAACTTGCATATATTATGCATATCATAAAAAGAGACAAACTTGCATATGAACTTGCATAACATGCCATACTTAGAGACAAACTTGCCTATTTATGCATATCATAAAAAGAGACAAACTTGCATATGAACTTGCATCATAACTTTCATATGAGCTTGTATCATAACTTGCATAAAACCAAACACTTAGCATGCATAAAACCAAATACTTAGCATGCATAAAACCACATACATAGCATGCATAAAATCAAATACTTAGCATGCATAAAACCAAATACATAACTTGCATATCATGTTACATATAGACTTGCATATAATCTCCCATATAGCTTGCATAACATGTTACATATGAATCAATGTTCAACATAGTGTTTTGCATCATAAAACATAGCATTAAACTTGCATATAGCACACAACATACACTATACTAAACTTGCATAAACACATTGATTCCACAAACATAGCCATATCTTATCATATCCTATCATAATCAATTTAACAATTGATTGTTAAGTCTATAGAAACTCACCACTAAACTCCAATAAGCAAACCCTTGCCACAAATCACCCAAAAACTCTAGCCTTGAACATAAAGCTTGCAACTTGATGATGAATGCAAGCTAATGATCACTCATACAACTCAAAGATGCTTGTATGAACATGAAAGCCTTCATAGAAATAGTTTTATAAGAGGATGGAGGCTAGGGCTTTGAGTGGAGGCCATGATCATAGAAAATTTTGGCATAGTTTAGTTAGAGTATAGGATTATGATCATTTAGGGCTAGCTTAGGGTCTTATTTATAGGATTAGGCAAGTGTTTTAGGCCATTAGATTAACCCTAAATTAGATTAGGACCATCAGATCTCGGAAGCTTCCAGAAACCAGCCCCAAAACACAGCCTAAACCCTAAAATGGTGCACCAGGCCAGCCAGAAAGCTGTGCAGGTTTCTGGCTCGACAAGGGCGCACTTCCCAAGTGCGCCAGTGTAAAAATGTGTTGGCGCACTTCACAAGTGCGCCAGTGCATTTTTGTGTTGGCGCACTTCACAAGTGCGCCAGTGCATTCTGGCTTGTTTTCGGTTTTTCTGCCTAACTTCGTTCGTCCATATCTTCTTCATACGGACTCCGATTTTCGAAAACTCAGACTCTATTTCGCGTATTTTTCCGAGACGAACGCAATGGTGCAACCCGTTTCCCCTAATTCCCACATCTGGGAATCGTTATTCTTTAATTTGTGAATTTTAGCATTAACCGAAATTCGGGGTGTTACAGTTCAGAGAAAAGAAAGTGTCACAATTATGGAATACCTGGCCATTTGAAGAAGGACTGTAGGAATAAGAAGAGGACGGGTTGCTTCCAATGCAGTGAAGCATGACATATGATTAAAGACCGCCCAAGGAGGCAAAGGGCAAGGACAGAGGACATGATCTACTTCTGGAGGGCAGGTTCATGCTCTCATGGCTGCTACGCAAGATAGATGTAGAAACATTTTTGTCGAAAGCTTGATTTTCCTTTTCAATCATCCTGTACATACTTTTTTTTATTCTGGCGCTTCACATTCGTTTACATCTGCTTCTGTTGTTGAGTCTCTGCACCTAGATACTAGTATAGTAGTGGATCCCATTGTTGTCTCAATTCCTATTGGGGGTACAGCTCATCTGTCTATGTTATGTCGGGATTTGAGAATATTTGTGTATGGCATTGAGTTCGAATGCAATGCTTATGTGCTTGGTTTCGCGGGCTATGGGTTGATTCTAAGAATGGATTAGCTAGCCAGGTATGGTGCCATTCTCGACTGTGAAAAGAGGGTAATTAGACTTTTGACTTGTTTGGGGAATACTCTCGATATCCCATGCAACCCTAAGGGTTCTGTTATGCTTAGCTACCTAGAATTTCTTGACACATCTATTGATGATTTGCAATCTGTTCGAATAGTCTATAAGTATGCAGATGTCTTTGAGGAGGTTAGGGGTTTACCTCCAAAACGCGAGATATCGTATATATTTGGTGGACAATGCAAAGCCAGTTGCATTGCCTGTGCGCCACATGACCCCAAGATAAAGGCGGGAGCTTAGTAAACAAGTGAAAGAGTTTCTTGAGAAAGGGTTCATAAGAAGAAGTATCTCAGAGTGGGGTGCTCCAGTTGTTTTTGCCATGAAGGCTGATGGTTCGCATAGATTGTGTGTCGACTATAAGGAGCTGAATAATCTCATGAAGAAGAACAGACACCCGTTACCGAGGATAGATGACTTGTTCGATCAGTTGGTTGGTGCTTCGGTTTTCTCGCATTTAGATTTAGCTATAGGATTTCATCAGCTAAGGGTGGCTGAGGATAGCATAGATAAGACTGCATTTAGAACTCCAGATGGTTTCTTTGAATGGCTCATCATGCCTTTTGGTTTGACGAATGCACCTGCATATTTCGTGGACTTGTTGAGTAGGGTGTTTAGGGAGTTTCTAAACAAGTTCGTGGTAGTCTTTGTGGATGATATACTGATCTTCTCTAGAAGCGAGGAAGAGCATGCCTTACATCTTAAGGAAGTTTTAGAGACCCTTTGAGTACATCAGCTTAAGGCTAAGTTCTCCAAATGTCACTTTTGGAGGAAGGAGGTAAGATTCCTAGGGCACGTGGTCTCTAAAGAAGGGATAGCAGTGGATCCCGCGAAGGTAGTGGCAATCCAAGATTGGAAGATTCTTAAGAATGAAACGGGAGTAAGAAGTTTTCTTAGTTTGGTGGGCTATTGTAGGAAGTTCATTAAGGACTTTGCGAAGATATCAGCCCCACTTACTCGGTTAACGAAAAAGAATTTGACCTTTTCTTGGGATGTTGACTGTGATGATGTTTTTCAACAATTGAAGAGGGCAATGACGACAGCTCCAGTTTTAGTTTTTCCGGATGGGAGTAAGCCATTCACAGTGTATGCCGATGCTTGTGGGACAGGGCTTGGCGTTGTTTTGATGCAAAAGGGAAGGGTGATATGTTATGGTGGAAGGCAATTGAAGGTCCATGAGAAGAATTACCCTACCCACGACTTGGAATTAGCTGCCATAGTTTTCGCGCTTAAGTCTTGGCGCCATTACTTGCTTGGTGAGAGGTTTGAGTTGTATACATACCATAAGTCACTAAAATACCTGTTCTCTAAAAAAGATCTAAACTTAAGGCAACAGAGGTGGATGGATTTCTTAGCATCCTACGATTTTGAGATTACATATACCCCTGTCAAGGGTAATGTTGTAACTGATGCCTTGAGTACAAAGAAGTTGACTTTGAGTCCTTTGTTTGTTGAGCGGCAGAGTTTAGAGTATATATCTACCTTTGACTTTAGACCCTCTATCGATTATGTACCTGGTTTGTTGGCATCACTGGAGGTGCAACCTACGCTTTTGGGATAGATAGGTGCTGCACAGCGAGATGACCCACAGCTGATAGAGATAGTAGACAAGATACTAAGAGGGGAGTCTTCGAGCCATCTTAGTAAGTATACTATAGATGAAAAAGGTTGGTTGCGTAGGGATGAGAGACTTTGCGTATCACGAGGCGAGAGTTTGAGAAGGACAATCCTTAAAGAAGCACATCGTTCTAAGATGACCATACATCCTGGTGGTGACAAGATATATAGGGACATAAAGCGAGTTTTCTTTTGGGCCGGAATGAAGAAGGATGTGGCTGAGTTCGTTTCTGGATGCTTAGTGTGCCAGCAACTCAAGGCTGAGCAAAAGAAGCTTGGTGGTTTGCTTCACCCTTTAGAGGTTCCATAGTGGAAATGGTAAAGTGTTTCCATGGATTTCGTCGATGGTTTGCCGAGGTCAAGGAAGGGTAATACGGGGATTTGGTTAGTAGTAGATATACTTACCAAGAGCGCCCATTTCATTCACGTTAAGAGTAAAAGAACAGCAGCATTGTTAGCATCTGTTTATCTCCGAGAGATAGTTCGTCTACACGACATACCTTCTAGTATCGTAAGAGATCGAGATATCATTTTCACTAGTGAGTTTTGGAAGAACTTGCAATAGGCGGTAGGAACACAATTGTGTTGAGCACCGTTTATCACCCTTAGACAGATGACCAAACAGAAAGAGTGAATCGGATTCTAGAAGATCTTTTGAGGTTATGCATCTTGGACTTTGGAGGAACATGGGAGGAACAACTTCCATTAGTAGAGTTCGCCTACAACAACAGCTATCAGACTAGTATTAGCGTGGCACCTTTTGAAGCTCTATATGAACGACTTTGCCGATCACCGACTTGTTGGTGGGAATCTACGGATAAGATTTTGCTTGGCCCCGAGATGGTTAGAGAAACTTCGGAGAAGATAGACTTGATTCGAAGTCGCACGGCACAAGACCGGCAAAAGTCATACGCTGATAAGAGACGAACCGATCTTGAGTTCGAGATTGGAGACACGGTTTTTATTAAAGTATCACCATTGAGGAATGTAGTTCGTTTTGGATCTGTAGGGAAATTGGCACCAAGATTCGTAGGGCCATTCCCTATTACAGAAAAGATTGGACAGATGGCCTACAGAGTGAAGTTGCCTGAGAAGCTTAGTGGTGTTCATGACGTATTTCATGTGTCGCGTTTGAGGAAGTTTTTACACGATACTGCGGAAGTAGTAGAGCAGAGCATGCTTAGAGAAGTGGAAGTAGAGCGAGATGCCACGATCAGACGAGTTCGTACATGCATCCTTGGATCGGAGGTTAAGAAATTACGCAACCGAGAGGTCAAGTTGGTTAAAGTCGAATGGGGAGATGATAAAGGAGACGTGACTTGGGAAACGAAAGACAAGACACGTGTGTCGTACCCTTTCCTTTTCGAGGGTATATTCTTAACTTCTCCTTTTTCTACCGCTTTGTTTATACTTTTTCTATCGTTTAGTGTATCCTCTCGATTATATCTATTATTTTTAGGTAGAAAATCTTATGGTTGTAAACATGAGTTTGAGACATGTTATGTTTGGTGGATGCAAGTGGATGTAAGTGTTTTCTAATGGTTGCTCATGGATGCATTTACTCATACATTAGGCATTAGATCGGCTCAATCACTTTCATATTGCATATGGTTGAGTGTGCATATTTAAATTAATGGATGTATATTGATTGTGTTATCATATGGATGTTGCATTTGGATGAATGGTTATGCACTCATATAGAAATGATATGTATCATTAGGAATGTTTTGCGTACATAATGACGAATGGCACTATCATGATTCGCATTAAGGAGGTCAACTAAATCAGTAGACAGCCCGATTTTGCATTAGAATAAAGACATACACACACTTTGCATATGTTCATGAAAGCATTAGAAATCTTTTAAGGGAAATCGACTCCCGTAATTGATGGATGAGTAGATGGATGATGGATGGTAGGACATACATTACTTTCAGCTTTGAGATTTCGAGGACAAAATCCTTTAAGTAGGGGTAATGTAACACCCCGTAATTTTAAAACATGACATAAGGGATAATTAAAGAATAATTAATTTTTAAAAGAAGAATTAAGTGAAACGGGTTATGCCATCTTGGAATTCTGCTTGAGATAGAGTCCAAGTTTGCGTAAAACGGATACCATATGAAGGAGTTATGGACGATAGAAGTTTGGCAGAACAATCAAGAAACAGGCCAGGATAACTAGCGCACTTGTGAAGTGCGCAAGAACAAAATTGCACTGGCGCACCTGGGAAGTGCGCCCAGGCCGAGCTAGATCTGCAAAATTTTGGAGAGTTCCATGATGACGTGTCTTTCTGGGATTGGCTGGATGACGTGTTTTTCTGGCCTGGATGGTTCAGATGGTTCCTAATCTAATCTAAAGGTCCTAATTCACCTAATACAACTATAAATAAACACATAAACCTAACCCTAATCCCATTTTTATCATCCTTGGCGCCTCCATGCTGCTCTAATCTAAACTAGCCTTTCTTCTCTAACAAAACAAATCAGAGTAGGAGTATTCCTATTAGAAGATCAGATCTACAAACAATCAAAATAGAGATTATTCAAGATCAGGATTGCTACAACAACACCTAATTCTCTTTTCTAAGAATTCTATTGCTATGAGTTTATGTCACTTTCACATATAATTAAATTAAAAAGTAATTGTGATAGGATTGTGAATTGGATCTGAAGTATATGCCTGTAAATAAGATGAATCATATCAAGTTTTGTAATTTGTTGTCCTTCAGATTCATACCCAATTGTTATTATCATATGCCTATCTGATCTATTTTGTCGTTATTCATGTCACATGCATATTTATATGTTTATGCCAATTTTGATGTTTTGATTCTCTCCCCTTCTTCTTTTCCTTTTTTTTTGATATTAGGCTAACTTCAAGCCTAAGCATATTGCGTTGAGATTTACGTACGAATAACGATTGGGAAAAGTTTGGGAAATGTGTAATAAAATGAGATTTGGCATAAATTGTTGATGGCTATGGAAATTGGTTTGGGAATAAATTGGCATAATTTGTACACATGAGATTATAGTCGTAATTCGGATTAAAATTATAAACATAATTTAGATTGGAAATTATGGGTGATTGGAACATATTATAATCCAATATTTGAAATTGGGGATTGAATCAAGAAAGTGATAATAAATGCCTAAGACATGAGGTTAGATTCGGATTGCGGTATAAGCCTATCGGGAACCGCCCGGCATATCCAGCAATCGCAAAACAGTAATCTTATGTGAGAGGCCAAAGGTAGAAATTAGATGCGCAATAAAGCAAAGACACGAGGTTAGATATAGATTGCGGTATAAGCCTGGCCGGAACCGCCCGGCAAATCCAGCAACCGCAAAACGATAATCTAATGTGGGAGGTCTTGCAAGATTACGGTTATAATGAATTAATGAACACTTAACCAAGATAAGACATATGATTAGACATGGGGATAATAAAGGGTTAAGTGGATAACATGGTAACATGTGAAACATAATAAAGGCACTTAACCAAGATGAGACATGTGATTAGACATGGAGATAAAGAGGGGTTAAGTGGGAATTCCTAGTGGGGACCAAGCTTAGGAGGGAAGCTTGTGTTAGGTGTGTGGACCCTTTTCAACCAGTAACTCATTTTAGTATCTATATGAGCTCGAACTAGGTCGAGGACAGGGACACACTTACTGGGGTTGATTGTAAGAGGTCAATAAAGAGTTAGCGATGGCAGTGCAAGTCCAATGGAGCTATGTGCATGCGTGGGTCCGGGCTGGTAGGTAAGACGATGTTGCATCATGTAGGTATAAGTTGTGCATTTTAGTAGTACCGAGGTTGCCACCTTAGGGAGTGATACACCTTATTGTGGGACTAGCACAGGTATCTACGAGGTTAGGGAGACGATCGAATGGGAAGAGTAGTGGGTACAACTAGTGGTGGTAGGAGCAAGTGGGGCACCTACAAAAGCAGCTAGGAGTACACGAAGCTACCATTATTGTGATTAGCAGGGAGGGATCGTCTGTAATGGCCCGCAAATCCGTACCATCTGAGCCGATTAATACAACTCACGTCCAACTCCAATAATACAGAAATACGAGTCATTAGGGTTAAAGAAATAGAATTAGATAGAAGAAGAAAAGAAATAACAAAACATAACCTAACAGCGGAACGAATAAAATATATTATATAACACAACTTTGAAATACAAATATGTTTTGTACATACATACCATATCAGAGTACAACATAACATTTTATACAGCGCAAATAACTCTAAATAACTAACGGTGAAGCCTCCTGCTTCAAGCTCTTCCAAGTGTATCTGTAAAAGCCTGAAACACTTGACTGCCCGTACAAATTTGGGCACCCAAGAGTTTAAGGAAAAAAAAAAAATTAAACTCTTGGTCGGTCATGGGACTGGTATAAGTACACTCCGACCAATTTGTTTAACTTTGAAAAATCCTTCAAAAGAAAAGGTAATAGTAAGACCAGCCCATATGTAACACCCCGTATATTCTATAACAGTGAAATTCATAAATTAAAATATAATTAACTCTAATGAAAGAATTAAGGGAAATGGCTTACGCCATTGCGTTAGTCTCGGAATTCTGGTTGAGATAGAGTCCGAGTTTGCGTGAAACGGACTCCGTATGAAGGAGTTATGATCTCCGGAAGTTTCAGAATAAATTCGAAATTCAAAAATAGCTCAGAACAGGTTTAAATTCGAATTCAAGTTCAAACTGGGCTAGGCGGGAAAGTTCCCGCCCAGTGACCAGGTCGACACTAGTGTCGACTGGGCAGTCGACCTGCCCCCCCACCCCCCAAGTCGACTGCGCAGTCGACTTGGGTGTCGACCTGCAGGTCGACTTGCCTGGTCGGCCTGACCAGGTGGGTCTGACCCTGGTTCGACTCTGGTGTGCTGTACGGTCTGATTTCCCTCCCTGTTTGCATCTGACGGCTCAAATTAACTTGAAAACTCTATAAATACACACTAAGACTCAACTAATTCACATAAGAAAATTAGAGAGGAGTCGTCATGCTGTCAGGAAGGAGTTGATCGTAGCCGCCAAGAATCAAACTAAGAAGCAAATTAAAGTCTAATCAAATCAATCAACCAATTGCTACCCAAAGGAGAGCATCTCCAAATTCAGAAAACAGAAATCAGAAAACAAGATCCCGTCATACGTTGTAAGCATAGTGGTGTTTCAGAATTTAGATAAAATTATGATGTGATACGATGTAATTGGGAATAGAATTGTATCATTATAATGATGTAGATCTTGTGTACTGTAATGTTTCTATCGTGGTTGTTTTTGGTGAATTGATTTGTGGCATAAATGGATCGATGCAAGTTTATTATACGTTTGTATATGAAAGTGATGGTAATTGCAAGTTTTGTGGCAAAGTCTATGATTAGATCCCTTTATGTTTATGTTAATATCCCCTTTATGTTTATGCTGATATCATGGGCCATATACTTATGTAAACACACCCTAGATTTGAGATCCTTTATGCTACATGACTCAGAACTTATGTATACATCTTAGATCCATTACAAGTATGATTAGAACTATGTTAAATGCAGTTTAGGCTACCTAAACTATGCAAGTTCATGTGGAAATAGACTATATATTAGATTTTGACATTTTGGGTTAGTTTACAACATGCTAGTTTTGTATTTGACGTTATGCCAAGTTAACATGTTAAAACCCAAGCTTGTGTAAGTCTACATATGCCATCCTATGTGACACCCATTTAATTGTATGCCAATTTTAAATGCAAGTTCACATGCTCCAATGTTTATGTTAACGCCAATTTGTAAGTTCATGTGCTACACCTTCTATGTATCATAGAAATATTATATGTTCTGAATTTCCCCTTTTCTCACGTTTATCAAGTTGGGCTGAATTATGTCGAGCCCAACATTAGTACGTACAAACGGGGGTAATAGTGTTGAGTGTAAAACATGATATAAATAAATATGTTGGCATGTTTGGCGCGTGCCAACGACTGTGACATTTTTGCGATATAAATTGTCATACCCAAATTAAAAGACGACATGACATTTACATAAATAATGAAATACGTAAACCTAGAAAAGAAGACATGTTTGACCCGAGGTTGGATTGAGTTGTGACATAAACATGCTCGGACCGCCCGGCTGTCCAGTAGTCACAACAATACCTATCCAATGTGGGTGGTTAAACATTGAGCCCAATAAAGACCCGAGGTTAGACTGAACTACGGTGTAAACCTGCCCGGAACTAACCGGCACATCCAGTAACCATAGTGATATCTGTCTAATGTGAGTGGTCGGTGCTCTAAAAGGCTGAGGACAGGTGGTAGGGTTAAGCCAACTGAAAACAATTAACCAAAGATTCAACATGTTAACAAATATTGATGGGTGGGGTTAGGTATATACATACACTTAACCACTTAACATGTTTGACTAGAAAACCCTGGTAACGTAGGGACCCGTTTCAACAATAACCGAATTTAGGTATCAACGGTACCCTGAAACTAGGCAGGGTGGGGCACGATTACTGGGCTGATTGTAAGCGGTCAAATAACGGCAATGTTAGGTGCATAGTGTAGGTCTAACGGTATGCGGTCGTGCACGCACTCCGGAGTAGACAAGCAGGGCACTGGGGGCACCAGTAGTATATCCTATGCCTTTTAGTGATTGTGTCGGGGCCGCCACCATGGGTCTTGATACACCTCATGGTGGGACCATCATAGGTATCTACACTTCTTGGGGTAGCCGTAAGACACACTTACGAGTAGAAGCGGATCTTTAGAAAACAAAAAGGACCACTTCACCCTCTGCATGGGGTGCCGGTTAGAGTAATACTAGTAAATGCAGAGATATAGTGTGGGTTCGATAGTATATTCGATTCTAGACTACACTCCCTTAGTTATGATACTATCCTGTTTTCAGTCTATGTCTATCATATCCTTTTCTTATTCACATACTGAAAAGTCACTAGATTTACTCAGGCTTTATGTCTGACTCCGTTTTTCTTTTCGTCTTCTTTTCTTTCGTTCCCCCCCCCCCCCTCAGGTCCACAGGGAGGAAACAACTCAGCCTAGTCAGACTCTTTTGCAAGCTTGAAGACAGTAGATGTACAGTTTGGATCTCTTTGGCTTGGATCATGGCTTTGGACATCATTATGGCGATTTTGTTGCTTTATTTTATGTTTTATGCTTCTTTGATAATCAAGACAGTTATGGAAATGTAATGTTTTTGGAAGTATTGTAAGACAATTATGGTATGGTTTGTGTAACACGTATTTTGATGAAATAAAAGTTGCTGTTGTTTCCGCTGTTTAAAAATATGTGTATTTATATATGTCTTGTGTATCTGTGACTTATACTTATAAACCTCCCCCAAAATTAGGGCATTCCCTTTGTGAGTGACCCTAACGGAGGTGGGGTGTTTCACTTGGTATCAGAGCATGGTTTACCAGATAAGATAAAGTTTTTGATATTATTTTCAAAAGAAAGTTTAAAGAAGCATTTTTTTTATAGAAAAAGTGTTATATTTTAAAAAGGCATGATCCCCCAAAGCCATGTGTACTATCTCTCTCTATCCTTCGTTTTGAATCTTTCCTTTCTGTTTCAGCATGTCTGGAGACCTTAACATTCCTGAAGGAGTACCGATACCCGGTTGGTTTAGAAGGTTCTTAGAAGGTAGGGCCGCAAATGGCGCGGGCCCGACAGATATCCTTCCTCCCCCAGTAGCACCAGTTCCTCCTCCTGCTCCTCCCCTTGGAAATGCTTTTGCCAAAACATGTAGAGACTTCAAGTCTATGGGTGGAAAAGACTTCCATGGAACTGAACCCTTTGTAGGAGCAAGAAATTGGCTAAAGGAGACCGAGGATCTATTTGACATCTTCGGAGTTGATGATAGGCAAAAGATACAGCTAGCAGTGTGGTTGCTCAAAGATGAAGCTTCCTATTGGTGGGAGATCACTAATGCTCAGAGGGCAGTGGAAACTTGGGATGATTTTAGGGCAAGGTTCGAACTGAAATTCCTCTCCCAAGCTGAAAGGAGCCTGCAAATAGAGAAGTTCTTGAATCTTAAACAGGGAAGCATGATGGTCAGAGAGTACGTCAATCAGTTCAATCAGCTGGCCAGATTTGGGATGGACTTAGTAAATACCCAACACAAGAAGGCGCTTCGCTTCGTCAAAGGTCTGAATGAGCCTATACACAGCCTTGCCATGACCCATGTTTCCACGGGAGCGACTTATGAAAGCTTGGTGGACATGGCGTTGCTACATGAGGAAGACCACGGCAAGAAGGAGACTAAGGCTGAGGAAAAGAAAGAAGGTTTACAGGCTAAGAAGACAGACTTTAAGAAAGGAGGAAAGAACAAGAAGTCCCGTGAGAATAGAAAGTGCCATTTCTGTGGCATAGTTGGACATATAGAGAAAGACTGTCGGAAGAAGAAGGCAAAGATGGGTGGTTGCTTTCATTGCGGAGAGACTGGGCACCAAGCTAAGGACTGCCCAAAGAATAAAAGACAGGGACAGAAAGCTAGATCTACTTCAGGGGGTCAAGTTCATGCTCTGACAGCACCTTCACAGGAGCGATGTAGTAAAATTTCTGTAGAAAGTGTAGTCTATCTTTATGATCATCCAGTTCGCACACTTTTTGACTCTGGTGCATCACACTCCTTTATTTCATCTGCTTTAGTAGAATCTCTGCATCTAGACACTAGTATGCTTGAGGATTCCTTAGTAGTTTCAAATCCAATTGGGGGCTCCGCTTATTTGTCAATGGTTTGTTTGGGTTTGAAAATCTCTATTCTCAGTGTTGAGTTTAGTTGTAATGCCTTTGTTCTAGGCTTCTCGAGATATGGTTTGATCTTAGGCATGGACTGGTTATCCAGTAACAGTGCCATTCTTGATTATGAGAAAAGAGTAGTTAGACTCTTGACTCGGCTTGGTAACACTCTAGAAATTTCCTGTAATCCTTTGAATGCTGTTATGCTTAGTTATCTAGAGTCGCTTGATGCTTCTGACGAGAATTTGCAGTCGGTTAGAGTAGTCCGGGAATATCCGGATGTCTTCGAGGAGGTGAAAAGCTTACCTCCGAAGTGGGAAATAGACTTTTGAATCTATCTTGTGGATAACGCAAAGCCCGTAGCTTTACCTGTCAGACATATGGCTCCAAAAGAGAGAAAGGAGCTCAGTAAGCAGGTTAAAGAACTTCTTGATAAGGGGTTCATTCGAAGGAGCATTTCAGAATGGGGTGCTCCAGTGGTGTTCGCAACCAAAGCAGACGGTTCGCTTCGCCTCTGCGTTGACTATAGGGAGTTAAACAAGTTGACCAAGAAAAATAGGCACCCTCTTCCCCGAATCGACGATTTGTTTGATCTGCTTGTGGGCGCGTCGGTTTTCTCCCAACTTGATCTAGCAACTGGGTTTCATCAGCTAAGAGTGGCTGAAGATAGTATTGATAAAACGGCGTTCAGAACCCCAGACGGTTTCTTTGAGTGGCTTGTCATGCCTTTCGGCCTGACGAATGCACCCGCTTATTTCATGGACCTAATGAGCAGAGTGTTCAGAGAATTCCTCAACAAGTTTGTGGTTGTCTTCGTAGACGATATCTTGATCTTTTCAAAAAGTGAGGAAGAGCATGCTCAACATCTGAAGGAAATCATGGATACTCTCCGAGCACATCAGCTAAAGGCAAAATTTTCAAAATGCCACTTTTGGAGAGAAGAAGTAAGGTTTCTTGGGCATGTAGTATCTAAAGAAGGGCTGGCCGTAGACCCCGCGAAGGTAGTTGCGGTGCAAGACTGGAAGGCACCAAAGAATGCAACTGAGGTCCGAAGTTTTCTAGGACTAGCAGGTTTCTACTGAAAGTTCATAAGGGATTTTGCGAAAATCTCAGCTCCACTCACAAGGCTGACAAAGAAGGATCTGTTGTTCAATTGGGACTTGGATTGCGAGTTGGCTTTCCAACGCCTAAAAAGGGCTCTTACAACAGCCCCAGTCCTGACTCTGCCAGACGGAAGCAAGATGTTCACAGTTTATACAGATGCATGTGGGACAGGGCTAGGCGCTGTCTTGATGCAAGAAGGGAGGGTAGTAGCTTATGGTGGAAGGCAATTGAAAGTTCATGAAAAGAACTACCTGACCTACGATCTTGAGTTAGCCGTCACGTCTTTGCACTTAAGTCTTGGCGCCATTATCTCCTAGGTGAGAATTTCGAACTTTACACTGACCATAAATCGTTGAAGTATCTATTCTCGCAGAAAGATCTTAACTTGAGGCAACAGAGATGGATGGAGTTTCTTGCCTCGTATGACTTCGAGATTTCCTATACTCCGGGCAAGGGCAATGTGGTGGCAGACGCCTTGAGTAGAAAGAAACTGACCCTAAGCCCACTCTTTGTAGAAAGGCAAAGCCTAGAGTATATAGCCAGTTTTAACTTTAGGCCCTCCTCTGATTTCGTACCGGGTTTGTTAGCATCTCTTGAGGTGCACCCTACTCTTTTGGACACAATAGGGACGGCACAACGGGAGGACCCTGAGCTAGTTGAAGTGGTTGATAAGCTAATTAGGGGTGAGACTTCTAGTCACCTCAGCAGATACTCTATCGATGATAAAGGCTGGCTGAGACGCAACTCAAAACTATGCGTCCCACAAGCAAGGGAGTTGATAAAGAAGGTTCTCGAGGAAGCACATCGTTCCAAGATGACAATACATCCAGGCGGAGACAAAATGTACAAGGACATGAAAAGAGTTTTCTTTTGGAACGACATGAAGAAGGACATGGCAGATTTCGTTTCTAAGTGTATGGTATGCCAACAAGTTAAAGCAGAACAGAAAAAGCCTGGAGGACTGCTTCATCCCCTAGAGGTCCCACAGTGGAAGTGGGATATCATTTCAATGGACTTCGTTGATGGGCTGCCTAGGTCGAGAAGGGGCAATACTAGCATTTGGGTAATAGTGGATAGGCTTACAAAGAGCGCCCACTTTTTACTTGTTAAGAGTAGAAGGACCGCCTCATCCCTAGCATCTCTTTACATCAAGGAGATAGTTCGACTCCATGGGATACCCTCCAACATTGTTAGTGACCGAGACACTATCTTCACAAGCGAGTTTTGGCGAAGTTTGCAAGAAGCTGTAGGCACACAGTTATGTTTGAGCACAACCTATCACCCTCAGACCGATGGCCAGACGGAAAGGTTGAATAGAGTTTTAGAGGATCTTTTGAGACTTTGTGTTGTTGATTTTGGAGGGACATGGGAGGATCACCTTCCCTTAGTGGAGTTTGCTTACAACAATAGCTTCCAAGCTACCATAGGCATGGCACCCTTCGAAGCATTGTATGGAAGACCGTGCAAGTCACCAGCTTGTTGGTGGGAGTCTACAGATAAGGTTATTCTTGGTCCAGACATGATCAGAGAAACTTCAGAAAAAGTGGACTTGATACGAAGAAAGATGAAGACGGCCCAAGATAGATAGAAATCCTACGCCGACAAGAGAAGGACCGACCTTGAGTTTGAGGTTGGGGACAGAGTTTTTCTTAAGGTATCTCCTCTAAGGAACGTTGTTCGTTTTGGATCCACTGGAAAGCTAGCACCGAGATTTGTAGGATCATTTCCTATCATCGAGAAGGTTGGGAAGATGGCCTATAGATTAGAGCTACTCGAAAAACTGGCCGGAGTTCACAACGTCTTTCATGTTTCTCACCTCCGGAAGTGTTTACACTAGTCTGCTGAAATAGTAGAGCCTAGCATTCTAGAAGAAGCCGAAGTGGAACGTGAAGCAACTGTGAGAAGAGTTCCAACACACATCTTAGGAACTGAAGTGAAAAAGCTACGCAACCGCGAAGTCAAGCTCGTCAAAGTTCAGTGGAGTGACGCCGAGGAAGACGTGACTTGGGAAACTGAGGCTAGAATACGCGCAACCTAACCTTTTCTTTTCGATGGTACATATTTGATCTCTCTTTTTCCTTAAGTTATGCTTTATCTATCTTTTAGGCATATTTCCTCGACCCTTTTCCCTTAACTCCTTAGGTAGAAAACAAATGGATGTAAACATGTATTTGAAAACATGTTATAGATTATGGCTGCAAGTGGTTGCAAGTGATTGCTAGTGGTTGCTCGTGGATGCATATATACACACACACTAGGATTTAGATCGGCTTAGTCACTTCATACTGCATATGCATATATGTATTCTCGTTCACATATGGTTGAAATTTTATATGTTATCATATGGTTATCGCATTTGTATGAATTGTTGTGCACTCATGTAGAATTATGAGTAATTTTTTTTTTTGCATACATGATGGATTCATGGCACTTACATGATTCGCATTTAGGAGGTCAACTAAATCAGGGGACCGCCTGATTTCTGCATTAGATATGGACATATACACACACAATGCATATGATCATAAAGCATTAGAAGTCTTTAAGAGCAATGGACACCTGTGTTTGTTGGTTGAGTAGATGGACGATTGGATGGTAGGATATACATTCTTCCCAACTTGAAGATTTCGGGGACGAAATCCTTTTAAGTGGGGGAGAATGTAACACCCCGTAAATTCTATAACAGTGAAATTCATAAATTAAAATATAATTAATTCTAATGAAAGAATTAAGGGAAATGGCTTACGCCATTGCGTTCGTCTCGGAATTCTAGTTGAGATAGAGTCCGAGTTTGCATGAAACGGACTCCGTATGAAGGAGTTATGATCTCCGGAAGTTTCAGAATAAATTTGAAATTCAAAAACAGCTCAGAACAGGTTTAAATTTCGAATTCGAGTTCAAACTGGGCTGGGCGGGAAAGTTCCCGCCCAGTGACCAGGTCGACACTAGTGTCGACTGGGCAGTCGACCTGCCCCCCCCCCCCCCCCCCCCCCCGCAAGTCAACTGCGCAGTCGACCTGCAGGTCGACTTGCCTGGTCGGCCTGACCAGGTGGGTCTGACCCGGGTTCGACTCTGGTGTGCTATACGGTCTGATTTCCCTCCCTGTTTGCATCTGACGGCTCAAATTAACTTGAAAACTCTATAAATACACACTAAGACTCAACTAATTCACATAAGAAAATAAGAGAGGAGTCGTCATGCTGTCAGGAAGGAGTTGATCGTAGCCGCCAAGAATCAAACTAAGAAGCAAATTAAAGTCTTATCAAATCAATCAACAAATTGCTAACCAAAGGAGAGCATCTCCAAATTCAGAAAACAAAAATCAGAAAATAAGATCTCGTCACACGTTGTATGTATAGTGGTCTTTCAGAATTTGGATAAAATTATGATGTGATACGTTGTAATTGGGAACAGAATTGTATCATTATAATGATGTAGATCTTGTGTACTGTAATGTTTCTATCGTGGTTGTTTTTGGTGAATTGATTTGTGGCATAAATGGATCGATGCAAGTTTATTATACGTTTGTATATGAAAGTGATGGTAATTGCAAGTTTTGTGGCAAAGTCTATGATTAGATCCCTTTATGTTTATGTTAATATCCCCTTTATGTTTATGTTGATATCATGGGCCATATACTTATGTAAACACACCCTAGATTTGAGATCCTTTATGCTACATGACTCAGAACTTATGTATACATCTTAGATCCATTACAAGTATGATCAGAACTATGTTAAATGCAGTTTGGGCTACCTAAACTATGCAAGTTCATGTGGAAATAGACTATATATTAGATTTGGACATTTTGGGTTAGTTTACACCATGCTAGTTTTGTATTTGACGTTATGCCAAGTTAATATGTTAAAACCCAAGCTTGTATAAGTCTACATATGCCATCCTATGTGACACCCATTTAATTGTATGCCAATTTTAAATGCAAGTTCACATGCTCCAATGTTTATGTTAACGCCAATTTGTAAGTTCATGCGCTACACCTTCTATGTATCATAGAAATATTATATGTTATGAATTTCCCCTTTTCTCACGTTTATCAAGTTGGGCTGAATTGTGTCGAGCCCAACATTAGTACGTACAAACGGGGGTAATAGCGTTGGGTGTAAAACATGATATAAATAAATATGTTGGCATGTTTGGCGCATGCCAACGACTGTGACATTTTTGCGGTATAAATTGTTATGCCCAAATTAAAAGACGACATGACATTTACATAAATAATGAAATATGTAAACCTAGAAAAGACGACATGTTTGACCCGAGGTTGGATTGAGTTGTGACATAAACCTGCCCGGACCCGCCCGGCTGTCCAGTAGTCACAACAATACCTATCCAATGTGGGTAGTTAAACATTGAGCCCAATAAAGACCCGAGGTTAGACTGAACTACGGTGTAAACCTGCCCGGAACCAACCGGCACATCCAGTAACCATAGTGATATCTGTCTAATGTGAGTGGTCAGTGCTCTAAAAGGCTAAGGACAGGTGGTAGGGTTAAGCTAACTGAAAACACTTAACCAAAGATTCAACATGTTAACAAATATTGATGGGTGGGGTTAGGTATATACATACACTTAACCACTTAACATGTTTGACTAGAAAATCCTGGTAACGTAGGGACCCGTTTCAGCAGTAACCTAAATTAGGTATCAACGGTACCCTGAAACTAGGCAGGGTGGGGCACGATTACTGGGCTGATTGTAAGCGGTCAAATAATGGCAATGTTAGGTGCACAGTGTAGGTCTAACGGTGTGCGGTCGTGCACGCACTCCGGAGCAGACAAGCAGGGCACTGGGGGCACCGGTAGTATATCCTATGCCTTATAGTGATTGTGTCGGGGCCGCCACCATGGGTCTTGATACACCCCATGGTGGGACCAGCATAGGTATCTACACTTCTTGGGGTAGCTGTAAGACACACGTACGAGTAGGAGCCGATCTTTAGAAAACAAAAAGGATCACTTCACCCTCCGCATGGGGTGCCGGTTAGAGTAATACTAGTAAATGCAGAGATATAGTGTGGGTTCGATAGTATATTTGATTCTAGACTACACTCCCTTAGTTATGATACTATCTTGTTTTCAGTCTATGTCTATCATATCCTTTTCTTATTCACATACTGAAAAGTCACTAGATTTACTCAGGCTTTATGTCTGACTTGTTTTTCTTTTCGTCTTCTTTTCTTTCGTTCCCCCCGGTCCACAGGGAGGAAACAACTCAGCCTAGTCAGACTCTTTTCCAATCTTGAAGACAGTAGATGTACGGTTTGGATCTCTTTGGCTTGGATCATGGCTTTGGACATCATTATGGGGATTTTTTTGCTTTATTTTATGTTTTATGCTTCTTTGATAATCAAGACAGTTATGGAAATGTAATGTTTTTGGAAGTATTGTAAGACAATTATGGTATGGTTTGTGTAACACGTATTTTGATGAAATAAAAGTTGTTGTTGTTTCCGCTGTTTAAAAATATGTGTATTTATATCTGTCTTGTGTATCTGTGACTTATACTTATAAACCTCCACCAAAATTAGGGCATTCCCTTTGTGAGTGACCCTAACGGAGGTGGGGTGTTTCACCATACATAAACACGGACAGTGTTCACCTTACTATAACCAAACCATTTTTGTTATCAAAATCCAGTGATATTATAATAATGTCTAACCAAATAAATAACCAAATAGCAGAACGCTTGCATCTCACACTCCTCATACATAGTATAAAATCAAAAACCGCGGGGCGCTTATTGAAGATTGGATTCCAACTATGACAAGGTATAGGACCACCTCCCGATCAGTGTACTCTAGAAAGGATACACTAGGGTTCAACAAGAACATCTTGCAACCAAGCCCGCACATGACCGACCACTCATTTAGCTTGAGTGTATCGAATATATTGTCACCCATGGTTGTCGGCCGTCCAACTGTAATCTGTAAGATATAGAATCAAAAGAAGAATAAATAATCAATTTACTCTAGATCGGCAATAAATATACTCTTCTTGGGAATGACCCACCTAGCCATGCTACCTTCCCGATTTTTGTCATTTCCCGGTCGTGAGGCTTGAGGCTACGTTAAACTTTCAGAATATCTGGTCACCATTTACTTTGAATGCCACATCGTCAAACCCATCAAATCACTAGTTGATCTTCACAAAATATTATGGGTATAAAAAGCTAAGAGAAACGAATTTATCTGCCACTAACATAATACCCTGAAAAGATCGTCTTATGTGATTCGTTAGGAATACTCTGTCATACATTCGTCCATACAAGTTGTCCTGGGTCTGGACAAACATAACATCCCTTGCATTTTACTCTGTCTTTGGTTATCTTCAGCGTAATCTAATTTGCAACGCCTATTCCTATACGGAGTGGTTTTCATATATTAAATCCAACCGGTCTCTCCGTTTTGATAACTGTGGTAAAAAAATTCTTTGATAACTGGTGATTTAACTATCAAAGGAAAACAAACATCCATCACACAAATCACTGGCCCTTTCTAATTAATATTCATTCATTATCTATTTTCCAATTTCCTTATCGAATTTTATGTATTGATATATTTATTTCTAGTTATCCAAATTTCTTAAAAATATTCTAACTTCTTAAATTTCCAGAAAATTTCGCCAGCACCTCCTTTGTACTGGTCAATGGTTCAAAACCCAACTCGCCTCTCTAGGCCCTTTCCATTCAAAAAGTAAATCAAAAAGCCAAGCGGCTTGCCGATTCGGCGCATAAAACCTTATATGGAAATTTAAACATGTACCTTTATGTCGGGCACGTAAATTAAAATCTTCTTACTCTTCATTCACTTTATCCCATGCCTATCTAATATACATGCACCTCCATTTTCATTTTATTCCAACCCATACAACTATTTTGATTTAACCGCAATTAATTCTACCAATTCATTCTTTGATAAGTTCAATCGCTTTATTCACTTATAGTTTGAAACAATAGTGTTCCAACATATTTTATTCACTTATAAACAATCAAGTTCCATTTATAACTCAAACCCCATATTCGATTTCAAATTCTACTTTACAAATCCACTTTACTTGACCCACGTTAAGTTCCACTCAACATCTATTAACTAACTTCTCTTATTAACTAGTTAATATCGTTCCATAATCCAAAATCTGATTTTTATACCAAAAATCACTTCATTCACTCTACATGATTTCATATATATTTGGTTACTCAAATCTGGATTTTTCAAATAAGAATTCAAATTTTCTTCACTTAAAATCCTTTTTATTTATTTAAATAAACTAATATGATTTATAATCGATTTTACAATGACTTTTCTAAAATTTGATTTTTATATAACTCAAAATCTTCAAGTCGAAATCTAGATTTTTCTCTTCTATTAGAAAATTACTATTCAATAGGTCCGAGTATTTCTTGTTTTATCGAATTCCGACTTATATTGAGTTTTGTATACTCAATTGAAGTTCGAATTGCCAAATTACGAAATACCGCGTTGCAGCGAGTTCGTTTTAATTTAATTAAATATAAATGTTTAAACTTCGTTTATTAATAAATTTCAACTCCATTTCAATATTTTAAAACAAACCAGTTATCCAAATCTATTTCTCAAAAATCGTCGATTTCGTTATGCCATATTCATAGCTCAGTTTTGAATTGATTCAAAACTAAATTTTATATTCAATTCCAATTTCCTCGCATATAAAGTATTTTATAAAAACTCGATATAATTGAATTTCAATTATAAATTTCCTTTATGGAGAAAATCAATTTATTCAATACCCTTTGCCATTACAAACTAATATCAATCCCTTGATAATAGTGAAGTCATTCAAGTTGGGGTATTTTATTTACCTCTCAGACCTTGACTGACAATGTTCTTATCTTGAGATGGATAAGAGTTTGTAATACAAAATCGCCATTACTTATCAGTAAAATCTCCTCTTCTATCTCATTTAAAAATATGATTTTTAAATGTCAGCTCTTATATTTGGAATAAATCTATTTCCAATCTATCTAAAGAAAATTACTTCATTTCATTTATGAACATGGTTCTCTCTTATTTTATATTTAACAAACTTCCATTTAAAACTCGATTACTTGTTTGAAATATGTTATTATTATAAATATGTAAGCATAGAATCTATTTTCATATTAAAATTTTAAATTTCTATTCAATACAGTTCCAATATCCTTTGGAAAAAAATTATTTCTATAAATTTGACATGCTTGAATTCCAACTATAAATCCAAAAAGATTTATTTCAATTTGATTAGATTCCAAACATCGGAAATAAATTTCATTGTTTCTTTTCAAAACAATTCTATTTAACCTTTAAACTCAAACTTCCATTTAACTTATAAATTATCTAATGATAACTTTCACACTCACTTTAAAACGACGTTTGTACATTTCACTTCTTGGTTTAAATATTGGAACAAGTTTCTTTCAAATTCCATTGAAAACCCACTTTCAAAAATGAATTTTCCTTTTTAAAATCATTCTTGAATTTACATTTCTAGATTATCCAACGATAATATAATTTTTATTCATTTAAAAACATCATTTATAAATTCCAGTTCTTGTTTTAAATTATTTAAAACAAGTCCTTATTTCAAATCTTATTTGAAATCCAAATTCCCATTCGGGAAAATAAATTTTCCTTTTTAATTTCAAACTTGAATTTAAAAATTTAATATTTTCAAATGATAACTTTTCTTTCCATTTATAAATTCAGCTACTTGTTTTTATTATTAAAAGCAAGTTAATATTTCTCAATCCATTCAAAATTCCATTTCGAAAAGTAAAATTTCTCTTTTAAATCCAAAAAAATCCCTTTTTGATATTTTTAAATATTAATATATAAGGCCAATGATATTCAAACATTCAAATATACAAACATCCATTCAATTCAACATATCACGCATATATAAATAAACAACGATAAATAAATTTTGAGGAATCCAGTTGGATTCCTCCAACCTGTTTACCCTGCATCCGCGAATGTTAGGCAACATAAATAATACCAATCTGCTTCAAGGCACGATATCGCGGTATAGTAGGTCATCCACTCATATATCGAGGGGCACTAGGGTCATCCGCTAATGATACTGCGGGCATCCGCTAATGGTACTGCGAGAAATCCAATATATATATATATATAATAATCACAACCACCAAGCCTAATGTAACTAATATATTTATATTTATATATATATCCACAATTCACTAATAACAGCAATGCAACCAAAACAACCAACAATTTATTTTTAATGATAAAAATTAATTTTTAAGTGAGATTACTCACCTGATTTTTATTCGCGATTAAATCGAAGGACGTTCTGTTTAAACTTCATCTAACTCTAGAAACCTCCAAATCCATTTCGTGTGCTTAAATATTGTCGATACTCCTTTACGTACTTCGGTTCAATTGAGTTTGAAATCGTATGGCAGTATTGTTATTTTAACAAGTTTTTATGTATATAGATTTGACATTATTGATTAATCTAATTAACTATTCTACAGAAAATTACCTGTTGCTTCCCTAACATCAACAACGCTCTGCCTTCATCCCCAACTCACGCAGTGCCTTCACAAGAACCATTTTCATTGAATCAGCACTGTTCATCCCAAATTACATAGCCCAAACTCCTAATCTCCTCGTGCCCACAATTCATTCATCCACCTTCCCATTTGATTACAAGAAAAGATCGACCCCTCATTTGTACTGCAAATCCTTTGCTGCTACATCCCTCTCGTTCAGACCAAATTCCGTTCACCGGCATCTCATTTCTGTTGCGCTTGAAACCCAACAACCAAAGGTCGAACTCCCCGTCTAACTCCCATCTATCACATCTCGTCGCACCCTACCTACATCAAGCACCAGTATCGACTTCTCCATAAAATCGAAATGACCTACTTAGCAACCTTCACTGAAGTCGGAATCCCTTCTTCGATGGACCACGACATCGACACCCGCAACTAATCACAGCGTCGCACCCTTCTTCCCTAATCGCGAGCAGTCTTCAATTCTGAAATCAAACTTCAAGACTCGCGACTTTCTATCCTGATATCCTCTTCTTCTTTTATCTGAAAAAAATTCGATTTGATTTGGGGGAAAAGAAAATTGAATAAAGAGAGGGCTTCGGTGATTTTTGGTTTGAGAATGAAATACAAGAGGCGAGGCTCGTTTAAATAGTTGCGAACCCAGATAGGCATACAAAAGGCCATTAAAATCGTTATCTTCTTTGTTGGGAATAGAAGAACCAAAATTTTTGCTCGATGTAAAAATAGGTCTGCGCAATTTCCTTCATTAGGTTTGCGTTAAAACATTGGTCGGCCTCCTATATGTTTTTATTATTATTTATATTGATTTTATAAAATCTCGTGGTCTTTAATTAGTAATCTCGAATCACTATTCAACTGTGATGACCGACGATACCAGATTATAACGCTATTTTGGTCTAAATGGTATGGTATCTAGAATTTTATTTGACTGTCCGCAGGAGATATTTAATTAAAATAAATGGTTTAAATTAAAATTGATTTAAAATAAAATTTGATTTCAAACAAATAAATTCATAAAAAATAAATTATTATTGTTTATATTCACATATAGTTTATATTGATAATCTGAATTGCTTTGATTCAGTTTTAACTATAGACTAAATTATTTCACTTTTTTCGTATAATGATAATTCGATATCTTTGAAATTAAATCGTATATTGATGATTAAATCGATAAATTAAATAAAAAATTCATTTATATTTCTAATTTAACATTAAAAATAAATCGACAAAAATCTGGGACGTTGCATCATCTCTTAATATGTAACTAGTATGTTGGTACTGTGTAGAGCATATCTTATAGTGGTTAGGAGCGCAGTCGATGTTCTATCTTGCTTACCTTGTTTACCTTGTCATGTCTGCTTATGTTACAGTCATCTCTTATATCCAGTTTATGTTCTTATCCTGTTACTTTACTGATTATATTGTTAAAGTCACTAGACTCTCCAGACTTATGTCTGTCCCTTTTTGTTTCACCTCTTTTCTTTCTTTTCCCCCACCCAGGTCCTCAGGGTGGGATTAGTGAAGCTTGACTCGGATCTCTTTCTTCTTGAAGTGCTTGGAAGTGTTGAACGTAATGCTCATCTTTATCTCTTTTTCATTATGGCTGTTTGGAGTGAGATTATGGTTTTGCTTTTATGTACTCTGATAATAATCTTGTTTAAGATGGATATTTGTTTACTTGGCTTTAGTATGTGGTTTTAATGTTGTAACCAAACATGTTTTGCTTTTCCGCTGCAACGAATAAATTTTGGATTTTTAAGTACCATTTTATATATCTATTTTGTGATTTTCTGTTCTATTCTCTTATAATGCTCCATGAAAGTTAATGCATTCTCTTAGTGAGTGACATTAATGGACGTGGAGTGTTACAACATTTATCCTAAATAAATCTTAGGGATTGAAACCATTATCCCATCGTATTCACTTTCCCCATTCAACAATTGGTTATAATTGTTTTTTATTTATTTGTGGCCTTATTTAGAGCAAACAATTACACTAATCGCTACAACGGTCACCATAAATATATTCATTAAGTGTGGAATATAATTTACATATATGATTCCGTAAATGAATACCATTCAAACATTCAAACATTTAATACAATATATAATTTACTGTTTGCGCTGATTTGAACAAATAATATGTGTATATTTATATTTTATGTTTTCGTACGGTTAACATAATTATCTTTTATTATTATTATTAATTTATTTAAATGATTTGGTTTAATCAATAACCAAAATTTCCATTTTGCATTCAATCTTGCCAAAAGGTTTCCGATCTTCCAAAATGACCGTTAATAGTAATTATTGTAACTTATGTAAAATTTGTGGAATAGACACAATTAAAATTCATAAGATATATATATATATATATATATGTTTATGTGTATTTTTAGAATAGTCGATGCAAACTACGCACAAATATTTATTTTTATATTTATACCTACGTTTGCACCACTTTTTCTCTTTAGACCTTTTTGTCATACCTCTTGTGAATTCAATGACATCTTTTTGTTTAAAAAGAAGAAAATGACATATTTACAATAATTATGCCAAAACCCAACAATATTGAATACAAATAGGTATAATTAAAATAACATAATATAGCAATCATATCTCTCCAAATTCACACAATTTACCAGTTTCATATTTTTACCCAAATTCACATATTTTATTTTTCAATACTGAACTAAAGATCTAGAATTTAACTAAATCTAATTTGTTTAATGAGACTGATTTCCTGATCTACGATGTCATGCAATGTCCACAATACATTTTACAATACAATTGCAATATATTTCATAACATAACTGTAGGAATATTTGTAAACAAGCATAAGAAATCCTACGGTTTATTTTATGCATCTCCACAGTGTACAATTCACAAGTTTTACACTTTTTTATAAGTAGATCTAATGGGTGTCAATTTAATTACAACAATTTATTTATCAGATCTGATACGCATAAACATAAAAATTGAATATATTACAAATGAGATAAATACATTATTACAAATGTATATGTAAATTTCCCACTCACGTTATAGCCTCCAAATTCAATTGTTTGAACCTTTTAGGCCTACAATCCCCAAATTCTTATAAATCTACAATTTATCTAGAAAGGGGAAAATTCTAGATATGTAGAAATGTAAGAAAAAGGGAAGAGAGCGAATAATCTATCGTTGAGCGTCAAGTTGCATTCTTTTCCATTGAATCAATCTATCCTCTCAATTGCATATGAATTTGACTTGATTTGATATGTATGAATATATTTTCATTTAAGAAGAGAGAGGAAAGTAGCAGAGCTCCGCTGATATTATAGATTTGAATGGAAAAAGAATGAGGGCTCTACTCCTTTATTTATAGGGGTGGAAATGACCTTGCACCATTGGATTCATTTTAAATAACATCCGTCCATCTGTTTTATAAAATATAACAAGAATACCCCTCAAAACCTAGCCGACATTGGGCACTACAGTCTCGAAGCGGTCGACCTCTCCTAGGAGGGTGTCAACCGCCCTATGGATGGTTCGCCCAATGAGGGCTGGTTATAAAGGTATTATATATATAATTTATTCTCTTTATTTATTTCCGTCTGTTTTTCGTATTTTGTCCGTAATTTTTTCATACGGACTCTGTTCGCGAAACTCGAAATATGAGACTTGACCAGAATTCTGAGACGAACGCAATGGTTAAATTTTCATGGTCAAATTCCATCATTTGCAGAAATTCCTATTTTTGAGCCTGTAATTAAATAACTATTTATTGTTAAAATTCCGGGTTGTTACACTCTCTATCTTTGAAGATAACGTCATCTACCATTGTCTTTTGCTGCTTTTCAGGAGCAATATCCTTAAGTGTAGTACATTCTCCAACTTATGGAAGCTTAACAACATTGACATATTGCTCCATGGATCTTTTGCTGAATCCAGCTGGATGTGGTCCTCCAACCACAGTATTGATGACTATTCCCTTTCCTTTCTACAGGGCAGTAGCTTTAGGGATCGACTGACTTTAATTCGGAGCTGAGCGTCCTTTCCCCTTATCTCTAAGGGTAACCTTATATTCTTCCAACTTCCGTCGTCTAAGCAACTTTTCCACGGCATCCCTTAGGTGACGACATTCGTTCATGGAATGACCATAAGTTTCGTGCAACAACCGATCTCACGCTCCTTTTCGATTTAGTCTTTCGGTGGAAGCTTCTTGTATTGGATAACATTGAATGTGTCCAATTTAATATTCTCCAAGGTGTCGTTCAGTGGCGTGTAATTCTCAAAGGGCTAAAATCGAGGTCTTTTCTCTGGGTCGTTTCTTCGATTCCTGCTTCTCTTGTTGTCGTTCCCACCTTGGCGGTCATTTTTTCTACTTTGGTTACCGACGTTGACTTCAACCTTCCCCGAACTGTCAATCGACTGCTTAATGGCGATGTTGCTTTGGATGTCCTCTCTCGTGATGTCATTGGGTTTCTTTTTCCGATTATCATATACCTTTTCTTACCATAGGTAGATATTTTCCTTTTCATAAAATAACTCTCTAGTCCGTTGAGGTTTCCCGACCAGATACTTCCCAAATTCAGTGTCTTTATCTACCGCATCTATTAGTGCCATCAAGATCATCTGTTCATGGGGGTTGCTCACTTCTGTAACTGCAAGATTGAAACGATCCAAATATGATTTCTAAGTTTCCTTGGGAGCTTTCTTGACTACGGAAAGCACGATGACATTCTTGGATTTCTGGGCATGGAGCTGAAACTGATTTAGGAAACCCTCACTTAGCTCTTTGAAACTGGAAATCGATCGCGGTGGAAGCCAGGTAAACCATGTCATTGCAACATCTTTGAGGCATATCAGAAAAGCTTCGCATTTCATAGCATCGTCGGCTGCTATGGCGTTCATATACCAGGAGTCTCTCATCAGATGCTATCTTGGATCAATTCTTCCTTCATAATGGTTCATGGTAGGAAGATTAAATCGCCTTGGGAACTGGACATCCAACATGTCATCAGTGAAAGGCGTATAGCTGCGATCGATGCCCCAATCTTCGTTTTTGTAGCCCCTGCTATCAGTCGTAATCTAACGTACCAAAGCTTCGACTTCAGCATTGGTTAAAGTATGGTCAAGCTCAACACTTCTCGCTCTTCTAGCACTTCCAGCTCCTACGTTAGGCGGCATCCTTTAGTTTCTTACGGGAGCAACGTTACCTTGCCCCTGCGATCCCGGTCATCCACATGACGAGTGGGATGAAGGAGTTGGCCTTGAGTAGGACTGGTAATGTTTGGGTCTCTTGGAAGGACATGAGATCCAGACATCGGTAGCAATATTGTTTCTGCTAGACTAGGGTCGTTAGGGCCCAAATGATGAGCATCTTCACGAGAGCCTAACGAGCCAAATTTGATTTGTTTGAGATTCTTAGGTCTCTCGAGCTATGTTATGAAAAGCACGCTTAAGCACTGCTTAAATGATTTTGGAAAATACATCGCTTAATTTTTAAAAAGCGGAAGGCATTAAGCGCGCTTTTTTAGCGCTTAAGCATGCTTTTTCCAGCGCTTAGTAGCACCTTTCCTAAACTTCAGCATTTATGTATAGTATAATATGATGAATTACTTATATAATAATTAAGCATTGCTTAAGCGCTAATTAGGAGTCATTAGGCATAGCTGGACTCCGAATGAATTTAGCGCTTTAGCGTCATTAAGCGAAGCGAGGCTCACATCACCTTGCCTCACTTAGTGCTAAATATAACATTGCTCCCGAGAGTTCTTCTTTGAGGTGGATGCCTTTCATTTTCCACCGAAAAATATAAGTAGTCTGATGTAAGGCGGTGAGTTGGAGAAGGCATTATCTGCCTACGAAGTTCATCCATCTGCCTGCTCATTGCATTCATGTTTTCTTTGAATGCGGCAGTATCACGTCTTTAGGCTTCTAAAGCCTCGTTATTTTTCTCTGTCACAGCAAGCAGGCTTGAAAAATCCATTTGTGAAACAAGTGCAGAAGCAAGAGGTTGATGGCCAAATGTTGCAGCCGAAGTTGGAGCATTTGGATTGGGTTGGATGGAGACATCAACATTAGTCGGGCGGTTTAGGTCGCCCCCTTCGGATTGGGTCCCGGTGGAAGCTTCAACAACCATAGGGTTCTGGGTTCAGGTTATGACCCTTGGATTAGGTCGAATCATGGAGGTGCCTCGGGGTTAGGTCGCGAGTGATCCTCGGGTCGGGTTGGACCCGGGATGGTCCTTTGAGAGCCGGTGGCAGTGAGAGCGTGTGCACCGTCCCGCTGATCTTCGTTAGCTTCATTTGCTCGAGAGGTTTGCGATTCCTTTCCTTAGAGCCATGGAATTCAAGTTTGTTGAAACTGACTAAAACTTTGTAAGTGATTAAAATGGGGATTATCTCTTCGGACTTGGTGATCCAAATAGTAGAATACAATCCAAAAAGATGAGAATTCATAGTTCTCAGTGAAAGAACCAAAATATTAGACCAAAAAATGTCACTGACACCCAATTGACAGGAATTTGTAGAGAATAATAAGAATGGTAATCTAGAAACAGAGAAAAAGAAATCGACAGGTAGGATATGTAATGGTTTGGAGTTAACGATCCTACGTCCACTTTATATCAATTTGATTGAGTAAAAGGTTACAATTACAATGCTGATAACCACTCAATCTCGGAAATTCAACCAATAATCTCACGGAATCTGTAGAATTATACTCGATAATCTAGAGTGCAATTTGAGTAAATAGGAGGAATATTGATAATGGTGGAGCTCAGGTGTGTAGAGTGCCAAAAGATCCCTCTAAATATCAAGTCATGGTGTATTTACAGTGGTGGAGAGTAGGCAGGTCGCAAGATGATGTGGCGGTTATGGAGGAGATCTCGGAATGGGTCATAGGCGAGTGGGAACGTGGCCTCTGGATCGTGGGAATGAGCTGGGACCTGATCTGCTTTCTCAGGCTTAAGAATTAGACCATGTTTGACATGGTGCAACGATTTTAGGGAGGTAGTGATGGGATCAGTCCCCATCTGATCCAATGGAAAATTGTTCTTTGGAAGGTTCTGGAGCGCGAGTGGGTCGGATCGCCCTTTCTCGACTCGAAGCCGACGTTGTCTTCACTCTAGCTGGTGCCTCGACCATTTCTCCCGATCCGCTAAGGCTTCATCATCCCCAATCCGATGATCTTCTACTCTACCCAATCTGATGCCTAGCCACTAACTTTATTCAATACTTGGTTTTCATATGATCGTCATATCTGGACTTTAGATGGCCCAATCACAAATTAGGTCAACAAAAACAATTTTGACACAAAAATTTCTTCAAAGTAAGTATATATTACCTTATAATACTTCAAAAAATATTTCCTAAACACCTAAGATTTAAATTCTCAATTCTAGTCTGAACCATTTTTTTTGCTCATATGAATATTCCACTCTTATACAAATTCTATTTGGTTATATATAACCATCTCAATATTATTATCCCATTTGATTATAATAATAACAACCAACCGCATCAATAATTTTATAAAATTATTCCTTAATATCAAAAATATTATTCTGGGTAAAATTAATTCGTTTACCCACTTAAAAGTAATCCTACAACGAATTGCCCTATTTAAGTATCTAGAAACACTTATCTATACAGTTGTACATTCTTTTATCGACTAGAATTTGTAAACCAATCAATAGATCAATCAACACAATATAAAACAATTTTTATATCACTGACAAATACACACTCTCGTATATGTGTATATATACACATTCAAACTCAATCTAGGGTACTATTAATCCCATCTCTATTGAGATATGCCACAGAGCCAAGGTTATTGCTTAAACTTCTTCTCTGAAACCACTATAATAACCCAACTTTTCCCTACTGTTTAAGCTGACATTTAACCGCACGTGTCCAACTCAAATGCACAGAAAAAAGGATAGTTAGGAGAAAGAAATTTGAGGGCGAGAAGAGGAAAGAAAGAATTATTAGTATAGAAGAAGAAGAGAACCCCAACACTACAGAATCAGAGTAGAATATAATATCACGGTGGAATAAATTAAATATAATATACCAATACCTTTTACACAAAAAGAAAAATTTATATATATTATTACAAAATCATAATACACAACTAGATCGGCCTTTAAAATCCGATAAATGCGACATACACACACGACGGAAATACATTAACACCAGAAAATACGGGAATACGTCAAGACTCCGACTCCTCTTTTGAAGCTCTAAGAAAATCAAATTCTACATAGAAAATATACTAAGTTTGACCTAAGCATATTTTGAGGGAATCCAAAATCACCCGGATTAGTCTAAAATACTTTCAGTTATAAAACTCACATCACAAATAACTTGCTTAATTTTAAAAATACTTAAAAAGAATGGAACTCTCGTAAGATACTACAACACATAAACATGGCACGTGTTTTCCCTTATGATAACCAAATCACTTTTTATTATGAAAATCCATTTATATTGTAAGGGCCCACAAATCCATATCCTTTGAGTCAACGAATTACAACTCACATCCAACCCAAATTGCATGGAAATACAAATCTTTAGTAAGAAAGAATAAAGAGGGTGAGGAGAAAAAACAAAGAAATGTTAGAATAAAAGAAGAAGAATACCAACACTACAGAATCAGAGTAGAATCTCACAGTGGAATGAATCAAATATAATATATCAATGCCCTTTACACAAAGAGAAAACTGTATATATATAATTACACAATCAGAGTATACAAATACAACACACATAGAGGAAATAAGTTAGTACCAGTAATTACGGGATACGTCTCGACTCTAGCCCAACATCTCAAGCTACAAGCGAAACCTAACCTGGAAATATACTCGTTTTGACCCAAGTATATTTTGAAGCGAGGAAAAATCAACCTGCATCAGTTTAGAATACTTTAGTGAGAAAATTTATATACAAACATCTTGCTTAAATTTTAAAAATACTTTGAAAGAATGGAACTCTTGTAAGACACGACCACACATAAATATGGTATTTGTTTTTACCTTATGATACCCAAATCATTTTTATGTCAAAATCCAATGATATTATAATAAGGTCTATCAATCCACAAATAAATAGGAATATAGCCAAAAAGTGTTCATGTCACATTTCAATATAGTTGGCATACAACAAAAAAACGTACGACTCGTATTGGATTTTGGATTTCCAACACGACTAGGTATGGAACTACCTTCCGATCAGTGTGCTCTAGAGATGGAACATTGGGGTTCAATAAGAACATCTTGCAACCCGGTCACACATGACTGGTCACTCATTCAACCTGAATGTACAAATATATCATCACCAACGGTTGGGATCAAGAACCGCACAATCCCGAAGCATACAATAATAGGGAGAACCGGTTTCTATAGATCATATGATGATATACCCTATATGACGCATATATACATGATGTCTACCCAATTAAGTCATTTCCCGCTTGATGAGGCTTGATGTTCCGATTACCATATTAAGACAGCACATATAACTTTGAATGCCACGTTGTCAGAACCACCAATCACTAACTAATTTGCACAAATATACTCTGGGTGTTAAGATAAAAGAAGTTACCTTCTCCGCCACCGTAATTGGTATATTTGTAAAAATATATATACATGATTTTAGGAAATACTCTATCAGACATTTGTACATACAAGTTCGTTCTGGGACTGAAAAAAACCAAAGATACCTCAGAACAAAGAGGTTTACTGCTACAGGTTTAATCCTAGTTGTCAACCAGAAACATCTGTGAGTAACCCTCTCACTCAGAAGATCTATGTATTTAAATCATTTCATAATAATCCCTTTAATTTAGTTTCGAATGCAAAGCCGATTCGAAGTGGTTTTATGTCTAGTTCCCATCCCAGTCTCTTCGAACGAATACATCAAAAGTTCAAAAGCAATATTTATTGATAATCGGGTTTTTAACTTTCAACCACAACATTTTAGTCAAGTACATCAACAGCTCAGGCCTTTTTTAATTAAAATCATTCAATAAAATCTTTTCATCGATTCTTATAAAACGATTTCCATATAGTTATCTCAACAAATCTCTCTTGTTTTCATTACTTGGAACAATAACCAACCCTTAAACATATTCCAAAACTCATCTCTTTGTTTCCTTTTACCCCGAAAACATCATTATAGTTTGACAAATCCCTTTTTATTTGGTTCTTTGGAAATATCGTAATAAACTCATTTTTATTTCCTTTACCTTGGAAATATCGTTATCAACTCATTTTCATTCCCTTTACTTTGGAAATATCACTATATATTCTCAGTCCAATGGGATGGGTCTAATTACCAATTCTTATATATCCAGAACAATGCCAAGCAACATATTCTATATTATATAATCCCAACTGCCTTTATTTTATTTCAAAACTTACATATTATAGTTTACCATAATAATTATGGGAATAATAATTAAATTTCCAACTTCCATTTCCGTTTCCAAATCTGTATAACATCTCGTTTCATTTTTAAACACCCTAATCATTTACTTATTTCTTAGAATAAGTGTATTCACAAAACCCTGCTATTTTCATTACTTAGAAAATAGTGTTATATACTTAATCAAATGATATAAGTATGATCATATTTCATATCTGGGCCAACAATGTTAAGTAACACATTGTTTACTATAAAATCAAATAGTTTTTTTATTTTTCTAAACTTACAAAATAAAGTTGCAATCTTTCTCTTATGGTAATGAAAATTTATTTCAAAACATCACTATCATTACAAACTAATACCATCCTTGGATAATAGTGAAGTTATTAAAGTTGGGGTATTTTATTTACCTCTCAGACCTTGATCGACAACGTTCTTATCTTAAGATGAATAAAAGTTTGTGACTCACAGGCTGATATTAATTAAAAATATCATAAATATCTCATTTTTTATTTCATTTTAAATACGATTTTATAAACCATATATACTTTTGAAAATTTCCTTTCAATTATACTCACTTTCACTTAATTCATTGATTAAGAAAATTCTCACTTAACACAAAGCTTTTAGCTTTAAACATATTTAAATAACTTGTTTTAAATTTTAGATTTTATTACAAATTCCATTACCCAAAACCATTGCAATTTGACATATCCTTTATATTTTGAATCATTTTTACATAACTTGTTTAATAAGTAAACCCTTAGTAAAAACACCATATTTTAGCATTAAACTGATTTAATACAATCCATTCTCATCTTTTATTTATTACCAAAAATCCATTAACTACATCCTTTACACAGACCCATTATATTCTTCCTTTGGTATTTTTAAAATCCTTCTTTCAATTACACATGGTTTACTTAATCAAATTCCCTGGTAAAAGCTTATTTTAAATCATTCCCGTGGTTTTGAACCTCATTTACAAACCTTGATTATACGACTTGGAATTATTTTCAAAACCCTGCCAAACCCTTTAAAAATTTTCAATTAAAACTTATTTCAACCTAATTACCTTCTTAAATGATTTCGATTAAAAAGATAATCCTTCTAATTATTATTAATTTAAATAATAATTAGTTTCAACATTAACAATAACGATTGGTTAGATACCTTTAAACACAGTTAATTAAAGATTAATTAACTTTTAAGAACATTTGTTAAGTTTGGAAAACTATTTGTCAAAACCATTTATATTAGACTAGTTGGTAATGAATTAATCTAATAATTAATTTCAATTCAAACTGTTGACTTAGTCAACTAGAAAACATCAGTTAAGCTGTTAACTGATTTCCACTAATCCTTCCTCTTAAATTAATTAACAATATAATTAATTTAATAATATCTCGGTTAATTATTATTTTTAAAACAATTATCCCTAATTATTAACACGTTGGGTAATTCCCGACTTACTCACAAATGAAACTTTTAAAAACATAAGATTTTACTACATTAATTATTGATAATTACTTTAAAAAAAACTAATTATAAAATATTAATTTATTTATAAAACTTATATATATATATACACTTTAAAATCTTGCTTCAGTTATAAAAAATAATTTTTATTAATTTAAACTATGTCAGTTCGCCTAACGAAAAATCAACATCTTGAAATGATGGATTTTAGGCCATCTACTGCCAATCCCTTAATAAATAATGTCTATTGGTTAACGATGCCAAAACATTAAATACAATTCGGCAATCAACATCCAAACAACAATTGAATGCTACTTGGGTTAAATAGTTCACATATGAAAAAAGAATGAAACAAGTAACATAATAAATATTTGAGGAATCCGGTTGGATCCCTCGAACCTATTTTTCCTTGTATCACAGCTCATCATATCATTTATTAAATGCATGTGAGACATGGATTATAATCTAATGAATTTAGATGATGGAAATGCAAATAACATCAATTAACAAACAAACAAACAAAAAGACAATAATCATCCATGGCACCTAATCATCCAATTTATCCTATCAACGATGAGTTACAATTATATAAATTTAACACATCTTAGAATTCCAAAAGGCATGAGATTTAAATTATAATTTATTTTCAATTAGACGATTCTAGGTTGTTTCACATAGTTTCAAACAAGCATTTGAAAATATATAAAAACACAATTACATCTGAATCATTCCAGACTAACTTAGTCGCGGAGTATTCATCGCCACGAACCTAACGGGTCTTATTTTTCCGAATTTTGATAACATATGAAATATATACACGTGTTACATCCTTTATATATTTAAATAATTAAAACCACATTCACTATTAATTAAATATATTATTTATCTTAACTGCGTGTTTATCCGCCTAATCTTCTCTTCCCCTCAGAATGAATCACGATACAGCAGATAACCTACCCTTAACCCCTTCTTTCTTTTTTCTTAAACAACCCTTCGCGTTTGCTCCTCCACGCCACCTCCTATAAGTGATCTGAGACTGCCTCGACCCATTACTCCCTTCGTGCTTTCGAGGAGCACCCATCGTCGGTCTGAATGACCCCACCAGCGCTGCCACTTCGCCAGAAAATGGACATAAAGGACTTTTGTTCTATTTTCTTATCTGACCTTCTCTGGTGATTGGAAGTAACCAAATTCCACTGGAGGGTGAAGCAATCTTCCCTCTACCATTCTACTTTACAACTTCTTACCTAAAACCTCCTAAATCGACAGCCCTAACATGCGCTTCCCAAAACGCATCTCCAGGAAAACTGATCACACCCATCTTTGAGACAAGCATCTTGATGCTTGAGATTATGGGAGTCCAACAGATCTGAGTTTGCAAATTTTCATTACATATTTAATTTTATATGAATTGTAAAATATTTTAGATGGTGGCTGGAAATAATTTTGACCATGAACGATGAAGAAGAGGGGTTTGCGTGAATATATATAGTGAGGGTTAAGGGTATTTTATTACTAAATTATTCACATTAAACTTACGTCGAAAATTTCATGCCCAAACAACCACCTACGAGCTTCGTTTGCAATGAAAATTGAAATCCTACAATAACTTAATATTCCGGACATGATGGAACTGGTTTTGTCAAATTCTGAGATCGTTTGAAAAACCCTTTTTTATCCCACAACATAAACCAATATGCATTTATATCGCGCACAATCACATAATAACTTCAATCGACTTGAAATTGGAAATCTTATAATAATTAACCATTATAGATTTTATAAAATTGGTTTCATTGAAATCTGAGGTTGTTTGAAAATTGTTTATTCTTAAGTTCCATATTATATCAATAAAGTATAAATTGATTTTAAACAATCAAATCTATTGATAATAAATTATTGTTATCTTTCATATTCAAATAGAATTCATATAACTTCTAAATATTCTAACCTGGATTTTAAACTTGATATTTGCATTTTCAAGTTAAATTGATATTCAATTTATTTAAAATCCTTTTATTTCACTAAACAAATTATTATGGTTCATAAACGATTCTATAACGATTTTCTGAAAATTTGATTATGATATAACTCAAAACCTATAAGGTGAAATCTTGATTTTTCTTTTCTATTAGAAAACTATAATCCGACAGATCCGGAAAATTCTTGTTTCAAAGAATTCCGACTAATATTGGATTATATACGTTCAATTGGAGTTCAAAACATAAAACTACGAACTATCATGATGCTGGGAGCTTGTTTATAATTAAATTAAATTTATATGTTCAAAACTTCACTGAATTCGATTGATTTCCAAATCAACAATTAAAACAAAATTTAAATGTTTAAACTTAACGGCTAAAAGTCGGGTTGTTATAGATTTTATAATAGTGCCTATCAATCTATAAATAAAATAGGAATATAGCCGAAAAGCTTGCATCTCACTTTTCGACATAGTTGGTTAACACCTAAGACCGTACGACTCGTTTTGGAGTTTGGATTTCCATACATGACTAGATATGGAACCACCTTCGGATCAGTGCCCTTAAAGATAAAACACTGGGATTCAACAAGAACACCTTGCAAATCATCCACACAGAACTGGCCACCCATTCAACTTAAGTGTACCAAATATATCATCACCACGGTTGGGGTCCGTAACCAAACATTCTGAATCATGCAAAAAGGGTCAATCGATTTCTCTAGATCAGGCGATGATATACCATAATGGGTAAGACCTACATAGCCCTGCTACATGCTCGATTTCAGTCATTACCCGGTTGATGAAGCTGGAAGTTATGATTAACTTTTTGGAAATATCACATTTAACTTTGAATGCCACATCGTCAGATCCGCCAATCACTAATTGATTTGTCACAAAGATACTCTTGTTTTAAGCGAAAAGAAGTTGCCTTTGCTATGGCCATACTAGGTATATTTGTAAAAACCAACGTATTTGATTCTAGGAAATACTCTGTCAGATGTCCGTCCATATAAGTTCGCTCTGGTAATAAATGAAACCGTAGACACCCCAAACGTAGGGGTTACTGCAACAAGTTTAATCCTGTTGGTTCCAGAGACATCAGCGAGCACCCCTTTCGCTCCCAAGGTCTATTCCTTCCTATTATCTTATTATGTACAATTTAGTTTTTGAACGCAAAGTCGGTTCGAAGTCGTTTTAGGTCCAATTCTCATCCCGGTCTCCACGAACTAACACGTCAATAGTCAGAAGGGAATTTATTGATAGCTGGCTTTTTAACTATTAAATCAAAACAGTATAGTTAAGTACATCATTAACTCGGACCCTTTTAATTAAATCCATTCATTAAAAATCATTTCTTTGATTTTTAAAAATTGATTCCATATACATATCTCATCTGAATAATTAAATTCACAAATCCCTTACTTTCATTACTCTGAAAACCATAACCATACACTTATCTTTTCAGAAATAGCGTATTCACAAAATCTCCTTTTCATTTCTTTACTTCGAAAATACCTCTATATATAGCCAAATGATATGCGTCTAATCACCAAATTCTTATACAGGCCAAAACACTATCATACGACACATTGTTTATTTAAGAAGCCCTAACTAATTTATTTAATTTCAAAACTTTGCTGATTAAGGTTTACAATCTTCTAATGGAAATAATTATAAAATTTCCCATTTCGTTTTCAATCTTGTATAACTCTCATTTACATTACCCCATAACCCGTAATATTTTACTTATTTCTTGAAATAAATGTATTCATAAATCCATACTATTTTCATTACTATAAAAATAGTGTTATGTACTTAACCGAATAATATAAGTATAGTCACATTTCATACCTGGGCTAATAATGTCAAGTAATACATTATTTACTATAAAACCCAATAGTTTTATTAAATTTCTAAACCTTACAAAATAAAGCTGCAATAGTTTTCTTATGGAAATAATAAACTGTTTATAACATCATTAAAATTTCAAACTGGTATCGTCCTTTGGATAATAATGAAGTCGTTCAAGCTTTGTTTGAAAGGGTTTTTGAATGAAAATTGTTTTGAACGGATTA
This sequence comes from Allium sativum, assembly GCA_030737875.1. Classification (NCBI taxonomy): domain Eukaryota; kingdom Viridiplantae; phylum Streptophyta; class Magnoliopsida; order Asparagales; family Amaryllidaceae; genus Allium; species Allium sativum. The sequence goes on along the minus strand of CM060912.1, from coordinate 250,387,543 downwards.
TGAAATTGATAATGCACTGAACCCACTTCACTAGCTGGAAAATAATTCAGATGATAATGGCCACATCATTTGTATTTATTTTCGAGTTTTTATGGATTGCCATCATAGTAAAAAAGTCCTAATATAATTTTTTTAAGGAAAACAAGTTTTTTTGGTAAAAAAATCAAATGTTTTGAATTTCAGACGATTATAAATACATGCATATATATATATTTATACAATTTCAGAAGGATTAGAAATAAGGATTAGGAATTTGACTTCAGAAATTTAAATTTAACTTAATCAAGTTAAATGGTTCGGAGTAAATAAATCGATTAGAATTAATTTGAAAGCATATGGATGGAATATGAATTGAATGTAAATATATTTGTTTTAAATCATTCAGATTAAATGAATGTAAGCATATCGAGTGTGCAATATGACGAAAGCCAAAAGTTTTTGTAGAACTAAAATTGTAGAATTATGAAATGTTGAGTTTCAACATAAGCGAGTTTTTGAAAAGTTAATGGGTTTATAGAATTTATTTTACCTTAGAAATTTGGAGAATGAAATTCTTTTAAGGGGGAAGAATTTAACAACCCAAATTTTTGGTCGATGAATTTTAAACGTTTAAATTTATTTTGAATGTTGAGTTGATAATATAAATGTATTTTTATATCCATTATCGTAATACAAAAAATGAAATATAATTGAATTCGAAGCTAAAACTAAATTGAAACAATTCAGATGATCAATATAAATTCTATTTGGAATATATACGATAATAATACTAATATAATTATCGAGAAGTTGATTATTTTTGTAACGATACAGATTTCGCCTGAACCTAATTGATCGCTAAATCGACCAAGCCCGTTCGAATCCCGCGTACGCTAAATCTAGGCATACAACATCAAAACAAATAACAGAAGACTTTTATAAACATCATAATAATGTTACATCAGAGTACAAAATATATCAGAGTACATCAAAAAATAATAATACAACAGCGCAAGATTAATTTACAACAAATTTAATACAACGCAGTGGAAGACTATCAATGCTCTAAACATAGCTTTAAGCTTCAATGCAGAATTCCGCTCAATAAATAAATATCTGCAAAACAAACCACTCGACTGCCTGTGTGGAAAATAAGGGCACCCGAATTTGCAAGTGAAACAAACTATGAGTCAGTTATGGGACTGGTATGAGAAATCTTTACTTAACTTACCTAATAATAATAAGGCTAATCACAGGACCACGGCGCTAACGCGGAATGGGTTTACAACATTGGATTGCCATTGCATAAACAACAACCATGAATACACTTATGGATCTGTAGTGCATCATACAACATGCAATTTTTTTTCCAATCTATAAATTTAAGCTTAATCCCTAAACTTAGATTTCAAAATCCAATTCACTTTACAAAAATTATTTCTTTGGACTTTATTTCCCAATTTCTTTTATTTCAAATCATTTGAAATACCTATCTAGCTTTTATAAATTCACTTCGGGATCTCAAAAACAAAACATTTGGAAATATGAATTCCAAAACATAACAATGTATACAAACAAGTATGCAACCAAATATCAGTCATGTTCCCTCAGAAAAGGCTGTACGCGCCTTAACCAATATATATATATATATGTATGTATATATATATATATATATATATATATATATATATGTGCACCTAACAGCTACACTAACGATGCACTATCCCACCTATGGGGGAAACATACACCGTCCTCCACTTTTAGTCGCTCTCGGGTCACCCGCATTTTTAACCACATACTAAATCATTTCATATCCCGAAGTAGGGAAAATCATTTCACAACATAATCACAAGTATAATTAAATCTATAGTGCTTCACATCAACAATTCACACGTATGATCAGTCACTACTGATCACATAACCTTTGAGCTCGTACGTCTCAAAGAAGGGTGTTAAGCAAGAGAATAAATTCTCTGCCACCAACAAATATGTTATCAATAGCAACTAATCGGATACGCTATGAACCACAATGTAAAACCATAATACACTTTAAAATCATTCCGAAATCATCGGGTTTAGCCCACGAAATCCTTTCTGTTTTATAAAACATTCATTGTCCAAAATCGGGAACACTATTCTTTTTACTTAAGAAATCTCATTTCCAAATCATTTATTAAATTTTGAAATAAACAACATCGCTAAACACCTTATAGTCAAATCGTGAAGTGTTTCACAAGGTGTTGGCACATAGATATTTTTACCTAACCCGATGCTAAATGTAAGAGCATATTTTGCTCATAAACTGGTCGAGCATAATCCAAACAATCAATCAATCACAATCCATATCAATAACCAAGTATATTTGGTTCAGTCACATTTCATGTTACAATAAAAGAGTATTTATTGTCTACACATTTTCTACATTTCATATTCATACAATAAAAAGAATATTTTATTATCTATACATTTTTATATTTCATATGTATACAATAAAAAGAATATTTTATTGTCTACGCATCCTATGTTTAACATGAATAATAAAAAGAAGAATTTTTATTTGCATAACAATTTCTCTGTTTCTAATGACAAATAAAAGGAATATTTTATTTGCATAACAATTTCAATGTTTCTAATGACAAATAAAAAATATATTTTATTTGCATAACAATTCCAATGTTTCTAATGACAAATAAAAAGAATATTTTATTTGCATAACAAGTTCAATGTTTTTAATGACAAATAAAAAAGAATATTTTATTTGCATAACAATTCAAATGTTTCTAATGACAATAAAAAAGGAATATTTTGTTTGCATAACAAGTTCAATGTTTTTAATGACAAATAAAAAGGAATATTTTATTTGTATAACAATTCCAATGTTTCTAACGACAAATAAAAATGATATTTTATTTGCATAGCAAGTTCAATGTTTTTAATGACAAATAAAAAAGAATATTTTATTTGCATAATAATTCCAATGTTTCTAATGAAAAATAAAAAAAGAATATTTTATTTGCATAACAATTCCAATGTTTCTAATGACAAATAATAAGAAAATTTTATTTGCATAACAAGTTCAATGTACAAATAATAAAGAATATTTATTTGCATAACAATTCCAATGTTTCTGATGACAAATTAAAAAAGAATATTTCATTTGCATAAAAAGTTCAGTGTTTTTAATGACAAATAAAAAAGAATTTTTTATTGGCATAACAATTCCAATGTTTCTAATGACAAATAAAAAGATTATTTTATTTGCATAACAAGTTCAATGTTTCTAATGACAAACAGAAAAGAATATTTTATTTGCAAAACAATTCCAATGTTTCTAATGACAAATAAAAAAAGAATATTTTTTTTTTGCATAACAAGTTAAATGTTTTTAATGACAAATAAAAAAGAATATTCGATTTGCATAACAACTTCAACGGTTTTAATGACAAATAAAAAAGAATATTTTATTTGCATTACAATTCCAATGTTTTAAATGACAAATAAAAAGGAATATTTTATTTGCATAACAAGTTCAATGTTTCTAATGGCAAATAAAAAGGATATTTATTTACATAACATGTTTTCTACTTTTCTAATGACAAATAAAAAGGGTATTTTATTTGCGTACAAGTTTTCTACTTTTCTAATGACAAATAAAAAGGGTATTTTTATTTGTATACAAATCTATTTTAACATGAAAAAATGATACTTTTTTTATTTGTTTACAATTCTAATTTCAACATAACAAATAAAAATAAGTATTTTTATTTGTTTACAATTTTTATTTTTCCATTATATTCAATTAAATCAACAGATAACCACAAACAGCATCAACCAATTCAAATCAAATCAAGTATATCTTAGAATTTCTAAACACGATAATAATTAATTAATTTTAATTATTTAAATAAGAAATCTCACATATAAGCTAAAAATAACATTTTTAGCGAACAATTATTTGTGATGATTAAATACTGATAAAAATCATGGCGGTTTATATAAAATAAATAACTGTACAAGAGAATTTAGTGAGAGAGTTCTCAAGTTGATCGGTTAGTAATGATGGTTTTAATAAAATTACACCATCGCTTAATTTTATCAAAAATTTTGACTGATTCCTTTTCTATCCAAGTTCGTTCCATCGCCTAGACCTTGATTTTATGGTTCCAACGCAACGAAAATTGGTGAATTCTGATCTAAAATGAACAAGATATGAGTGTTATAATGTTAATTACTTTAATGGGTAATTAATTATATAATTATTTAATTAATTTAAACAAATCCCTTTGAATACCGTTCTTCCTCAATCCCACTGTAAAAATAACGAACGCAAAAACCCCTTTTGCCCAAAACTTTGACAACCCGCCGCTCTACCCTATCACCACCGAACTCTGATCGACAACCACCCTACGAATCGCCTTGGTGGCCTCCTCTAACGCCCTGAACGACTGCTAATTCGAACGCCCCTGCTACCCTGAAAAGGGCTGTGAATGGTGCATGTTTGGACACAGCAAACGAACAAAATACTAACCCAGACTCGATCATAGCTGCACCATTTTGGAGATTGGAGATTGCTCTTTAATTTTCTCTTACAAATCATGTTTTACTTCGGAACGAATTGTGAGGAATTTGGAGAAATATTTTTGAATGACGATGTCCCCTTGTTGAGATCAATGAGGTGGAGAAATAGATCCGAGGAAAGAAGCCATTTTTTCTGATTTAAGTGAAGGAAGTATTTTCAATCAATATTTCAGCAAAAATTAATAAATTTCATTAATAACGTCATAAATTTTTATTTGAAAACAATTTTAAATCCAATAATTAATTTCATTTAATAACTTATATGATAAAAATATACGGGATGTTACAATCTCCCCTGCTTAAAAACTTTTCATCCTCCAAAAGGAACGGAGTTGAAAGTTTTTTAACTAACTAACTCAACTTTCATTCATTTATTGGTTTCAATAATTTTATTAGTTGAACTAATAATCACACAACACAATCACCAGTCAATTAGTTGTTTAGTTTTTTAAACATATATAACTTTTATATGTATCAAAAATCATATTTTCTAAAATCGGATTATATATATAATTACAAATACGTTAATTATGAACTTGTCACTTTCAACTAATTCTAGGGCATTTCTAAGCCCATCTCTAACGAGTTTATCTCATTCTAGGATGCTACTGATCCTATGTCTAATGGCTATTCTTTTATAGGATATTTCTAATTCTACCTATGATGAGTCTTTTGTTAAGTTCTAACGAGTTGTACCCCAAAGATTTTAGTTAACCAAAGATCTGATACCAGTTGTAACGATACGGATTTCGCCCGGACCTAATCGATCGCTAAATCGACCAAGACCATTCGAATTCCGCATTTGCTAACTCTGGGCATACAACACATCAGAACAAATAATAGAAGACTTTTATAAACAACATATTAATGTTACATCAGAGTACAGAATATATCAGAGTACATCGAAAAATAATAAAACAACAGCGCAAGATTAATTTACAACAAATTTAATACAACATAGCGGAAGACTATCAATGCTCTGGACAAAGCTTCAATCTTCAATCCAGAATACTGCTCAATAAATAAATATCTGCAAAACAAACCACTCGACTGCCCATGTGGAAAATAAGGGCACCCGAGTTTGCGAGTGAAACAAACTACGAGTCAGTCAAGGGACTGGTATGAGAAATCTTTACTTAACTTAGCTAATAATAATAAGGCTAATCACAGGGGTAAGCCGCTAACACGGAACGAGTTTACTCCATTGGATTGCCAATGCATAAACAACAACCATAAATAAACTTATGGATCTATAATGCATCATACAGAATGCAATTTTTTCCCCAATCAACCCGTTTAGGCTTAATCCCTAAAGTTAGATTTCAAAATTCAAGTCACTTTACAGAAATTATTTCTTTGGACTTTATTTCCCAATTTCATTTTATTTCAAATCATTTGAAATACCTATCTAGCTTTTATAATAAAGTGGATTTCACTTCAAGATCTCAAAAACAAAACATTTGGAAATATGAATTCCAAAATGTAGCAATGTATACAAACAAGTATGCAACCAAATATCGGTCATATTCCCTCAGAAAAGGCTGTACGCGCCTTAACCAATATATATATATATATATATGTGTGTGTGTGTGTGTGTGTGTGTGTTCACCTAACGGCTACACTAACGATGCACCATCCCACCTATGGTGGAAAACATACACCGTCATCCACTTTTAGTCGCCCTTAGGTCACCCGCATCTTTAGCCACATAATAAATCATTTAATATCCCGAAGTAGGGAAAATCATTTCACAACATAATCACAAGTATAATTAAATCTATAGTGCTTCACATCATCAATTCACACGTATGATCAGTCACTATTAATCATATAACCTTTGAGCTCGTATGTCTCAAAGAAGGGTGTTAAGCAAGAGAATAAATTTTTCGCAACCAACAGATATGTTATCAATAGAAACTAATCGGATGTGCGATGAACCACAATATAAAACCATAATACACTTTAAAATCATTTCGAAATCATCGGGTTTAGCCCTTGTAATCCTTTCTGTTTTATAAAACATTTTATAAAACATTCCCTGTCTAAAATCGGGAATACTATTCTTTTTACTTAAGAAATCTCATTTCAAAATAATTTATTAAATTTTGAAATAAACAACATCGCTAAACACCTTATAGTCAAATCATGAAGTGTTTAACAGGTGTTAGCACATAGATATTTTTACCTAACCCAATGCTAAATGTAAAAGCATATTTTACTCATAAACTGGTCGAGCATAATACAAACAATCAATCAATCACAATCCATATCAATAACCAAATATATTTGGTTCAATCACATTTCATGTTACAATAAAAGAGTATTTTATTGTCTACACATTTTCTACGTTTCATGTTCATACAATAAAAAATATATTTTATTGTCTATACATTTTTACATTTCATATGTATACAATAAAAAGAATATTTTAATGTCTCCGCATCCTATGTTTAAAATGACAAATAAAAAGAAGAAATTTATTTGCATAACAATTTCTATGTTTCTAATGACAAATAAAAAGAATATTTTATTTGCATAACAATTCCAATGTTTCTAATGACAAATAATGTGACGATCTCAAAACCCCGTACGACGGCGTTATGGATAATCATTGGAATATAACACATTAATCTTCATTAGTAGAGTACAGATAATAGCATAAACAGAATAATTTATATCAATATGGCAGCAGAATCATAATATGTAATAAACATTAGAGTAGCACAGTGCAGGATACAAATTAGTGCATTAAAGGAAATGATCAGTCTATATCAAGATCACTGGGACATATACATAATAGAGTACATAATAGAAATAAATCTGTCTACATTACGATAAGCGGAATCATATACATGAGATAATAATGGCGGAATATCAAATAGCCAAAATACTGAGAAATCTAGTCTTCGCCTTACAAGCCAAAAGGTGCACTCCATGCTGTAGTGCAAAAGCCAAAATATAACCTGTCACCTGTCACTAGGCTGCCCGTGTGAAAATAAGGGCACACGAGTTTGCAAAGTGAAACAAACTACGAGTCAGTCATGGGACTGGTATGAGAAATCTAATTAACCGGTTAAACAACAATAACAAGGCAAATCATAGGACCACGCCACTTCCGCGGAACGGGTTTACTCCAGTGATTGCCAGTGCATGAAATAAAGCAAATCTTTTGAACAACACAATGCTTTTTACAAAAATGAAGCCGTTATAAGACTCAAGTCCCGTCATACAATGCAACACACTCCGAAGGATAGAGTTTTACCTTATAATGGCCAAAATATGCTTCATACATGTAAAGCAAAATCATTTGATATTATTACTAGTGCATATATGTTACAAAAGCAAATTCAATCACAAATATCAATCCTAGGCGGCATAAGTGTCTCATACCACTTTGTCGCCATACATAAGTTACAATCAAATCCGTAATTTCGTATTGGAAATTTGAATTCCATCATAAGTCGAGGCAAGGGATATACTCCTCACCGCTTCGAGACACTCTAGCAAATGCCTCAGGACTACACACTCTGGGTAACCCTAGATCGGTTGGGCCGGTCCACACTTACGTTAGTGGATTGGCAATTCATGAACACATGTTTCCCGGTCCTATCGGACCTATCCATCAGCTCCAAAGAGACCGATATATCTGAGGCGCCTCGCATTCCAATATCCACAAAGGTATAATAATCAACAATTTCAGGGCTAGTAAAACGCTAACACCACCTATAGCTAGAAAAAAACATCATGTTCTCCAAACAATCCTTATCTCGTTTTTAACTCATACCGGGGTGTGAAGCCCGCGAATTAACGCCATACACAAAGCTACGCAATATTAAACCCATGCTTTGATCATCAACCACAAGACTCTGCTTTTCAACAAAAGCCTTGATCACTGCATCTCCGCATGCCACACATGCAATTCACGCCATGCGACTGATTTCTATCAATATATAACCTTCGAGCTCATACGTCTCAGAGAAGGGCAGTAAGCAAGAGAATAAATTCTCCGCCGCCAAACAGATATATATTTAATAGAGATCAATCAACACAGAATAAAATCCAATGTCAGACACACATCCATTTACAAGTCCGTACTGGGTCTGAACGAAACCGGAGGCACCTTATTCCTCGTCCCGTATGTCCAAAACATGAGAGAGGCTCTCGCACATCCAGACGATCAACAAGTACGCCCAGACTACCACCACTATAACCTCATCAAGGGAGCTATCTATCTCAAAGGCATTAGTAGTAATCTACACGATGTGAAGATCACCGGTCTTGCACCATCTTCATGTCTTCGACATTTATTCATCGATCAATCATTTGAAATGAGAATTACTCGGCCTTTTCAAATAATTCACGTATATTAGAATTCAAATCAATTCCATCCATGGTTAAATTATTCAACATCCACATTTCGGTTCTTTATATAATTTTAATATCAAACACATTCAAGCATCAAATATCAGGCAAAACAAGTAAAATCGGTTTATTTCCATTCCATATCGCCTATAATATTTTATAACCATATATTGCTATTTTTATTTATTTAAAAATAGCGCCATTTAATTAAACCACATTTCAGGCCATAACGTAGCCTTGGCGCTGTTTTTCTCTAATTTTGATTTACACATTTCTCAAAATCTAACCGTCGGATCTTAACGAAGTTAAGTCCGTTGGAACGATCTCTTCAAAGCGAACCCAACGGTTCTGGTTTTGGGAGAATCCGATAGTCGGATCTCTCGATATGATCGTTTAAAATTACGATTTCAAAACACGAACTACAACGTCGTTATTCGTTTTATTTAGTTTATATTTATATATATAAATATAATTCATTCTGGCGCTGTTTTTATTCAGATTTGAATCAAACATTTCACACAATCCAACCATTGGATCTTAACAAATTTTATATCGTTGGAAAGATTTTTCCAAAGTGAACCCAATGGTTCTGGTTTCGGGGACATCCGATGGTCGGATTTCTCGATATAATCATTTAAAATTACAATTCCAAAACACGAACTGCAGCTGCGCGATTTGTTTATTTAATATATATATATATATATATATATATATATATATATATATATATATAATTCATTCGATGATTTCCATATCGTTTTTCACTTCAAATATTTCACTAACGCCTTTAAATTACAGAAAATTTCGCCATAACCTCGTTAGTACGGGGAGGGGTTTGGAAATTGATTGGGTCGTATTAGGCACCCAATAAATCCTAAAAAGCATGCACATATTTATAGTGATATATTTCAGTGTCCACAAGGGAGTGTGTATAGATCGTAAATCCAAAGAATAAATTCTCGTCACCCTATAAATGGTTTTTGTGCCTTAATGACTAGAGAGACGTGTTTATTGTCATCTCCAGACCCGTGTGGTTTTTTATTAATCTGGCAATTTTACCGTTATATTTTATATAGTCCATATCAGTCTTCAGTTCAACCTGAAATATAGTCATCGCCATACAAGCCTCTCGCTTGTATGTGTATCTTCAACCTCGTCACATAGGCTCCAAATGCTTATGTGGTATATGTTAGGGTATGCTCTTCAAGAAGTATGCCATGTAGTGTAGTTTAAAATTAATTGTTACGATACTCTGGCGAAGTTTATTATTTCACACAGAACAACCAGCACTCCGCATCCAATGGCATTCACAGGAGTTTATATAATAAAAAAATTGCGTAGCTAACTCATTAAGGCTTACCTATTTGTCGGGCGCACAAATATATTCTTTACTCAATAGCTAATCCATATTCCTGTTCAACATGTGTATATATATGTCGAAACAATGCTAAAAATAATGTTTCTAGCGAACAAATGTTTATTTCAACACACGGTTATTTTTAACACTTCATACATAGGATAAAAATGATATTTTTGGCAAACAAAAATATGTTTCAACACGTGTATTTTTAGCCAGACGTATTCATGTTAAAAATGATATTTTTATCATTCAAAATATTTATTCAACCCATGAATGTTTTTAGCACTTCATATTCACAATAAAAATGTTAATTTTATTGTTCACTCCTTTTATTCAACACATGAATCCTTTTCAACACATAAATATTTCATATACTCCATATGCATAATAAAAATGTGATTTTTATTATCTAAACAATTTATTCGACACATGCATATAATTCAACACATGAAAATAATTCAAACACATAGATATTACTGAAAATTTCAACAGCATAATGGTAAGGGGTTAAAAACCGGCATCGTCCCATTTACGGCTCCTCGCACTACCTTAGGCCTTGCGGCGTTCCATAAGGGGCTTATCTAAATGATCTAAGATCAATTTCATATCTGGTGAATTTTCCACAACAATTCCCATTATTTCAACCACAAACAATTTCTTTCAACCACAAACAATTATTTCCAACCATTGACATTTCAACTATTTTTCAACCATTCGCATTATCAACTAATTTTCACGCCATCACAATCAATTCATATCATCCATGGTCTGTGGACGAGGGGAGTATATATATATATATATATATATATACACGTATATAAATATATTTCATTTCAACACATATATGATTTTTACAACGCATGTATAATTTATACATCGCTCATATAACTTATACAATGCTCATACATGAGGTGTACAACGCATATATAATTTATACTTTTCTTATATAATTTATACAACGCATTTCCATATTTGAATTTAGAAGTCTCACATCAATTTTAATCCTTCTGAAATTGGTAGAGAGCACGGAATACGTTCTAGCTTCTTCTAGAATGTAGATGATGTCGCTACGAGTCTGATGTTTCCTGTTTCATCGAATTTCATCAACATAGCAAAAGGATGTGATTTTTATCTGAAAATCATGATTTGCAATACTTAGAAGTGTTATAATCAGTTTTTAAAAACAAAGGTCACACCTTTCTGAAATCGTTCGAAACTAGGTTCCGATTTTTCGGCAAATATGTTGCACTTGGACGGGATCGGAATACACCACCTCAAAGAGCCTGGAACGACGCTCAGGTGCATGGGGGAGGGGTCCCACTCAGTGGCAGCTATAGGGCGTGGCGGCGCTTCTAAGTTCGGAACTTCTCGGAGGTGATTCTCGAGGTACGGTGAACGATAGGGGGAGCTCCTTATATAGATTTGAAGAGGAGATGTTCTTCAAAAGGTTCCAAAGGGGTAGGGTATAATTCGAAGTGGATTAACTGGAAATCGGTCGGGAACGGATGAACTTCTTCCACCGCAAGATACTGGAGGGGGGTTATGGTTTTTTTTTTGTTAAATTAAATAATGAAAGAAAGAAAATCTTAATCACCGATATTTATATTAATCCAAAATTAGGTTTTTTTTCATACGAACTCCAATTCAAACCCAGTGACTGTCACCCCTAGCTAAATACCCCTATTCCAAACACAATGGAATATGTTTCGTAAGCCCATTCGATTGTTACAGTCAGTTATTCTTCAAATTAAAAATAAAACATTCAAATCTGGATTCGAACGTACATTTTAATTTGCCGTGGCCACATACTGATTCCAAAAATTCCCAAAAAATAAATCTAGCTATGTTGGGATGATACGGTCCCAACAAAACGGATTTCTTTGAATTCTGAGACCGTTTAAAAAATGGCCATTTTCTGGTCGATCCAATTTGACTGAAATCAATCAAACACATTTTCCTTTGCCACGCCTAAATTTTAATTCCAAAAATTATGGAATTTGAACCTAGAAATAAATTGACATCCCGGATCCAACAAAAGTGGTTTCATTGAAAACGGAGGTTGTTTGCAAAATGTCTTTTTTCAAGGGCTATATTTATTCCATAGCGACCATCCTGAATATTCAACTGGCCATAACTTTTGATTTCCACTATGAAATTTCGATTTTTCAGATTTGTTAGAAAGATATTATTAAATAGATTTAAATATTTTTGGTTTCGCTAAAATCCGTTTCATTTTGAATCCTGTACGTTTAGTCAAAGTTCGAATTCAAAATTTTGAACTACCGCGCTATTTTAACTCGTTATTTATTTAAAATAAATTATTTTAATTACTCCAAATTCAATAAATTAGCCAAATTAAAAATTTTAAATTGGCTTGGATTTTCCGGATTGTTACAAATAAAAGGAATATTTTATTTGCATAACAATTCCAATGTTTCCAGTGACAAATAAAAAGAATATTTTATATGCATAACAAGTTCAATGTTTTTAATGGCAAATAAAAAAGAATATTTTATTTTCATAACAATTCCAATGTTTATAATGACAAATAAAAAAAGAATATTTTATTTGCATAACAATTTCAATGTTTTTAATGACGAATAAAAAAGAATTTTTATTTGCATAACAATTCCAATGTTTCAAATGACAAGTAAAAAGAATATTTTATTTTCATAACAAGTTCAATGTTTTTAATCACAAATTAAAAAGAATATTTTATTTGCATAACAGTTCCAATGTTTCTAATGACAAATAAAAAAAGAATATTTTATTTGCATAACAATTCCAATGTTTCTAATGACAAATAAAAAGAATATTTTATTTGCATAACAAGTTTAATGTTTTAATGACAAATAAAAAAGAATATTTTATTTGCATGACAATTCCTATGTTTCTAGTGACAAATAAAAAAAGAATATTTTATTTGCATAACAAGTTCAACGTTTTTAATGACAAATAAAAAAGAATATTTTATTTGCATAACAAGTTCAATGTTTTTAATGACAAATAAAAATGAATATTTTATTTGCATAACAATTCCAATGTTTTTAAAGACAAATAAAAAGGAATATTTTATTTGCATAACAAGTTCAATGTTTCTAATGACAAATAAAAAAGATATTTATTTACATAACATGTTGTCTACTTTTCTAGTGACAAATAAAAAGGGTATTTTATGTGCATACAAGTTTTCTACTTTTCTAATGACAGATAAAAAGGGTATTTTTATTTGTATACAAATCTATTTTAACATGACAAAATGATACATTTTTTATTTGTTTACAAATATAATTTCAACATAACAAATAAAAATAAGTATTTTTATTTGTTTACAATTTTTATTTTTCCATTATATTCAATTAAATCAACAGATAACCCCAAACAGCATCAACCAATTCAAATCAAATCGCGTATATCTTAGAATTTCTAAACACGATAATAATTAATTAATTTTAATTATTTAAATAAGAAATCTCACATATAAGCTAAAAATAACATTTTTAGCGAGCGATTATTCGTGATGATTAAATACTGATGACAATCATGGCGGTTTATATAAAATAAATAACTGTACAAGAGAATTTAGAGAGAGAGTTCTCAAGTTGATCGGTTAATAATGATTGTTTTAATAAAATTACACCGTCGCTTAATTTTATCAAAATTTTTGACTGATTCCTTTTCTATCCAAGTTCGTTCCATCGCCTAGACCTTGATTTTATGGTTCCAACGCAACGAAAATTGGTGAATTCTGATCTAAAATGAACAAGATATGAGTGTTATAATGTTAATTACTTTAACGGGTAATTAATTATATAATTATTTAATTAATTTAAACAAATCCCTTTGAATACCTTTCTTCCTCAATCCCACTGTAAAAATAACGAACCCAAAAAACCCTTGTGCCCAAAACTTTGACCACCCGCCGCTCTACCCTAGCACCACCGAACTCTAATCGACAACCACCCTACGAATCGCCTTGGTGGCCTCCTCCAACGCCCTTAACGGATGCTAATTCGAACGCCCCTGCTGCTCTGAAAAGGGCTGTGAATGGTGCATGTTTGGACACAGCAAACGAACAAAATACTAACCCAGACTCGATCATTGCCGCACCATTTTGGAGATTGGAGATTGCTCTTTAATTTTCTCTTATAAATCATGTTTTAATTCGGAACGAATTGTGAGGAATTTGGAGAAATATTTTTGAACGACTATGTCTTCTCGTTGAGATGGAGGCGGTGGAGAAATAGATCCGAGGAAAGAAGCCATTATTTCTGATTTAAGTGAAGGAAGTATTTTCAATCAATATTTCAGTAAAAATTAATAAATTTCATTAATAACATCATAAATTTTTATTTGAAAACAATTTTAAATCCAATAATTAATTTCATTTAATAACTTATATGATAAAAATATAAGGGATGTTACAATTTCCCCTGCTTAAAAACTTTTCGTCCTCAAAAAGGAACGGAGCTGAAAGTTGTTTAACTAACTAACTTAACTTTCATTCATTTATTGGTTTCAATAATTTTATTAGTTGAACTAATAATCACGTAACACAATCATCAATCAATTAGTTGTTTAGTTTTTTAAATACATATAAATATATATAACTTTTATATATATCAAAAATCATATTTTATAAATCGGATTATATATATAATTACAAATACGTTAATTATGAACTTGTCACTCTCAACTCATTCTAGGGCATTTCTAAGCCCATCTCTAACGAGTTTCTCTCATTCTAGGATGCTACTAATCCTATCTCTAGTGAGTATTCTTTTACAGGATATTTGCAACAACCCGAAAAATCAGAACTAATTTAAAATTTTTATTTGGAAATTTTAATGGATTTTGAATAATTAAAGTGTTTTATTTTAAATAATAACAACGAAAAATTTATTTTCGACGAATTTAAAATTAATAAATTTATTTTGATTATAATTCGAGCTGAAATGGCCTGGCAGTTTGAAAATACGTTTTCGAATTTCAAATGAATGTACAGGATTTAAAATAAATCGGATTTCAGTGAAACAAGAAATATTCGAATCTGTTTAACTATATCTTTCTAACGGATGTATGAAACTGAGATTTCGTTTTAAAAGTTGAGAGTTTCGTCCATTTTAAAATTCGGAAAAGTCGTTATGGAATTTATATATATTTTAATATATATAAAGGCCTTAAAAATAGCCATTTTGCAACGACTTCCGTTTTCGACGAAACGACTTTTGTTGGATCTGAAATGTCAAATTATTGCTAGATTCCAATTTTCATACTTTTCGAAATTAATATGTGAGCGTGGCAAAAGAAAACGTGTTTTGACAGTTTCGGTCAATTTGGATCGACTAGAAATTGGCAAATTTTCAAACGGTCTTCAAATTTGACGAAATTAGTTTTGTTAGGACTGTATCGTCAATACGAAGCTAGAAATAATTTTTTTGGAATTTTAAGAGTCAGTATGTGGCCCCGGTAATTTAAAATGTGTGTTAAAATTAAATATATACTGATCATATTTTAATTTCAACGTAAACTGGTCGTAATAGCCGAACTGAGTTATGAATTATATCCCATTGTGTCCGGAATAGGGGAATTTAGCTAGGGGCGACAGTTATTGGGTTTGATTTGGAGTTAAACACATTAAACAAGTTAATTTGGAAATAAATGAATTAAATAATAATATATATTTTATATAAATACCCCTCTCGGCCTCTCAAACCCTAACTTCCCTACAGGCCGTCGCCTTCTCTCACGGAACGGCTGAAACTTTTCGATTTTGGCAATCGATGTTCTCCTAGATTGCTGTAAATTAGGAGCTGATTTTAAAACGAAAATGAAGGGCCTTTCTTCGATCTTGAATTCCATACTCATATTGTCAATTATCATTGAGTGTGCTGGTCGGATTTCGGCCTCAAAGGGCATCAATTTGCACATCATTCTAGGGCGCAGGGGGGATCGATTATGGTCAGATGGCCGGCGGTGGTAGGCGGCGCCACGGCGCGTCCTGTAGCGGTCTCTAATCGTCGGCAGAGGCCCCAAGGCGCGTGCGATTTTGGGTCAACGAGTTGGAGCTTTTTGGGTTTGCTGGTACGGGTTACAGACGATGGAAGGAGAGATGAAGGTGAGGGTTAAGTTAAATTTTAATTAATTATTTTATTTATTTCCTTAACGAAGTAATTAACGCATTAACTCTAATAACTTTCTCATACGAGGTCGGAATCGTGCAAAACTGGATCCGTTGTGATCGTGGGGACGAGAGCTTCACAACAAAACTGACCACGTCCAAAACGGGGCATGTGGGAATTTTAGGCAAATTCATACCCGAACAGAACAGAAATACAGATAAAAACTGACGGAGTGGATCCCAATGTGGGAATGTAAAGACCCGTAACTTCCACGTGAAGGAAAGAGCAGATACTTTGAGAACAACACACAAAAGGACGCAGACAGAAGAACATTTCATTGTATATTACAACAATTCCATCAGAATACAAGAATATACATAGTATACATAAACATTATACATTATAAAGTATCAGAGATTACAATACATAGCAGCGGAAAATAATACAATAAACAACTAGAAGAGATATACGGATACAGAGCTTTCCGAGTATCGTTCCAGCTGTAAACCAGGATCCTGTGAATATAAATCTGCAAAACCAAAACTACTAGCTGCCCGTGTCAAAATAAGGGCACCAAGAGTTTATGTTAAAACAATAAACTCCAGGTCAGTCATGTGACTGGTGTGAGAACTAAAAAAGTTATTAATCTTTATTTTAAAGTTAGGTAAATCAAGGGACCACGTCGTATAACACGGAACGGGTTTCCTCCCAAGAATACCAGTGCATAAAACAACAACGCAATGCTAAATAAAGAACAATGAAGCAATTATAAGACCCAGGTCCCATCACACAATGCAACACAAGACGAAGGATAGGGTTTTACTTTATAATAGCCAAAGAATGCTTGATACGTTTAAAAACATAAAATTTTGATATTACTATAAGTGTATAGCGTCAAAACAATTTCAATCATAAATATCAATCATAGACGGCATGGGTACCATATATCATGTCACCATACTAGGTTCTACAATCAAAACCGCAAATATCACGTATTAAAAGTTGAATTTCCATCTGTGAACCTAGGCAAGGGATCGCCCTTACTGAATTCGAGACAATCTAGCCCATGTCTCAGGGACAGAACGCATCGACCCTTAGGAGCCACAGGGCCAGTCCGCTGATGTGGATTAAAATGCCTGAACACTGCATTTCCCCACCCTTTGGGGGCGTAAATGAGTCCAATGAATCCATAGGTCCCGGATCGACCGATATATCCGAGGCGCCTCGCAACAGCAACAACCACACAGGTGAAAAGTATATAAATGTCAGCCAGATTAAGCACTGACACCAACACTAGCTAGAAAGAAATGCATGCCCTCCCTGGATCCTTCTCCCGTTTCTGGTTCACAACCGGGGTGTAAGGCTCGCGAATCAACGCTACACAAAGCTATGCCACACAGGCGGTGCTTTGATCATCAACCACAAGACTTTTCTTTTCAACAGAAGCCTTGATCATATTGCCACTTAGGCATGCCACACAATTCACTCCATGCGATTGATATCCATCAATATGTAACCCCTGAGCTCGTACGTCTCAGGGAAGGGCGTTAAGCAAGAGAATAAATTCTCCGCCGCCAAGCAAATGTATATTTAATAGAAATCAATCGCACAGAATAAAATCCAATGTCAGACACACAGTCCATTTACAAGTCCGTTCTAGGTCTGAACGAAACCGGAGGCACCTTGTACCTCGCATATCCATCGATCTCCAAGTACGTCTGGACGATCACCAACCGATTCCCTCCTCTTGTGTGTACAGCCCAATCAAGATCATCAGTAATCACCCAAACGATGTGAAGACCTCCGGTCTTCAACCACCGTCTTCATCCACGACACCACGTCGAATCAGTTATTCAGAAGGGGATAAACCCGGACTTTCTGAATAACTCGCGTATATAATAAACAAGTGTTACACAAACACAACATACACCTCATTCCAATTCAGAATATTCTTTTATTCAAATATTCTTATACTTTGGGAAAGGTTCCCATTAATTTTATCAAAGATAAATTCTTTAAATTTATTCTTTAATCTTCCTTTGGATATCAAATAAAACTAGTCGGGATTAGCGAACCACACCGAAGTAATCATTTATTTTATTTCCCAATCCCAACCTATTCATACCATGAAGTAAAACTGGTCGTACTTCATCTCTAACACCATAGTGTTATCGGTAAACTCAATTACCATTTCACGTTCAAATCTAATAAAAGATTTGACTATCGCCTGGAGCAAAACTGGTGATACTCCATTCTCGACTATTCCAATCTAATTAAAGATTCATTAAAACTCCACTTAGTTTTAATCTTCCCAATAATCACTATCAATGATTATTTAACTTAGGAAAAACACATCATGTCTTTAACTGGGTTAAAGAACCAATGTCATTTAAAACATGGTTCACTATAAACCCAAAATCACATTACATTAATTATCGGGTTAAAGAACAAGTGTTATTTAAAACACCGTTCACGATAAACCCAAAAATCAATTCAAATTCAATTCCAATTAAATACCATTTAATTGGTACACTTCATTAAATCTAAACAAAAAGATTTAATCTTTTTCTCAACTGGGTTAAAGAACAGTGTTAATGAAGACACCATTCGCGGTAAACCCAAATCACATTTGATATTAAATACAAGGCTCTGAATAGAAAATATATCGGCTTATATTCAATATCAAATTCAACGACCAACAAATATCGTATTGGAAATAACAATATAAATATGTCTTTCAAAATTCCATAACAATATCTGTATAATCACGAAATCCAACATCGAAATATTCAAAAGACAATTTTGATTCAAATCCATTCCAATTCAATTATTGGAAATTCTGGTTACCTTTAAAACCCTTTTCAAATTCAATTACAAAAATAAATTGATTTTAATTCTAGTTCAAAACTAGTTCATTTCGATAAAATTCTATTTTTATCTTTTCAAATATGGAGATTTTCACCCCAATTCTTCACAAATCATTTCTTATGATTTTACAAAAATTATTACTATTTTTAATAATTTCATCAAGGCCCGTACAGTCGATTTCCATCAACGGACATCGAACTGCTGCAGCGACCTTTTCCAAATTTGATTTGGACATAATTCCAAATCCAACCGTTAGATTTCAAATCACTTATATTCGTTAGAAAGCTCTTTTCGATACGAACCCAATGTTTCCGGTTTTAGGAGAATCTGACGGTCAGATCTCCCGTAATATCCATTCGAAGTCAATGGTCGAAATTCGCAAACTGCCGCGGCGCGGCGCGTTCTATTTAGGCCATTATATATATATATAATATATATATTTCGTCGATTTCCTTTTAAAACGTATTTTATAAATCATTTTAAATTCGTTTTCAAAACGACTTCAACTTCATTTCAAATTCAAATCAAAATTGAATTTTTCATTATAAATTCGTTTTAAATTCATTTCAAATTGATTTCAATTCAAATCGATTTTTAATTCAATTTCAGCTCGTTTTCAAGGCAATTCGATTTCAATTCGAATTTATTTCTATTCAATTTCAATTCGAATTCAATTCAATTCAATTTCAATTCGAATACGTTTTCAATTTGAATTCAATTCTATTCAATTTCAATTCGAATTTGTTTTCAATTCGAATTCAATTCTATTCAATTTCAATTCGAATTCATTTTATTTTCAATTCAATTTGAATTCTAATTCGTTTCAATTCAATTCGAATTTTATTTCAAAATATTCGATTTTGAAATCACTTTTCAATATTCATTATAAAAACGAATATAATCGATATAAGTATCGTTTGCGTCAAAATGGCGTCAATCCAATCAACACGGCTTCATATATTTCTATTTTCAAATATTTCTATTTCAAATATTTCTTTTTCAAATATTTCTATTCAAATATTTCTTTTTCAAATATTCTGTTTCAAATATTTCTATTCAAATATTCTATTTTAAAATTGGAATGAGGCCCAATCAATTACCATAGATTTTATTTCTATGGATTTCCATACAACGCATGTATATATCAAAAATGACAAATAATCAACCATCGTCTAAAGTGCATTCTAAACTGTATAAGCATCAAATATAAATATTCAATGCTTATAACAGTCTATCAATCAATCGATCGACATACAACTAATTATTGGGATTAGTGTATGTCATATATCATCCCAATACCCGTGTGGGGTTTCAAACAATCAAACATAGATTTTATTTGTGCAGTTGGGCGATGTGTAAAATTTATTGTCCCAATCAATATTAGTCAAATGTGTGTATATAAACAAATCGTCCAATTTGTTTACAAATATTTATTTCATATACACTTTAAAAATTATATTTTTGACTATAAAATATTTTCCCCTATAAAGTATTTTATTTCATTTCACATCACACAATCAACTGCACATCAAAATCAAACAAACAAACAAACAAGCCGTCCATGGTCTGTAGACGACGGGTGTCGGGTGCTACTAAACAGCGTCTGCATCCTAGTATATATTTCAACTAGAAAAATAAATAAAAGGTGAGGAGTTCTCACAGAGGGTTCCACTCTGCCGTGCTTTGCTTTTGAACTGCTGAACCGTTTGGATCTGTTTGTAATTCCAATGCAGTCCTTACCACGCTGTTCAAAAATAAAAATTATATTTTTATTGCTTCATTTCAATAAATAAAAAATCATATTCTTATTTCTACTTCATATTTTTTTTCAACGCTTTCATTCTATATAAAAATTATATTTTTATATTTCAGCTTCATATATAAAGATCGAATTTTTATTATCTACGTAATATAAAAATCGTATTTTTATTCTACCTATACTATAAAAATCACATTTTCATTTCAACATATATATAACAAAAATCAGATTTTTATTTCGCTACATATATAAAGATAATATTTTTATATTCTCTATCATGTAATAATCATATTTTTAATACTTCTACTTTATAAAAATCACATTTTTAATATTTCTACTTTATAAAAATCACATTTTTATTGCTAATAGTATATAAAAATTACATCTTTATTATAAATACTATATAAAAATTACATCTTTATTATAAATACTATATAAACCCGAATTTTTATCAACTAATTACTTTTAAATAAAAGTAAACAACTAACTAAAAAGGTAAATAAAACAAATAAGAAAATATAAAGCTTACGGCAGGTTGCGTCAGAGAAGAAGGGGAGGAGGGAGAGAGAAGAGGCGGGGTCTGGGGTTGGTCGGAGGCCGTTGGGTAGGCGACGGCGGCGGGTGGCGCGCCTGAGAGGAGGGGGCTGCGATGGGAAGAAGTGGGGTTTTGCGGTTTCTTTCAGGAGGAGGAGGAGGCTCGAAGGGGGTTTGGGCTCGGGGGAACTCGCGGTCGCGAGGAGGAGGAGAGGGGAAGAAGAAGGGGGCGGCGATTGTGAGGGGCGGTGGGCGTGGAGGCGGTGCGCTCCACGATGGGGTGACATGTTTTTTTTTATATTTTCTTTTTCTTTTTACTGAAAGGAGGGAGAGAATAAAGAATGGGGGGGCTTAATGTAAAGGAATATATATATTTTATTATTTTAATTTTAAAAAGCAACTTTTTATTTCGAACTCGAAACGAGACCCACTGCCTGTCGTCCCTAGCGTCTTACCCCCATTCTGAACACAATTGGATATGTATCGCAAGTTGATTCAATTGTTTCGATCAGTTTTCATCAAAATTAGCATATATCTCTATATATTGAATTTGAACGCGCATTTCAATTTACCGGGGCCACATACGGACTCTAAAAAATCCAGAAAAATATTTTCTAGCTTCGTATTGACGATACGGTCCTAACAAAACTAGTCTCGTCAAATTCTGAGACCGTTTGAAAAATGGCCATTTTCCATTCGATTAAAATCAACTAAAACTAGTCAAACGCGTTTTCCTCGGCCACGCTCACATATTAATTCAGAAAATTATGAATTTTGGAATCTAGCAATAATTTGACATCACGGACCCAACAAAAGTGGTTTCGTCAAAAACCGAGGTCGTCTTCAAAAATTCCATTTTTAAGGGCCAGAATTATATAGCGACTATTATGAATTTTCATCTGGGCGTAACTTTTGATTCCCGCTATGAAATTTAAATTTTTCGGATTCGTTGGAAAGATATTTTCAAATAGATTCTAATATTTTTGGTTTCGCTAAAATTCGTTTTATTTTGTATCCTGTACATTCATTTGAACTTTGAAATCGAATTATCGAACTACCGTGCCATTTTCAATTCCTTTTATATTTTAAAATAAATATTTTTATTCTAACGACGATCTATATACTATATGCGTTCTAATTCCATTCAAAATAAATTTCTCGTCGTTATTATTTAAAATAATTCATTTTACATATTCAAAATTCATCAAAATTGCCAAAATAAAAATTTTAAATTAGCTCAGAATTTCCGGGTTGTTATAATCTCCCCCACTTAAAACTTTTCGTCCCCGAAAAGGAACGAAGCTGAAAGTTGTTCTACTAATCAACTCAACTTTCACTATTTTTATTACGTCTTAAGTTCTTCAACTTTTCAGTTTCTAAGAACTTTTCAAATTTTTCAAAAAATTTGGCTAACACCCTAAATTTTCGGAAAATTTCACCATAACCTCCCCTGCACCGGGGACTTCGGGATATTTCATATAGCCTCCCATGTCCTTCTTCCATCCAAAAGAAAAAGAAAAAACCAAGCGGCTAGCCAATCGGCTCATAAAATCATCATCACCCGAACAAAACAGTAAATTTTGGTAAACATGTACCTATTTGTCGGGCAAACAATTTTATTCTTCTGCTCTAGCCTCCTTGCTATAACCTGTTCAATGTAAGTACATGTACAAGCATGCAAATGCAACACATTTTCAATACAACCCACTATTTGGTTCAAATTGGCTATATGGTTCAAATTTATGAATCAAACAATAATCATATGACAAAATCATCAATCAATTAGTTGATTAGCTTTTCAAATTCATAACTTTGATACATAGTCTAAAAATCAGATTTTTGGTGCCAAATCACAACAATAGGCCCTATCTAATATTGGTTCTCACACCAGTCTAATGGAAATATATAGAAATCCCACTTTCGTGACTCGAATATAAATTCTGATGATGATATATCAATCATCAGAATCACCCTCGGACGACTAGAGTGTAATTCTATATCTACCCAATATATTAAAACTTCGAATACACGCGGATCAGACGTATACGCAAAATCTTTATATACTGGATAGTCCAAATTAATATAAATAAATATTCAAATACGCATAATTGAATTAAATTTTCAAAAAAAAAATTTGTTTTCACTTTTTTAAAATATACTCTTCACACTCGTTCTAGGATACTACTGATCCTATCTCTAACGAGTAATTCTCGTTGGATATTACTAATCCAACTTCTGATGAATTCTTTCGCATGGTTCTAACGTGTCTTGTTCTCGAGATTTGTAAACCAAAGCTCTGATACCAAAATGTAAAGATCCGTAACTTCCCCGTGAAGGAAAGAGTGGATACTTTGAGAACAACACACAAAAGGACGCAGACAGAAGAACATTTCATTGTATATTACAACAATTCCATCAGAATATACAGAGTATACATAAATATTATACATTATAAAGTATCAGAGATTACAATACATAGCAGCCAAAAATAATACAATACACAACTAGAAGAGATATACGGATACAGAGCTTTCCAAGTATCGTTCCAGCTGTAAACCAGGATCCTGTGAATATAAATCTGCTAAACCAAAACTACTAGCTGCCCATGTCAAAATAAGGGCACCCAGAGTTTAGGTTAAAACAATAAACTCCAGGTCAGTCATGTGACTGGTGTGAGAACTAAAACAGTTATTAATCTTTATTTTAAAGTTAGGTAAATCAAGGGACCACGCTGTATAACACAGAACGGGTTTACTCCCAAGAATACCAGTGCATAAAACAACATCGCAATGCTAAATAAAGAACAATGAAGCTATTATAAGACCCAGGTCCCATCACACAATGCAACACAAGCCGGAGGATAGGGTTTTACCTTATAATAGCCAAAGAATGCTTGATACGTTTAAAAACAGATTATTTTGATATTACTATAAGTGTATAGTGTCAAAACAATTTCAATCTTAAATATCAATCATAGACGGCATGGGTACCATATATCATGTCACCATACTAGGCTCTACAATCAAAACCGCAAATATCACGTATTGGAAGTTGGATTTCCATCTGTGAACCAAGGAAAGGGATTGTCCTTACCAAATTCGAGACAATCTAGCCCATGTCTCAGGGACAGAACGTATCAACCCTTAGGAGCCACATGGTCGGTCCACTGGTGTGGATTAAAATGCCTGAACACTGCGTTTCCCCGCCCTTTGGGGCGTAAATGAGTCCAATGACTCCATCGGTCCCGGATCGACCGATATATCTGAGGCGCCTCACAACAGCAACAACCACACAGGTGAAAAGTATATAAATGTCAGCCAGATTAAGCACTGACACCACCACTAGCTAGAAAGAAACGCATGCCCTCCCTGGATCCTTCTCCCGTTTCTGGTTCACAACCGGGGTATGAGGCTCGCGAATCAACGCTACACAAAGCTATGCCACACAGGCGGTGCTTTGATCATCAACAACAAGACTTTGCTTTTCAACAGAAGCCTTGATCATATTGCCACTTAGGCATGCCACACATGCAATTCACTCCAAGCGATTGATATCCATCAATATGTAACCCCTGAGCTCGTACGTCTCAGAGAAGGGCGTTAAGCGAGAGAATAAATTCTCCGCCGCCAAACAGATGTATATTTAATAGAAATCAATCACATAGAATAAAGTCCAATGTCAGACACACAGTCCATTTACAAGTTCGTTCTAGGTCTGAACGAAACCGGAGGCACCTTGTACCTCGCATATCCATCGATCTCTAAGTACGTCTGGACGATCACCAACTGATTCCCTCCTCTTGGGTGTACAGCCCAATCAAGATCATCATTAATCACCCAAATGATGTGTAGACCTCCGGTCTTCGACCACCGTCTTCATCCTCGACACCACGTCGAATCAGTTATTCAGAAGGGGATAAACCCGGACTTTCTGAATAAATCGCGTATATAATAAACAAGTGTTACACAAATACAACATATCCCTCATTCCAATTCAGAATATTCTTTTATTCAAATATTCTTATACTTTGGGAAAGGTTCCCATTAATTTTATCAAAGATAAATTCTTTAAATTTATTCTTTAATCTTCCTTTGGATATCAAATCAAACTAGTCGGGATTAGCGAACCACATCGAAGTAATGTGACGACAAGGAATTTCGCTCGGTCCGAACCAGTCGCTAAACCGATCCAGGCCGTTCGAAACGCCCTATCGTTTGAGAACAGGACAAATCAGAACGCAAACAGAAGAACATTTCATTGTATATTACAACAATGCATCAGATTACAAGAATATACAGAGTATAAATGAATATTACACAGAAATATCAGAGATTTAAATTACATTTAAATACATAGCAGCGGAAAATAATACAATACACAACTAGAAAAAGATATACGGATACAAAGCTTTCCGGATATCGTTCCAGCTGTAAACCAGGATCCTGTGAATATAAATCT
This sequence comes from Allium sativum, assembly GCA_030737875.1. NCBI lineage: Eukaryota > Viridiplantae > Streptophyta > Magnoliopsida > Asparagales > Amaryllidaceae > Allium > Allium sativum. The sequence goes on along the minus strand of CM060912.1, from coordinate 250,361,523 downwards.
GCAAAACCAAAACTACTAGCTGCCCGTGTCAAAATAAGGGCACCCAGAGTTTAGGTTAAAACAATAAACTCCAGGTCAGTCATGTGACTGGTGTGAGAACTAAAACAGTTATTAATCTTTATTTTCAAAGGTAAATCAAGGGACCACGCCGTATAACATGGAACGGGTTTCCTCCCAAGAGTACCAGTGCATAAAACAAACAGCGCAATGCTAAATAAAGAAAGATGAAGCTGTTATAAGACCCAGGTCCTATCACACAATGCAACGCAAGCCGGGGGATAGGGTTTTCCCTTATAACAGCCAAAGAATGCTTGATACGTTTAAAACAAATCATTTGATACTATAATAAGTGCATAGTGTATAAAACAACTTCAAATCATAAGTATCAATCATAGGCGACATGAGCGTCCCATGCCACTATGCCGCCATATATAGGTTTACAAATAAAACCGCAAAGTCACGTATTTGGAAATTGGATTTCCGTCTATGAACCGAGGCAAAAGATAGTCCTCAACCGATTCGAGACGCTCTAGCCCGTGTCTCAGGAACAGCCGCAACTGCCCCATGGAGCGACAGGGCCGGTCCACCGATGTGGATTATTATGCCTGAACACTACGTCTCCCCACCCTATGGGGTGTAAGTCTGGTCCGTCAGCCGACCAGAATGCATCGGCCGAAACCGATATAACCGAGGCGCCTCGCAACAGCCACAACCACATAAGTCAAACTCGTCAGGGCGTGTAAAACCACTGACGCCACTTCTAGCTAGAAAGAAACGCAAGTCCTCCCTGAGGTCCGTCTCCCGTTTTTGGTTCATACCTGGTGTGAAACACGCGAGGTAAACGTTACACAAAGCTACGCCACAAAGGCCGTGCTTTGATCATCAACCACAAGACTTTGCTTTTCAACAGAAGCCTTGATCATTTGCATCTTAGCATGCCACACAGGCAAACCATCCTATGCAACCGATATCAGTCACACAGAATGAAATCCGATGTCAGACACACAGTCCATTTACAAGTCCGTTCTGGGTCTGAACGAAACCGGAGGCACATAGTACCCCGCATATCCATCGATCTCCAAGTACGTCTGGACGATCACCAACTGTTTCCATCTTCTTGGGTGTACAGCCCAATCAAGATCATCAGCTATCACCCAAACGACGTGAAGACCTCCGGTCTTCGACCATCGTCTTCATCTTCGACTTATCGTCGTATCAGTTATTCAGAATGGGATAAACCCGGTCTTTCCGAATAACTCGCGTATATTTTAAATTAGTGTTACACAAACACAACATACGCCTCATTCCAATTCATTAGTCACTAACCGTAAATTAATCAAGAGAATAATTCCCCAAATATTAACCCCGAAGGCCGAAACCAACATCAGATCAATATCCAGAAAACCATTCTGCTTGGCTAACCGACAGTTAGTTTCTAAATTTCACGTTCAAATCTAATTAAAGATTTAACTATCGCCTGGAGCAAAACTGGTGATACTCCATTCTCGATCTTTTCAATCTAATTAAAGATTCATTAAAACTCCACTTAGTTTTAATCATTATCTGGGTTAAAGAATCAGTGTCATTTAAAACACGGTTCACGATAAACCCAAAATCACATTCCATTAATTATCGGGTTAAAGAACAAGTGTTATTTAAAACACTGTTCACGATAAACCCAAAAATCAACATCCATTCAATTCCAATTAAATATCATTTAATTGGTACACTTCATTAAATCTAAATAAAAAGATTTAATCTTTTCTCAACTGGGTTCAAGAACAGTGTTAGTGAAGACACCATTCACGACAAACCCAAATCACATTTGATATTAAATACAAGGCTCTGAATAGAAAATATCCCGGCTTATATTCAATATCAAATTCTACGATTAACAAATGTCGTATTGGAAATAACGATACAAATATATATCTTTCAAATTTCCATAACAACACCTGTAATATCACGAATTCCAACATCGAAATATTCCGAAGACAATTTCGATTCAAATCCACTCCAATGCAATCATTGGAAATTTTGGTTACTTTCAAAACCATTTCAAATTCAATTTATTTATTTAAAAATAAATAGAATTATAATTCTAGTTCAAAACTAGTTCATTTCGATAAAAATCTATTTTTATCTTTTCAAATATGGAGTTTTTCATCCCAATTCTTCCCAAATCATTTCTTATGATTTTACACAAATTATTACTATTTTTAATAATTTTATCAAGGCCCGTACAGTCGATTTCCATTAACGGTCATCGAACTGCACTTACAGCGACCTTTTTCGAATTTGATTTGGACGTATCTCCAAATCCAACCGTTAGATTTCAAATTTCTAACATTCATTGGAAAGCTCTTTTCGATACGAACCCAACGGTTCCGGTTTTAGGAGAATCCGACGGTCGGATCTCCCGCAATGTCCGTTTGAAATAAATGGTCGAAATTCACGAACTGCCGCGGCGCGGCGCGTTCTATTCAGGCCATTATATTATATATATTATATATATAATATATACTTCGTCGATTTCTATTTAAAACGAATTATATAAATAGTTTTAAAATTCGTTTCAAAATCTATTTCAACTTCCATCTCAATTCAAAGCAAAATTGAATTCTTCTCTATAAATTCGTTTTAAAATTCATTTCTATTCAATTCAAATTTCAATTCAATTTGAATTCATTTCAATTTGCTTTCAATTCAATTTGAATTCGTTTTCAATTCAATTCATTTCGAAATCGTTTTCAATTCAATTCATTTCGAAATCACTTTCAATTCAATTCATTTCGAAATCACTTTCAATTCAATTCATTTCGAAATCACTTTCAATTCAATTCATTTCGAAATCACTTTCAATTCAATTCACTTTGAATTCGTTTTCAATTCAATTCACTTTGAAATCGATTAAAATTGATATAAATATCGTTCACGTCAAAATGGCGTCAATCTAATCAACACGGCTTCATAAATTTCTATTTTCAAATATTCTATTTCAAATATTTCTATTTCAAATATTTCTATTTCTAAACTGGAATGAGGCCCAATCAATTACCATATAAAATTAATTATATGGATTTTCATACAACACATGTATATAATAGCATTGAAAAATAATCAACCATCAACCAAAGTGCACTACACTGTATAAGCATCAAATATAGATATTCAACGCTTATAACAGCCTGTCAATCAATCGATCGACATATTCAATCAATCAGGATGAGTGAACTTCAAATTTCATCCCAACACCCGTGTGGGGTTTCAAACAATCAACCGCATATTTTATTTGTGCAGTTGGGCGATGTGTGAAATTTATCGACCCAATCAATATCAGTCAAATCAGTGTATATACAAACAAATCGGCCGATTTGTTTATAACTATTCATTTATTCACATTCACGTTAAAAATTATATTTTTAACGATAAAACATTTTATTTCAACCTATGAATTTCTATTCAATTCATTTACACAATAAAATGATATTTTTATTTTCTAACATATTTTAGAAAATTTCGGCGGCATAACGGCACGATACTAGAAACGGGACAAGGCCTAGCCTTATCCCCGGTCTAGTGAAGGCCCACGCCATTCACACATCAATCATATCAATTTCATCTCACCAAACAATTCAACTTCAACAAATAATCCAACTAATCTATGCAACCAAACAAACAAGTCCATGGTCTGTGGACGATTGTGTCGGGTGCTACTAAGCACCGTCTGCATCCTAGTATATATATATATATAACTAGAAATAAAATTGAAATGTGAGAAATTCTCACATATAGCTATCCTAGCTCCACGGTTCTTCTTTTGCAGAAGTCTTCATCGCTATCGCATCTTTGTCGTCTTCGTTGCCCGTAGCCACTACATATGTAAAAATCGAATTTTTACTTCGTTATTCGATACATAAAAATCATATTTTTATTTCGAAGTTCAATAGATAAAAATCATATTTTTATTTCGAAGTTCAATAGATAAAAATCATATTTTTATTTCGAAGTTCAATAGATAAAAATCATATTTTTATTTCGAAGTTCAATAGATAAAAATCATATTTTTAGTTCAAAGTTCAATATATAAAAATCGAATTTTTAGTTCGCTATTCAATATATAAAAATCGAATTTTTAGTTCAAAGTTCAATATATAAAAATCGAATTTTTAGTTCAAAGTTCAATATATAAAGATCGAATTTTTAGTTCAAAGTTCAATATATAAAAATCGAATTTTTAGTTCGAAGTTCAATATATAAAAATCGAATTTTTAGTTCGAAGTTCAATATATAAAAATCGAATTTTTAGTTCAAAGTTCAATATATAAAAATCGAATTTTTAGTTCGAAGTTCAATATATAAAAATCGAATTTTTAGTTCGAATGCTATTTTCTATTCTAAATCCACGTATTTTCCTATTCTTATTTTCAAATTCAAACTTTTTATTCATTCAAAAATCGAACTTTTTATTCATTAAAAAAAAATCAGTTTTAAAATCATTTATAAAATCAGTTTTTAACATTATAAAAAATCAGTTTTTAACTTAATTAAAATTTCAGTTTTAAAGTAAATAAAAAAAACAGTTTTAAAGTAAAATAAAAAAAATAAAAAAAACAGTTTTACTTACCGAGGGGGGGGCTGATGTCGGGTCCTCGGTGGTGGGAGGAGCTGCTCGATGGGGAGAGGGCGGTCGCGGCTCACTGTGGCGCTAGGGGGGGGGGGTTTGCGTGCGTCGATGCAAGGGTGCGCTTCGCGATAGGGGGGGACAGGATTCGAGGAAGGCGGAGGCAGTGGAAGGGGGGGCGTCGGTGGCGGCGGCTCCGTCGAAGGCTAGGGCAGCGCGATTTTTCCCCTTTCTCTTTTTTTTTTTTTTTTCATTTCAGACTGAAATAAACGAACGGGGGGGGGGGGCCTAGGTAGTTAAGGAGAAGGAGAGTGGAGGGTTTTAAATTTTAATTTATTTAATTTATTATTATTTTTTTTGCAAAAAGTTGACTTTCACATACGACCTCTAAACGAGGCCCACCGCCTGTCGTCCTTAGCATTTTACCCCCATTCCGAACACAATGGGATATGTATCGTAGGCTGATTCGACTGTTTGAATCAGTTTCCATTGAATTTACATTTAAATCACTATATTGAATTTTAAACGTACATTTCAAATTACCGGGGTCACATACTAACTCTATAAATTGCAGAAAAATATTTTCTAGCTTCGCATTGACGATACGGTCCTAACAAAACTAGTTTCGTCAAATTCTGAGATCGTTAGAAAAATGGCCAATTTCCAGTCGATTAAAATCAACTGAAACTGGTCAAACGCGTTTTCCTTTGCCACGCTTACATAATGATTCGAAAAATTATGAAATTTGGAATCTAGCAATAACTCGACATCACGGACCCAACAAAATTGGTTTCGTCGAAATCCGAGGTCGTTTGCAAAATGTCCATTTTTAAGGGCCTTATATATATTAAAATATATATAAATTCCACAGTGACTATTTCTAATTTTAAACTGGACATATCTTATCATTTCTAAGATGAAATCTCAGTTTGTTAACTTCGTTACAAAGATATAGTTATACAGATTCAAATATTTCTTGTTTCGTTCAATTCTGACTTATATTGAATTCTGTATATTCATTTGAAATTAGAAATCGAATTTTCGAACTACCGCGCCATTTTCAATTCCTTTTTATAATTATATATAATTATTATATATTCTAACGACGACGTATATAATATATACATTCGAATTCTATTTAAAATAAATTTCACGTCGATATTATTTAAAATAATTCATTTTAAATAACCAAAATTTGCTAAAATTGCCAAAATAAAATTTTTAAACTGGCCCAGAATTTGCGGGTTGTTACAAGTAATCATTTATTTTATTTCCCAATCCCAACCTATTCATACCATGAAGTAAAACTGGTCGGTGTTATCGGTAAACTCAATTACCATTTCACGTTCAAATCTAATTAAAGATTTAACTATCGCCTGGAGCAAAACTGGTGATACTCCATTCTCGACTATTCCAATCTAATTAAAGATTCATTAAAACTCCACTTATTTTTAATCTTCCCAATAATCACTATCAATGATTATTTAACTTGGGAAAAACACATTCTGTCTTTAACTGGGTTAAAGAACCAATGTCATTTAAAACATGGTTCACTATAAACCCAAAATCACATTACATTAATTATCGGGTTAAAGAACAAGTGTTATTTAAAACACCGTTCACGATAAACCCAAAAATTAATTCAAATTCAATTCCAATTAAATACCATTTAATTGGTACACTTCATTAAATCTAAACAAAAAGATTTAATCTTTTTCTCAACTGGGTTTAAGAACAGTGTTAATGAAGACACCATTCACGGGAAACCCAAATCACATTTGATATTAAATACAAGGCTCTGAATAGAAAATATATCGGCTTATATTCAATATAAAATTCTACGACCAACAAATATCGTATTGGAAATAACGATATAAATGTCTTTCAAATTTCCATAACAATTTCTGTATAATCCCGAAATCCAACATCGAAATATTCAAAAGACAATTTCGATTCAAATCCATTCCAATTCAATTATTGGAAATTCTGGTTACCTTTAAAACCCTTTTCAAATTCAACTACAAAAATAAATTGATTTTAATTCTAGTTCAAAACTAGTACATTTCGATAAAATTTTATTTTTATCTTTTCAAATATGGAGATTTTTATCCTAATTCTTCACAAATCATTTCTTATGATTTTACAAAAATTATTACTATTTTTAATAATTTCATCAAGGCCCGTACAGTCGATTTCCATCAACGGCCATCGAACTGCACTTACAGCGACCTTTTCCAAATTTGATTTGGACATAGTTCCAAATCCAACCATTAGTTTTCAAATCACTTATATTCGTTAGAAAGCTCTTTTCGATACGAACCCAATGGTTCCGGTTTTAGGAGAATCCGACGGTCGGATCTCCCGTAATATCCATTCGAAGTCAATGGTCGAAATTCGCGAACTACCGCGGCGCGGCGCGTTCTATTTAGGCCATTATATATATATAATATATATATATTATATATATTTCGTCGATTTCCTTTCAAAACGTATTTTATAAATCGTTTTAAATTCGTTTTCAAAACGACTTCAACTTCATTTCAAATTCAAATCAAAATTGAATTTTTCATTATAAATTCGTTTTAAATTCATTTCAAATTGATTTCAATTCAAATCGATTTTTAATTCAATTTCAGCTCGTTTTCAATGCAATTCAATTTCAATTCGAATTCATTTCTATTTAATTTCAATTCGAATTCAATTCAATTCAATTTCAATTCGAATTCGTTTTCAATTCGATTTCAATTCTATTCAATTTCAATTCGAATTTGTTTTCAATTCGAATTCAATTCTATTCAATTTCAATTCGAATTCATTTTATTTTCAACTCAATTCGGATTCTAATTCGTTTCAATTCGAATTTTATTTCAAAATATTTGATTTTGAAATCACTTTTCAATATTCATTATAAAAACGAATATAATCGATATAAATATCGTTTGCGTCAAATTGGCGTCAATCCAATCAACACGGCTTCATATATTTCTATTTTCAAATATTTCAATTTCAAATATTTCTTTTTCAAATATTTATATTCAAATATTTCTTTTTCAAATATTCTATTTCAAATATTTCTATTCAAATATTTCTATTCAAATATTCTATTTTAAAATTGGAATGAGGCCCAATCAATTACCATAGATTTTATTTCTAGGGATTTCCATACAACGCATGTATATATCAACAATGACAAATAATCAACCATCGTCCAAAGTGCATTCTAAACTGTATAAGCATCAAGTATAAATATTCAACGCTTATAACAGTCTGTCAATCAATCGATCGACATACAACTAATTATTGGGATTAGTGTATGTCATATATCATCCCAATACCCGTGCAGGGTTTCAAACAATCAAACACAGATTTTATTCGTGTAGTTGGGCGATGTGTAAAATTTATGGTCCCAATCAATATCAGTCAAATGTGTGTATATAAACAAATCGTCCGATTTGTTTACAAATTTTTATTTCATATACACGTTAAAAATTATATTTTTAACTATAAAATATTTTCCCCTATAAAATATTTTATTCCATTTCACATCACATCACACAATCAACTACACATCAAAATCAAACAAACAAACAAGCCGTCCATGGTCTGTGGACGACGGGCGTCGGGTGCTACTAAACACCGTCTGCATCCTAGTATATATTTCAACCAAAAAAATAAATAAATGGTGAGGAGTTCTCACAGAGGGTTCCACTCCGCCGTGCTTTGCTTTTGAACTGCTGAACCATCTGGATCTGTTTGCAATTCCAATGCAGTCCTTACCACGCTGTTCAAAAATAAAAATTATATTTTTATTGCTTCATTTCAATAAATAAAAATCATATTTTTATTTCTACTTCATACATTTTTTTTCAACGCTTTCATTATATATAAAAATTATATTTTTATAATGCAGCTTCATATATAAAGATCGAATTTTTATTATCTACATAATATAAAAATCGTATTTTTATTCTTCCTATACTATAAAAATCACATTTTCATTTCAATATATATATAACAAAAATCAGATTTTTATTTCGCTACATATATAAAGATAATATTTTTATATTCTCTATTATATAATAATCATATTTTTAATACTTCTACTTTATAAAAATCACATTTTTAATATTTCTACTTTATAAATATCACATTTTTATTGCTAATACTATATAAAAATTACATCCTTATTATAAATACTATTTAAAAATTACATCTTTATTATAAATACTATATAAACCGCAATTTTTATCAACTAATTACTTTTAGATAAAAGTAAAAAACTAACTAAAAAGGTAAATAAAACAAATAAGAAAATATAAAGCTTACATCGGGTTGCGTCGGAGAAGAAGGGGAGGAGGGAGAGAGAAGAGGCGGGATTCTGAAGTTGGTCGGAGGCCGTTGGGTAAGCGACGATGGCGGGTGGCGCGCCTGGGAGGATGGGGCTGCAATGGGAAGAGGGGTGGTTTTGCGGTTTCTTTCAGGAGGAGGAGGAGGCTCGAAGGGGGTTTGGGCTCCGAGGAACTCGCTGTCGCGAGGAGGAGGAGAGGGGAAGAAGAAGGGGGCGGTGATCGTGAGGGCGGCGGGCGTGGAGGCGGTGCGCTCCACGACGGAGCGACGGGTTTTTTTATATTTTCTTTTTCCTTTTACTGAATGAAAAGGAGGGAGAGAATAAAGAAAGGGAGGCTTAATGTAAAGGAATTTTTTTTATTATTTTAATTTTAAAAAGCAACTTTTTATTTCAATCTCGAATCGAGACCCACCGTCTGTCGTCCCTAGCATTTTACCCCCATTCTGAACACAATGGGATATGTATCGCAAGCTGATTCGATCGTTTCGATCATTTTTCGTCAAAATCAGCATATATCTCTATATATTGAATTTGAACGTGCATTTCAATTTACTGGGGCCACATACGGACTCTAAAAATTCCAAAAAAATATTTTCTAGCTTTGTATTGATGATACGGTCCTAACAAAACTAGTTTCGTCAAATTCTGAGACCGTTTGAAAAATGGCCATTTTCCAGTCGATTAAAATCAACTTAAGCTGGTCAAACGCATTTTCCTTTGCCACGCTCATATATTAATTTAGAAAATTACGAATTTTGGAATCTAGCAGTAATTTGACATCACGAATCCAACAAAAGTGGTTTCGTCGAAAACCGAGGTCGTCTGCAAAAATTCCATTTTTAAGGGCCAGAATTCCATAACGACTATTCTGAATTTCAACTGGGCGTAACTTTTGATTCCCGCTATGAAATTTAATTTTTTCGTATTCGTTGGAAAGATATTTTCAAATAGATTCTAAATTTTTGGTTTCGCTAAAATCCGTTTTATTTCGAATCCTGTACATTCATTTGAACTTTGAAATCGAATTATCGAACTACCGCGCCATTTTCAATTCCTTTTATATTTTAAAATAAATATTTTTATTCTAATGACGATCTATATAACTATATGCATTCTAATTCCATTCAAAATAAATTTCTCGTCATTATTATTTAAAATAATTCATTTTAAATATTCAAAATTCATCAAAATTGCCAAAATAAAAATTTTAAATTGGCTTAGAATTTCCGGGTTGTTACAGAGAACTTCTCACCAAAATAATTTCTGTACAGTTATTTATTGTATAACTGCATATATGAATTGCTCCCGTCGTTTACAGACTATGGACGACTTGTTTATTTGATTGTATTGTGAAAATTGATTGTGATGTGAAATGGACAGTATAAAATATTCATGTGTTGAATAAAAGTATTTCAATAAAAAAATATCATTTTTATTGTATAAATGGACAATATAAATATTCATGTGTTGAAATAAATATTTTAGAGTTAAAAATATAATATTTAACGTGTATATGAAATAAAATAAATATTCATTTACAAATCTCGACGGTTTGTTTACGTACACTTATTTATCTGATATGGATTAGGACAATAAATTTTACACATTGCCCAACTGCACAAATAATAAACAGTATTTGTTGTTTGAAAACCACACACGGGTATTGGGATAATATTTGACATACACTGATCCCAATAATTAGTGGTATGTCAATCGATGGGTTGACAGACTGTATAAGCGTTATTTATTTATTTTAATGCTTATACAGTTGTAGAATGCACTTTGGATGTTGTATGAAGTTTTAATGATTGTTTATCATTATTATTGTACACATATGATGTTGAAATCCATATAAATAAAATTATATGATAATTGATTGAATCTGATTCCAGTTCAGAATTATCGAATATTTTAAAATAATATTCAGAAAATATTGAAATGTGAAGTCGTGTTAAGTAGTTAAACGTCATTTTAACACGAAAGGGAATTTGCTCGATTTTATTCATTTTATAATGAATATCGAAAAGTGATTTCAAAATCTGATATTTTGAAAATATTATCATTTTAATATTGGAATGATATGGAATATTCAATTTGGATTTGAATTTGAAAATAAAATTGAAATGAATTTAAAACGAATATATATAGGAATATTAAATTTTGATTTGAATTTGAAAATGGAGTAGAAATCGATTTAAAATGAATTCAAAACGAATTGAAATGGAATTGAAATCGAATTGAAATCGATTTAAAAATAATAGAAATGGAATTGAAATCGATTTGAAATGAATTTAAAACGAATTTACATTGGAATATTCAATTTTGATTTGAAATTGAAATGGAAGTTGAAATCGTTTTTAAAATGAATTTAAAACAATTTATAAAATTAGTTTTAAATGGAAATCGACGAAATATAATATATATATATTATAATGGCCTGAATAGAACGCGCCGCACAGCGACCGTTCACGAATTTCGACCATTGACTTCGAATTGACGTTACGGGAGATTCGACCGTTGAATTCTCCTAACACCGGAACCGTTGGGTTTGTATCGAAAAGAGCTTTCCAACGAATATAAAAGATTTGAAATCTAACGTTTGGATTTGGAATTATGTCCAAATCAAATTTGGAAAAGGTCGTTGTAAGTGCAGTTCGATGACCGTTTATGGAAATCGACTGAAAGGGCATTGATAAAATTATTAAAAATGTCAATAATTTGTGTAAAATCATAATAAATGATTTGGAAAGAATTAGGATGAAAAATTCCATATTTGAAAAGATAAAAATATATTTTTATCAAAATGAACTAGTTATGAACTAGAATTAGAATCCAATATTTTGAAATAAATAAATTGGATGTGAAACTGTTTTAAAAACAACTAGAATTTCTAATATATAAATTGGAATGGATTTGAATCGAAATTATCTATGGAATATTTCGATATTGGATTCTATGATTATATGGACATTGTGGAGGAATTTGGAAGATATATATATCGTTATTCCAATACGATATTTGTTGATTTCAGAATTTGATATTGAATATAAGACAATATATTTTCTATTCAGAGCCTTGTATTTGATATTGAATTGGATTTTAGGTTTGTCGTGAACGGTGTCTTCATTAACGTTGTCCTTAAACTAGTTGAGAAAAGATTAAATCTTTTTATTTAGATTTAATGAGGTTTACCAATTAATTGACATTTAATTGCAATTCAATTGGAATTAATAATAGGGTTTATCGTGAGCGGTGTTTTAAATAACACTTGTTCTTTAACCCGATCATTAATGGGAATTGGTTTTTGGGTTTATCGTGAATGGTGTTTTAAATAACACTTGTTCTTTAACCTGATTAACAATGGAATAAGATTTTGGGTTTGTCGTGAATGGTACCTTTAATAATATTGTTCTTAAACCCAATGTATTTAAGAAAATTAGAAACTAACTGGAGATTAGCTAGGTTAAATGGTTTCCTGGGTATTGATCTGATGCTGGTTTCGGCCTTCAGGATTGATACTTAGGGAATTGTTCTCTAATTTACGGTTAGAGACTGATGGAATGTGATTTGGATTTATCGTGAGCTGTGCTTTAAATAACATTAGTTCTTTAACCTAGTTAAAGATAAGATTAATTTCTCTGCTTTGAATAATAATTAATATTGATTTTTGGTAAGATTAAAACTAAATGGAGTTTTAATGAATGTTTGATTATATTGAAAAGTGAATGTGAAAGTTAAAATTATCAATTCATAAAAATGATCAAAAATGGAGTACTGCCAGTTTTACTCCAGGCGATAGCTAAATCTTTAATAAGATTTGAACGTGAAATGGTAATTAATTACTGATAACACCGTGGCGTTGGATATGGAGTATTACCAGTTTTGCTCCATAGGATGAATAGGTTGGGATTGGAAAATAAAATAAATGATTACTTCGGTGTAGTTCGCTAATCCCGACTAGTTTGGAAAACCTTGATATGGTTTGATATCCAAACGAAGATTAAAGAATAAATTTAAAGAATTTATGTTTAGTAAAATTAATGGGAACCTTTCCCAACGGAAAAGAATATTTGAATAAAAGAATATTTTGGATTGGAATGAGGTGTACGATGTGTTGTTTTAGCACTTGGTTATAAGATACGTGTGAAAACCCGTAACTTCCCCGTAAAGGAAAGTGTCGGATAGTTCGAGAACAAGCCACAACAGAACTCATATAGAAGAACATTTCATTGTACATTACAACAATGCATCAGATTACAAGCATATACAGAGTAACAATGAATATTACACAGAAATATCAGAGATTTAAATTACATTTAAATACATAGCAGCGGAAAAATAATACAATACACAACTAGAATGAGATATACGGATACAAAGCTTTCCGGATATCGTTCCAGCTGTAAACCAGGATCCTGTGAATATAAATCTGCAAAACCAAAACTACTAGCTGCCCGTGTTAAAATAAGGGCACCCAGAGTTTAGGTTAAAACAATAAACTCCAGGTCAGTCATGTGACTGGTGTGAGAACTAAAACAGTTAATCTTTATTTTAAAGTTAGGTAAAACAAGGGACCACGCCGTATAACACGGAACGGGTTTCCTCCCAAGAATACCAGTGCATAAAACAAACAGCGCAATGCTAAATAAAGAAAAATGAAGCTGTTATAAGACCCAGGTCCCATCACACAATGCAACGCAGCCGAGGATAGGGTTTTCCCTTATAACAGCCAAAGAATGCTTGATACGGTTAAAACAAATCATTTGATACTACTATAAGTGCATAGTGTATAAAACAACTTCAAATCATAAGTATCAATCATAGGCGGCATGAATGCCCCATAACACTATGTCGCCATATATAAGTTTACAATCAAAACCGCAATGTCGTATTGGAAGTTGGGTTATCATTTATGGTATGAACCGAGGCTAGGGGCAAGATCCTCTACCGATTCGAGACGCTCTAGTCCGTGTCTTAGGACCCAGACACAGGTGGGCCCTTGGATCGTCAGGGCCGGTCCACCGATGTGGATTAAAATGCCTGAACACTACGTTTCCCCACCCTATGGGGTGTAAGTCTGGCTCGTCAGCCGACCAGAAGCATCGGCCGAAACCGATATAACCGAGGCGCCTCGCAACAGCAACAACCACATAAGTCAAACTCGTCAGGGCGTGTAAAACCACTGACGCCACTTCTAACTAGAAAGAAACGCATGCCCTCCCTGAGGTCCGTCTCCCATTTTTGGTTCATACCGGGTGTGAAACTCGCGAAGTAAACGTTACACAAAGCTACGCCACAAAGGCCGTGCTTCGATCATCAACCACAAGACTTTTCTTTTCAACAGAAGCCTTGATCATTTGCCACTTAGGCATGCCACACAGGCAATTCACTCCATGCGATTGATATCCATCAGTATATAACCCCTGAGCTCGTACGTCTCAGAGAAGGGCGTTAAGCAAGAGAATAAATTCTCCGCCGCCAAACAGATATATATTTAATAGAGATCAATCACACGGACTAAAATCCAATGTCAGACACCCAGTCCATTTACAAGTCCGTTCTGGGTCTGAACGAAACCGGAGGCACCTAGTACCCCGCATATCCATCGATCTCCAAGTACGTCTGGACGATCACTAACTGTTTCCATCTTCTTGGGTGTACAGCCCAATCAAGATCATCAGTAATTACCCAAATGACGTGAAGACTTCTGGTCTTCGACCACCATCTTCATCTTCGACTTATCGTCGTATCAGTTATTCAGAATGGGATAAACCCGGTCTTTCCGAATAACTCGCGTATATTTTAAATAAGTGTTACACAAACACAACATACGCCTCATTCCAATTCATCAGTCACTAACCGTAAATTAATCAAGAGAATAATTCCCCAAATATTAACCCCGAAGGCCGAAACCAACATCAGATCAAATATCCAGAAAACCATTCTGCTTAGCTAACCGACAGTTAGTTTCTAAATTTCACATTCATAGGGAAAGGTCCCCATTAATTTTATCCAAGATAAATTCCTTGAATTTATTCTTTATTCTATTTTTGAATCTCAATTCAAACTAGTCGGGATTAGCGAACCTTACCGAAGTAATCATTTATTTTAATTTCCCCATCCCAACCTATTCATCCCATGAAGTAAAACTGGTAATACTTCATATCTAACACCACAGTGTTATCGGTAAATTCAATTACCATTTCACGTTCAAATCTAATTAAAGATTTAACTATCGCCTGGAGCAAAACTGGTGATACTCCATTTCGATTATTTCAATCTAATTAAAGATTCATTAAAACTCCACTTAGTTTTAATCTGTGACTGGGTTAAAGAATCAGTGTCATTTAAAACACAGTTCACGATAAACCCAAAATCACATTCATTAATTATCGGGTTAAAGAACAAGTGTTATTTAAAACACTGTTCACGATAAACCCAAAAATCAATACCAATTCAATTCCAATTAAATATCATTTAATTGGTACTCTTCATTAAATCTAAATAAAAAGATTTAATCTTTCCTCAACTGGGTTCAAGAACAGTGTTAGTGAAGACACCATTCACGACAAACCCAAATAACAATTGATATTCAATATAAGGCTCTGAATAGAAAATATACCGGCTTATATTCAATATCAAATTCTACGACTAACAAATATCGCATTGGAAATAACGATATATATATATATCTTTCAAATTTCCATAACAACATTTGTATAATCACGAAATCCAACATCGAAATATTCCGAAGACAATTTCGATTCAAATCCATTCCAATGCAATCATTGGAAATCTTGGTTATTTTCAAAACCATTTCAAATTCAATTTATTTATTTAAAAATAAATAGAATTATATTTCTAGTTCAAAATTAGTTCATTTCGATAAAAATCTATTTTTATCTTTTCAAATATGGAGTTTTTCATCCCAATCCTTTCTAAATCATTTCTTATGATTTTACACAAATTATTACTATTTTTAATAATTTTATCAAGGCCCGTACAGTCGATTTCCATCAATGGCCATCGAACTGCACTTACAGCGACCTTTTTCAAATTTGATTTGGACATAATTCCAAATCCAACCGTTAGATTTCTAATTTCTAATATTCGTTGAAAAGCTCTTTTCGATACAAACCCAACGGTTCCGATTTTAGGAGAATCCGACGGTCGGATCTCCCGTAATGTCCGTTTGAAATAAATGGTCGAAATTCACGAACTACCGCGGCGCGACGCGTTCTATTCAGGCCATTATATTATATATATAATATATACTTCGTCGATTTCTATTTAAAACGAATTATATAAATAGTTTTAAAATTCGTTTCAAAAGCAATTTCAACTTCCATTTCAATTCAAATCAAAATTGAATTCTTCTTTATAAATCCGTTTTAAAATTCATTTCTATTCAATTCGAATTTCAATTCAATTTGAATTCATTTCAATTCGCTTTCAATTCATTTCGAAATCATTTTCAATTCAATTCATTTCGAAATCGTTTTCAATTCAATTCATTTCGAAATCGTTTTCAATTCAATTCATTTCGAAATCGTTTTCAATTCAATTCATTTCGAAATCGTTTTCAATTCAATTCATTTCGAAATCGTTTTCAATTCAATTCATTTCGAAATCGATAAGATCGATATAAATATCGTTCACGTCAAAATGGCATCAATCACGGCTTCATAAATTTCTATTTTCAAATATTCTATTTCAAATATTTCTTTTTCAAAATAGTTGTTATTATCAAAATATTTCGTTCAACACATGACCAATCTCAATGGATGAGTACTGTCAACACATGAACCTTTATTTTATATTATAAAGATGTAAATTTTATTACTAAAATATTTCGTTCAACACATGACCAATCTCAATGGATGAGTACTTTCAACACATGAACCTTTATTTTATATTATAAAGATGTAAATTTTATTACTAAAATATTTCGTTCAACACATGACCAATCTCAATGGATGAGTACTGTCAACACATGAACCTTTATTTTATATTATAAAGATGTAAATTTTATTACTAAAATATTTCGTTCAACACATGACCAATCTCAATGGATGAGTACTGTCAACACATGAACCTTTATTTTATAATGTTCTTTATTTTTCAAATTGGAATGAGGCCCAATCAATTACCATATAAAATTAATTATATGGATTTTCATACAACACATGTATATAATAGCATTGAAAATAATCAACCATCAACCAAAGTGCACTACACTGTATAAGCATCAAATATAGATATCTAACGCTTATAACAGCCCGTCAATCAATCGATCGACCTATTTAATCAATCAGGATGAGTGAACTTCAAATTTCATCCCAACACCCGTGTGGGGTTTCAAACAATCAAACACAGATTTTATTTGTGCAGTTGGGCGATGTGTAAAATTTATTGACCCAATCAATGTCCTTCAAATAGGTGTACATAAACAAACCGTCTGGTTTGTAAATGAATATTTATTTATTCACTTCACGTTAAAAATTATATTTTTAACGACAAAAACATTTTATTCCAACATATGAATTTCTATTCAATTCATTTATTCAATAAAATGATATCTTTATTTTTCTAACATATTTTAGAAAATTTTGGCGGCATAACAGCAGGATACTAGAAACGGGACAAGGCCTAGCCTTATCCCCGGTCTAGTGAAGGCCCACGCCATTCACACATCAATCAAACCATTCAATTTCACCAAACAATTCAATTCAATCAAATAATCAAACTAATCTATGCAACCAAACAAACAAGTCCATGGTTTGTGGACGATTATGTCGGGTGCTACTAAGCACCGTCTGCATCCTAGTATATATATATATATAACTAGAAAATGAAATTGAAGAGTGAGGAATTCTCACCGACAGCTATCCAATCATCTCGACTCTTCATTTATAGAAATCTTTGTTGTTCTCGCCTTTTTATCACCTTCGTTGCTGTAGCCACTACATATGTAAAAATCGAATTTTTACTTCGTTATTCAATATATAAAAATCGAATTTTTAGTATGCTATTCAATATATAAAAATCGAATTTTTAGTATGCTATTCAATATATAAAAATCGAATTTTTAGTATGCTATTCAATATATAAAAATCGAATTTTTATAACGACACTACATACATGTAAAAATAGAATTTTTTTATCGCTACTTCTATAATGTAAAAGTAGAATTTTTATCGCTACTCCTATTTTGAAAGCAATTCTCTTGCTATTTCTAAAACCATGGTATTTTATTTCTAAGTTGAATATATAAAAATCATATTCTTACATTATTAAAAATCGTATCTTTTCCTTATTAAAAATCATATTTTTAATATGCCACTAGTATAAAAATTATATTTTTAACTTTTCTATATTATAAAAATTATATTTTTAACCTTTTTATAATATAAAATTTATATTTTTATTATCCCTATGATATAAAAATCATATTTTTACACTCCACGTTTTTATATATATAAAGATCTAATCTTTAACTTCAAAAATATAATCCTTTCTATTTCAAAAGTATAATCTTTTTCTATATCAAAAATTTAATCTTTCCTATACGATAAAAAATCCAATCTTTATACACGGTAAAAATCGTTCCTCTTCATAAATAAAAATCGTATTTTCCTCTAATTAAAAATCACATTTTTAATTTTCCTACCACATAAAAATCAGTTTTCAAGTAAATAAAAAAAACAGTTTAAAGTAAATAATAAAAAAAACAGTTTAAAGTAAATAATAAAAAAAACAGTTTAAAGTAAATAATAAAAAAAAACAGTTTAAAGTAAATAATAAAAAAAACAGTTTAAAGTAAATAAATAATAAAAAAACAGTAGGGAACTTACGGGGGGGGGGGGGCTTCAACGAGGCGGAGGGGTCTTCAACGAGGCGGAGGGGTCGCGATTTGGGAATCGCGTCTTGGGAGGAGCGGCGGCCTGGTCAGATCGAGGTGGGGAGTTGGTGGCGTCGATTGAAGAGGAGTGGGGAGCGTCGATCGAGGGGATGCGGTGGTCGGAGCTGGTGAAGAGGCGGCGCGGCGACGATCGTGGAGGGGCTGGAGCATCGGCGGTTTTTTTTTTCTTTTTTTTTTCTGAAATGATACGGGGGGGGGGGGGGCAGAGGTATAAGGGGAAGAGATTTTTTTTATTATTTACTTTATTTTATTTAATTCGAAAAATTTGACTTTTACATACGAACTCGAAACGAGGCCCACTGCCTGTCGCCCATAGCGTTTTACCCCCATTCCGAACACAATGGGTTATGTATCGCAAGCTGAGTTGATTGTTACAATCAGTTTCCGTTAAATTTACATTTAAATCACTATATTGAATTTTAAACGTACATTTCAAATTACCGGGGTCACATACTAACTAGAAAAATTCTAGAAAAATATTTTCTAGCTTCGTATTGACGATACGGTCCTAACAAAACTAGTGTCGTCGAATTCTGAGACCGTTTGAAAAATGGCCATTTTCCAGTCGATTAAAATCAACTGAAACTGGTCAAACGCGTTTTCCTTTGCCACACTCACATATTGATTCGAAAAATTATGAAATTTGAAACCTAGCAATAACTCGACATCACGGACCCAACAAAACTGGTTTCGTCGAAATCCGAGGTCGTTCGCAAAATGTCCATTTTTAAGGGCCTGAATTCCATAGCGACTATTCAGAATTTTCAACTGGACATATCTTTTTATTCTCGCTATGAAACTTTGATTTTTCGGATTCGTTGGAAAGATATCATCAATTAGATCCTATCATTTTTGGTTTCACTAAAATCCGGATTGTTTTGCACCCGGTACATTCAATTGAAGTTTGAAATCGAATTATCGAACTACCGCGCCATTTTCAATTCTATTTATAATTATATATAAATATTTATATTCTAACGACGACGCGTATAAATATATACGTTCGAATTATATTCAAAATAAATTTTCGTCGATATTATTTAAAATAATTCATTTTAAATATTCAAAATTCGCTGAAATCGCCAAAATAAAAATTTTAAACTGGCCCAGATTTTCCGGGTTGTTACAATCTCCCCCACTTAAAACTTTTCGTCCCCGAAAAGGAACAAAGTCGAAAGTGGTTTGATCATTCAACTCTACGTTCGATCTGGCTTCCATTCTCCAACTTTTCAGTTTCTGAGAATTTTCAAAAATTTCAAAAATTTGGCTAACACCCTAAATTTTCGAAAAATTTCGCCATAACCTCCCCTGCACCGGGAGCATCGGGGAATTTCAAATAGCTTCCCCGGTCCTTCAGATCTCAAAAAGAAAAAGAAAAAGCCAAGCGGCTAGCCAATAGGCTCATAAAATCATCATCACCCAAACAAAACAGTAAATTATGTAGCAAACATGTACCTATTTGTCGGGCAAACAAATTTTATTCTCTGCTCTAGCCTCCTTGCTATGACCTGTTCAATGAAAGTATATGTATGTGCAAGCAAATGCGACCAATTTCAATAAAACTCAATATTTGACTCAAATGAACTAAATGGTTCAAATTTTAATTATTCAAACAATAATCAAACAATACAACCATCAATCAATTAGTGAATTAGAGTTTCAAATTCATAATTTGATATATATACAGAAAATCATGTTTTGGTGCCAATTCACAACAATGTGTTCTAACTATATTAGTTTTGGTTCTCACACCAGTCTAATGGAAACATATAGAAATCACACCTTCGAAACACGAAAATAAATACTGGTGATGGCGCGCCATCATCAGAATCATGTCCGGGCGACTAGAGTGTGACTCTATATCTATCCAGTATATTAAAATTTCGAATACACGCGGATCAGACGTATACGCAAAATCTATATATACTGGATTGTCCACATCAATATAAATAGATAATCAAATACGAATAATTGATTTAAATTTTCGAAACAAAAATTTGTTTTCACTTTCAAAAATATACTCTTCACACTCGTTCTAGGATACTACTGATCCCATCTCTAACGAGTCATTCTCATGGGATATTACTAATCCAATATCTGATGAATTCTTTCGTATGGTTCTAATGTGCCTTGTTCTCTGAGCTTGGTAAACCAAAGCTCTGATACCAATTGTGAAAACCCGTAACTTCCCCGTAAAGGAAAGTGTCGGATAGTTCGAGAACAAGCCACAACAGAACTCATATAGAAGAACATTTCATTGTATATTACAACAATGCATCAGATTACAAGCATATACAGAGTAACAATGAATATTACACAGAAATATCAGAGATTTAAATTACATTTAAATACATAGCAGCGGAAAAATAATACAATACACAACTAGAATGAGATATACGGATACAAAGCTTTCCGGATATCGTTCCAGCTGTAAACCAGGATCCTGTGAATATAAATCTGCAAAACCAAAACTACTAGCTGCCCGTGTCAAAATAAGGGCACCCAGAGTTTAGGTTAAAACAATAAACTCCAGGTCAGTCATGTGACTGGTGTGAGAACTAAAACAGTTAATCTTTATTTTAAAGTTAGGTAAAACAAGGGACCACGCCGTATAACACGGAACGGGTTTCCTCCCAAGAATACCAGTGCATAAAACAAACAGCGCAATGCTAAATAAAGAAAAATTAAGCTGTTATAAGACCCAGGTCCCATCACACAATGCAACGCAGCCGAGGATAGGGTTTTCCCTTATAACAGCCAAAGAATGCTTGATACGGTTAAAACAAATCATTTGATACTACTATAAGTGCATAGTGTATAAAACAACTTCAAATCATAAGTATCAATCATAGGCGGCATGAATGCCCCATAACACTATGTCGCCATATATAAGTTTACAATCAAAACCGCAATGTCGTATTGGAAGTTGGGTTATCATTTATGGTATGAACCGAGGCTAGGGGCAAGATCCTCTACCGATTCGAGACGCTCTAGTCCGTGTCTCAGGACCCAGACACAGGTGGGCCCTTGGATCGTCAGGGCCGGTCCACCGATGTGGATTAAAATGCCTGAACACTACGTTTCCCCACCCTATGGGGTGTAAGTCTGGCCCGTCAGCCGACCAGAAGCATCGGCCGAAACCGATATAACCGAGGCGCCTCGCAACAGCAACAACCACATAAGTCAAACCCGTCAGGGCGTGTAAAACCACTGACGCCACTTCTAACTAGAAAGAAACGCATGCCCTCCCTGAGGTCCGTCTCCCGTTTTTGGTTCATACCGGGTGTGAAACTCGCGAAGTAAACGTTACACAAAGCTACGCCACAAAGGTCGTGCTTCGATCATCAACCACAAGACTTTGCTTTTCAACAGAAGCCTTGATCATTTGCCACTTAGGCATGCCACACAGGCAATTCACTCCATGCGATTGATATCCATCAGTATATAACCCCTGAGCTCGTACGTCTCAGAGAAGGGCGTTAAGCAAGAGAATAAATTCTCCGCCGCCAAACAGATATATATTTAATAGAGATCAATCACACGGACTAAAATCCAATGTCAGACACCCAGTCCATTTACAAGTCCGTTCTGGGTCTGAACGAAACCGGAGGCACCTAGTACCCCGCATATCCATCGATCTCCAAGTACGTCTGGACGATCACTAACTGTTTCCATCTTCTTGGGTGTACAGCCCAATCAAGATCATCAGTAATTACCCAAACGACGTGAAGACTTCTGGTCTTCGACCACCGTCTTCATCTTCGACTTATCGTCGTATCAGTTATTCAGAATGGGATAAACCCGGTCTTTCCGAATAACTCGCGTATATTTTAAATAAGTGTTACACAAACACAACATACGCCTCATTCCAATTCATCAGTCACTAACCGTAAATTAATCAAGAGAATAATTCCCCAAATATTAACCCCGAAGGCCGAAACCAATATCAGATCAAATATCCAGAAAACCATTCTGCTTAGCTAACCGACAGTTAGTTTCTAAATTTCACATTCATAGGGAAAGGTCCCCATTAATTTTATCCAAGATAAATTCCTTGAATTTATTCTTTATTCTATTTTTGAATCTCAATTCAAACTAGTCGGGATTAGCGAACCTTACCGAAGTAATCATTTATTTTAATTTCCCCATCCCAACCTATTCATCCCATGAAGTAAAACTGGTAATACTTCATATCTAACACCACAGTGTTATCGGTAAATTCAATTACCATTTCACGTTCAAATCTAATTAAAGATTTAACTATCGCCTGGAGCAAAACTGGTGATACTCCATTTCGATTATTGCAATCTAATTAAAGATTCATTAAAACTCCACTTAGTTTTAATCTGTGACTGGGTTAAAGAATCAGTGTCATTTAAAACACAGTTCACGATAAACCCAAAATCACATTCATTAATTATCGGGTTAAAGAACAAGTGTTATTTAAAACACTGTTCACGATAAACCCAAAAATCAATACCAATTCAATTCCAATTAAATATCATTTAATTGGTACTCTTCATTAAATCTAAATAAAAAGATTTAATCTTTCCTCAACTGGGTTCAAGAACAGTGTTAGTGAAGACACCATTCACGACAAACCCAAATCACAATTGATATTCAATATAAGGCTCTGAATAGAAAATATACCGGCTTATATTCAATATCAAATTCTACGACTAACAAATATCGCATTGGAAATAACGATATATATATATATCTTTCAAATTTCCATAACAACATTTGTATAATCACGAAATCCAACATCGAAATATTCCGAAGACAATTTCGATTCAAATCCATTCCAATGCAATCATTGGAAATCTTGGTTATTTTCAAAACCATTTCAAATTCAATTTATTTATTTAAAAATAAATAGAATTATATTTCTAGTTCAAAACTAGTTCATTTCGATAAAAATCTATTTTTATCTTTTCAAATATGGAGTTTTTCATCCCAATCCTTTCTAAATCATTTCTTATGATTTTACACAAATTATTACTATTTTTAATAATTTTATCAAGGCCCGTACAGTCGATTTCCATCAATGGCCATCGAACTGCACTTACAGCGACCTTTTTCAAATTTGATTTGGACATAATTCCAAATACAACCGTTAGATTTCTAATTTCTAATATTCGTTGAAAAGCTCTTTTCGATACGAACCCAACGGTTCCGGTTTTAGGAGAATCCGACGGTCGGATCTCCCGTAATGTCCGTTTGAAATAAATGGTCGAAATTCACGAACTGCCGCGGCGCGGCGCGTTCTATTCAGGCCATTATATTATATATATAATATATACTTCGTCGATTTCTATTTAAAACGAATTATATAAATAGTTTTAAAATTCGTTTCAAAAGCAATTTCAACTTCCATTTCAATTCAAATCAAAATTGAATTCTTCTTTATAAATTCGTTTTAAAATTCATTTCTATTCAATTCGAATTTCAATTCAATTTGAATTCATTTCAATTCGCTTTCAATTCATTTCGAAATCGTTTTCAATTCAATTCATTTCGAAATCGTTTTCAATTCAATTCATTTCAAAATCGTTTTCAATTCAATTCATTTCGAAATCGTTTTCAATTCAATTCATTTCGAAATTGTTTTCAATTCAATTCATTTCGAAATCGATAAGATCGATATAAATATCGTTCACGTCAAAATGGCGTCAATCTAATCAACACGGCTTCATAAATTTCTATTTTCAAATATTCTATTTCAAATATTTCTTTTTCAAAATAGTTGTTATTATCAAAATATTTCGTTCAACACATGACCAATCTCAATGGATGAGTACTGTCAACACATGAACCTTTATTTTATATTATAAAGATGTAAATTTTATTACTAAAATATTTCGTTCAACACATGACCAATCTCAATGGATGAGTACTGTCAACACATGAACCTTTATTTTATATTATAAAGATGTAAATTTTATTACTAAAATATTTCGTTCAACACATGACCAATCTCAATGGATGAGTACTGTCAACACATGAACCTTTATTTTATATTATAAAGATGTAAATTTTATTACTAAAATATTTCGTTCAACACATGACCAATCTCAATGGATGAGTACTGTCAACACATGAACCTTTATTTTATAATGTTCTTTATTTTTCAAATTGGAATGAGGCCCAATCAATTACCATATAAAATTAATTATATGGATTTTCATACAACACATGTATATAATAGCATTGAAAATAATCAACCATCAACCAAAGTGCACTACACTGTATAAGCATCAAATATAGATATCTAACGCTTATAACAGCCTGTCAATCAATCGATCGACCTATTTAATCAATCAGGATGAGTGAACTTCAAATTTCATCCCAACACCCATGTGGGGTTTCAAACAATCAAACACAGATTTTATTTGTGCAGTTGGGCGATGTGTAAAATTTATCGACCCAATCAATGTCCTTCAAATAGGTGTACATAAACAAACCGTCTGGTTTGTAAATGAATATTTATTTATTCACTTCACGTTAAAAATTATATTTTTAACGACAAAAACATTTTATTCCAACATATGAATTTCTATTCAATTCATTTATTCAATAAAATGATATCTTTATTTTTCTAACATATTTTAGAAAATTTTGGCGGCATAACAGCACGATACTAGAAACGGGACAAGGCCTAGCCTTATCCCCGGTCTAGTGAAGGCCCACACCATTCACACATCAATCAAACCATTCAATTTCACCAAACAATTCAATTCAATCAAATAATCAAACTAATCTATGCAACCAAACAAACAAGTCCATGGTTTGTGGACGATTGTGCCGGGTGCTACTAAGCACCGTCTGCATCCTAGTATATATATATATATATATATATATATATATATATATATATATAACTAGAAAATGAAATTGAAGAGTGAGGAATTCTCACCGACAGCTATCCAATCATCTCGACTCTTCATTTATAGAAATCTTTGTTGTTCTCGCCTTTTTATCACCTTCGTTGCTGTAGCCACTACATATGTAAAAATCGAATTTTTACTTCGTTATTCAATATATAAAAATCGAATTTTTAGTATGCTATTCAATATATAAAAATCGAATTTTTAGTATGCTATTCAATATATAAAAATCGAATTTTTAGTATGCTATTCAATATATAAAAATCGAATTTTTATAACGACACTACATACATGTAAAAATAGAATTTTTTTATCGCTACTTCTATAATGTAAAAGTAGAATTTTTATCGCTACTCCTATTTTGAAAGCAATTCTCTTGCTATTTCTAAAACCATGGTATTTTATTTCTAAGTTGAATATATAAAAATCATATTCTTACATTATTAAAAATCGTATCTTTTCCTTATTAAAAATCATATTTTTAATATGCCACTAGTATAAAAATTATATTTTTAACTTTTCTATATTATAAAAATTATATTTTTAACCTTTTTATAATATAAAATTTATATTTTTATTATCCCTATGATATAAAAATCATATTTTTACACTCCACGTTTTTATATATATATAAAGATCTAATCTTTAACTTCAAAAATATAATCCTTTCTATTTCAAAAGTATAATCTTTTTCTATATCAAAAATTTAATCTTTCCTATACGATAAAAAATCCAATCTTTATACACGGTAAAAATCGTTCCTCTTCATAAATAAAAATCGTATTTTCCTCTAATTAAAAATCACATTTTTAATTTTCCTACCACATAAAAATCAGTTTTCAAGTAAATAAAAAAAACAGTTTAAAGTAAATAATAAAAAAAACAGTTTAAAGTAAATAATAAAAAAAACAGTTTAAAGTAAATAATAAAAAAAAAACAGTTTAAAGTAAATAATAAAAAAAACAGTTTAAAGTAAATAAATAATAAAAAAACAGTAGGGAACTTACAGGGGGGGCTTCAACGAGGCGGAGGGGTCGCGATTTGGGAATCGCGTCTTGGGAGGAGCGGCGGCCTGGTCAGATCGAGGTGGGGAGTTGGAGGCGTCGATTGAAGAGGAGTGGGGAGCGTCGATCGAGGGGATGCGGTGGTCGGAGCTGGTGAAGAGGTGGCGCGGCGACGATCGTGGAGGGGCTGGAGCATCGGCGGTTTTTTTTCTTTTTTCTGAAATGATACGGGGGGGGGGGGGGGTGGCAGAGGTATAAGGGGAAGAGATTTTTTTTATTATTTACTTTATTTTATTTAATTCGAAAAAGTTGACTTTTACATACGAACTCGAAACGAGGCCCACCGCCTGTCGCCCATAGCGTTTTACCCCCATTCCGAACACAATGGGTTATGTATCGCAAGCTGATTTGATTGTTACAATCAGTTTCCGTTAAATTTACATTTAAATCACTATATTGAATTTTAAACGTACATTTCAAATTACCGGGGTCACATACTAACTAGAAAAATTATAGAAAAATATTTTCTAGCTTCGTATTGACGATACGGTCCTAACAAAACTAGTGTCGTCGAATTCTGAGACCGTTTGAAAAATGGCCATTTTCCAGTCGATTAAAATCAACTGAAACTGGTCAAACGCGTTTTCCTTTGCCACACTCACATATTGATTCGAAAAATTATGAAATTTGAAACCTAGCAATAACTCGACATCACGGACCCAACAAAACTGGTTTCGTCGAAATCCGAGGTCGTTCGCAAAATGTCCATTTTTAAGGGCCTGAATTCCATAGCGACTATTCAGAATTTTCAACTGGACATATCTTTTTATTCTCGCTATGAAACTTTGATTTTTCGGATTCGTTGGAAAGATATCATCAATTAGATCCTATCATTTTTGGTTTCACTAAAATCCGGATTGTTTTGCACCCGGTACATTCAATTGAAGTTTGAAATCGAATTATCGAACTACCGCGCCATTTTCAATTCTATTTATAATTATATATAAATATTTATATTCTAACGACGACGCGTATAAATATATACGTTCGAATTATATTCAAAATAAATTTTCGTCGATATTATTTAAAATAATTCATTTTAAATATTCAAAATTCGCTGAAATCGCCAAAATAAAAATTTTTAACTGGCCCAGATTTTCCGGGTTGTTACAATACGCGAGTTATTCGGAAAGGATGGGTTTAACCCATTCTGAATAACTGATACAACAAAAAGTCGAAGAGATTAAAGCTGGTGCAAGACCGACGATCTTCACATCGAATGGATGGGTTGCTACTGATGCTCATGATTGGAGTAGCAACCTTGAAGGGACTAAAGTGGTAGCCGTTCGGATGTACTTGTTGATTGTACGGATTTGCGAGGGCCTCTCTCTTGTATTGGATATACGGGACGAGGAATAAGGTGCCACCGATTTCGTTCAGACCTAGAACGGACTTGTAAGTGGATGGCGAGTCTGACATTGGATTTCATTCTGAGTTGATTGATCTCTATTAAATATACATCTGCCTGTTGAAGGAGAGTTTATACCCTTACTTCACCCTTTTCTGTGACGTACGGGATCAGAGGTTGTATATCGATAGACATCTGTCGCATGGCGTAAATTTCCTGTGTGGCAGGCCTGAGTGGCAAACGATCACAACTTCTGTTGAAAAGCATATTCTTGTGGTTGATGATCAAAGAACAGCTTTAATATAGCACGGCTTTGTGTAGCTTTAATTCGTGAGCCTCACACACCGGTATGGTGGTAAACTGATGGTTAGATCAGTATGTTTTTGAGATGAGAATAGACACCCTATGGGTTTTCATGGATTCGGTTGACCAAGGCAAGGGATAGGGCACACACCCTGATTCCCTGATGGATAGAGTTAGCGATGTTTTTGTATGCCTGCGACGTAAGCCGCGGTAGCTTGTTTCCTGGATAGTGCGGATTTGCATTACGGTGTTTTCGCACGCCTGCGACGTAAGCTGTTGGGAATTGTACTACACGATAGATCTTTTGAATCAGGAACCACCATAATGGAAATCTAATTTCCAAGTACGACATTTTTTGGTTTTGATTGTATACTATATATCGCAACATTGCAGGATGGGGCGCTCATGCCGTCTATGATTGATACATTTATATTTGAAGTTGATTTCTTCACTTATAGTAATAATAAAATATTTGTTTTAAAACGTACCAAGCATATTTGGCTATTATAAGGCAGAACTTTATCCTCCCGCTTGCGTTGCATTGTGTGATGGGACCAGAGTCTTATAATAGCTTCATTTTTCTTTATTTAGCATTGCGCTATTTGTTTTAGGCACTAGTATTCTTGGGGATAAACCCGTTCCGTGTTAGACTGCGTGGTCCCTTGATTTACCTTATTTTAAAGTAAAGTTTTAAATAACTATTTTAGTTCTCAAACCAGTCACATGACTGACCTTGAGTTTATTGTTTTAACCTAAACTATGGGTGCCCTTATTTTCCACATGGGCAGCTAGTATTTGGGGTTTGTATATATTATATTCACAGTATCCTTGTTTGCAGCTGAAGCGATATTCGGAAAGCTCTGTATCCGTGTATTACTTCCAATTGTGTTTTGTATTATTTTTCCGCAGCTATTTAAATGTAATTTAAATCTTTGATATTTTCTGATGTATAATATTTATCCATACTCTGTTATATTCTTGTATTCTGATGGAATTGTTGTAACAAGTCAATGAAATGTTCTTCTGTTTGTGTTCTGATTTGTCTTGTTCTCGAAGCAATCTGGGCTTTCCTTTACGGGGAAGTGCGGGTCGTCACAGTGGTATCAAAGCTTTGGTTTACAGAGCTAGAGAACATGACATGTTAGAACCAAACGAAAGAATTCACCATAGATGTAATATCCAATAAGAATGACTCGTTAGAGATAGGATCAGCTGTATCCTAGAGCGAGTGTGAAGAGTGTTATTTTTAAAATAAAAATGAAACAAATTTTGTTTTGAAATTCATATCAAATTATACGTATTTGATTATTTATTTTATATTGAATTTGGACAATCAAGTATATGAAGAGTTTGAATATACACCTTGCAAGCGTGTATTCGAAGTCTCAAATATACTGGGTAGATATAGAGTCACACTCTAGTCGCCCGGAGATGATTCGGATGATAGAGATTGCATCATCAGCATATGTGTTTGAGTTTCGAAGGTGAGATATCTATATATTTCCAATCGACTAGTGTGAAAACCAAAACCTTATTTTGAATTTATTATTTGGACTTGACACGAGAAATATGATTTTTGAATATACATACTAAAGTTATATTTTGGCAATTTAATTCACAAATCGATTGCTGATTGTGTTGTGTGATTATTTGTTCAACTAATAAAAATATTGGGATAATAAATCCAATATGAGAATAAAAGTTGAATTGAACCAAATCTAAACCAATATGTAATGGAAAGTTAATTTAGCCAAATCAAGTCAAATATTGAACTGAATTGGAAATTTATTTGAGATTACATACATATACATTGAACAAGTCATTGCAAGGAGGCTAGAGCAGAGGAATAAAATTATATGCCTGACAAATAGGTACATATTTACTATTTTGTTTGGGATTGATGATTTTATGAGCCGATTGGCTAGCCACTTGGCTTTTTCTTTTTCTTTTCGAGATGAGAGGGCCTGTGTGGTGGTTTGGGGATTTTTCCGGTGCTCCCCGTACAAAGGAGGTTGTGGCAAAAAATTTCGAAAATTTTGGGTGTTAGCCAAATTTTTGAAAAATTAGAAATTCTTAGGAACTGAAAAGTTGAAGAATGAAAGTTGAGTTGGTTAGTAAAACAACTTTCAGCTCCGTTACTTTTCGAGGACGAAATGATTTTAACTGGAGGAGATTGTAACAACCCGGAAAATCAGAACCAATTTAAAATTTTTATTTTGGCAATTTTAAGGATTTTGAATATTTAAAATGGTTTATTTTAAATAACAACGACGGAAATTTATTTTCAACGAAGTTAAAACGAATAAATTTATTTTAATTATAATTCGAGTTTGAAATGGGGCGGCAGTTTTAAAATTTGATTTCGAATTTCAAATGAATGTACAAGATTCAAAATAAATCGGATTTCAGCGAAACAAGAAATATTCGAATCTGTTAAACTATATCTTTCTAACAGTTGTAAGAAACTAAGATTTCATTTTAAAAGTTGAGAGTTACGTCCAGTTTAAAATTCAGAAAAGTCGCTGTGGAATTTATGTATTTTTTAATATATATAAAGGCCTTAAAGATAGCCATTTTGCAAACGACCTCCATTTTCGATGAAACCACTTTTGTTGGATCCTAAATTTAAAATTATTCCTAGATTCCAGTTTTCATAATTTTTGAAATTAATATGTGAGCGTGGAAAAAGAAAACGTGTTTTGACAGTTTCAGTCAATTTGGATCGACCAGAAATTGGCCATTTTTCAAACGTTGTTCAAATTTGATGAAATTACTTTTAATATGACCGTATCGCTAATACGAAGCTAGAAATAATTTTTCTGGAATTTTTAGAATCAATATGTGGCCCCGGTAATTTAAAATGTGTGTTGAAATTAAATATATACTGATTCATATTTTAATTTCAACGGAAACTAATCGCAACAGCCGAATTGGGTTATGCAACATAACCCATTGTGTCCGGAATGGGAGTATTTATCTAGGGGCGAGAGTCGTTGGGGTTTGATTCGGAGTTAAACACATTAAACAAGTTAATTTGGAAATAAATGAATAAATAATAATATATATTTTATATAAATACCCCTCTTTGCCCCCTCAAAACCTAACTTCCCTACAGACCACCGCCTTCTCTCAAGGAGCGGCCGAAACTTTTCGATTTTGGGAATTGATTTTCTCGTAGATCATTGCGAATTAGGAGCTGATTGTAAAATGAAAATGAAGGGCCTTTTTTTGATCTTGAATTCCATACCCATATTGTCAATTATCATTAAGTGTGCTGGTCGGATTTTGGCCTCAAAGGGCATCAATTCGCGCGTCGTTCCAGGGTGCAGGGGGATCGATTCCGGCCAGACGGACGACGGTGGTAGGCAGCGCCATGATGCTTCCTGTGGCGGTCTCTGATCGTCTATAGGGGCCCCAAGGAGCGTGTGATTTTGAGTCAACGAGTTGGGGCTTTTGGTTTTGCTGGTACGGGTTATAGACGATAGAAGGAGAGATGAAGATGAGGGTTAAGTTAAATTTTAATTAATTATTTTATTTATTTCCTTAACGAAGTCATTAATGCGTTAACTCTAATAACTTTCTCATACATGGTCGGAATCACGCGAAACAGGATCCAGTGTGATCGCGGGGACGAGAGCTTCACAACAGAACTAACCGCGTCCAAAACAGAGCACGTGGGAATTTCAGGCAAATTCAAACCCGAATAGAACAGAAATACAGATAAAAATTGACGGAGTGGATCCCAACGTGAGAACTTCTCACTAAAATAATTTATGTATAGTTATTTATTGCATAACTACATATATGAACCGCTCCCCGTCGTCCATAGAACATGGATGACTTGTTTGTTTGATTGTATTGTGAAAATTGATTGTGATGTGAAATGGACAGTATAAAATATTCATGTGTTGAATAAAAATATTTGAATAATAAAAATATCAATTTTATTGTATAAATGGACAGTATAAAATATTCATGTGTTAAAATAAATATTTTAGAGTTAAAAATATAATTTTTAACATGTATATGAAATAAAATAAATATTCATTTACAAACCGAATGGTTTGTTTACGTACACTTATTTATCTGATATGGATTGGGACGATAAATTTTACACATCGCCCAACTGCACAAATAATAAAAAGTATTTGTTGTTTGACAACCCCACACGGGTATTGGGATAATATTTGACATACACTGATCCCAATAATTAGTGGTATGTCAATCGATGGATTAACAAACTGTATAAGCATTATTTATTTATTTTAATGCTTATACAGTTGTAGAATGCACTCTGGATGTTGTATGAATTTTTAATGATTGTTTATCGTTATTATTGTATACATGTGATGTTGAAATCCATATAAATAAAATTATACGGTAATTGATCGAGTCTGATTCCAGTTCAGAATTATCGAATATTTTAAAATAACATTCAGAAAATATTGAAATGTGAAGCCGTGTTAAGTAGTTAAACGCCATTTTAACACGAACGGGAATTTGGTCGATTTTATTCATTTTATAATGAATATCGAAAAGTGATTTCAAAATCTGATGTTTTGAAAATATTACCATTTTAATATTGAAATGATATGGAATATTCAACTTGGATTTGAATTTGAAAATAAATTTGAAACCGATTTGAAATGAATTTAAAACGAATTTATATTGAAATATTCAATTTTGATTTGAAATTGAAAGGGGAATTGAAATCGATTTAAAATGAATTCAAAACAAATTGAAATGGAATTGAAATCGAATTGAATCAAAATCGATTTAAAATGAATTTAAAATGACTTGAAATGGAATTGAGATCGAATTGAATTGAAATCGATTTGAAATGAATTTAAAACGAATTTATACTGGAATATTCAATTTTGATTTGAAACTGAAATGGAAGTTGAAATCGTTTTTAAAAATAATTTAAAACGATTTATAAAATTCGTTTTAAATGGAAATCAATGAAATATATAATATATATTATAATGGCCTGAATAGAACGCAGCAACCGTTCGCGAATTTCGACCATTGACTTCGAATTGACGTTACGAGAGATCCGGTCGTCGGATTCTCCTAAAACTGGAACCATTGGGTTCGTATCGAAAAGAACTTTCCAACTAATATAAGAGATTTGAAATCTAACAGTTGGATTTGGAATTATATCCAAATCAAATTTGGAAAAGGTCTCTGTTAGTGCAGTTCGATGACCGTTTATGGAAATCGACTGAAAGGGCCTTGATAAAATTATTAAAAATATCAATAATTTGTATAAAATCATAATAAATGATTTGGAAAGGATTGGGTTGAAAAATTCTATATTTGAGAAGATAAAAATATATTTTTATCGAAATGAACTAGAATTAGAATCCAATAATTTTAAATAAATAAATTGGATGTGAAATGGTTATAAAAATAACAAGAATTTCCAATAGATAAATTGGAATGGATTTGAATCGAAATTATCTTTGTAGTATTTCGATATCGGATTCTGTGATTATACGGACATTATGGAGGAATTTGGAAGAATATATATCGTTATTCCAATACGATATTTGTTGATTTCAGAATTTGATATTGAATATAAGCAGATACATTTTTTATTCAGAGCCTTGTATTTGATATCGAATTGGATTTTGGGTTTGTCGTGAACGGTGTCTTCATTAACACTATCCTTAAACTCAGTAGAGAAAAGATTAAATCTTTTTATTTAGATTTAATGAGGTTTACCAATTAATTGACATTTAATTGGAATTTAATGGGAATTAATAATAGGGTTTTTCATGAGCGGTGTTTTAAATAACACTTGTTCTTTAACCCGATTATTAATGTGAATTGGTTTTTGGGTTTATCGTGAACGGTGTTTTACATAACACTTGTTCTTTAACCCGATTAACAATGGAATGAGATTTTGGGTTTGTCGTGAATGATACCTTTAATAATACTGTTCTTAAACCCAATGGAGTTAAGAAAATTAGAAACTAACTGGAGATTAGCTAGGTTGAATGGTTTCTTGGGTATCGATCTGATGTTGGTTTCGGCCTTCGGGGAACTGTTCTAATACTAATTTACGGTTAGAGACTGATGGAATGTGATTTGGGTTTATCGTGAACTGTGTTTTAAATAACATTAGTTCTTTAACCCAGTTAAAGATAAGATTAATTTCTTAGCTTTGAATAATCATTAATATTGATTTTTGGGAAGATTAAAACTAAATGGAGTTTTAGTGAATCTTTGATAAGATTGAAAAGTGAATGTGGTAATTAAAATTATCAATTCAAGAAAATGATCGAAAATGGAGTACCACCAGTTTTACTCTAGGCGATAGCTAAATCTTTAATTAGATTTGAATGCCAAATGGTAATAAATAACCAACAACAACGTGGTCTTAGATATGGAGTATTACCAGTTTTGCTCCATGGGATTGGGATTGGGAAATAAAATAAATGATTACTTCGGTGTAGTTCGCTAATCCCGACTAGTTTGGAAAATCTTGATACAGTTTAATATCCAAAGGAAGATTAAAGAATAAATTTAAAGAATTTATCTTTAATAAAATTAATGGGAACCTTTCGCAACGGAAAAGAATATTTGAATAAAAGAATATTTTGGATTGGAATGAGGCGTATGATGTGTTTTTTTAGCACTTGGTTATAAGATACGCGAGTTATTCGGAAAGGCCGAGTTTAACCCATTCTGAGTAACTGATACGACGAAAAGTCGAAAAGATTGAAGACGGTGCAAGACCGATGATCTTCACATCGAATGGATGGGTTGCTATTGATGCTCATGATTGGAGTAGCTACCCTGAAGGGGCTAAAGTGGTAGCCATCCAGACGTACTTGTTGATTGTACGGATATGCGAGGGCCTCTCTCCTGTATTGGCCATACGGGACGAGGAATAAGGTGCCTCCAGTTTCGTTCAGAACTAGAACGGACTTGTAAATGGATGGCATGTCTGACCTTGGATTTTATTCTGTGTTGATTGATCTCTATTGAATATACATCTACCTGGTGAAGGGGAATTTATTCCCTTACTTCACCCTTCTTTGAAACGTATGGGATCAGAGGTTGTATATCGATAGACATCAGTCGCATGGCGTAAATTGCCTGTATGGAAGCCTTAAGTGGCAAGTGATCAAGGCTTCTGTTGAAAAGTAGAGTCTTGTGGTTGATGATCAAAGCACAGCTTTAATATAGCATGGCTTTGTGTAGTGTTAATTCGCGAGCCTCACACACTGGTATGGTGGTAAACTGATGGTTAGATCAGTATGCTTTTGAGATGAGGATAGACACCCTATGGGTTGTCATGAATTCGGTCGACCGAGGTGAGGGATAGGGCGCACCCCTCGATTCCTCGATGGATAGAGTTTGCGGTGTTTTCGCATGCCTGCGACTTAAGCCGCGGTAACTTGTTTCCTGGATAGTGCGGATGTGCATTACGGTGTTTCCGAATGCCTACGATGTAAGCCATTGGGATTTGTACTACGCAATAGATCTTTCGAATCAGGAACCACCATGATGATAATTCAACTTCCAAATATGACATTTTTCGGTTTTGATTGTATACTATATATGGCGACATAGTGGGATGGGGCGCTCATGCCGTTTATGATTGATACATTTATATTTGAAGTTGATTTCTTCACTTATAGTAATAATAAAAGATTTGTTTTAAAACGTACCAAGAATATTTGGCTATTATAACGTAAAATTCTATCCTCCGGCTTGTGTTGCATTGTGTGATGGGACCTGAGCCTTATAGTAGCTTCATTTTTCTTTATTTAGCATTGCACTATTTGTTTTAGGCACTGGTACTCTTAGGGGTAAACCCATTCCGTGTTAGACGGCATAGTCCCTTGATTTACCTTATTTTAAAGTAAAGTTTTAAATAACTGTTTTAGTTCTCACACCAGTCACATGACTGACCTGGAGTTTATTGTTTTAACCTTAACTCCGGGTGCCCTTATTTTCCACATGGGCAGCTAGTAGTTGGGTTTTGCTGATATTATATTCACAGGATCCTGGTTTGCAGCTGAAGCGATATTCGGAAAGCTCTGTATCCGTGTATTACTTCCAGTTGTGTTTTGTATTATTTTTCCGCTGCTATTTAAATGTAATTTAAATCACTGATATTTTCTGATGTATAATATTTATCCATACTCTGTTATATTCTTGTATTCTGATAAAATTGTTGTAATAAGCAATGAAATGTTCTTCTGTTTGTGTTTTGATTTGTCTTGTTCTCGAAGCAATCTGGGCTTTCCTTTACGGGGAGGTGCAGGTCGTCACAATATTTCAAATTCTACCCATGATGAGTCTTTTGTCTAGTTCTAACGAGTTGTACCCCAAAGATTTGAGTTATCCAAAGCTTTGATACCAACTGTAATGATACGGATTTCGCCTGGACCTAATCGATCGTTAAATCGACCAAGACCGTTTGAATCCCGCATACGCTAACTCTGGGCATACAACACATCAGAACAAATAGTAGAAGACTTTTATAAACATCATAATACTGTTACATCAGAGTACAAAATATATCAGAGTACATTGAAAAATAATAATACAACAACGAAAGATTAACTTACAACAAATTTAATACAATGCAGCGGAAGACTATCAATGCTATGGACACAGCTTTAAGCTTCAATCCAGAATCCTGCTCAATAAATAAATATCTGCAAAATAAACCACTCGACTGCCCATGTGGAAAATAAGGGCATTCGCGAATTTATAATGTCGATGTAGGGAAAATCATTTCATATCCCGAAGTAGGGAAAATCATTTCACAACATAATCACAAGTATAATTAAATCTATAGTGCTTCACATCAGCAATTCACATGTATGATCAGTCACTATTAATCACATAACCTTTTAGCTCGTACGTCTCAAAGAAGGGTGTTAAGCAAGTGAATAAATTCTCCGCCACCAACAGAAATGTTATCAAAAGCAACTAATCGGATACGCGATGAACCACAATGTAAAAGCAAAATGCACTTTAAAATCATTTCGAAATCATCAGGTTTAGCCCTCGAAATCCTTTATGTTTTATAAAACATTTTATAAAACGTTAGCTGTCCGAAATCGGGAATACTATTCGTTCAGCTTAAGAAATCTCATTTCAAAATCATTTACTAAATTTTGAAATAAACAACATCACTAAACACATTATAGTC
This sequence comes from Allium sativum, assembly GCA_030737875.1. NCBI lineage: Eukaryota > Viridiplantae > Streptophyta > Magnoliopsida > Asparagales > Amaryllidaceae > Allium > Allium sativum. Next base: position 250,323,849 of record CM060912.1, on the reverse strand, counting down.
AAATCGTGAAGTGTTTCACAAGGTGCTAACATATAGATATTTTTACCTAATCCAATGCTAAATGTAAAAACATATTTTGCTCATAAACTGGTCGAGCATAATCCAAACAATCAGTCAATCACAATCCATATCAATAACCAAGTATATTTGGTTCAATCACACTTTATGTTACAATAAAAGAGTATTTTATTGTCTAAACATTATCTACATTTCATATTCATACAATAAAAATAATATTTCATTGTCTATACATTTTTACATTTCATATGTATACAGTAAAAAGAATATTTTATTGTCTATGCATCTTATGTTTAATGTGACAAATAAAAAGAAGAATTTTTATTTGCATAACAATTTCTATGTTTCTAATGACAAATAAAAAGAATATTTTATTGTCTATGCATCTTATGTTTAACATGACAAATAAAAAGAAGAATTTTTATTTGCATAACAATTTATATGTTTCTAATGACAAATAAAAAGAATATTTTATTTGCATAACAATTCCAATGTTTCTAATGACAAATAAAAGGAATATTTTATTTGCATAACAATTCCAATGTTTCTGATGACAAATAAAAAGAATATTTTATTTGCATAACATGTTCAATGTTTTTATTGACAAATAAAAAAGAATATTTTATTTGCATAACAATTCCAATGTTTCTAATGACAAATAAAAAAGAATATTTTATTTGCATAACAAGTTCAATGTTTTTAATGACAAATAAAAAGGAATATTTTATTTGCATAATAATTTCAATGTTTCTAATGACAAATTAAAAAGAATATTTAATTTGCATAACAATTCCAATGTTTCTAATGACAAATAAAAAAAGAATATTTTATTTGCATAACAATTCCAATGTTTCTAATGACAAATAAAAAGAATATTTTATTTGTATAACAAATTCAATGTTTTTAATGACAAATAAAAAATAATATTTTATTTGCATAACAATTCCAATGTTTCTAATGACAAATAAAAAAAGAATATTTTATTTGCATAACAAGTTCAACGTTTTTAATGATAAATAAAAAAGAATATTTTATTTGCATAACAAGTTCAATGTTTTTAATGACAAATAAAAAAGAATATTTTATTTACATAACAATTTTAATGTTTTTAATGACAAATAGAAAGGAATATTTTATTTGCATAACAAGTTCAGTGTTTCTAATGACAAATAAAAAGGATATTTATTAACATAACATGTCTTCTACTTTTCTAATGACAAATAAAAAGGGTATTTTGTTGGTATACAAGTTTTCTACTTTTCTAATGACAAATAAAAAGGGTATTTTTATTTGTATACAAATCTACTTTAACATGAAAAAATGATACTTTTTTTATTTGTCTACAATTCTAATTTTGACATAACAAATAAAAATAAATATTTTTATTTGTTTACAATTTCTATTTTTCCATTATATTCAATTAAATCAACAGATCACCACAAACAGCATCAACCAATTCAAATTAAATCGCGTATATGTAAAAATTTCTAAACATGCTAGTAATTAGTTAATTTTAATTATTTAAATAAGAAATCTCACATATAAGCTAAAATTAATATTTTTAGCGAAGAATTATTTGTGATGATTAAATACTGAGAAAAATCATGGCAGTTTATATAAAATAAATAACTGTACAAGGGAATTTAGTGAGAGAGTTCTCACCTTGATCGGTTAATAATGATGGTTTTAATATAATTAAACCATCACTTAATTTTATCAAAAATTCTGACTGATTCCTTTTCTGTCTAAGTTCATTCCGTTGCCTAGATCTCGATTTTATGGTTCTAACGCAACGAAAATCGGTGAATTCTGACCTAAAATGAACAAGATATGAGTGTTATAATGTTAATTACTTTAATGGGTAATTAATTATTTAATTAATTTAAACAAATCCCTTTGAATACCTTTCTTCCTCAATCCATTTGTAAAAATAACAAACCCAAAAACCCCTTTTTCTCAAATCTTTAACCACCCGCTGCTCTTCCCTGGCGCCACCGAACACTGATCGAGAACCACCCTACGAACTGCCTTGGCGGCCTCCCCCAACGCCCTGAACGGTTGCTAATTCGAACGCCCCTGCTGCTCTGAAAAGGGTTGTGAATGGGGCATGATTGGACACAGCAAACGAACAAAATACTAACCAAGACTCGATCATAGCCGCACCATTTTGGAGATTGGAGATTGCTCTTTAATTTTCTCTTATAAATCATGTTTTAATTCGTAACAAATTGTGAGGAATTTGGAGAAATAGTTTTTAATGACGATGTCCTCTCGTTGAGATGGATGCGGGGAGAAATAGATCTGAGGAAAGTAGCCATTTTTTCTGATTTAAGTGAAGGACGTATTTTCAATCAATCTTCAGCAAAAATTAATAAATTTCAATAATAACATCATAAATTTTTATTTGAAAACAATTTTACATTCAATAATCAATTTAATTTAATAACTTAAATGATCAAAATATACGGGATGTTACAATTTCCCCTACTTAAAAACTTTTCATCCTCGAAAAGGAACGGAGTTGAAAGTTGTTTAACTAACTAACTCAACTTTCATTCATTTATTGGTTTCAATAATTTTATTAGTTAAACTAATAATCACGCAACTCAATCATCAATCAATTAGTTGTTTAGTTTTTTAAATATATATAACTTTTATATATATCAAAAATCATATTTTGTAAAATCGGAATATATATATATAATTACAAATACGATAATTATGAACTTGTCACTCTCAACTCATTCTAGGGCATTTCTAAGCCCATCTCTAATGAGTTTCTCTCATTTTAGGATGCTACTGATCCTATCTCTAATGAGTATTCTTTTATAGGATATTTCTAATTCTACCTCTGATGAGTCTTTTGTTCAGTTCTAACGAGTTGTACCCTAAAGATTTGAGTTAAGCAAAGCTCTGCTACCAATTGTAACGATACGAATTTCACCTGAAACTAATCGATCGCTAAATCGACCAGGACCGTTCGAATCCCGCGTACGCTAACTCTGGGCATACAACACATTAGAACAAATAAAAGAAGACTTTTATAAACAGTATAATAATGTTACATCAAAGTACAGAATATATCAGAGTACATCGAAAAATAATAATACAACAGCGAAAGATTAATTTACAACAAATTTGGTACAACGCAGCGGAAGACTATCAATGCTCTGGACACAGCTTTAAGCTTAAATCCAGAAACCTGATAAATAAATAAATATCTGCAAAACAAACCACTCGACCGCCCGCGTGGAAAATAAGGGCATTCGAGTTTGCTAGTGAAACAAACTAGGAGTAGTCATGAGACTGGTATGAGAAATCTTTACTTAACTTACCTAATAATAATAAGGCTAATCACAGGACCACGCCCCTAACGCGGAACGAGTTTACATCATTGGATTGCCAGTGCATAAAAAACAACCATAAATAAACTTATGGATCTACAATGCATCATATAACATGCAATTTTTTTTTCCAATCTACCCATTTAGGCTTAATCCATAAACTTAGATTTCAAAATCCAATTCACTTTACAGAAATTATTTCTTTAGATTTTATTTCCCGATTTCTTTTATTTCAAATCATTTGAAATACCTATCTAGATTTTATAATAAAGTAGATTTCACTTCGGGATCTCAAAAACAAAACATTTGGAAATATGAATTCCAAAACGTAATAATGTATACAAAAAAGTATGCAACCAAATATTGGTCATGTTCCCTCAGACAAGGCTATATGCGCCTTAACCAATATATATATGTGCACCTAGCGGTTACACTAACGATGCACCATCCCACCTATGGAGGGAAACATACACCATCCTTCACTTTTAGTCGCTCTGGGTCACCCACATCTTTAGCCACATACTAAATCATTTCATATCCCGAAGTAGGGGAAATCATTTCACAATATAATCACAAGTATAATTAAATCTAAAGTGCTTCACATCAGCAATTAACATGTATGATCAGTCACTATTAATCACATAACCTTTGAGTTTGTACGTCTCAAGGAAGAGTGTTAAGTAAGAGAATAAATATTCCGCCACTAACAGATATGTTATCAACAGCAACTAATCGGATACGCGATGAACCACAATGTAAAACCATAATACACTTTAAAATCATTTCGAAATCATCGGGTTTAGCCCTCAAAATCTTTTTTGTTTTATAAAATATTTTATTAAACGTTCCATGTCCAAAATTGGGAATACTATCCTTTTTACTTAAGAAATCTCATTTCAAAATCATTTAATAAATTTTGAAATAAACAACATCACTAAACACATTATAGTCAAATCGTGAAGTGTTTCACAAGGTGCTAATATTTAGATATTTTTACCCAACCCAATGCTAAATGTAAAAGCATATTTTGCTCATAAACTGGTCAAGCATAATCCAAACAATTTGTCAATCATAATCCATATCAATAACCAAGTATATTTGGTTCAATCACAATTCATGTTACAATAAAAGAGTACTTTATTGTCTACACATTTTCTACATTTCATATTCATGCAATAAAAAAATGTTTTATTGTCTATAAATTTTTACATTTCATATGTATACCATAAAATGAATATTTTCTTGTCTACGCATCCTATGTTTAACATGAAAAATAAAAAGTAGAATTATTATTTGCATAACAATTTCTATGTTTCTAACGACAAATAAAAAGAATATTTTATTTGCATAACAATTCCAAAGTTTCTAATGACAAATAAAAAGAATATTTTATTTGCATAACAATTCCAATATTTCTAATGACAAATAAAAAGAATTTATTTGCATAACAAGTTCAATGTTTTTAATGACAAATAAAAAAGAATATTTTATTTGCAAAACCATTCCAATGTTTCTAATGACAAATAAAAAAAGAATATTTTATTTGCATAACAAGTTCAATGCTTTTAATGACAAATAAAAAATAATATTTTATTTGCATAACAATTCCAATGTTTCTAATGACAAATAAAAAGAATATGTTATTTGCATAACAAGTTCAATGTTTCTAATGACAAATAAAAAAGAATATTTTATTTGCATAACAATTCCAATGTTTCTAATGACAAATAAAAAAAGGATATTTTATTTGCATAACAATTCCAATGTTTCTAATGACAAATAAAAAAAGAATATTTTATTTGCATAACAAGTTCAATGTTTTTAATGACAAATAAAAAAGAATATTTTATTTGAATAACAAATTCAATGCTTTTAATGACAAATTAAAAATATTTTATTTGCATAACAATTCCAATGTTTTTAATGACAAATAAAAAGGAATATTTTATTTGCAATACAAGTTCAATGTTTCTAATGACAAATAAAAAGGATATTTATTTACATAACACGTTTTCTACTTTTCTAATGAAAAATAAAAAGGGTATTTTATTTGCAAACAAGTTTTCTACTTTCCTAATGACAAATAAAAAGGGTATTTTTATTTGTATTCAAATCTATTTTAACATGACAAATAAAAATGATACTTTTTTTTAATTTGCCTGCAATTCTAATTTCAACATAACAAATAAAAATAAATATTTTTATTTGTTTACAATTTCTATTTTTCCATTATATTCAATTAAATCAACAGATCACCACAAACAACATCAACCAATTCAAATCAAATCGCGTATATGTGAGAATTTCTAAACATGATAATAATTAATTAATTTTAATTATTTATATAAGAAATCTCACATATAGGCTAAAAATAATATTTTTAGCAAACAATTATTTGTGATGATTAAATACTGATAAAAATCATGGCAATTTAAAAAAAAAATAACTGTACAAGTGAATTTAGTGAGAGAGTTCTCAACTTGATCGGTTAATAATGATGGTTTTAATAAAATTTAATCGTCGCTTAATTTTATTAAAAATTCTGACTGATTCCTTTTTTGTCCAAGTTCGTTCCATCGCCAAGGTCTCGATTTTATGGTTCCAACGCAATGAAAATCGATGAATTCTGATCTAAAATGAACATGATATGAGTGTTATAATGTTAATTACTTTAATGGGTAGTTAATTATTTAATTATTTAATTAATTTAAACAAATCCCTTTGAATACCTTTCTTCCTAAATCCCTCTGTAAAAATAACGAACCCAAAAACCCCTTTTACTCAAAACTTTGACCATCCGTCGCTCTACCCTGGCGCCACTAAACTCTGATCGACAACCACCCCACGAACCGCCTTGGCGGCCTCCTCCAATGCCCTGAACTGCTTCTAATTCGATCGCCCCTGCTGCTCTGAAAAGGGCTGTGAATGGTGCACGTTTGGACACAGCAAACGAACAAAATACTAACCCAGACTCGATCATAGCCGCACCATTTTAGAGATTGTAGATTGCTCTTTAATTTTCTCTTATAAATCAAATTTTAATTCAGAACGAATTGTGAGGAATTTGGAGAAATATTTTCGAACGACTATGTCCACTCGTTGAGATGGAGGCGGTGGAGAAATAGATCTGAGGAAAGAAGCCATTTTTTCTGATTTAAGTGAAGGAAGTATTTTCAATCAATCTTTCAGCAAAAATTAATAAATTTCATTAATAACATCATAAATTTTTATTTGAAAACAATTTTAAATTCAATAATTAATTTAATTTAATAACTTAAATGATCAAAATATACGGGATGTTACCTTTTTGAATTTAAATCATATTTTATCCATTTAATTTGGTACATGAGAATGGTAAATTTTCAGACGATCTCGGTTTCCGACGAAAGAAATTTTATTATGTCCGAAGCGTCAAACCATAGTAGTATGTCAAGTTTCACTCCGATTAAAGCTCATTTGTGGTCATTTGAGCATGTTACTTCATATATAAGTTTCGTGAGATCATTATATTATTAAAATTAAATTTAAAACTATTTAAATTTTATCAGATAAGCTCAAAATCAAATTGAATTAAATTTGAAATCAAATTGAATTAAATTCGAAATCAAATCGAATTAAATTCGAAATCAAATCGAATTGAATACGTTGAACTTAAACCTACATATGTTTGTACCTTGAGCCGACCTACTGTCCTTCTTCATCTATAAATCGCAACAGACCCCTCCCTTAGGCTCTTTTATTTTTCGATTCGTTCCTACTGAATGAAAAAAAAAGCGGCTCCATTCTTTTTCTTCAAAAATTCAAATGATTTAAATCGATCTGTGTAAAGAAAAAGTACACCCAGTTTCTAGATCTAACGATATTCTTAAGCTCGATTTCATGTTAGGGGATTTTGAGTTTCGAATGTGATAGGACAAGGAAGGTTGGAGGACTAACCAATGGGACAGGCGAATTATGAGGTCAAAGGCGAGGGACGTTGACTATCATATTATTATTTGATGTCCCGATTTCTCAGGAGGGTTCAGGGTTGCAATTACTGGAAGGAAACAGGTGAAGTTTTTGATGCGTGAGGTCAGGTTCAAAGTCGCGATGGAAAAAAGTGTTAAAGCTGTGCTTTGGGAAGTTAGGTGGAAGAGCAAAACTAGGGGAATCCAATGGCGAATAATAACAGAGGCTGCTATGTCGGATGGGTAGGGAATTCGACTATTTGATATTGAACTAGGATGGTTAGGTTGCGTACTGATTGGGTGACTGGTAATTGGCAGCGGTTGTGTGTGATGAAAAAGGAATGGAAATTGTCACTAAGGTGTTTGGTGAAAATACCGCAATGGAATGACATAGTGTTTAGGGGTGATTTTAGTTGACATGGATCATATTTTAGGGATTTGTTACATGGATTGATAGAGTATTTGCAGTAGCGGTAAGGTACATTTTTTAAAAAAAATTTGAATACATGTAGAATAATTTATTTAATTATTTTAGTAGTTTATTGAATTAATAATCGCTTAATAATTAAATAAAAATAAATAATCGTAGGTACTAAATACAACTTGAATATATTCATAACCACAAGATATGGAATTTTAAATGGATATTCAGCAAACGAAAATCACGGTGAGTAAACTCACTCTCCGGATTCATTTATAATTTATTATAAATGACTTTTTATTTAATATAAATTTTAATACGTTGTTTATTAGTTGTTTAGATGCATTGAATAATTATTTACCAATTGTGGTCATATATATTAGTTATATTTAGGCTTGGTGGTTGGATATTGATATTTCCCGCAGTATCATTAAAGAATGACCCTACGCGCCCCACAATATATATAGTGGATGATCTTTTATACCGGGATATCCTGCCTTGAAGCAGGATGGGTATTATTTATGTTTCTAGCATCTTTGGATGTAGGAATAACAGGTTGGAGGGATCCAACTGGATTTGTTAAAATTTATTATTGTTTGTTTCATATATATACATACATATATATATATATATATATTGTAATATATGATGCGTTAGAAAATTTATAATTGATGATTGTTTGATTTGTATGCTGAATGTCACTGACCCTAAATATTGATATTTAAAAATATCATGAAAAGTGATTTGAGATTTTTAAAAGAAAAAATTTGTTTTTTCAAATAGAATTTGATTTTGAATGGGCTAGGAATTATTAACTTGTCTAAATAATAAAAACAAGTGAATTTATAAACAATATTTATAAATCAGGGGAAATAATTATTATTGAATAATTGGGAAAATAAATTCAAATGTGAATTTGAAAAGGAAATTGGGAATTGTTTAGGGTAACGAAATGATGAAATTTGTTCTGATGTTGGAATGTAAATAAAATTAGAATAAATCCATATGGATTTATGATTTGAATTCAACTATGTCAAATTTACAAAAATAAATTATTGTTATTAAGGATATTGGAATTGAATTAGATAGAGACTAAAATTAATACGAAAATAGATTCTTTTGTTTATACATATGTAAGTTATAATAAATAAAATATTCCAAAGTAGGAATTGGGTTTCTAATAGATTTTTAAACGGAACCTTTTTAATATATATAACAAGGAAATTAATTTACAAATGATGTTTATAAATGTAGCAAAGAGATTATCATCAAATAATTTGGAAATATAAATTCAAGTATGAATTTAAAAAGGGAATTGGAAAATGTTCAAAAAGGGAACAGTAGATTTTATTTTGAAATTCTGAAATAAACTGAATTGAGATAAACCAAAAGGATTTATAATTGGAATTCGATAAATAATTTGTTTCCAAGAGAATTTGTATTTAATATAGAAGATTTAGTTATAAACAAATTTGTAGTTGAGTTATGACATAATCAATGATTACAAATAACCGGAATATTAAGTTAGATTTAAAAAACTGGCTAAAGTTATATTAAATTATCAAAGAATGGAGTAGAAATTTATTTAATAAACAAAGTTTAAATGTTGATATTTAAATTTAATTAAAACGAACTTGCCATAGCACGGTAGTTCATAATTTGACATTTTGAACTTCAATTAAGTATATAAAACTCAATATAAGTAGGAATTCTTTGAAATAAGAATCGTCAAGACCTATTGACAAATAGTTTTCTAATGGAAGAGAAAAATATGAATTTCGCCTTATAGATTTTGAGTTATGTCAAAATCAAATTTCTAGAAAATAGCACTATAATCATTATTGAACCATAATGGTTTATCAAATAAAATTAAAGGATTTCGAGTGAATACAATTCGGGCTTCCACTAGAAAGATCCAGAATTGAGTTATAAAATAAATAAGAACTCAAAGGAGTAAGTGAATTGATTTTTTGAACAAAAATCATATTTTTAATTATCGAATAAAGTTAACTAATTAGAGGAGAAATTATTTAATGGAGCTTTGGATCGAAATTTGACTTTGGATAAGTGAATGTGACTTTTGAATTTATATTCGAAATTGACTATGAAACTTAGGTTGAAAATGGAATTTTATTGGTTTATAAGAAAATTATAAATATATATGAACATGATATGTTAAAATAAAAACTGAAATAGGAAAAAGTGCTAACTAGAGAATAAATGTGCGAATTGAATTTAAAATGATCGGTTTGAATTGGAATAAATTGGAAATGGTTGGATATAAGTTAAACAGGTATGGAATGAAGCTAATGGAAGAGTATAAATTCAATGCCCGATAAAAGATGTATGTATTTAAATTGAATATGAGATTTAATGAGCTTATTTGGCAAGCCACTTGGTCTTTTGATTTTTTTTTGAATGGAAAGGGCCCAGAGAGGTGATTTGTAGTTGTATCGATTGAGTCGTACAAGGTAGACGCTGGCGAAATTTTCAGGAAATTTTAAGGAAATAGAAAAAATTAAGAAAGTTTGATAAAAATAAATTGACTTATCAATTATATATGAAATTTAATAAGAGAATAAACGTATAATGGAATTTCATAAGGGAAAAAGGGAATTTATACTATTAAAACTTTTGAGATAGAAAGGAGAATCGTGTACACATTTTAAACTGATTGATGGTTTAAAAGCAAACATATTGAAATTGTAATGATTTTGTTGATAAGAAGTTAAGAAATGTAGTTAAGGAAATTATAAACTGAATGGAGATTAGTCTAGTTGAATGGCTTCCTGAGTGTTGATCTGATGTTGGTTTCGGCCTTCGGGGTTCATACTTAAGGAGTTGTTCTCTTACTAGTTTACGGTTAGGGACTGATGAATGTGGAAGAATTGTGATTTGTGAATATATGGAAATATTTTCTGATGTTAAAAAGAGATATTTTCTGCAATATAGAAAAATAAATAGTTATGATAGATGGAAATGTTTTTTCAAGAATCGTGATAGGCTAAACGGGTTTGAAGAAATATCTGGGTAAAGATATCTAAGAGAAATCGGGAACTGATAAATTTAATTAATTAAATACTAATTATAGAGGGGCTTATTGATTGTTTGATGTTAATTAATAGTATTCCTTATGTGAATAGGAACTTTGGATATATGTTTATTTCTTCGATAGTTAAATAACCAACTATCGAAGTATTGGTTAATTTAATACCATAGTTGTCAATACAGAGAGACTGGTTGGATTTATTATCTGAAAACCACTTCACATAGGCATAAGCATTGCGAACCAGAATATATTGATGATAATCGAAGATAGAGAAAGTGCGAGCAATTTTTCTGTTAATCCTAGGTAGAAATTGCATAAGATGGATTAATGGAAGTAGTGTCTTCAGTTTGTCCAATTCCAAGACAACTTGTATGGACGAATGTTTAACAAAGTATGCCTAACAGATCGTCTATATTGATCTCTTCAAATGTATCTACGTTGGTGGTGGAGGAATTCATTTCTCTTAGCTTTATGCCCGTGATATTTTTGGGGAAATCAACAAATGATTTTGGCGGGTTTGACGATGTGGCATTCAAAATGAATGATGATGTGGTATGTCAAAGATAAGCGTGACTTCAAGTCTTACAACCGGGAATTGGTATAAAATTGGGTAGGTAGCATGGCTAAGTGGGTAACTCCCAATTAGGGTGCATTGTCACCTAATCTACAACAAATCCACTTTATTCTTTCGATGTTGTCCCTTTAGGGAAACGGTTGTAGATCCCAACCGTTAGGGTTAATACATTCGGTACACACAATTGAAGTGAGAGGTCGGTCATGTTTACCTGGGTTGCAAGATGTCCTAGTTGAACCCGGTGAATTCCTCTCAGAGATACACCATCGGAGGGTAGTCCCATACCTTGTCAGATGGAATCCATTCTCCAATAAGCGCACGCGGTATCGATTGTATACGAGGTATATGGAGCGTGAGATGCAAGTGTTCCGCTAGATTGCTATTTATTTGATTTAGACACTATTATAATATCAGAATAATATTGATTTGAAAAATATTTTAGGTTATCGAAAGGTAAAAATCATCTGTATTTATATGTGGATTGGTCTTAAGATTATCCTTTCTTTTAAAAAGGATTTTTGTAAGTTAAATCAAGTGGTTGGAGCTTACTCACACCAGTCCCATGACTGACCCAGAGTATATTTTGTTTTGTTTTACCCTAAAATCTTGGGTGTCCAAATTTGTATGGGCAGTCAAGTAGTTCGGGTATTTACACATACCCTAGGAGGAGCTTGGAGCAAGAGACTTCAACGTTCTATAGCTTTTATTATTTCTGCTATGTTGTAAGTGTTGTATTCTGATAATGATATGTTTATACAGTTAAAATTTTGTATTCCAAAAGTTGTTATATACATATACATATTATATATATTATATTCCGCTGCGATGTGAGATTTTATGTTGTTATTTTTGTTCTTCTTCTATCTTTTTCTTCTTTAATCCATAATGATTCATATTTCTATGCAATTTGGGTTAGACAAGTGGTGTATTCAGTTAGTGTAACGAACCGATAGTTTGGATGTCTTTAATTTACAAAATTAATTAGAACTTGAGTTAGAAAAAAAAAGTGAAATATTTCAGAAGGTATGAATTTGATCTCTAAATATAAACTTAAATGTATATGTTATTTCAAGTGTAAAATTTAAAATAATAATAAATTCTATATTGAAAACGTCTTGCCCCGCTTGCTTTATTCAGTTTGTTTTATGCAGTTGATTGCGGTAGCAGTAACCAATATATCGTCAACAATACTAAAATTTTAAAATATAAATTTAATTATGAAAATTTATATCTGAGCTGCGTCTAGGTAGATGTAGCAAAGGAATCAATTTCATAGAAATATAAACATGTTGTTATGCGCATGTCCAATTTAATTACACATTTAATAAATAATTTAAAAATGAAATGTCGTCGGAATTAAGGCGATCTTTGACTAAAAATACAAGATGGTTTTCTAAGAAGAACGCCATTTTTCGTTTTCGAAAACTCGATCATTCATGAGTCTAAATCGGTACTTTAAATTTGTAATGCGTCGAATAGTCGATGTCCGTTCGTACATTTAAATCGTATTCATGTATATGGTTCTCTTTTAATGAGAAAATAAAAGTCTTTAAATTTCAATTTGAAAGAAGAAAAAAAGAGAAGTAAAATAAGTATACAACATGTATATTTAAAATAAGAGCTCATACACTTATTCATATGTTAATCTGAAACCAACAGATGGCGCATTTCCCCCAGTATTCTGTACACGTGCTACCTTCTTCCTGTTCTAATAGTGTTTACTCCTCCTTCATTTTCTCAGTAAAACCCAAACAAATTGAAATCGAACAAACCAAATGGGAAAAAGGAGAGAAGTAAAACTTTGTTCATCTTCTTTGATACAAACAACACGCCTCTCTTCTCTCCTTTCCTCAATTTTTGTCCCCTCAAATTAAATCCGAATCGGAAATCCCAAAAAATCGCAAACCTTTCCACCTTTTCTTCACGCCGGAATTGTCAGCCAGAGGCGCCGCACCACCAGGCAAACCCCTCTCCGTCTCAGACCCTTCCCTCTGACATGCTCACGCCACCGAAGATGTTTCAAAGCTCCAGGATCGAAGACCACCCAGCCACCACGTGAACTTCTGGCCTCGCCTCATCAACCAGCAACCCGTCCTCTTTTCTCTTCCCTTTGCCTGAACCCTATTCACTTCAGATTTTGTTCCGCCTTCCAAAACCATAAGCAATGTTGGCAGAACCGCCACCTTGATTAGGCGCTGCTCCTCCCACTGCCGTCAACTCTGGTGCCTCCCTGCTAATCCGTAACTGCACCTCCAGGTTCTGACGAATCTTCATTCCCAAACTCTGGTTCCCTTTAGTAAGCAGGCAGTGGTTGTCTTTGAGTTCGCTCTGCTCAAATACCCTAGGCTAGAATAAGGCACAACAAGTGTCATGGAAATGCCGCATGACTGTAACAAGGGGACGTTAAGCTGTTAAAACTTTCTGGGTGTAGCCAAAGGCGTAAGGTTCGATGTCAAGTTTGGTTCTTGTCCCGTCGTTGGTCTGTCTAATTCTAGTAGGTGAGTTTTCACTTCGATTTCTTTCCAAATATATTCGTTGCATGTCATTTCTTTAAATTCCGCTTAGTTAACTAATTTGAAAGGGTTCAAACGTACTTGTCAACATCGCCAAGAGTCTAGTTAGAATGGGATTCGTGCACCTCTAAGATTACACTGGTGTACACACATAAGTTTGATGTATGTGCGTCGTTTGGCTAAAGTCCATTCTCATTTCTGTGTTAGGTTTGCATTAGTCTCCTTCGCTTTGAAAGGTGAGTTTCTACTCACTGACAGACTAATATTTTTATTAAGTGAATTAAAGATTTGAAATGTTGAATGAAATGTTGAATGAAATGTTAGTTGCTCTAGAATTGTTTGCTTCATAATTGTGCACGTACGACACACGATATTATATCATATGACACAATATGGATGTATGTTTGACATGTTATGTTTATTTTTCTCATCATGCAAGTTCCCCTTAGATTAGAAACATTACGGGTTGAAATGATACATGCCTGAACCTTTCTGTATTCGAATCAATTGGGATGCGGGTTGAAATGATACATACCCAGGGTTCGAATATTTTAAGAGAACGGATTGAAATGATAAATATCTGTGTCACTTGACCATAGGAAAGAAAATTATATATGGACGTCGTGGTCAATAAAAAAATAGAAATATTTTAAAATGTTATATCAATTTTGTAAAGAGAAATTTTAGTAAAATGTTCATATCGCCTAAAGAAATATGTAAAGGAAATTTTGTTCAAATTAAATTTGGATTTTTCCAATTGGTATGAAGGAAAAAGTTTAAAAGTGATTATACGGGATAACTGTAACGACCCGCATTCTACGCATCATAGGATCGTAGAATATTTATTTCATCGTCATAGAGAGTCGTATGGTCATGTAACTTTGGGAGACGACTATTGGGGTCATTTCCCATGTTCATGATTTTTCCCGATTTTTAAAATGACAGTTTTTCCCCTAGCTGATCTTGTTTTTACCATAAATTTTGACTGGAAAGGAATTTTGATCTGAAACCATTTCCATTGGCTCCGGACGGTGGTTTACCTTTCTGTAGTGTGGTCACATTAGCCAAACGGACACACCGTTTGGGAGATATGGCTGAAACAAGTTTCAGATGGTGAAAAATAGCTTAATTGGGCTTAACCGGGTGATTAACAGCTAGGCCCAAAGGGGAATTTCGGGATTAGGAGTTTAAAAGGGCTGTTAGGGTTTGGAGAATACCTTTTTCTCATTTTTCACCCGTCACTATTCATTCCTCTCAACATAGCCATGGCCTCCAACATCTAAAACACCTTCTAATCACCATTTAATCAAGTATTGGCCTAATCTACATCAAATTGAGGCGGATTAGCATAGAGATTGAGATAGAGCTGCTGTGTTGCCTTGGGAACAGCGAAAAAACAACGATTCATTTAAGATCTGAGTTTTATTTGTGGCAAAGGTGAGTGATTTGCATGGTTTTGCACTGGTTACAGTTAATTAAGGGTAATTAGTGAAGATTAACAAAATTAGACATGATAAAATTTTGGGAAAATATTTATAAATTCGAAAATAATGTTATAGAACTCTGTTAGAAATTTGGTTTGATTTGGTTAAGTTTTACTAATCCTATCATTAGATTTGCCTAAACATGCTTAAGGGAAAATATGGGGTTTTGGCTACGTTTGATCCATTTTACATGCTATGGTTGTTGTTTTGGTGTTTATGATTGGTTGTACATGTTGTTATGACTATATGGTATGATTTGTGATTGTCTATAAGTGTTAGATTGGTTGAAAACGCTGTCGAATGACGTAAACAGCTTGCTGAACAAAGTGCAGGAAACTGTGCAGACCCGGATTGGATGGAGGAAGCTCGACCCGACCCGATGGAGGGAGTACGACCCGACCTGGTATGGTTGCACGATCCGATCTGAAGTGCCTCGACCAACTGGTGATCCATGAACCTATCCCTGACCCGATCGTGGAGAGCTACCCGAACCGATCCGCTCTCACTTGAAGACCACGACCCGACCCCGATGCTCATCCCCGAACTGGTGGTGCAGCTGTGAAGTCTAGAGTACGATCTGAACCACTCTAGGGGGCGCGATCCGAGCCGCTTAGTGGACTCCGAACCAATGGTGTTGCATCACGAGCAGGACCTGACGATGAATCACGAGCTGGAAGAGCACGACTTGACCCGATCCGACCCGAAGAAGCTTGTCACGAACTGAGATGTTGAGCATGAACTGAGGATGCATCGAACCAAACTGAAGATAGAAGGAAGGACTGAACCGATCCGGAGGAGACCAAAAACCGAGATGCAAAGGTAGTCCAAGTGGGAAGTTTTTACTCAGGATCCAGTTAGGAACCAATGAGTTAACTTCATGAGTTGGGCTTTGCTGCAGGACGTGTGCTAAGGGGTTGTCGATGTCTATGACTTTGGATCAATATGTGTAGGGGGTACATGAACGGATTCAGGGCCACAGTGGCCTAGGTACGATTAAAGAGCTATAGACCAATGAAGTGGGGTCATTTGTAAAGGTTTGGTCATGACTCCATGGGGTAAGTTTTGTGGTAGCAGTAGTTGTACTAGTCGAACTCCGTCACTACTTCGATGGGTCTAGTGATTGACCTGGTGGACATTGTATGCTTTACGCACTGAGTGAGAGATGTGAGGATGGTTGCTATGTTTGATTTGTTTGCCATCATTATGACATGCACACCCCCACCACCGTATTCTTTACACCATATGTTAGTGGCGCATTAGAGTATTGTACGGTATGTAATGCTAACTCTTTGGTTGCAGGTCCAGGTTCAGGTATGGTTTAGTATACCTGTTATTGTTCTATTTAACTGCTTATCACTCATACCAGACTTTTTGTCTGACCCAGAGTTTTATGTCTCTTCTTATTACTCTGGGTGCTCTCACGAGTAGACTAGAGACATGTTAGTTGGTGATGCACGAGCAGCTGTACCGGAGACGAGCAGGAGGCTTCCGCGTATGATATATATAGATATTCTCCCTGGATCGTTGCTGGTCACTACTTTAGGCATTAGTAGTGTACCTTTCCTTTTTTTTTCTTTAGAGACAGTTTTAAAGTTGTAATAATGATGGTGTGTAACATAAGCTGTATTTGGATTTTCCGCTGCTATGATGTTTAGTTTCAGCTTATGCACTGTCTCACATGTTTTATGTCAAGTATGTTATTATTATGCTTTATTCCCTACGCTGTGAGACATTCTACAAGTTCTTGATTAGTTCATTCTCTTCTTTCCTTTCTTTGGCGACCGTTCCGGGCTAGTCGGGCACGTGTACAACGCACTTTCGGAGGAAATGCCGGCTGGTGCGGGGTGGGCTATCACACTTGGTATCAGAGCTCTAGGTTGCGCAGTTAACCTAGGGAAGTTATCAGGGAGAGATAGTACACGTATATGAGAGCGCGTATTTGTGATTATTTTGGTTTTTAAAATCTACATATATATTATTAGTATACCTAAGGATGAAGTCGCACTGCGCTGACACCACAAAGAGGATGGTTAATTGTTTTCTCTGTGCAGATTAAATGATGAGCAGATACGCAAGAGGTGCCGGTAGAGGAGCCAATAATGGGAATGCTGCTGACATGAGGACGATGTTTACTGACCTCATGAGGGAGATGCTTAGAGATGTTCAGGGGGCAGCTCCTAATGCTGGTAATGGTGGCGGTGCAGTGGTGCAGGCGCCTAGAGCCGATTTTGCCAAGCTATGCAAGGAGTACACTAGTCTTGGTGGAAAGCCGTTCCAAGGAACGGAATCGGCTACAGATGTTCAGGATTGGTTGGATAGCTGCGAGCGTATCTTCGAAGACTTGGGTATCGAGGATGCAATGAAGAGGAGGCTAGCATCCCGTCAGCTGCAAGGACGGGCAATGAATTGGTGGAATGCTATAAAGGCAGCTACTCCTGAGGATCAGTTTACTTGGGATCAGTTTAAGGCTCGCTTTAGCGATAAGTTCATTCTAGCTGCTCAGAAGTCAGTGCTGTTTAAGAAATTCTTGGAACTCAAGCAGAATGGCGGAGCTGTCTCGGAGTATATTGTTGAATTCGACACTTTGTCGAAATATGTGTTATCCCTAATAGATACTGCCAAGAGGAAGAACGAGAAGTTCATAATTGGCTTGGATGGATACTTGGAGGAAAGGCTTATTAATCACATCGATGAGACGTTTGAATCGATTGTAGGGAAAGCTTTAATATCGAAAAGTGTTTACCCTAAGTCGAAGACTGAGGTCGCATCTACAGAGGAGCCAAAACCACAAGCAAGCGGTGGAGGCAAGAGTTGTTCTTAGAGCAAGAGGAAGCAGAACAAAGCTAAGGATGGCCAGAAGAAGAAGAAAGATGTTGAGTGCGTTAGCTGTGGCAAGAAGGGCCATTATGCCAGTAATTGTCGGGCCAAGCCAGTAGACAGGAAGTGCTTCAATTGTGGCCAAGTGGGACATCATAAGGACAAGTGTCTACAACCCCCTAAAGAAAAGCAGATGGTGAAAGCATATACCCTTAATGCTATTCCTTCTTCATCGAATGCCCCAACTGCAGTGGAGAAGGGAAAGAATGTCGTTATTCAAGGTATGCTTTCTGTTTATGATGTTCCTTTTAGAGTTTTGTTTGATACCCGAGCTTCCAGTTCTTTCATATCTAGTGACCTGGTAGATAGGTTGGGATTGGAACTTGAGATTGTCGATAGACCTTTAGTAGTGACGAACTCGATTGGTGGTTCGACTAACCTTAGCATGATTTGTCGTAATGTGGTCTTATCGAGTCATGGATGCATGTTTGTTTGTGATTGCTTTGTTTTAGGCATTACTGGGTTTGGCATTATTTTGGGAGTTGATTGGCTCCATAGATACGGGGTGGTGGTAGACTGTGAGGGATTTTTGGTGACAGCTAGAGCAGATGATGGGCAGAGGGTAGTGTTTGGTGGTTTACCTAGTGATGGGATAATGGTTAGTTTTCTAAATTCCCTCGATATCCCGCATAATGAGTTTTCAGGTTTACCCGTGGTTGGCCAGTAACCGGCCGTGTTCGAGGAAGTGACTGGGCTTCCACCACACCGAGAGATTGAGTTCCGTATTGATTTAGTGAAAGATGCCATACCTATAGTGATGCCACTTCATCGTATGGCACCAAGGGAGCAGCGAGAGCTCGGGGTGCAAGTCAGTGATCTTTTGAAGAAGGGATTTATCAGAAGGAGTGTTTCTGAATGGGGAGCACTAGCTGTGTTTGCTACCAAGGCGAATGGTTCCCTTTCGTTGTGTGTAGACTACCGCGAGTTGAATAAGGCGACGAGGAAGAATAAGTATCCTCTACCGCGGATAGATGATTTGTTTGATCAGTTGAGTGGCACGAGAGTATTCTCCCAGTTGGATCTCGCGACAGGTTTTCATCAACTTAGAGTGGAAGCTGAGAGTATAGCTAAAACGGCATTTCGGACGCTGTCTGGATTTTATGAGTGGTTGGTCATGCCATTCGGGTTGACCAATGCATCAGCATATTTTGTGGGTCTCATGAATAGGATATTCAAAGATCAATTGAATAAGTATGTTCTTGTGTTCGTGGATGATATACTTGTTTATTTGAGGATAGAGGAAGAACACAAGGAACATTTAAGGATAGTGATGGAGGTGTTGAGAAGACACCAATTGAAAGCGAAATTTTCTAAGTGTCACTTCTGGAGGAGGGAAGTGAGATTCTTGGGCCATGTTTTTTCAGAGAATGGTATTGCCGTGGACCCTACGAAGGTGGTAACGGTACAAGATTGGTCTACGCCCAAGAATGCAATGGACATACGAAGTTTCTTGGGATTAGCTGGATATTATCGTAAGTTTATCCAAGACTTTTCCAAGATAGCAGCACCATCGACTCAGTAGACCAAGAAGAATCAAGCTTTCGTCTGGGACGAAAAGTGCGAGAACGCATTCAAATCACTAAAAGAAAAGTTGACATGTGCACCAGTGTTAGTCATTCCTAAGGGGAATAAAGAGATGACGGTATATACGGATACATGTGGTACAGGGCTAGGTGCTGTATTGATGCAAGAAAGTAGGGTTGTAGCTTATGCAAGTCGGCAACTGAAACCGCACGAGAAAAGATACCCTACCCATGACTTGGAATTAGCAGCGATCGTATTCGCATTGAAGATGTGGAGACATTATCTCTTGGGAGAAAGATTTGAGCTGTTTACCGATCATTAATCATTAAAATATCTCTTCTCCCAAAAGGATCTAAATCTCCGACAGCAAAGATGGTTAGATTTCTTAGCTTCCTATGATTTCGACATCGCATATACGCCAAGAAAGAGCAATGCGGTGGCTGATGCATTGAGTAGAAGACATGCCAGTTTAGGGGCTATGTTCCTAGAATGGAAGCAACTGGAGTACATCGCTGGGTATGATTTCAGACCAAAGTGCGAATTGGATCCAGAAATGTTAGCAAGTTTGACAATTAGACCCACTTTGATTGTGCGGATTGGTTCCAGTCATAGGAACGATCCTAACCTATTGGAAATCATCTCCAAGTTAGAGATGGGTATCGACAAGGAGATGAACAAGTATGGGCTTGATCGAGATGGATGGATTAGAAAGAATGGAAGACTAGTTGTACCCAATGCCAATGGATTGAGAGATGAAGTGCTTAGAGAATGCCATCACTTAAAACTGACCATACATCCTGGTGGTAATAAGATGTACCGAGACATGAAGCAGACCTACTATTGGGAAGGGATGAAAAGAGACATTGGGAAGTTTATATCCTAATGCATGAA
This sequence comes from Allium sativum, assembly GCA_030737875.1. Classification (NCBI taxonomy): domain Eukaryota; kingdom Viridiplantae; phylum Streptophyta; class Magnoliopsida; order Asparagales; family Amaryllidaceae; genus Allium; species Allium sativum. The sequence continues at coordinate 250,303,207 of CM060912.1, read as the reverse complement.
CTGCCAGCTAGTTAAAGCTAAGCAAAAGAAACCTAGTGGTTTGTTACAACCATTAGACATTCCAGAATGGAAATGGTAACAAGTCTCGATGAATTTCGTTGATGGGTTACCAAGGACTAGATCGGGTCATGATAGCATTTGGGTGATTGCGGACCGATTAACAAAGAGTGCAAGGTTTATACTGGTCAAGTCAAATAGAACGGTAGCTAAGTTAGCCGAACTATATGTAAAGTGGGTAGTGAGATTTCATTGAATACCCAAAGGCATTGTGAGTGACCGAGATCCGTTGTTCACTAGTGGATTTTGGAGGAGCTTACAAGAGGCGTTAGGATCAGAACTACATCTCAGTACCGCGTATCATCCTCAAACCGACGGTCAAACAGAGAGGGTCAATCATATATTAGAAGACCTCTTGAGAGCCTGTGTATTGGATTTTGGTGGATCATGGGATGACCATTTGCATCTAGTAGAGTTTGCATATAATAATAGTTATCAATATAGTATTGGTATGGCTCCATTTGAAGCTTTGTACGGAAGACCGTGCAACTCACCATCATGTTGGTTGGAAATCGGAGAGAAATATGTGTTTGGACTAGATGTGATTAGAGAAACTTCCGCTAGGATTAAGGTTATCCAACAGCGAATGAAGGCTGCCCAAGATAGGAAGAATAGTTATGGTGATAAGAGGAGAAGAGAATTAAAGTTCTCCATTGGCGACTTGGTGTTTGTCAAGATTTCTCCGTTGAAGAGCGTGATACGATTTGGCAGGAGAGGCAAGCTAGCACCAAGATTTTTTGGTCCATTCCCAGTTCTTTAGCAAATTGGGAATTTGCCATATAAAAATGAATTACCAGAGAAGATGGCAGGAGTTCATAACGTATTTCATGTTTCCTAGTTGAGGAATTCTTACACGACCCAGATGTGACTGTTTCACCTGATCAGTTGGATGATATCGAAGTTGAACCCGAGGCGGTTGGGAACCGCAGGCATATGCGTATTGTTGGGAACGATACGAAGCAGCTTCGAAGGAAGGCGGTGAAATTAGTCAAAGTTCAGTGGGGTAAGAATGAGAATGACTGTACTCGGGAGACAGAGGAGAGCATTAGGAAAACGTACCCAGAACTCTTCGTCTGGTAAGATTACAGTTTCGATTTAGTCTTTCCACATTCTAGGATAGATTTGTTTTGTTTGCTTTGCATGTTTGATTGTTGTATATGGATGGTGGGCATGTGGGATCCTTTATATGTTTTGGGTTAGGGAATTTTGGGGATGGAATTTCTTAAGGGGAGGAGAGTGTAACGACCCGCATTCTACGCATCATAGGATTGTAGAATATTTATTTCATCGTCATTGAGAGTCGTATGGTCATGTAACTTTGGGAGACGACTATTGGGGTTATTTCCCATGTTCATGATTTTTCCCGATTTTTAAAATGACCGTTTTACCCCTAGTTGATCTTGTTTTGACCATAACTTTTGACTGGAAAGGAATTTTGATTTGAAACCGCTTCCATTGGCTCCAGATGATGGTTTATCTTTCTGTAGAGTGGTCACATTAGCCACGGACTCAACGTTTGGGAGATATGGCTGAAACAAGTTTCAGATGGTGAAAAACAGCTTAATTGGGCTTAACTGGTGATTAACAGCTAGGCCCAAAGAGGAATTTCGGGATTATGAGTTTAAAAGGGCTGTTAAGGTTTGGAGAATACCTTTTTCTCATTCTTTAGCCATCACTATTCATTCCTCTCAACCTAGCCATGGCCTCCAACATCTAAAATACCTTCTAATCACCGTTTAATCAAGTATTGGCCTAATCTACATCAAATTGAGGCGGATTAGTATAGAGTTTGAGATAGAGCTATTGCATTGCCTTGGGAATAGCGCCAAAATAGAGATTCATTTCAGATCTGAGTTTTATTTGTGGCAAAGGTGAGTGATTTGCATGGTTTTGCACTAATTACAGTTAATTAAGGGTAATTAGTGAAGATTAACTAAATTAGACATGATAAAATTTTGGAAAAATATTTATAAATTCGAAAACAATGTTTTAGACCTCTGTTAGAAATTTGGTTTGATTTGGTTAAGTTTTACTAATCCTATCATTAGATTTGCCTAAACATGCTTAAGGGAAAATATGGGGTTTTGGCTATGTTTGATCCATTTTACATGCTATGGTTGTTGTTTTGGTGTTTATGATTGGTTGTACATGTTGTTATGACTGTATGGTATGATTTGTGATTGTCTACAAGTGTTAGATTGTCAAAAATGTCGTCAAATGGCATAAACAGCTTGCTGGATAAAGTGCAGGAAACTGTGCAGACCCGGATTGGATGGAGGAAGCTCGACCCGACCCGATGGAGGGAGTACGACCCGACCTGGTATGGTTGCAAGATCCGTTCCGAAGTGCCTCGGCCAGCTGGTGATCCAGGAACCTATCTCCGACCCGATCGTGGAGAGCTTCTCGAACCGATCCGCTCTCACTTGAAGACCACGACCCGACCTGGATGCTCATCCCCGAACTGATGATGCATCTGTGAAGTCTGGAGTACGATCTGAACCACTCTATGGGGCGTTATTTGAGCCGCTTAGTGGACTCCGAACCAATTGTGTTGCATCACGAGCAGGACCCAACGATGAATCATGAGCTGGAGGAGCACGACCCGACCCGATCCGACCTGAAGGAGCTTGTCACGAACTGAGATGTTGAGCACGAATTGAGGATGCATCGAACCGAACCGAACCGAAGATAGAAGGAAGTACTGAACCGATCCGGAGGAGACCAAAACCCAAGATGCAAAGGTAGTCCAAGTGGGAAGTTTGTACTCAGGATCCAGTTGGGAACCAATGAGTTAACTTCATGAGTTGGGCTTTGCAGCGGGACATATGCTAAGGAGTTGTCAATGTCTATGTCTTTGGATCACCGTGTAGGCGGTACGTGAAAGGATTCAAGGCCACAGTGGCCTAGGTACGACTAAAGAGATATAGACCAATGAAGTGGGGTCATTTGTAAATGTTTGGCCATGACTACATGGGGTAAGCTTGGTGGTAGTAGTAGTTGCACAAGTCGAACGCCGTCACTACTTCGATGGGTCCAGTGATTGACCGTGGTGGACATCGTATGCTTTGCGCACTGAGTGAGAGATGTGAGGATGGTTGCTATGTTTGCCATCATTATGACATGCCCACCCCCATATTCTTTACACCATATGTTAGTGGCGCCTTAGAGTATTGTACGGTATGTAGTGCTAACTCTTTGGTTGCAGGTCCAGGTCCAGGTATGGTTTAGTATACCTGTTATTGTTCTGTTTAGCTGCTTATCGTTCATACCAAACTTTTTGTCTGACCCAGAGTTTTATGTCTCTTCGTATTACTCTGGGTGCTCTCACGAGCAGACTAGAGACATGTTAGCTGGTGATGCACGAGTAGCTGTACCGGAGACGAGCAGGAGGCTTCCACGTATGATATATATAGATATTCTCCCTGGATCGCTGCTGGTCACTACTTTAGCCATTAGTAGTGTACCTTTCCTTTATTTTGCTTTAGAGACAGTTTTAAAGTTGTAATAATGATGGTGTGGAACATAAGCTGTATTTGGATTTTCCGCTGCTATGATGTTTAGTTTCATCTTGTGCACTATCTCACCTGTTTTATGTCAAGTATGTTATTATTATACTTTATTCCCTACGCTGTGAGTCATTCTACAGGTTCTTGATTAGTTCATTTTCTTCTTTCCTTTCTTTGGAGACCGTTCCGGGCTAGTCGGGCATGTGTACAACGCACTTTCAGAGGAAATGTTGGCTGGTGCTGGGCGGGCCGTCACACTTGGTATCAGAGCTTTAGGTTGCGTAGTTAACCTAGGGAAGTTATCAGGGAGAGATAGTACACGTATATGAGAGCGCGTATTTGTGATTATTTTGGGTTTTAAAAGCTATATATATTATTAGTATAGCTATGGATGAAGTCGCACTACGCTGACACCAAAAAGAGGATGGTTAAATGTTTTCTCTGTGCAGATTAAACGATGAGCCGATACGCAAGAGGTGCCGGTAGAGGAGCCAATAATGGGAATGCTGCTGACATGAGGACGATGTTTACTGACCTCATGAAGGAGATGCTTAGAGATGTTCAGGGGGAAGCTCCTAATGCTGGTAATGGTGGTGGTGCAGTGGTGCAGGCGCCTAGAGCCGATTTTGCCAAGCTATGCAAGGTGTACACTGGTCTTGGTGGAAAGCCGTTCCAAGGAACGGAATCGGCTATGGATGTTCAGGATTGGTTGGATAGCTGCGAGCGTATCTTCGAAGACTTAGGTATCGAGGATGCAATGAAGTGGAGGCTAGCATCCCGTCAGCAGCAAGGACGAGCAATGAATTGGTGGAATGCTATAAAGGCAGCTACTCCCGAGGATCAGATTACTTGGGATCAGTTTAAGGCTCGCTTTAGCGATAAGTTCATTCCAGCTGCTCAGAAGTCAGTGCTGTTTAAGAAATTCTTGGAACTCAAGCAAAATGGCGGAGCTGTTTCGGAGTATATTGCTGAATTCGACACTTTGTCGAAATATGGGTTATCCCTAATAGATAATGCCGAGAAGAAGAACGAGAAGTTCATAATTGGCTTGGATGGATACTTGGAGGAAAGGCTTATTAACCACATCAATGAGACGTTTGAATCGATTGTGGGGAAAGCTTTAAGATCGGAAAGTCTTTACCCTAAGTCGAAGACTGAGGTCACATCTGCAGAGGAGCCAAAACCTCAAGCAAGCGGTGGAGGCAAGAGTGGTTCTCAGAGCAAGAGGAAGCAGAACCAAGCTAAGGATAGCCAGAAGAAGAAGAAAGATCTTGAGTGCTTTAGCTGTGGCAAGAAGGGCCATTATGCCAGTAATTGTCGAGCCAAGCCAGCAGACAGGAAGTGCTTCAACTGTGGCCAAGTGAGACATCACAAGGACAAGTGTCTGCAACCCCCTAAAGAAAAGCAGATGGTGAAAGCATACACCCTTAATGCTATTCCTTCTTCATCGAATGCCCCAACTGCGGCGGAGAAGGGAAAGAATGTCGTTATTCAAGGTTTGCTTTCTGTTTATGATGTTCCTGTTAGAGTTTTGTTTGATACCCGAGCTTCCAGTTCTTTCATATCTAGTGACCTGGTAGATAGGTTGGGATTGGAACCTGGGATTGTCGATAGACCTTTAGTAGTGACGAACCCGATTGGTGGTTCGACTAACCTTAGTACGATTTGTCGTAATGTGGTCTTATCGAGTCATGGATGCATGTTTGTTTGTGATTGCTTTGTTTTGGGCTTTACTAGGTTTGGCATTATTTTGGGAGTTGATTGGCTCCAAAGATACGGGGTGGTGGTAGACTGTGCGGGTTTTTTGGTGACAGCTAGAGCGGATGTTGGGCGGAGGGTAGTGTTTGGTGGTCTACCTAGTGATGGGGTAATGGCTAGTTCTCTAAATTCCCTCGACATCCCGCATAGTGAGTTTTCAGGTTTGCCCGTGGTTGGCTAGTATCCGGACGTCTTCGAGGAAGTGACCGGGCTTCCACCACACTGAGAGATTGAGTTCCGTATTGATTTAGTGAAAGTTGCCATACCTATAGTGATGCCACTTCATCGTATGGCACCAAGGGAGCAGCAAGAGCTCGGGGTGCAAGTCAGTGATCTTTTGGAGAAGGGATTTATCAGAAGGAGTGTTTCTGAATAGGGAGCACTAGTTACCAAGGCGAATGGTTCCCTTCCGTTGTGTGTAGACTACCGCGAGTTGAATAAGGTGACGAGGAAGAATAAGTATCATTTACTGCGGATAGATGATTTGTTTGATCAGTTAAGTGGCACGAGAGTATTCTCCCAGTTTGATCTCGAGACAGGTTTTCATCAACTTAGAGTGGAAGCTGAGAGTATAGCTAAAACGGCATTTCGGACGCTGTCTGGATTTTATGAGTGGTTGGTCATGCCATTCGGGTTGACCAATGCATCAGCATATTTTGTGGATCTCATGAATAGGATATTCAGAGATTAATTGAATAAGTTTGTTCTTGTGTTTGTGGACGATATACTTGTTTATTCGAGGACAGAGGAAGAACACAAGGATCATTTGAGGATAGTAATGGAGGTGTTGAGAAGACACCAATTGAAAGCGAAATTTTCTAAGTGTCACTTCTGGAGGAGGGAAGTGAGATTCTTGGGCCATGTTGTTTCAGAGAATGGTATTGCCGTAGACCTTGCGAAGGTGGCTACGGTACAAGTTTGGTCTACGCCCAAGAATGCAATGGACATACGAAGTTTCTTGGGATTAGCTGGATATTATCATAAGTTTATCCAAGACTTTTCCAAGATAGCAGCACCGTTGACTCAGTTGACCAAGAAGAATCAAGCTTTCGTCTGAGATGAAAAGTGCGAGAACGTTTTCAAGTGCCTAAAAGAAAAGTTGACATGTGCACCAGTGTTAGTCATTCCTAAGGAGAATGAAGAGATGATAGTATACATGGATGCATGTGGTACAGGGCTACGTGCTGTATTGATGCAAGAAAGTTGGGTTGTAGCTTATGCAAGTCTGCAACTGAAACCGCACGAGAAAAGATACCCTACCCATGACTTGAAATTAGCAGAGATCGTATTCGCATTGAAGATGTGGAGACATTATCTCTTGGGACAAAGATTTGAGCTGTTTACCGATCATAAATCATTAAAATATCTCTTCTCCCAAGGATCTAAATCTCCGACAGCAAAGATGGTTAGAATTCTTAGCTTCCCATGATTTCGACATCGCATATACGCCAGGAAAGGGCAATGCGGTGGCTGATGCATTGAGTAGAAGACATGCCAGTTTAGGGGCTATGTTCCTAGAATGGAAGCAACTGAAGTACAACACTGGGTATGATTTCAGACCAAAGTGCGAATCGGATCCAGAAGTGTTAGCAAGTTTGACAATCAGACCCACTTTGATTGCGCGGATTGGTTCCGTTCAGAGGAACGATCCTAACCTATTGGAAATCATCTCCAAGTTAGAGATGGTTATCGACGAGGAGATGAACAAGTATGGGCTTGATCGAGATGGATGGCTTAGAAAGAATGGAAGACTAGTTGTACCCAATGTCAATGGATTGAGAGATGAAGTGCTTAGAGAATGTCATCACTCAAAACTGACCATACATCCTGGTTGTAACAAGATGTACCGATACATGAAGCAGACCTACTACTGGGAAAGGATGAAAAGAGACGTTGGGAAGTTTATATCCAAATGCATGAATTGCCAGCTAGTTGAAGCTGAGCAAAAGAAATCTAGTGGTTTGTTACAACCGTTAGAAATTCCAGAATGGAAATGGTAACAAGTCTCGATGGATTTCGTTGATGGGTTACCAAGGACTAGATCGGGTCATGATAGCATTTGGGTGATTGCGGACTGATTGAGAAAGAGTGCAAGGTTTATACCCGTCAAGTCAAATAGAACGGTAGCTAAGTTAGCCGAACTATATGTAAAGTGGGTAGTGAGATTTCATGGAATACCCAAAGGCATTGTGAGTGACCGAGATCCGTTGTTCACTAGCGGATTTTGGAGGAGCTTACAAGAGGCATTAGGATCAGAATTACATCTCAGTAACGCGTATCATCCCCAAACCGATGGTCAAACAGAGAGGGTCAATCATATATTAGAAGACCTCTTGAGAGCCTGTGTATTGGATTTTGGTGGATCATGTGATGACCATTTGCATCTAGTAGAGTTTGCATAGAATAATAGTAGAGTTTGCATATAATAATAGTTATCAATCCAGTATTGGTATGGCTCCATTTGAAGCTTTGTACGGAAGACCGTGCAACTCACCATCATTTTGGTTGGAAACCGGTGAGAAATATGTGCTTGGACCAAATGTGATTAGAGAAACTTCCGCTAGGATTAAGGTTATCCAACAGCGAATGAAGGCTGCCCAAGATCGGCAGAAGAGTTATGCTGATAAGAGGAGAAGAGAATTAAAGTTCTCCATTAGCGACTTGGTGTTTGTCAAGATTTCTCCGTTGAAGAGCGTGATACGATTTGGAAGGAGAGGCAAGCTAGCACCAAGATTTGTTGGTCCATTCCCAGTTCTTGAGCAAATTGGGAATTTGGCATATAAAGTTGAATTACCAGAGAAGATGGCAGGAATTCATAACATATTTCATGTTTCCCAGTTGAGGAGTTCGTACACGACCCAGATGTGACTATTTCACCTGATCGGTTGGATGATATCGAAGTTGAACCCGAGGCGGTTGAGAACCGCAGGCTATGCGTATTGTTGGGAACGATACGAAGCAGCTTCGAAGGAAGGCGGTGAAATCAGTCAAAGTTCAGTGGGGTGAGAATGAGAATGACTGTACTCGGGAGACAGAGGACGACATTAGGAAAACGTATCCAGAAATCTTCGTTTGGTAAGATTACAGTTTCGATTTATTCTTTCCGCATGCTAGGATAGATTTGTTTTGTTTACTTTGCATGTTTGATTGTTGTATATGGCTGGTGGGCATGCGGGATCCTTTATATGTTTTGGGTTAAGGATTTTTGGGGACGAAATTTCTTAATGGGAGGAGAGTGTAACGACCCGCATTCTACGCATCATAGGATTGTAGAGTATTTATTTCATCGTTATTGAGAGTCTTATGTTCATGATTTTTCCCGATTTTTAAAATGACCGTTTTACCCCTAGCTGATCTTGTTTTGACCATAACTTTTGACTGGAAAGGAATTTTAAACTGGAACCACTTCCATTGGCTCCGAATGATGGTTTACCTTTCTGTTGAGTGGTCACATTAGCCAAACGGACTCACCGTTTGGGAGATATGGTTGAAACAAGTTTCAAATGGTGAAAAACAGCTTAATTGGGCTTAACCGGTGATTAACAGCTAGGCCCAAATGGGAATTTCGGGATTAGGAATTTAAAAGGGCTATTAGGGTTTGGAGAATACCTTTTTCTCATTTTTCAGCTGTCACTATTCATTCCTCTCAACCTAGCCATGGCCTCCAACATCTAAAACACCTTCTAATCACCGTTTAATCAAGTATTGGCCTAATCTACATCAAATTGAGGCGGATTAGAATAGAGATTAAGATAGAGCTGCTGTATTGCCTTGGGAACAGCGCCAAAACAGAGATTCATTTCAGATCTGAGTTTTATTTGTGGCAAAGGTGAGTGATTTGCATGGTTTTGCACTAATTACAGTTAATTAAGGGTAATTAGTGAAGATTAACGAAATTAGACACGATAAAATTTTGGAAAAATATTTATAAATTCGAAAATAATGTTTTAGACCTCTGTTAGAAATTTGGTTTGATTTGGTTAAGTTTTACTAATCTTATCATTAGATTTGCCTAAACATGCTTAAGGGAAAATATTGGGTTTTGGCTATGTTTGATCCATTTTACATGCTATGGTTGTTCTTTTGGTGTTTATGATTGGTTGTACATGTTGCTATGACTGTATGGTATGATTTGTGATTGTCTAGAAGTGTTAGATTGGTCGAAAACGCCGTCGAATGGCGTAAACAGCTTGCTGGATAAAGTGCAGGAAACTGTGCAGACCCGGATCGGATGGAGGAAGCTCGACCCGACCCGATGGAGGGAGTACGACCCGACTTGGTATGGTTGCACGATCCGATCCAAAGTTCCTCGACCAGCTAGTGATCCAGGAACCTATCTCCGACCCGATCGTGGAGAGCTACTCGAACCGATCCGCTCTTACTTGAAGACCACAACCCGACCCGGATGCTCATCCCCGAACTGATGGTGCAGCTGTGAAGTCTGGAGTACGATTCAAACCACTCTGGGGGCGCGATCCGAGCCGCTCAGTGGACTCCGAACCAATGGTGTTGCATCACGAGCAGGACCTGACGATCAATCACGAGCTGGAGGAGCACAACCCGACCCGATCCGACCCGAAGGAGCTTGTCACGAACTGAGATGTTGAGCACGAACTGAGGATGCATCGAACTGAACCGAAGATAGAAGGAAGGACTGAACCGATCCAGAGGATACCAAAACCGAAGATGCAAAGGTAGTCCACGTGGGAAGTTTGTACTCAGGATCCAGTTGGGAACCAATGAGTTAACTTCATGAGTTGGGCTTTGCTGCGGGACGTGTGCTAAGGGGTTGTCGATGTCTATGTCTTTGGATCACCGTGTAGGGGGTACGTAAATGGATTCAGGGCCACAGTGGCCTAGGTACGACTAAAGAGCTATAGACCAATGAAGTCGGGTCATTTGTAAAGGTTTGGTCATGACTCCATGGGGTAAGCTTGGTGGTAGCAGTAGTTGTACAAGTCGAACTTCATCACTACTTCGATGGGTCTAGTGATTGACCGTGGTAGACATTGTATGCTTTACGCACTGAGTGAGAGATGTGAGGATGGTTGCTATGTTTGATTTGTTTGCCATCATTATGACATGCACACCCCCACCCCATATTCTTTACACCATATGTTAGTGGCGCCTTAGAGTATTGTACGGTATGTAGTGCTAACTCTTTGGTTGCAGGTACAGGTTCAGGTATGGTTTAGTATACTTGTTATTGTTCTGTTTAGCTGCTTATCGCTCATACCAGACTTTTTGTCTGACCCAGAGTTTTATGTCTCTTCTTATTACTCTGGGTGCTCTCACGAGTAGACTAGAGACATGTTAGCTGGTGATGCACGAGTAGCTGTACTGGAGACGAGCAGGAGGCTTCCACGTATGATGTAACAACCCGAATTTTAATAATATGTTAAAACCATAAATCAAGGCAGAATTAAAATTTTAAAATGAGAATCAAGGGAAACGGGTTGCGTCATTGCGTTCACCTCGAAATTCTGCTTGGAAACGATTCCAAGTTTTCAAAAATTGGAGTCCGTATGAGGGATATATGACCCTCCGAAGTTTCAGGAATTTTCAAAATCAAAAATAGCTCGAAATTCGAATTCAAACCCCATAACAGGCTGGGCGGGAAAATTCCCGCCCATGGACCAGGTCGACCTGGGGGTCGACCATAGTGTCGACCTCCCAGGGACCAGGTCGACCATAGTGTCAACCTGCCTCCTAAACCCACTTTTTAACCAGATGCATTCTGATGTATTTAGACTCGTTTTCTGTCCAGATTCGTCTGCCTAATCCTATTTAAACAGCCTCCTAGCCTCATTCTCTTTACACCATCCTTCTCTAACCTTATGCTACTTAAATTCTTGATGGACATGGCTTCTTCTTCTTCCTCTAAATTAAATTAACTAAATTAAAACGCGAAGACTATTGAAGACTACGGCTAGGAATTGCATATTTGGGGATTTGCTTCTACAATCAAATCAAGATTCAATGATTCAGCAATTCGACGACTAGTTTATAGATTCGACTTCTGCATCTCAATTTCTTAGACCACGATCTGTAAGTTCAAGTTACTTTCAGATAAAACTGTAAACTTAATATCGATGTTGTAAATTGGAATTGAATATGTGTACGATAACTGATTCATATCTATCCTTGTTCATCCTGGATCTTGACTTTCGTGAATATTGCTTTGGGCCTATTCATGTCGTAAATCAAACTCTTTCATTACTATAACCTTGACATGCCTATGACGTTGAAACTATTGTTAATGGCCTAAGACTATGCCTATGCCTATGACTGTGAACATAAGACTATGCCTATGCCTATGACTGTGAACATAAGACTATGACTATGCCTATGACTATGAACATAAAACTATGCCTATGCCTATGACTATGAACATAAGACTTTGCCTATGCCTATGACGGTGAACGTAAGACTGTTGCCTATGACTATGACAAGGACAATTGTGGCTAATCATCTATGACTCTTGACTATGAGAATTATTAACTATGATTATGAACATAAGGCTATTATCTATGACCATGACTTTGAAACTATTACTGTTAATTGCCTATGACTATTGCCTAGAACTATTTTGGTTAATTAACCATGACTATTGTGGTTAATCGTTTATGGTTCTTAATTATGAGATTTCTACCCATGACCATGATTATGACTATTGGGGTTAATTACCTGAGACTATTATAGTTGATTGTTCATGCCCATAATTGAAATCCATGTTGTACACCGAATTTGCAGTTTATTGGATCTCATACCTAGGGTGTGACTTGCTTAGTTTATTCGCTATTATGTACACCAAAACCATTAGATCCATTATGCTTGTATTTGGCTTGCTTTCGCATGCCTATTCTTTTATGTCAACTTTTATCATGACTATCGCCTTACCCTGCTAGATTTGAAATCCTATATGACAGTGATGTTGTAACCAATTATCTCAAGTTATATCATGCTAGTCTTGTAACCTTTTTTTTATCGCTTTATGCTCGTCCCTTTTGCCTATCATAGTTTTGATGTTATTCCCTTTATTTTGAGATTTGGATTTATTTGTAGTATGGATCGATTCACGTTTACGTGCGATGGGAATACGACTTGGGTAGATTAGGCAAAACATGAATTGGTTACGAACATGAATTATGAACTTGATAATAGGCAAAACTTGAAAAATGAACATTGTTATAACTTGAATCTGGATGTGGACATGAAACTTATCCTTGAAAACTTAACACAAACTTGACATGAGTCTTGAACATGTACATGACACTAGAATGAACATGAAAATGGCCAACTCGAGGTTGGGTTGAGTTTGCAGTGTAAATCTGCTCGGAACCTCCCGGCGAATCCAGTGACTGCAAACAATAGGATCCAATGTGAGTAGTTGGTCATATCGCACTTGAAACCCGAGGTTAGACTGAGTTGTGGTGTAAATCTGCCCGGAACCGCCCGGCATATCCAGTAACCATGACAACAGGTCTAATGTGAGAGGTTGGGGTGCATTAATGAATTAATGCCACATGATAGGGTTAAGTCATGAACCACTTGAATATACTTAACCAATTTGACATGATGATTTGGTAGGGTTATGTCATGAACCGCTTGAATATACTTAACCAATTTGACACGTTGATTTGGTTGGGTTAAGTCATGAACCGCTTGAATATACTTAACCAATTTGACACGATGATTTGGTAGGGTTAAGTCATGAACCGCTTGAGTATACTTAACCAATTTGACACATGATTCATAGGGCTAAGTCATGAACTTGAACGACAACACTTAGCCAATTTGACATGACACGTAGGCGGGTTAAGTCACGAACTTGAATGACAACACTTAACCAACTTGACATGCTAGACTGACGGGGTTAAGTCTCAATTTTAAATGACAACACTTAACCTGCTGGACGGAAACCCTAGTTACGCGGTCCTTTTCAGCAGTAACCCACTTGGATGTATCACGATACCCTGGGACTAGGCAGGGTGGGGCACGATTACTGGGCTGATGGTAAGCGACCAGAACGACGCTTGAGTAGGTGCGCCATTGTAGGTTCAGGCGGACTTTGGTCGTGCACATAGTCCGGAGTTGAAAAAGCAGGCATTGGGCACCCGTAGGTTTACACTGTGCGTGCTTTATTAGTGTCGGTGGTTGGCACCTTAGGACTTGATACACCCTATGGTGGACCTAGCACAGGAGACTACATTTCGTGATTGGGCCGTATGACACAGACACATGACGAGCTAGAACTTGTAGGGAGCCAATCGATTAAAAGATCGTTTCGTGGGACCAAGTAATGGGTCATTTCATGACATTGGGCAAGGGATCATTTTATAGTCAACACATAACACGGGTTGGGATACTAGTACGGGTGGTGCAGAGCAAATAGATATCATAGAAATATTTTAACGGTGAAGCAGAGAAATCTTGCGATCTTGCAAAATTATACTTAGTTCATCTTGAATGGGAACCTCGCAATGTTATACATGACAAAAGTCATATGATGTTATCCTTAGTTATCGTGCCTGTAGCTTATCTTGTCATCATGCTTATGTTTATTTTAAGTTTATTCATGCCATGTTATCTTTATTTGTTTCTATGCTGAAAGTCACTAGGACTTACCAGTCTTTATGACAGACCCGTTTTCTTTCGCCTCTTTTTCTTCCGTTCCCCCTCCCCTAGGTTCTCAGGGAGGAAACACTACTACTTAGTTTGGACTTCTTTCTGCTTCAAGATCATCATATATGGCTTGGATTTCCCTTGGCTATGGCTTGCTTTGCTTTATTGGGGAATATCACAATTTATTTTTATGCTTCTTTGTTTTTGAGCAAGACAGATATTTTAGCTATGTAATTGGGTATTGGAAGTTGATGGGCTTTTATTGTAAACAATTATATTTAATAAATGATTTGATGTACTTCCACTTTACTTTCCATTTTTTTATATATGTCTGTCTTGTAATATTTCTGTTCCAGTACCCATAATGCTCCACTGAAGTTAAGGCATTCCCTTTGTGAGTGACCTTAACGGATGTGGGGTGTTACATATGATATATATAGATATTCTCCCTAGATCGCTGCTGGTCACTACTTTAGGCATTAGTAGTGTACCTTTCCTTTCTTTTGCTTTAGAGACAGTTTTAAAGTTGTAATAATGATGGTGTGGAACATAAGCTGTATTTGGATTTTCCGCTGCTATGATGTTTAGTTTCAGCTTATGCACTGTCTCACCTGTTTAATGTCAAGTATGTTATTATTATACTTTATTCCCTACGCTGTGAGACATTCTACAGGTTCTTGATTAGTTCATTCTCTTCTTTCCTTTCTTTGGCGACCGTTCCGGGCTAGTCGGGCATGTGTACAACGCACTTTCGGAGGAAATGCCGGCTGGTACGGGGCGGGCCGTCACACTTGGTATCAAAGCTCTAGGTTGCGTAGTTTACCTAGGGAAGTTATCAGGGAGAGATAGTACACGTATATGACAGCGCGTATTTGTGATTATTTTGTTTTTTAAAAGCTATATATATTATTAGTATAGCTAAGGATGAAATCGCACTGCGTTGACACCACAAAGAGGATGGTTAATCGTTTTCTCTGTGCAGATTAAACAATGAGCCGATACGCAAGAGGTGCCGGTAGAGGAGCCAATAATGGGAATGCTGCTGACATGAGGACGATGTTTACTGACCTCATGAGGGAGATGCTTAGAGATGTTCAGGGGGCAGCTCCTGATGCTGGTAATGGTGGTGGTGCAGTGGTGCAGGCGCCTAGAGCCGATTTTGCCAAGCTATGCAAGGAGTACACTAGTCTTGGTGGAAAGCCGTTCCAAGGAACGAAATCGGCTACGGATGTTCATGATTGGTTGGATAGCTGCGAACGTTTCTTCGAAGACTTGGGTATCGAGAATGCAATGAAGAGGAGGCTAGCATCCCGTCAGCTGTAAGGGGGGGCAATGAATTGGTGAAATGCTATAAAGGTAGCTACTCCCGAGGATCAGATTATTTGGGATCAGTTCATTCCAGCTGCTCAGAAATCAGTGCTGTTTAAGATATTCTTGCAACTCAAGCAGAATGGCAGAGCTGTCTCGGAGTATTTTGCCGAATTCGACACTTTTTCGAAATATGGGTTATCCTTAATAGATACTGCTGAGAAGAAGAACGAGAAGTTCATAATTGGCTTGGATGGATACATGGAGGAAAGGCTTATTAACCACATCGATGAGACGTTTGAATCGATTGTGAGGAAATCTTTAAGATCGGAAAGTCTTTACCCTAAGTCGAAGATTGAGGTCGCATCTGCAGAGAAGCCAAAACCGCAAGCAAGCGGTGGAGGCAAGAGTGGTTCTCAGAGCAAGAGGAAGCAGAACCAAGCAAAGGATGGCCAGAAGAAGAAAAAAGATGTTGAGTGCTTTAGTTGTGGCAAGAAGGGCCATTATGCCAGTAATTGTCGAGCCAAGCCAGCAGATAGGAAGTGCTTCAATTGTGGCTAAGTGGGACATCACAATGACAAGTGTCTGCAACCCCTAAAGAAAAGCAGATGGTGAAAGCATATGCCCTTAATGTTATTCCATCTTCATCGAATGCCCCAACTGCGGCGGAGAAGGGAAAGAATGTCGTTATTCAAGGTATGCTTTCTGTTTATGATGTTCCTGTTAGAGTTTTGTTTGATACCGGAGCTTCCAATTCTTTCATATCTAGTGACCTGGTAGATAGGTTGGGATTGGAACCTGAGATTTTCGATAGACCTTTAGTAGTGACGAACCCAATTGGTGGTTCGACTAACCTTTGCATGATTTGTCGTAATGTGGTCTTATCGAGTCATGGATGCATGTTTGTTTGTGATTGCTTTGTTTAGGGCTTTACTGGGTTTGGCATTATTTTGGGAGTCGATTGGCTCCAAAGATATGCGGTGGTGGTAGACTGTGAGGGCTTTTTGTTGACAGCTAGAGCGGATGATGGGCGGAGGGTAGTGTTTGGTGGTCTACCTAGTGATGGGATAATGGCTAGTTTTCTAAATTCCCTCGACATCTCGCATACTGAGTTTTCAGGTTTGACCGTGGTTGGCCAGTATCCGGACGTCTTCGAGGAAGTGACCGGGCTTCCACCACACCGAGAGATTGAGTTCCGTATTGATTTAGTGAAAAATGCAAGACCTATAGTGATGCCACTTCATCGTATGGCACCAAGGGAGCAGCGAGAGCTCGGGGTGCAAGTCAGTGATCTTTTGAAGAAGGGATTTTTCAGAAGGAGTGTTTCTAAAAGGGGAGCACCAGTTGTGTTTGCTTCCAAGGCGAATGGTTCCCTTCCGTTGTGTGTAGACTACCGCGAGTTGAATAAGGTGACGAGGAAGAATAAGTATCCTCTACCGCGGATAGATGATTTGTTTGATCGGTTGAGTGGCGCGAGAGTATTGTCCCAGTTGGATATCGCGATAGGTTTTCATCAACTTAGAGTGGAAGCTGAGAGTACAGCTAAAACGGCATTTCGGGCGCTGTCTGGATTTTATGAGTGGTTGGTCAAGCCATTCGGGTTGACCAATGCATCAGCATATTTTGTGGATCTCGTGAATAGGATATTCAGAGATCAATTGAATAAGTTTGTTCTTGTGTTCGTGGACGATATACTTGTTTATTCGAGGATAGAGGAAGAACACAAGGAACCTTTGAGGATAGTGATGGAGGTGTTGAGAAGACACCAATTGAAAGCGAAATTTTCTAAGTGTCACTTCTGGAGGAGGGAAGTGAGATTCTTAGGCCATGTTGTTTCAGAGAATGGTATTGCCGTGGACCTTGCGAAGGTGGCTACGGTACAAGATTGGTCTACGCCCAAGAATGCAACGGACATACGAAGTTTCTTAGGATTAGCTGGATATTATCGGAAGTTTATCCAAGACTTTTCCAAGATAGCAGCACCGTTGACTCAGTTGACCAAGAAAAATCAAGCTTTCGTCTGGGACGAAAAGTGCGAGAACGCATTCAAGTGCCTAAAGGAAAAGTTGACATGTGCACCAGTGTTAGTCATTCCTAAGGGTAATGATGACAGTATATATGGATGCATGTGGTACAGGGCTAGGTGCTGTATTGATGCAGGAAAGTAGGATTGTAGCTTATGCAAGTCGGCAACTGAAACCGCACGAGAAAAGATACCTTACCCATGACTTGGAATTAGCAGTGATCGTATTCGCATTGAAGATGTGGAGACATTATCTCTTGGGAGAAAGATTTGAGCTGTTTACAGATCATAAATCATTAAAATATCTCTTCTCCCAAAAGGATCTAAATCTCTGACAACAAAGATGGTTAGAATTCTTAGCTTCCTACGATTTCGACATTGCATATACGCCAGGAAAGGGCAATGCGGTGGCTGATGCATTGAGTAGAAGACATGCCAGTTTAGGGGCTATGTTCCTAGAATGAAAGCAACTGGAGTACATCGCTGGGTATGATTTCAGACCAAAGTGCGAATTGGATCTAGAAATGTTAGCAAGTTTAACAATCAGACCTACTTTGATTGCGCGGATTGGTTCCAGTCAGAGGAACGATCCTAACCTATTGGAAATCATCTCCAAGTTTGAGATGGGTATCGACAAGGAGATGAACAAGTATGGGTTTGATCGAGATGGATGGCTTAGAAAGAATGGAAGACTAGTTGTACCCAATGTCAATGGATTAAGAGATGAAGTGCTTAGAGAATGTCATCACTCAAAACTGACCATACATCCTGGTGGTAACAAGATGTACCGAGACATGAAGCAGACCTACTCCTGGGAAGGGATGAAAAGAGACGTTGGGAAGTTTATATCCAAATGCATGAACTGCCAACTAGTTAAAGCTGAGCAAAAGAAACCTAGTGGTTTGTTACAACCATTAGAAATTCCAGAATGGAAATGGTAACAAGTCTCGATGGATTTCGTTGATGGGTTACCAAGGACTAGATCGGGTCATGATAGCATTTCGGTGATTGCGGACCGATTGACAAGAGTGCAAGGTTTATACCCGTCAAGTCAAATAGAACGGTAGCTAAGTTAGCCGAACTATATGTAAAGTGGGTAGTGAGATTTCATGGAATACCCAAAGGCATTGTGAGTGACCGAGATCCGTTGTTCACTAGCGGATTTTGGAGGAGCTTACAAGAGGCGTTAGGATCAGAATTACATCTCAGTACCGCGTATCATCCTCAAACCGACGGTCAAACAGAGAGGGTGAATCGTATATTAGAAGTCCTCTTGAGAGCCTGTGTATTGGATTTTGGTGGATCATGGGATGACCATTTGCACTAGTAGAGTTTGCATATAATAATAGTTATCAATCCAGTATTGGTATGGCTCCATTTGAAGCTTTGTACGGAAGACCGTGCAACTCACCATCATGTTGGTTGGAAACCAGTGAGAAATATGTGCTTGGACCAGATGTGATTAGAGAAACTTTCGCTAGGATTAAGGTTATCCAACAACGAATGAAGGCTGCCCAAGATAGGCAGAAGAGTTATGCTGATAAGAGGAGAAGAAAATTAAATTTCTCCATTGGCGACTTGGTGTTTGTCAAGATTTCTCCGTTGAAGAGCGTGATACGATTTGGAAGGAGAGGCAAGCTAGCACCAAGATTTGTTGGTCCATTCCCAGTTCTTGAGCAAATTGGGAATTTGGCATATAAAGTTGAATTACCAGAGAAAATGGCAGGAGTTCATAACGTATTTCATGTTTCCCAGTTGAGGAATTCGTACACGACCCAGATGTGACTGTTTCACCTAATCAGTTGGATGATATCGAAGTTGAACCCAAGGCGGTTGGGAATCGCAGGCCTATACGTGTTGTTGGGAACGATACGAAGCAGCTTCGAAGGAAGGCGGTGAAATTAGTCAAAGTTTAGTGGGGTGAGAATGAGAATGACTGTACTCGGGAGACAGAGGAGAGCAGTAGGAAAACGTATCCAGAACTCTTCGTCTGGTAAGATTACAGTTTCGATTTAGTCTTTCCACATGCTAGGATAGATTTGTTTTGTTTGCTTTGCATGTTTGATTGTTGTATATGGCTGGTGGGCATGCGGGATCCTTTATATGTTTTGGGTTAAGGAATTTCGAGGACGAAATTTCTTAAGGGGAGGAGAGTGTAACGACCCGCATTCTACGCATCATAGGATTGTAGAATATTTATTTCATCGTCATTGAGAGTCATATGGTCATGTAACTTTGGGAGGCGACTATTGGGGTCATTTCCCATGTTTATGATTTTTCCCGATTTTTAAAATGACCATTTTACCCTTAGCTGATCTTGTTTTGACCATAACTTTTGACTGGAAAGGACTTTTGATCTGGAACCATATCCATTGGCTCCGAATGATGGTTTACCTTTCTATAGAGTGGTCACATTAGACAAACGGACTCACCGTTTGGGAGATATGGCTGAAACAAGTTTCAAATGGTGAAAAACAGCTTAATTGGGCTTAACCAGTGATTAACAACTAGGCCCAAAGGGAAATTTCGGGATTAGGAGTTTAAAAGGGCTGTTAGGGTTTGGAGAATACCTTTTTTCTCATTTTTCAGCCGTCACTATTCATTCCTCTCGACCTAGCCATGGCCTCCAACATCTAAAACACCTTCTAATCACCGTTTAATCAAGTATTGGCCTAATCTACATCAAATTGAGGCGGATTAGCATAGAGATTGAGATAGAGCTGTTGTATTGCCTTGGGAACAGTGCCAAAACAGAGATTCATTTCAGATCTGAGTTTTATTTGTGGCAAAGGTGAGTGATTTGCATGGTTTTGCACTAATTACAGTTAATTAAGGGTAACTAGTGAAGATTAATTAAATTAGACATGATAAAATTTTGGAAAAATATTTATAAATTCGAAAATAATGTTTTAGACCTCTGTTAGAAATTTGGTTTGATTCGGTTAAGTTTTACTAATCCTATCAATAGATTTGCCTAAACATGCTTAAGGGAAAATATGGGGTTTTGGCTATGTTTGATCCATTTTAGTTACAATAAAAAGAGAAGAATTAAAACACATATTTTTATTGTCATTTTAGTTAAAAAAAAAAAATAGAATTAGAAGACATATTTTTATTGTCATTTCAGTTACAATAAAAAAGAACAGAATTTAAAGACATATTTTTATTGTCATTTTAGTTACAATAAAAAGAGTAGAATTAAAAGACATATTTTTATTGTCATTTTAGTTACAATAGAAAGAGTAGAATTTAAAAGTCATATTTTTATTGTCATTTTAGTTACAATAAAAAGAGTAGAATTAAAAGACATATTTTTATTGTCATTTTAGTTACAATAGAAAGAGTAGATTTAAAAGACATAATTTTATTGTCGTTTTAGTTGCAGTAAAAGGATTGGTTATTTAAGAACATCTTTTTACCATAATTTTGTTGCAATAAAAATATTAGTTGAAACAAAAACATTCATTTTGTTAAAAAGATTAGTTGAAGGAAAAACATTCATTTTTGTTAAAAAGATTAGTTGAAATGAAATATTCTTTTTTGATAAAAAGATTAGTTGAAACAAAAAAATTACAATTTTGTTAAATAAGATTTGAGTTAAACAAGAAAATTTCATTTTTGTTGAAATAGAATTGTAAACAAAAATGAAAATATCATTTTAATCATTTTGTTGAAATAGAATCGTCAAAAAAATGAAATTATCATTTTTTGTTCTTTTTGTTGAACTAGAATTGTCAACAAAAATGAATGTATCACTATTAGGCATTTTGTTGAGATAGAATTTGTATGTTAAATAAAGAATCATTTTTATTTCAACATACATTAGAATTGATATGTTAATGAAAGAATTAATTTTATTGTCAAAACATATATTAAAACTATAAACAAATAAAATATTTCCTTTTTATTTTATTAGAGTTAAAATAAAAATACAAATACAAATAAAAATTATCTTTTTATTTGTCATTAGCAATTGTCATGTAAATAAAATACATTTTATTTGACGGTACAGACATGTAGATGTGTTGTTACAATAAAACATCCTTTTGTTTGGCGTGTTAAACATGTTAGTGGAATCCTCGAATGGTTTATATTTATATATAATTTTACACATAAATATAAATTAGAATTGAATGAATCGCGTGCAGTAGTACGCGTTTCGGAATCGTAACTTTAAATGATTATACCGAAAAATCCGACCATTGGATTTTCCCAAAACTAGAACCGTTAGGTTCGCTTTGGGAAGATCTTTCCAACGATATAAACTTTTTTAAAATCCAGCGGTTAGATTTCGAGAAATGTGTAAATCAAATTTGGGTAAAAACAGCGCCAGGGCCGCCTATAGACCCGAAGTATCATTAAATTAATTTAGCTTTTTTTATATAAATAAAAATAGCAATAAATCGTTATAAAATAATATTAATGATATAAAATGGTTTAATATATATATATATATATATATATATATATATATATATATGCGAGAATTATTTGAAAAGAACGAGTTCAATCTCATTTCAAATAATTATACGACGATCTAAATCAAAGATATTGAAGACAGTGATTGAAGACCGACGATCTTCACATTGAATGGACGGCTACTGGTGCCCAGCACTGGGTCGCTCTTAGGAAAGGGTTAAAGTGGTAGTTGCCTGGACATACTTGTTGATCGTCCGGATTAGCAAGCACCTCTCTTGGACATACGGGATGAATAATAAGGTGTCTCCAGTTTCGTTCAGACCCAGAATGGACTTGTAAATGGATGTGTGACTAACATTGGATTTCATTCCATGCAAATTGATTTCTATTTAATATATATCTGATTGGTGGCGGAGAATTTATTCTATTGCTTAACACCCTTCTCTAAGATGCACGAGCTCAGAGGTTATATATTAGTTGCTATCGATCGCATGGCGTGGATTGTCAATGTAGCATGCCAAGATGCAGATGATCAAGGCTTTTGTTGAAAAGTAGAGCCTTGTGGTTGATGATCAAAGCATGACCTATTTAGGCGTAGCTTTGTGTATAGCGCTACTTCGCGAGCCTCACACCCTGGTAAGAGTTTGAAACGGGACAAGGGAACGGAGGGAGTGCACACGTTTCTTTCTAGCTAGAAGTTGTATCAGGGTCTTGCAAGCCCTGACATTTTACTTATGTGGTTGATGGATTATGAGGTACCTCGGTTATATTGGTCGATAGTGACCCATTTATAGGTTCAATAGGACCGGGAAGCGTGTGTTCAGGAATTGCTAATCCACTAAAGTATTTGTGGACCGACCCTGCAGGATCTAAGGGTTCGCGCGTATGAATACTGAGGCATTTGCTAGAGTGTTTCGATTTGGTAAGGATATCGTCTCTAGCCTTGACTCATGATGGAAACCCAATTTCCAATACGACATTATGGTTTTGACTGTAAACCTATATATGGCGACATAGTAGGATGGGGTACTATGCCGTCTAGGATTGATACATTTACTTTAAAGTATTTTAAAATAGAATAGACACTAATAATAATATTAAAATATTATTTTCTACGTATCAAGCATGTTTGATCATTATAATGTAAAACTCTATCTCTGGTTTGTGTTGCATTGTATAATGGACTTGAGTCTTATAATGATTTCATTTTTCTAAAAAGAAATGCGTTGTTTTGAATAAAAATTTATTTAATTTATGCACTGGCAATCCAATGGAGTAAAACCGTTCCACGTTAGCGACGTGGTCCCGTGATTAGCCATATTTTTTGATAAGTTAGGAAAGATTTCTCATACCAGTCCCATGACTGACTCGTAGTTTGTTTCACTTTGCAAACTCGGGTGCCCTCTTTTCCACATGGGGAGTCGAGTAGCTTATTTTGCAGATATATTGAGCAGGATTCTGGATCGAAGCTCAAAGTTGTGTCCAGAGCATTGATAGTCTTCCGCTGCATTGTATTAAATTCATTGTAAATTATCCTCTGCTGTTGTATTATTATGTCGATGTACTCTGAAATTCTGTACTCTGATGTAACATTATTATAATGTTTATAAAAGTCTTCCGTTATCTGTTCTGATGTGTCGTATGCCCAGAGTTAGTGCATTCGAGCATTTCAACTTTTGGATCAGACCTGTGTGGTTTATGGTCGATTCAAAAGGCGGGGATTTTTGGGTTATTACATATTTGAGTAAAGATATTGAAGAGAAATCAGGAAATGATAAATTTAATTAAGTAAATATTAATTAAAAAGGGGCTCAGTGATTGTTTGATTTTAATTAATAGTATTCCCTTCGAGAATAGGATATTTGGATGTATGTTTGTTTCTTCGGTAGTTAAATAACCAACTATCTAAGTATTGGTTAATTTAATACCATCGTTGTCAATACGGAGAGACTGGTTGGATTTGTTATTCGAAAAGCACTATGTATAGACATATGTGTTGCAAATCAGATTATACTGAAGATAATCGAAGACTAATAAAGTGCAAGGGCTTTTTCTGTTAATCCTAGGTAGAAATTTCCTAAGATGGATTAATGGAAATAGTGCATTCGGTTTATCCAGTCCCGGACAACTTGCATAGACGAATGCGTAATAAAGTATGTCTAACAGTTCGTCTACATTAATCTCTTCAAACGTGTCTACATTGGTGGCGGAGGAATTCATTTCTCTTAGCTTTATGCCCGTGATATTTTTGGGAAAATGAATAGGCAATTTTGGCGGGTTTGACGATATGACATTCAAAGTGAATGAAGATGTGGCATATCAAAATATAAGCACGACCTCAAGCCTCATAACCGGAAAATGGTCTAAAATCAGATAGGTCGCATAGCTAAGTGGGTAGCTTCCAATTAGGGTGTATTGTCACCTAATGTAGAGAAAATCCATTTGCTTCTTTATTCTTTCGATGTTGTCCCATTCGGGAAACGGTTGTTGATCTGAACGGTTGGTGATAATACATTCGGTACACTCAAGTGAAGTGAGAGGTCAGTCATGTTTAGCCTGGGTTGCAAGATGTTCTATTTGAACCTGGTGTATTCCTCTCTAGAGATACACTGTCGGAGGGTAGTTCCATACATTGTCAGTTGGAATCCATTCTCCAATAAGCGCACGCGGTTTTGATTGTATACTATGTATGTAGAGCATGAGATGCAAATGTTCCGCTAGATTGCTATTTATATGATTTAGACACTATTATAATATCAGAATAATATTGATTTGAAAAATATTTTGGGTTATCGTAAGGTAAAAATCATCTGTATTTATGTGTGGATCAGTCTTAAGATTATCCTTTCTTTTAAAAAGGATTTTTATAAGTTAAATCAAGTGGTTGGAGCTTACTCACACCAGTCTCACGACTGACCTAGAGTAAATTTTGTTTTGTTTTACCATAAACTCTTGGGTGTCAAAATTTATACAGGAAGTCCAGTAGTCAAGGTATTTACAGATACCCTTGGAGGAGCATGGAGCAGAAGGCTTCAGGGTTAAATAGCTATTATTATTTCCATTGTATTGTAAGTGTTGTGCTTTGGTAATGATATGTTTATACAGTTAAAATTTTGTATTCCAAAAGCTGTTATATGTGTGTGTGTATATATATATTATATTTTGTTTAGCCGCGATGTGAGATTCTATTTTGTTATTTCTATTCTTCCTTTATCTTTTTCTTCTTTAATCCATAATGATTCGTATTTCTATGCAATTTTGGTTAGAATTGTGGTGTATTCATTCAGCTCAAAGAGTATCGAAATTTGGTCCATTACACCTGCACCTACCAGCGACCACCGGACGATCAAACTCTACCACCATTGCCAGCGACGCTCCGCAACGATTCCAGGGCCAGAAGCCTGACGCCTAACTCCTCCTTAAATGTCTGAAATTCTAGCAAAAGCTAATTCCATTCATCCACCAATTTCGACGATGTCGGGCCACCTAAGACGACCGCACCTTCATCGCGACAAAGCCCTCGCCATCCATTTCCACTTCTCTTCAGATCACTTGGAAATTCTTAAAGGACGTAACGTAAATGTCATCGTTCGACTCGAAATTCCAATCGCCTCAGGCGACCGTAGACTACCAAATTTTGGTCGTGCCTTCCCTTGGCCCTCCTCTATAACATCTTAGTTGAAGACTTTCCAGTACTTCACCATTTGAGAGATTTAATTGAATTAAGAAGAACAAAGGTGTAGGTTGTAAATGGTTTAGGGTTAAGGAATTGAGATGCATTTATAGTGCGGGTTTCTGATTTATTTTATTCAATAATATTTGTGCTCGGCGTTTTAAGCTCGTATGACCACATACATCATCCAATTGAAACGAAATTCGAAACCCTACAAAAACTTAATATTCCAGACCCGACAGAACTGGTTTCGTCAATTCCGAGACTATTTGAAAAACTCCTATTTTAATTTCAAAATGTAAATTGATTCGTGTTGCGCGCAATCAAATAACAACTCCAATTAAGCTAAAATTTGAAATCTTAGAATAATTAATCATCATTGATTTTACAAAATTGGTTTTGTTGGAATCTGAGGTCATTTGAAAAATGACTATTTTACTTGTTAAATTAAATCAATAAAAT
Organism: Allium sativum; assembly: GCA_030737875.1. Classification (NCBI taxonomy): domain Eukaryota; kingdom Viridiplantae; phylum Streptophyta; class Magnoliopsida; order Asparagales; family Amaryllidaceae; genus Allium; species Allium sativum. The sequence goes on along the minus strand of CM060912.1, from coordinate 250,277,376 downwards.
ATAAATCGATTTAAAAATAATCAAATATACCGATAATAATTCATTATTATCGTATACATTCGAATAGAATTTATATTAATTGTAGAATTGTTTTCGATCCATTTTTAACTTAGAATTCAATTATTCCTCATTTTCGTATTACGATAATTCATTATATTCCAAATTAAATTGCATTTCGCTTACTAAGTTGATAAACTCTATATAAATATCCATTTATGTATCTAATTCAACATTTAAAACAAAATTTAAATGTTCAAAATTAAACGGCTAAAAATTCAGGTTGTTACAAAACTAAAATATAAGTAATCAAATCCAAAATATTTAAATTATGAGTTAAGTTTAAAATTCAAGAAATAAGTTTAGGTGTAAAAGAATTTTTTTCTTACATAGGAAGTGATTTTGAAACAAATAAGAATAAGAAATAGTAAAAATTAGGCTCACATCCCTAAAAATGTTCAAAATTAACACAACATCCAATCAAAGTTTCTATGCATTTCCGGTCCCTATTTTTAGCTGCCGCCCAAAATTTTTAGTCCATCCCACCTCCTGCCACATCCACTTCCGCCTTTTTCAAATATGCAAAAAAAAAAATGCGCTCATGCATAAAAAATATATATTCTAAAATCAGGAAATAATCCTAGGAGTCCACGAAAATTAAAAAAAAAGTTGCATACTTCTGTGCAACTATTGCTTATAGTAGCATACATGTATGAATATATTTATATAGTGTATTTATGTTGAAAATCTGGACCAATATACGCATACATGTATGCAACTATTAGCAAATAACTGCATACATTTATGCATACAAAGTTGAACTGAGATTCACGTGTAACGAAAAGTTGCATACATGAATGCAACTATTCCGTACATATGCATGCATGTGTGCAACAAATTTAAAAGGGACGAGGGCTTGCGAATATACGCATGAATGCATGCATTTATTATGTACATGAGCATAAATGTGTGCAACAATGTATGTAAATGGCGAATGCTTGAAAAAACAGACCAAATTTGAATATATGCATAAAAGGATGAATATAATGCAGTTTAGCTGCATACATGTATGCATTTATACTACAGTTTGGGCACAACACTGAAATATAAGCATGAATGTATGAAACTATTTACGAATAGGTGCATCTTTTGATGCAAAAACCTGTTGTTTCGCTGATTTTGTGTTATTTTGGGTTTTGACGTGGTTTTTGATTGATTTTCGACCTGATTTTTTTGGCGTGAACATGTTTTATTTAATAATGAACTTATGTGATTTTTTATATTTTTTTATATTCTTTTATACGTTTTTGAAAAATAAGGACCTAATTTACAATAAGTTTAGGACTAGATGTGAGCCTAATTTTGAAACTTAATAGGGACCTGTGACAAACGGACCCAATAAGAAAATTATAAGAAACTTAAAATTGAGGTTCAATGATATTACAGAGTTTTAACAAAAAATCTAGACTCTATAACTTATCATGTTTTCTTGAACACTTGAAATCTTTTTTTTTTGGCAAAGCCGAAGGGGTTGAGTGTATGCCTACCACTTTTATTAATATGCGAAGATGATTACATAGTAACAACGATAGAAAACAACAAAAAGAAGACAAAGAGAACAAGCATATCAACGTCTAAACCAAGGAAGCAAAAAACACATATGTACAACAAAAAGAAAAGCTAACTAAGTAGCTCAAAAATCCCCAGATCATACGTAAATTTAAGGAATTTTAATCCATTCCTGATGTCACGCCAAAGATGCTTCTTCCATTGCAAGTACTTTGTAGAATGCACATTGTCAAAAACACAAGAATTCTATTCCTTCCAAAAACTATGGGTTCATTTCTTCAGAATGTAGTTGATCAACCTCGGCTTCGCTCTTTTGTTACTAGTTTTCCTCTTGAAATAGTTCCATTGGTCTGCACTCGATGTATGGAAGTGAGTGTAACAAATATGCATGAGCACTTCAGACCAAAGTTGTTGCACAGTCGCACACTCAAAAAATAGATGCTCCATGTTTTCGGCAGCAACACTGCAGAGAGCGCACGCAACATCTGCTATCATCCCATAGCTTGCTAGCATGTCCTTCATTGTTATTGCATGGTTTATCACCTTCCATAAGAGTAAATTGTCCTTCGCGATATTATCCCTTTTCCAAACTAACTTATAACAACTGCAAACATGAAGAGATGAAGCATCTAATAAAATAAGGTACATGGATTTAATATTGAAACTCTCACCATGCCATTTCCACCTAGTAGTGAGCTCAGAGACTGGTTGGTTATTGGCAGATTCAATTATGTTCCATAACAGCTAAACATTACGTATTGTGGTGTTTGGCATGCAAAGTTTGTCATGCACAAGTAAATCACCCACTTTACTATCACAATGGACACAATAGCCTTGTTTTTCAAGGTAAGACATATTGTCATTGATTATAAAACCACGATCAAGCCATGGGTCTTCCCAAAACTTTATATGATCAAAGGCCACATGACCATACTTTAAGTGAGGTAGAATTTTGTGTTTCAATTTGTTGATACTCTTCCAAGTCCAACTGAATCCTTAGAGAGTTTTTAAAGACAAAAAGACTATGATTTTTAAAAACATTCTTCAAGGACCAGTAAGTCCAGAGGCTATGCTTACTATTGAGTATGTCATCAATGTGCTTAGCAATAGCAGTAGTGTTCCATATTTTCGTATTAACTATACCTAGCCTACCTTTGTTAATGGGTCTAACAAGCTTATCATATGAGATAGGCGCAAGATAATTAGCGTGTATGCTTCCTTTCCATAGGAATTTCAAGCAAGCATATTTGATAATATTATGTAGCTTGCTAGGTAGTAAATATGTTCATGACCAGTGAACTTGCATTGAAACGATAACAAATTTGATTAGAGTTAGTCTTCTAGCTTGACTGAGTAATCTGGTAGAGCAACAATTCAATCTTTTTGTAATTCTGTCAAAGAGTGGAAGACTTTACATAGTAGTTATTCTAGAAGTTGCCATAGGAAAGCTTAGATAAGATAACGTCGACACACTACAAGTTAAGCTAGTTAATCTATTTGTAATTCTGTCAAAGAGTGGAAGACTTTACATAGTAGTTATTCTAGAAGTTTCCATAGGTAAGCCTAGATAAGATAATGTCGACACACTACAAGTTAAGCCAGTAAAATTTTGAATGTATTGCTTTCGTGCATTGCTTACACCTGCAAGCATGATGTTAGATTTCTCATAATTTATTTTAAGACTAGTGAGCATGTATAATTTATCAAGAGTTGACATAATACTGGTGAGTGTTTTATTATTCGGCTTGCAAAAAACAACTAAATCATCAGCAAACATTACAGATGATATACACAGGTCAGTGCATTTTGGATGAAAATCAAATAGATTATATTGGATGCAACTAACTTATCTAGCATTCTGTTTAACATTTCAATAACAATGATAAATAAATAGGAAGAGATTGGATCACCTTGCCTAATTCCTTGTTTGCTCTCAAAAAATCCTACAGGAGAGCCATTAACGTGGATAGAGAAGTGTGCAGAACTCACACAAGATTGTACACATGCAGTGAAACAAGTAGGAAAGTTCATGTAGCTAAGTATACGAATAATAGATGACCATTGTAAGGTGTCAAGTGCTTTCCTAATATCGAGTTTAATCATAGCTCTAGGGGTTATGTGCCGGGTATTATGGCCTTTGATTAGTTCACGAGCTAGAAGTACATTGTCAAGGATATTTCTGTTTGGTAGAAAAGTAGATTGTTTAGCAGATAAGAGTGATGGAAGAACAAATTTGAATCTACTAGCAATAATCTTGGTGATGCATTTGTAAGTAGTGTTACAACATGAAATTTGTCTGAAAGCATTCACTGAGTTAGCATTCTTCACTTTAGTGATTAAAGCGATAACAGTGTTATTGAAAGAATGAAACATGTGCCCCTTTTTAAAAAATTGTTTAACTGAATTACACACGTCATAGCTCACAACATTACATCATGAGGTGTAGAAAACAACAGTATACCCATCAGGACCACCACATGAGTGTTTGCTAAGTGAAAACATAGCTTCTTTAATTTCCTCATTGGTGATAATTTTGCACAAATAATCTTTCATGTCATTGTTGAGTTTTGGTAATATCATAGGATTAATATCCTCAATTTGTGGGACAAAGTTGTCACTGTTACCAAATAGATCAATTTTTTTTAACATATGCATGCTGCATAGAAGTTTGAGAAGAGTGTACCTGGCCATACAAATCAGTGATGGAATGTATCGTTTCTGTAACTTGTTTTGCCTTGAGTGCAGCGTGAAAGTAAGTTGTGTTCCTGTCACTGTCTTCGAACCATTTGATCCTTGATTTTTGCTTTCTCATCATGGATTCAACGATTAATGCTTCTTTGTGCTGACGTGAGATATCATATTCAACGGAGGAAAGTGAAGCATTGAGGAGGTCACGTTGCATGGTTAAGTGGATCTATTCTAGTTGTCTCTCAAGTATGTGATATTTCAAGCTATCACTCCCAAAATTCTTGGCAGACCACTCTTTTAAAACATTTTTAAGATCCTTGTGCTTATTATATAGAATAAACATTGGATTGCCATGATAGGGGACATTCCAAACTAGTTTAACTTTGTCATGAAAGTCATGATGTTTGGTCCATTTGTCAAAAAATCTAAAAGCAAGCTTTCTCACTATCGACTGTGGGGTGATTGATCAGACAGAATTGGCATAGCAAATTCATTAGTAATACAAGGCTAAGTGTTAAGCGCAATATTGTTACAAAAGGCATAATCAATTTTAGAAAATGTACGAATACCATTCCTATCGCTATTATTCCAAGTGAATTCAGGACCGTATGTATTTATTTCAACAAGTTCAAAATTCTGTATTGCCATATTTATATACCTAATTTCAAAAAGAGAAACATAGGATCCTCTAAAATGATCAATTAATTTGAGAGGGGAGTTGAAGTCCCCGCAAATTAACCAAGGGTCCAGAGGTTGTTTCAATGTGGTCAAACATGAAAAAAGTTTTCTCTAGCTGCAGATTAATTAAATGCATATACAAAGCTAATGTAATACATAGTAGATGACGGTATATGCTAATTTTAGCAATGAATGAATTGACTAAAGGATCTGATTTTTGTAAAATGATGAATATATGGATAATACATGACTAATATTCTACCATAACTAGAATCCTCTAAATTACGTAGCATCTGCCAATTGGGGTTAACATACCTGGTAGCTCTGATAGAAAGCTCTTCATTTTGTTTAGTTTCCAGCAATGCAATGGCAGAGAGGTTGTATTTCATGATTAATAATATGCATCATCCCAGCTTAATTTGAGCCCCTCTAATGCTCCAAATGCATAAGTTTTGGATCATTATTAAACTCAAGATGTTTTTCAGAACTCCTTGTCATAGATCTGGTCTTGACCTTGTTTGCTTCTGGACCACTTGAAGCACTAGTTGTCATAGGCGAATCAAACTTGGTTTATTTGTTGCCCTTTCCTATTTTTTTCATTCTGGATTTCAATGTTATGCTTGTCAATTTCATAAAGATGGGACTCAACTGCTTCTTTGTGTCCTGGTGGTGGAGAAATTTTGCTATACATGTTCACTTCTTGTGTGATAACATTGTTGGTCACAGCAGAATTAACTTTGCTAGTTGCTTGTACTTTGACCTGTAAATCATGCTTCCCCTTATCCTCTTCAAGGTTGTCCTTCAAGATGTGTACATTTGAGATACATAACTATGGCATGTTATCCAGTATGCCTGGCTCAAAGTAATTATCAGTAAAGACAAAGACATCATCAGAGTTGCTTAATACAAGATGGCCAGACATGTTGCTTAAGGATACTAGGAAATTTGTGTCCCCATTTTCATTATTAGTTGTTGCCATTTCCTTTTCCTGATTCTTCTCACTTGACTTATCACCTGCCTTTAGAGTAGGTAACTTAAGACTATCATCAGACTTTCATATTCTTTAACTGGAACCTTGGATGTAGTATCATTGTCCAAGACAATCAGAGATTTGGAGCTGTTCTTTTTGAGAAGAGGATCTTCAAGGATGACATTTGTCTGCTTAGATACAGTCGTGCCTTCATATTTCTTTTGACCGCTAGCGTCAGCATGTTTTTTTTTTGAGTAGGGAACTATTGACTTGCGTCAGACTTGCTTTCAATTGCTTTATCCGGATCTTTGACTGTAGAATCATCTCCCAAGACAAACCGAGTATTGAAGCTATTCTTAGTAGGAAGTGGTTCACCACTTTTGATGTTAGAGCTTTGCTTTGTTGAGCCTTTAACTGCTTGCTCGTTTTGAGAGCTTTTGCCATTTATTTCTCCTTCTTCTATCATGAGATCTGCTAAACTAATCTCTTTCCTTTTATAACTTGTTCTTTAAGGGATAAATTTTTTAACCTTGAATGGAAGTCTCTGCATTTTGAATGCAACCTTGCTCTAGTTTCTTTTAATTTTGTGCCATGATGAGTCTTTTTGAGCTTGGTCTTTGTTACTTTGATTGTTGTCCTTTTTGTGCACAGGTTGTTGATTGAATGAATTAGTGTGCTCTTTTCCGTTAACTAAGCCAGGTTTCTTTGCTTGTTCGTTTGCTTTATTATGATGATCTTTATGGTTAGTTCCTTGAGTAGTTTCCTTTGTTTGTATCATAGCCATCATTTTTGTGTCCGAAAACACAACATTTCGTGCATAGGTGTGGTTTCCATAAGTAAGTTACTTTGACACGCTGTGTACCTCCATCAAGCAGTGTAACCAAGAAGTCATCAACATGAATTTTATCTGGTTTTATTTCAGTTAAGCATATGGCATAATGAAGTCTCTCGAGCCTCTCAGTTGTTTCATATAAACAAATCAATTTACGTAATCTACAAGCCAGCCAGTTTATGCCAGTATGTAACCATGGAAAAAGTGGTATGTTAGAAAAGTGTACCCAAACTAGAACAGACTTAATCATGCCACACACATCACTAACGTTCGGATCATATGGTTTAATGATGAAAATCTTACTTTGCATGATAACTGTTTCTCCTATAAGAGCTTTTACTTTGTCTTCTTCACAAGAAAGTTGAAACAAGAAAAGTACTCTGTCAGATTTAATTTTCAGATCACCTTTAGGATTCCAGACAGATCTACACTTCTGCACCATAGCCGTGTATGATAATGGTTGGTCAAGAAAGAAACCAAAAAGAGTGTCTTTCCATACAGCAGTGCCAGCATCTACAACCATAGTGGTATGTTTCAAAGCACCTTCGATGCAAGAAAGTTGCATATCAACGGGTTTGTACTTCCCGGCGTTGCGAGGCAAACACTGAATCAAGGAAGTCCAAACACGTTGATGCTTCAATTAGGGATTAATTTGAGCTGTGTTCATAGGAATTATAACTAGATTAACATGAGATGAGCTCGATGGATTGCTAGAAAACATTGGTTTGCCAGTAGGTGGCACCGATGGAAGGGTGCTGGAGGGCGGCGTTGGGCTAGGAGGTGCTGGTGGCGGATCAATTTCAGGAGGGAGGGCGGAGGGGGGTTGATTTAACAGCATGTAGAGGTGATAAGTTTTTGAGTAGGAACAGAGTTATCTGCCACTAAGTCGATCGTTGTTTGATCCAACTCTTGTTATTCATGAATCTTCGATATTGAACTTGTATTATTTGTAATCTAGAATCTTGAAATTTTAAACTGTACAGTGTTAAATAAGCAATACCTACACACACACATATATTTCTATACAATAGTGTTAGTACATATTTTATAACAAGAATAGTTAACGCTAGATTGTTTTCATCAATACCACCATTCCCATTATCTTAGTACTCGACTGTTATCCACGAAAAATTTCATGAATATATTTAAAACATACCCGGTCGGTATGTCCAGAGAAGCATACCGGTCGGCCTGAACCCAAGCACACCGGTCGGGTAGTTGCAAATCCCGAGCAAAGCAACCCCATGTGAAAGGAAAGAAAAACTCGCCCACCGGTCGGCTAGGATCCATGTGTACCGAACGGTCCCCCTGGAGTAGTGTACCTTGTTCAAACATTACAATACCGGTCGGTCTAGGGATGGACGACCGACAGGTCCTGATATGCGCTCCAAGACAAGCCATTAGAAGAGAAGAAATGTGCCTACCGATCGATCGAGATCCATGAGCACCGACCGATCTAAGACATAGCGACCGGCCGGGCGTAATACAAAGCTGACGGCAAACTATTCACATAGAAAAGAAAAAAGCCATACCGACTAGTGGGCCCTACTACCGACCGATCGGTCCTTCAGACAGCTATTGCCAGCCTGGATTCTGTACAGCTATTGTAACACCACACCTCCATTAAGGTCACTAACAAAGGGAATGCCTTAACTTTAGTGGAGCGTTTTTGGTAAATCGACACAGAATATCACAAGACAGATATAAAAATTCTGCAGCGGAAAATAAACAACTTTATTAAATCACCGAAACACTTTGTTACATAATACCATGAGTCATAAAACACTTCTGTCTTACATTATCAGAGTACATAGTTATTTAAAAGAAAAACATCATTCCCCATATTAAAGAGCAAGCCATATAAGAGACAGAGACTCAAGCCATACTTCAGAAATAGCTCCTAGAAGATGATATCCAAATCCTGACTAAACCTGGGTGTTTCGTCCCTGAGAACCAGGGAGCGGAAGAAAAGAGGCGAAACAAACTAGGTCAGACATACGTCTGGTGAGTCCAGTAACTTTTAGCCAGTAAATAAATAAAGGTAAACATGACAAGCATACAAAGTGGATAAGAGGATTCACGGTACAGATGACAGGTATGACAAGACAAATAAGGTAAGATGTATGCTTCACTACAAACTACTCTACACTATTACTAGTAAAATCAAGATGGGATGTTCCCTTCCGCTAACCATAATAACGATAACGATGGTGGTAGTTTCGTGTATTCCTAGCTACTGTCATAGGTGCCTCCTGCTCCTATCTCAACTAGTCGTACCCACTACCCTCCTACTATAAATTGGTAGACTTAGGGCATACGTCCGGGGATACCCTAACCACTACCCTAATCGATTGGCTCCCTACTCTGTAGATACCTTGTGTTGGTCCCACAACTATGGGTATCACTTCCCTAAAGTGGCAACCCAAGGTGTGCACAGTTATACCTACTGGTGTCACGGTCGTCTTGTCCCCCTCTGCCCGACCCATGCACGCCAATGTCCCCGGTCGGTTTGCGCCGCCCATACCATCCTTCTCGTTTTGGATCTCTTACAATCAATCAGTAAGCGTTCCCATACCCCGCCTAGTACGGAGTTCTTTACTTTGATACCCCTCCGGGTTACTGACTGAAATGGGTCCCACACAACATGATACAAGCTCTCCCCTATGTCTTGTATCCCCACTAGGTTTTCTACTGACTATGTATACCCTAGGGTGTCTTTAATTACATAGCCCTCAATTAGTTATGCGTACCTATAGGTGTCTTTAATACATAACCCTTAATCTACCTATCGTTTATGCTTACCTATAGGTGTCTTTAATACATAACTCTATCTATTCTCATTAGTTATGTGTACCCCTAAGGGTGTCTTTAATACATAACTTTACTATTTTGCCCCGGTTATGCATACCATTAGGTGTCTTTAATTACATAACCCTTTTTATTCGGTTAAGTTTGTGGGCCTATATATATTAATATTACCCAATTACCCTTCAGTTGTACTTAACCCTCCCACTGATTTAATCCTATTTATTTAATGGTTAAGTTTGTAGGCCTATATATATTAATATTACCCACCTACCCATCAGTTGTACTTAACCAACCCATAACCAACTCATTTTACTTAACCCTGACTTATGTTACAGTCCACATGTATTAAGTTAGGTTAAGTAGTCTTTTCTTATTATGATGTCCAATTATGGTTATATTGGGCTAGACCTCCCATATTAGGCCTACAACGTGTGGATGCTGGATATGCCGGTCGGGTCCGGGCAGTCTTATTCCACAGTTGGGCCTAACCTCGTGTCTTAGCCCGAGTCGTATTCACACACTTGGACCTCTCACATTAGGTTTAACATTAGTGGCTGCTGGATATTCCGGTCGGGTCCGGGCAGACTTCCACCACTAATATAACCTAACCTTATGTCACAAGTATTAATTAAATTTTCATACTTTAATAAACATTCCTCTTTTGATTAATTAAGTTAATTAATTAATCCTTTCCTTTTTATAGGTGTCAATACCTATTTTATTAACAATTTGAATTTCCTATCCATAAATGGTCATATTCAAATTATACCATTTTTACTCAACTTTACCTGTGTCATAATATGTAATTCTTTATATGTTTCCCTACTAGAATCATGTGCCCAATTTACATAAACACTATGTAAATTATGCCTATTACAAATTCCCCTTTTCCCCGTTTCTTAACTAGTTTAACCATTTGCGTTTTTTGCATCATCGAGGCTACAAAGTAGCCTCGCCATAACAATAAAATAAAGGGAATGACAAGGTGATCGTTTTCAGTACAATTATTGGCATAAGCATGACAACTACGGAAAATGACATGATAACTTCGCACATAATTATGATTCATCACATAATTAACAACTTGCATAGATTCATGATTTTGCAACATAACAACTTGCATAGGTTCATGAATTTCAACATAACAACTTGCATAGGTTCATGAATTAACAACATAATTAACAACTCACATAAGTTCATGATTCACAACATAACAACTAGCATAGGTTCATGAATTCATCACACAATAACTTGCATAGGTAACTTGCATGATCTCATAACAACTTGCATAGGTTCATGATAATAACTTGCATAGATCCATGATAACAACTTGCATAGATTCATGAATTCGCAACATAATAACTTGCATAGGTTCATGAATTTCACTTGCATAATTTCATGATTCACCACAACAGTAAACTTGTATAATTTCATGATCCACAACAACAATGAACTTGTATAATTTCATGATCCACAACAAAAATGAACTTGCATAACTACAAACAACATATACCCAAATCATAGTCTACCACAATTCACATTTATCTATTTATACCTAATAGTGACTAGAACTCACAGAAAAAGGGTTCTTGAGTTCTGGGATCTAAATTCTGTAATTGATTAGCGTTCCCTTGTTGTAGACAATTTCGTCGTTGAGATTAGACTTTGATTTGAATTAAATTGTTGTCTTTAATTTGCTTCTAGTTGGTAGCGGCTACTCTAGGGTTTGAAGTGACAACATGACAGCCATTGGTCTAATTTTGATTTGATTTTAGGGTTTGAGTCTATATGTGTTTTTCTAGAGTGATTAGATTAATATAGGCCATCTGATTAACCTAGAATTAACCACAACCATTCAGTCCAGATTAGAACTATCCAGAAACCCTAATGACTCAGTAACTAGTCAGAAATGACTCGGCACTGACTCACTGTTCAAATCAGAGCCTCAGAAATCTGTGCAGCTTTTCTACTCGGTCTGGGGGCACTTGTCAAGTGCGTCAGTGCAATTTTGCATGGGCGCACTTCCCAAGTATGCTAGTGCAATTTTGTTCTGGCGCACTTCCCAAGTGCACCAGTGCATTCTGGCATGTTTCGGGTTTTTCTGCCTAACTTCGTTCGTCCATATCTTCTTCATACGGTATCCATTTTACGCAAACTCAAACTCTATCTCAACCAGAATTCCGAGAAAAACGCAATGGCGTAACTCGTTTCTCTTAATTCTCAAAGTTACAATTAAGTATTCTTTAATTCTTTAACATTAATATTAAAATTACGGGGTGTTATATTCTCCCATCCTTATAGGATTTCATCCCCGAAATCTTCAAGTTAAGAAGAATGTGCATCCTACCATCCAATCATCCATCTACTCAACTATCAAACATAAGCATCCATTGTCCTTAAAAGATTTCTAATGTTGTATGAACATATGCAAAAGTTTGTGTATATGTTCCTTATCTAATGCAAAGATTAGGCGGTCCACTGATTCAGTTGACCTCCTTAATGCGAATTATGTCAGTGCCATGAGTCCAACATGTATGTAATTTTCCTATTTGATACATATTATCTCTTCATGTGTGCACAATCATTCATCAAAATGCAGCATCCATATGATAACACAACCATTATACATCCATTACCCTAAATACGCACACATTTTTATATGCAATATGAAAGTGATTTGAGCCGATCTAGTGCCTAATGTGTGTAAATGCATCCACGAGCAGCCACTAGCAAACACTTGCATCCACTTGCAACCATCAAACATAACACGTCTCAAACACATGTTTACATCCATGAATTTCCTATCTAAAGGTCGAAGATTCAGTTGATGGGATACAAACAAATGATATAACTAAAACAAAAGCTCTGTTCCCATTTGACATCGGTTAAGAGAATAATTCGCTAATTTTCAGCCTCGAAGACCGAAATCAACATCAGACTGACACTCCGAGACTTACCCCCATTAAACAATGTCAAAACTGGAAATCTACTTCATGCTTCGAGTAGAAACCCCTATCCTTCAGAAATATTCAGATACTTAAAGAATACTGGTACAGATCAGATTACTGAATGATTCTCAGAAAGCTAAACATAACAGACCCTTGCACTTCACAAGATACTTTGGGGGTCTTCCCATGACAAGTTAGAAACTTAACGACCCTCCTCTAAAAATCTAGAACGACCCTCTACATAGAAAGCTGGTCCATTTAGAACCAACCCATAGCCTATAAAGTTGAGTACACAAATATCACATTCAAATTTTTGACGCCTAACACAGATAATTTCAACCCCTTACAAATTACCAATAAATGAACCGAACTACCAAACGGGTTTGAAACAACTACGGGATCAGAAACAAGACTAGTATTAAAGTGCAGAGTCTCAATGCCAGAATCCAAAAGAGTCTTTACTTCATAATCAGATAAGGAAATTAAACCTTTTACATAAATTTTTCCTATCTCTATCCATCTGTCACAAGAGCATCCACCTACCCTCTAGAAGATTCTACCCTTTGCCCTTGCCTTCTTGGGCAATCCTAGATCAGATGTCCTATCTCATGGCACCGAAAACAACCAATCTTCTTACATGTTAATAAGTCTTTCTCTAAAGTTACTCCATCGCGCGGAAAACCATAAGAAGCCCGAAAGAGGATTAGCCATATATGGAATAACTGCGGCTACAGATGGAAGTTAGGCACTTCTTTGCCTTTCAACAGACGCCATAATCTCATCATGCCTACGGGACCATGTCGCGATGAGGTTACCTCCCAGAAAGCTAGGAGCCCCGGAGACTCAGAAAAGAAGGAAAACAAGGATTAAACAGAAAATCAAAAGATAGACATATGGCTTTGGGGACTATGTTTTTCAAAACAGACTTTCCTTTTTTGAAAATACTTTCTTTTAAAACCTTTTTGAAAAATATTTTCAAAACTTTTATCTAATCTGGTAACCTTCAGCTCTGATACCAAGTGTAACACCCCACCTCCTTTAAGGTCACTCACAAAGGGAATGCCTTAACTTCAGTAGAGCGTTTTTGGTAAACAGACACAGAATATCACAAGACAAATAAAAAAAATTTGCAGCGAAAAATAAACAACTTTATTAAATCACCAAAACACTTTGTTACATAATACCATGAGTCATAAAACACTTCTGTGTTACATTATCAGAGTACATAGGTATTTAAAAGAAAAACATCATTCCCCATATTAAAGAGCAAGCCATATGAGAGACAGAGACTCGAGACATACTTTAGAAGTAGCTCCTAGAAGATGATATCCAAATCCTGACTAAACCTGGGTATTTCCTCTCTGAGAACCTGGGGGGAGGGGAACGGAAGAAAAGAGGCAAAACAAACTAGGTCAGACATACGTCTGGTGAGTCCAGTAACTTTTAGCCAGTAAATAAATAAAGGTAAACGTGACAGGCATACAAAGTGGATAAGAGGATTCACGGTACAGATGACAGGTATGACAAGACAAATAAGGTAAGACGTATGCTTTACCACAAACTACTCTGCACTATTACTAGTAAAATCAAGACGGGTTAAGCCCTTTCACTAACCATAATAACGATAACGATGGTGGTAGTTCCGTGTATTCTTAGCTGCTGTCATAGGTGCCGCCTGCTCCTATCTCAACTAGTCGTACCCACTACCCTCCTACTATAAATTGGTAGACTTAGGGCATACGTCCGGGTATACCCTAACCACTACCTTAATCGATAGGCTCCCTACTCTGTAGATACCCTGTGCTGGTCCCACAACTTGGGGGTATCACTTCCCTAAAGTGGCAACCCAAGGTGTGCACAGTTATACCTACTAGTGTCACGGTCGTCTTGTCCCCCTCTGCCCGGTCCATGCACGCACATGTCCCCGGTCGGTTTGCGCCGCCCACACCATCCGTCTCGTTTTGGATCTCTTACAATCAATCAGCAAGCATGCCCCTTCCTCGCCTAGTACGGGGTTCTTTACTTTGATAGCCCTCCGGGTTACTGACTGAAATGGGTCCCACACAACATGATACAAGCTCTCCTCTATGTCTTGTATCCCCACTAGGTTTTCTACTGACTATGTATACCCTAAGGTGTCTTTAATTACATAGCCCTCAATTAGTTATGCGTACCTATAGGTGTCTTTAATACATAACCCTTAATCTACCTATCGTTTATGCTTACCTATAGGTGTCTTTAATACATAACTCTATCTATTCCCATTAGTTATGCGTACCCTAAAGGGTGTCTTTAATACATAACTTTACTATTTTGCCCCGGTTATGTATACCATTAGATGTCTTTAATTACATAACCCTTTTTATCCGGTTAAGTTTGTGGGCCTATATATATTAATATTACCCACCTACCCTTCAGTTGTATTTAACCCTCCCACTGATTTAATCCTATTTATTTAATGGTTAAGTTTGTGGGCCTATATATATTAATATCACCCACCTACCCATCAGTTGTACTTAATCCACCCACTATCCAACTCATTTTACTTAACCCTAACTTATGTCTATCATGATACAGTCCATATGTATTAAGTTAGGTTAAGTAGTCTTTTTTTATTACCATGTCCAATTATGGTTATATTGGGCTAGACCTCCCACATTAGGCCTACAACGTGTGGATGCTGGATATGCCGGTCGGGTCCGGGCAGTCTTATTCCACAGTTGGGCCTAACCTCGTGTCTTAGCCCGAGTCGTATTCACACACTTGGACCTCTCACATTAGGTTCAACATTAGTGGCTGCTGGATATGTCGGTCGGGTCCGGGCAGACTTCCACTACTAATGTAACCTAACCTCATGTCACAAGTGTTAATTAAATTTTCAGACTTTAATAAACATTCCTCTTTTGATTAATTAAGTTAATTAATTAATCCTTTCCTTTTTTATAGGTGTCAATACCTATTTTATTAACAATTTGAATTTCCTATCCATAAATGGTCATATTAAAATTATACCATTTTTACTCAACTTTACCTATGTCATAATAGGTAATTCTTTATATGTTTTCCTACTAGAATCATGTGCCCAATTTACATAAACACTATGTAAATTATGCCTATTACAAATTCCCCTTTTCCCCGTTTCTTAACTAGTGTAACCGTTTGCGTTTTTGGCGTCATCGAGGCAGCAAAATAGCCTCGCCATAACAATAAAATAAAGGGAATGACAAGGTGATCGTTTTCAGTACAATGTTTGGCATAAGCATGACAACTAGGGAAAATGACATGATAACTTCGCATATAATTATGATTCATCGCATAATTAACAACTTGCATAGATTCATGATTTTGCAACATAACAACTTGCATAGTTTCAAGAATTTCAACATAACAACTTGCATAGGTTCATGAATTAACAACATAATTAACAACTCACATAGGTTCATGATTCACAACATAACAACTTGTATAGGTGACTTGCATAGGTTCATGATTCACAACATAACAACTAGCATAGGTTCATGAATTCATCACACAATAACTTGCATAGGTAACTTGCATGATCTCATAACAACTTGCATAGGTTCATGATAAGAACTTGCATAGATCCATGATAACAACTTGCATAGATTCATGAATTCGCAACGTAATAACTTGCATAGGTAACTTGCATAGGTTTATGAATTTCACTTGCATAATTTCATGATTCACCACAACAATAAACTTGTATAATTTCATGATCCACAACAACAATGAACTTGTATAATTTCATGATCCACAACAATAATGAACTTGCTTAACTACAAACAACATATACCCAAATCATAGTCTACCACAATTCACTTTTATCTATTTAAACCTAAAAGTGACTAGAACTCACGGAAAAAGGGGTCTTGAGTTCTGGGATCTGAATTCTGTAATTGATTAGCGTTCCCTTGTTGTAGACAATTTCGTTGTTGAGATTAGACTTTGATTTGAATTGAATTGTTGTCTTTAATTTGCTTCTAGTTGGTGGCGGCTACTCTAGGGTTTGGAGTGACAACATGACAGCCATTGATCTAATTTTGATTTGATTTTAGGGTTTGAGTCTATATGTGTTTTTATAGAATGATTAGATTAATATAGGCCATCTGATTAACTCTGAACTAACCACAACCATTCAGTCTAGATTAGAACTATCCAGAAACCCTAATGACTCGGTAATTAGTCAGAAATGACTCAGCACTGACTCACTGTTCGAATCAGAGCCTCAGAAATCTGTGCAGGTTTTCTGCTCGGCCTAGGCGCACTTGCCAAGTGCGCCAGTGCAACTTTGCATGGGCGCACTTCCCAAGTGCGCCAGTGCAATTTTGTTCTGGCGCACTTCCCAAGTGCGCCAGTGCATTCTGGCATGTCTCTAGTTTTTCTGCCTAACTTCGTTCGTCCATATCTTCTTCATACGTTATCCATTTTACGCAAACTCAGACTCTATCTCAACCAGAATTCTGAGACGAACACAATGGCGTAACCCTAATTCTAACATTTACAAGTAAGTATTCTTTAATTCGTTAACATTAATATTAAAATTACGGGGTGTTACAACTATTGCCAGGCTGGCCAGTGGCAATTCTGTAAATAAGTTTCGAATGACCAGTGGCCTTGAAAGAGATATTACTCCATTTTCCTCTGCTATAAATAGTGCTCCAATCCCACTTTAATGGTGGAGGATTTTGATGACCCCGAAGGGCTGCTAAATCCAATCCTCAACATTTACTTTGCGATTTCATCATCTCTAATTATCCCAAAGTAAAGATTCAATTCAGAATTCATCATGAACACGTGGGAATTCATCAAGGTTTGTGTGAAAGCCTAGATTCGATCGACCACTTCCTATATTTGAAGGATCTCATCGGTTTTCCTTTTTAATCTCTATCGAGTTCTAAGTGAGTGTAATGATGAATGTAATGAGAGAATTTGCTTGTTTTGTAATTCTAAGTGCAATAATGGAATTGATATTCAAAGTTGACGTAGATCGCACGTGATCGAACCACTATAAAACGTTGTGTCTTTTTTTACTTGCATTTTTCTGTTGTAGTGGCTCCATATCTCTTATTCTCAAATACATTGTGAAGTACTCTTTGTAATTTTGGTGTTGATCCCAATTTTGAGATCAACATTTAGCGCCCATCGTGGGGCCGCGTTCGCATCTCCTTCCTTCACATTGATGTTCTAAGTCTACTTCTACCATAGATTCTGCAAATCTATGATTTAGGCCAACCGCTAGAAAAACCATTGCAGAGGCCGATAATGTTGTTAATGAAGAAACACCGCTCGTAAATCGCTTTGAAGTTGGCGAGAATTCAGAAAGCAGAGCCGATGTGACCAGAAATGAATTAAAAATCGCTATTGCCAATGTCAACAACCGAATGGATGCCTCTACTAAATTGATGATGGAGAAACTTGACGCCATTCTTAATGCTCGATCAAATCCAGCTTCTTCGAAAGTGCATGTTGATCTCGAAGATAATGACAAATCGCCCGCTTTGGATCATAACCGTAACGACAACATGGAAGACGATTATGATGGAGCATGTGTCAGAGATGAAGCTAATATCGAAGAATTGAGATCAAAAGCTAATAATTATTCCAAAATTAATGTTCGAAAGATAGCCAACCTAATCATAGGGGCACCCCCTCATCGAGAAGGCAAAGCATCTATGCTCTCTAATCGAGATCATATGCCTAGATGGACATTTGGTAAATAGCTCAGTTTCACAGAGTGCCATAACAATGAAGAATACATTTCGGATATGATAGAACGAGTCATGAAAATGAACTAAGCTAGTAAAGACGATGAAAGATAATGGGATTTCTCTCCAGACAGGACTCCGTTCACTGAAAGAATCCTCGAAGAAGAATGTCCGAAGAAATTTAATCCTACGACTTTTCCTCCGTACAACGGCCTTGTTGATCCAAACTACTTTCTACTCAAATACGAGTGGCATACGAGTGTGGCTAATGTAACAACCCGGAAAATCTGATCCAAATTAATTTTTTTATTTTGGCAATTTTAGTGAATTTTGAATATTTAAAATGATTTATTTTAAACAATAACGATGAGAAATTTTATTTTGAATAGAATTAGAACATATATATTTATTTGAATCAACGTTAGAATATAATTATTTATTTTAAATTATAAAAGGAATTAAAATGGCGCGGTAGTTCGAAAATTCGATTTCAAATTTCAAATGAATGTACATGATTCAAAATAAACTCGATTTTAGCAAAGCCAAAAATATTAGAATCTATTTGAGAATATCTTTCCAAGAATCCGAAAAATTTAAATTTCATAGCGGGAATAAAAAGTTATGCCCAGATGAAAATTCAAAATAGTCGCTATGGAAAATATAGCCCTTAAAAATGGAAATTTTGCAAACGACCTCCATTTTCGACGAAACCACTTTTATTGGATCCGGGATGTCAAGTTATTGCTAGATTCCAAAATTCATAATTTTCTGGATCAATATGTGAGCGTGGCAAATGAAAACGTGTTTTAACAGTTTTAATCAATTTCGATCGACCAGAAAATGGCCATTTTTCAAACGGTCTCAGAATTTGACGAAATTAGTTTTTTTAGGACCGTATCGTCAATACGAAGCTAGAAATAATTTTTCGGGAATTTTAGAGTTAATATGTGGCCCAAGTAAATTGAAATGTGTGTTTAAATTCAATATACATTAATTTATATTTTAATTTGAACGAAAACTAATCGTAACATTCGAATTGCCTTGCGAAACATATCCCATTGTGTTCAGAATGGGGGTGATTAGTTAGGGGCGACAGTCGTTGGGTCCCGTTTGGAGTTCGAAAATAAGAAGTTACTTTTTAGGAGAATAAAATAATAATTAATTAAATTATATAACCCTAATGCTCCTTATACCCACGGTCAAACTAACCCTCCCCAGTCAAAATTAGAAAAGCCCCCCTTTCTCCTTCAATCCCGTCGCTCCCCCTTTCCTCCGCAGATGCCGCCCCACCGCTAGTACAGGCATCGCCGCACCTCCTAACCCCGATTCCCCCTCCTCCCTACTTCCCCTTCAGTGCTTCGACACGGAACCCCCCCTCAATTCAAGAACGACGTGACCCCTGCCATGATGGGACCTACAGTTCGCTACTGGTGATAAGAGCGCTGCCTTGCTCCTCCTCCGCCGCTATTCTGGTCGCGCAACAGCTCTCCGACCCCTCCCCTCTGCTGTTCAAACCGACACCCTCTCTACAAATAACCGTAAGTTTTTATATTTTTGTTTTTATAAAATCTGATTTTATTTATATGAAATCTGATGTTTTTATTAACATAAAGTTTATATTTTTGTTTAGGTAAAGGTTATATTTTTAATTTGGAAAAGTTTATATATTTATTTAGGAAAAGTTTATATCTTTATTTAGGTAAAGAGTATAGATTTTATATATGGAAAGTATAGGTTTTATAATGGAAAGTTATAATTTTTAGTTTGGAAAAAGAATTTGATTTTCAAATCTTTGCATAAAAAAAATTGATTTTTAAATATATATATAGGATAAAAACAATATGATTTTTATATAATAAAAATATGATTTTTGTATAATAGAGATTGTAAAAATATGATTTTTATAAGATAGAGAATATAAAAATATGATTTTTATATATGTAGCGAAATAAAAATATGATTTTTAGTGAAGTAAAAATAGGATTTTTATAAGGAAGTAGCACTATAAAAATAGAGATTTTTAAATATATATAAACATCATATTAAAAATGTGATTTTTAATATGAACAGCGTAGAAAAGATTGCGTTGGAATTTTCGGGCAAATCCAGACTGTTCTGAAATTCAGAAATAAAAAAGAAAGAGTGGAAACCCAAAGGTGAGAACTTCTCACTTTATATTTTATTTTCTAGTTAAAATATATACTAGGATGTAGACGGTGCTTAGCAGCACCCGACACCCGTCGTCCACAAACCATGGACGACTTGTTTGTTTGTTTGTTTGATTGTGTTGTGAAAATTGTTTGTGTGATGTGAAATGCAAATAAAATAATTTATAGTTAAAATATAATTTTTAATGTATAGATGAATAAAATGAATATTTATAAACAAATCGGACGATTTGTTTATGTACACAGATTTGACTAATATTGATTGGGACGATAAATTTTACACATCGCCCAACTACACAAATAAAATTCATTATTTGTTGATTGAAACCCAACACGGGTATTTGGATGATATATGACATACACTAATCCCAATAATTAGTTGTATGTCGATCGATTGATTGACAGGCTGTGTAAGCGTTGAATATTTATATTTAATGCTTATGTAGTGTAGAATGCACTCTAGATGATGGTTGAATGTGTTTAATTGTTGTGGTATACCTTTGTGTATTAAATCCATATAAATCACATTATACGGTAATTGACTGTGTCTGATTCCAGTTCAGAAAGAATGAATATTTTAAAGTAACGATTATTTTAAAATAACGAATATTTTCAAATAATATTCTGTAAAAGGTCAAAATCTGATTTTGATGTCCGATTTGGGATGGATACGAATATATTTAAATATATAAAGCTGTGTTGATTGATTGACGCCATTTTGATGTGACCAATATTTATATTGATTTTATTCATTTTTATAATGAATATCGGAAAGGAATTGATTTCAAAATCTAATGTTTTGAAAATACTATCATTTATATTTCGATAATATGGAATATTCAATTTTGATTTGAAATTGAATATGAAGTTGAAATCGTTTTGAAAACGAATTTAAAAATGATTTATAAATACATTTTAAATGGAAATCAACAAAATATATAATATATAAATATATATTATACATATATAATGGCCTGAATAGAACGCGACGCACTGCGGTAGTTCACGAATTTCAACCATTGAGTTCAAACAGACATTACGGGAGATCCGACTGTCGGATTCTCCTAAAACTGGAACCATTGGGTTCATATCGAAAAGAGCTTTCTAACGAATATTAGAGATTTGAAATCTAACAGTTGGATTTGGAATTATGTCCAAATCAAATTTGGAAAAGGTCGCTGTAAGTGCAGTTCGATGGTCGTTTATGGAAATCTACTGTACTGGCCTTGATAAAATTATTAAAAATATAAATAATTAGTGTAAAATCATAAGAAATGATTTTGAAAGAATTGGGATGAAAAATTCCTTATTTGAAAAGATAAAAATAGATTTTTACCGAAATGAACTAGTTTTGAATTAGAATAATAAATCCAATATTTTTAAAATAAATAAATTGGATTTGAAATGGTTTTAAAAATAATCAGGATTTCCAATATACGAATTGGAATGGATTTTAATCGAAATTATGCTCGGAATATTTCGATATTGGATTTCGTGATTGTACGGAGATTGTGGAGGAATTTGGAAGATATATATATATATATATCGTTATTCCAATACGATATTTGTTGGTTTCAGAATTTGATATTGAATATAAGCCGATATATTTTCTATTCAAAGCCTTGTATTTAGGGTTCGTCGTGAATGGTATCTTTAATAATACTATTCTTGAACCAAATGGAGTTAAGAAAATTAAAAACTAACTGGAGATTAGTTAAGTTGAATGGTTTCCAGGGTATTGGTCTGATGTTGGTTTTGGCTTTCGGGGTTAATACTTAGGGAATTGTTCTCGTACTAATTTATGGTTAGAGACTGATGGAATGTGAATTGGGTTTATTGTGAACTGTGTTTTTAACGACATTCGTTCTTGAACCCGATTTACAGTGAAATGTGATTTGGAATTAGAAATCTTTTTATTAAGATTTAATGGTAATTTTCCAAAGTAAAGTTTTCCAATTTAATATATTAAATTGGAATTGAATGGAATTCGATTGATAATAATCGAAGTGAACTTCTGCGTAGGAAGACTGTTAATACGTATGGAATTTAAAAGTCTTTGCCGTTATTCCGTTTATATTATTGGTCGGATATGGAAATTGATATCGATTATATATTGATTTGTTTTTCCGTGAAGATTCCATAATTAATGGAATGTGATTTGGGTTGTCGTGAATGCTATCTTTAATAATACTATTCTTAGCCCCAATGGAGTTAAGAAAATCAGAAACTAATTGGACATTAGTTAAGTTGAATGGTTTCCTGGGTGTTAATCTGATGTTGGTTTCGGTCTTCGGGGTTAATACTTAGGAAATTGTTCACTTGCTAATTTATGGTTGAAGGCTGATGGAATGGAATGTGATTTTGGGTTTATCATGAACCGTGTTTTAAATGACATTAGCTCTTTAACCCAATTAAAGGTAGGATATGATTTCCCAAGTTAAACAATCATTAATATTGATTTTTGGGAAGATTAAAATCAAGTGGAGTTTTAATGCATCTTTAATTAGATTGAAATGATATCCAAAGGAAGATTAAAGAATAAATTTAAAGAATTTATCTTTGATAAAATTAATGGGAACCTTTCCCAAAGTATATGAATATTTGGATAAAGAAATATTCTGGATTGGAATGAGGCATATGTTGTGTCTTTCTAGCACTTGTATACTATATACGCGAGTTATTCAGAAAGACCGGGTTTATCTCATTCTGAAAAACTGATTCGACAATGTATCGAGGATGAAGACGGTGGTTGAAGACAGAAGGTCTTCACATCGTTTGGATGATTACTGATGTCTTGATTTGGCTGTACACCCAAGACAAGTAATAAGTGGTGATGGTCTAGGCGTACTTAGAGATCGACGAATATGCGAGGACCTCTCCCCTGTATTGGACATATAGGGGAGGAATAAGATGCCTCTGGTTTCGTTCAGAACCGAAACGAACTTGTAAATAGATGTGTGTCTGACATCGGATTTCATTCTGTGTGGTTGATATACATCGGTTGCATAGCGTGGATTGCCTATGTGGCATGCTGAGATGCAAATGATCATGGCTTCTGTTGAAAAGCAGAGTCTTGTGGTTGATGATCAAAGCACGGCTTTAATATAGCATAGCTTTGTGTAGCATTAATTCGCAAGCCTCACACCCGGTGTGAACCAGAAACGGGAGAGGACATCAGGGAGGGCATGTGTTTCCTTCTAGCTAGGAGTGGTGTCAGCGTTTTACTAGCCCTGACATTTTACTTATGTGGAACATGGATTGTGACGCGTCTCGGTTATATCGGTTGTTCCGGGGCCGATAGTTTGGTCGGGATATGACCAATTGACGCCCCATAGGGCGTGGAAACGCATTGATCAGGCATTTTAATCCACTCCGTGTGGACCGACCCTGACGATCCAAGGTGCAGTTGCGGTTGTTCCTGAGACACGGGCTCGAGCGTCTCAAAGTAGTAAGGATGATCCCTTGCCTTGGTTCACAAATGGAAATCCTACTTCCAATACATGACATTTGCAGATTTTGATTGTAGAGCCTAGTATTGACGACATGATATATGGTACCCATGCCACCTAGGATTGATACATTTATATTTGAAGCTGTTTATACACTATGCACTTATAATAGTATTAAATGATTTGATTTCACGTACCGAGCATGTTTGTCTATTATAAGGTAAAACCCTATCCCCCGGCTTGCGTTGCATTGTGTCATAGGACCTGGATCTTATAATAGCTTCATTTTTCCAAAAAGCATTGCACTGTTTTGTTATATGTACTGGCATTCTTGGGAAGAAACTCATTCCGTGTTATACGGCGTGGTCCCTTGATATATATGATTTAAAGTAAAGTTTTAAATAACTGTTTTAGTTCTCACACCAGTCACATGACTGACCTGGAGTTTATTGTTTCAACCTAAACTCTAGGTGCCCCTATTTTCCACACGGGCAGCTTGTAGTTTTGGTTTTGTAGATTTATATTCACAGGATCCTGGTTTACAGCTGGAATGATATTTGGAAAGCTTTGTATCCATTAGGGCTGTCAATGGGTTGTGTCGGGTTGGGTTCGGGTTGAAACGGGTCGGGTCAACCCATTTATTAAACGAGTCATTTTTCCCCCAACCCTAACCCGACCCATTTATAAACGGGTTGACCCGACCCGACCCATGTAACCCGTTTAACTGAACGGGTCGGGTCGGGTCGGCCCATTTGATCCGCTACTATTATTTAATAATACAAACATTCAAAGAAATAAAGCCAAAAATCATCAGTATATGTCATAACACGACTGACGTAAACCAACTAATTACCATATAAAATCACCAAACAACACAACATATAAGTTTGAAGTTTGAAGTTCGCTCTTCTCTGCCCTTTTTTAGTTTCCTCTGTACCTGATTTCGTTCTTAAAATTTGGATATTTCATACTGTACTAAACGAGGGAATTGATGTGTAACGTAAATTGTATGCATCCTTTTATAGTTCCTTATTAAATTGCAGCGTTTAAGTGACATAAAAGATCAGTTTATAGTTTGTGCTATTAAAAACATTATGCATTTAAGTGACTAAAAAGATCAGTTTAGTCCTGAATTGAAAAGTTTGCTCTCTTCTATTTAGCATCAGTGTATTAAAAACAATATGCTACATTTCTCAGATGATGCTAGGGAACTAAAGTTTTATGTTTTATGTAAATGTAATTTCAACATTTTATGTTTTGTGAATGCATGATTCTGGTATATTTTATGTAAATGTAATTTCAATGGTTACGTGTTAGTTGCTACTTGCTACAAGTACACAAATTAATTTAACATTTCCCCTTTTTTAATATGTTAAATGGGTTTAGCGGGTCAATTTCGGGTTAGCGGGTCAACCCTAAACCCACCCATTTATAAACGGGTCAAATTCGGGTTGACCCGGAAATGACCCGCTAACTAAACGGGTCAGGTTGACCTGCTAATTTTCGTGCGGGTTTCGGGTTGGGTCACGGGTCGTGTAGGAAATTGACAGCCCTAGTATCCGTATATTCTTTTCAGTTGTGTTTTTATATTATTTTTCCGCTGTTGTGTATTTAAATGTAATTTTAAATCTCTGATATTTAGTAAATGTTTAATATTTATTCATACTCTGTATGTTCTTGTATTCTAATGAAATTGTTGTAATAAGCAATGAAATGTTCTTCTGTTTGTGTTCTGATTCATCTTGTCCTTAAGGCAATCCATTCTTCCTCTTCTCCTCAGAGACCGGGGATGTTCTGGGTCCTTACAGCTAAGGCGACTGATGAAATGAGAAGAACGTATTTTCCTCTCTACTTAGAAGGTGCTGCATCATTATGGTTCATGAAGCTGCCATCCAAATCCACAATTCTCTGACCTGACCAAAAAGTTCAAGGAGCAATTCCGTTTGTATGCTACCAAAGCCAAGGATGCTATAACACTCTCAGCCATGAAGCAGAAGCCAGGGGAAACTGTTAATGCCTTCCTCGTTCGATTTAATATTGCCTTGTCTGAAGTAAGGAATCCGGAATCACGCATAGTCCTAATGGCTCTACTTGATGTTATAGACAAAACAAGTGAATACGGAAGATGGATAAAGACGAAGGAACCGACTATGCTTGACAAGTTCTATAAGAAAGCAGAGGAGTACATGAGAGTGGACGATAATCCTGTACCTCTTCAAATCATTAGCGGAAACCAACTGCTTGAAGCTCCTAAGAGTGCAACGATTCTACCTAATCAGAAGAATACTCAGGGGCAGAAGTGAGCTAAAGATGGAAACGACAACAAAGCTAATAAAAAGTTTCACCCTCTTGACTCGTCAAATCTAACGCCTTTGAATGACACTCCTGAGAACATTTACCTTGCCACAAAGGCTGCAAAAGATTACCTGGAACCTCGACCAATAAGGATGAATGACCATCTGACGAAGTCAGGGAAGTTTTGTCAGTTTCATAATCAGCCAGCCCACAACACCAATGAGTGTAGGCAACTGAGATCATTGATTGAAGAGTTGATTAAGAAGAACCGTCTGCAACAGTATGTGAAGAATTCCCAAGATGCAAATCCTTCTGCGACTACCCAGGGGAAAGTGGCATCAAATGACCAATCCAGTCCAAGCAACGTAACTTCTGCTCACACTGTGCCAAGGCTGATAATTATCTGATGATCGTTAATGATGATCTAATACCCGTGGCTCAGAATAAGCAATCACTATCGCATTTACTATACTTCCTGCATTATTTACTCTTTGTTATGTTCTACTTTCATGTAAATATTCTAATAATGATTTACATGCATTGTACCAAACAATAACACTATGAATAAAGCATTGCCTGCCTGTATAAATATCTAACTTGCCAAATTTACACGAAAATTTGCTAATAGACTATTTTTTATTATAGGCTATCCGACGAGCGCTTTCTTTCTCACAACCCGACTAAGTGTGACAATTGCAGTAACACCGATTGAATGGTAGATTGAAAAAGTCCTGATGAGTCAAATGCTTAATAAAGCAGCAAGCTGTCCCAGATTCAAAACCTCATCCCCCAAAGGTTTGCGGGAGTCTAGGGCACCTCAGTCGGGCAACAATCACTTACCAAGTTAAGTGACTCCGATCGATGACTGAGGCTCACTCTATGGATCGATGCAACCTTAACCTTCACCTCATGGTTCATGGAGGTCCAGGATGCTTCAGTCGGGCAGCGATCACTTACCAAGTTAAGTGACTCCGACCGTTGACTTATGCCCGCTCTGTGAATCAACCCTAATCTTCACCTCATGGTAAATGGAGATCCAGGATGCTTCAGTCGGGCAGCGATCACTTACCAAGTTAAGTGACTCCGACCGATGATGATGCCCACTTCGTGAATCAACCCTAACCTTTACCTCATGGTTCATGGAGGTCCAGGATGCTTCAGTCGGGCAGCGATCACTTATCAAGTTAAGTGACTCCGACCGATCCCGCTCCATGAATCAACCCTAACCTTCACCTCATGGTTCATGGAGGTCCAGGATGCTTCAGTCGGGCAGCGATCACTTGCCAAGTTATGTGACTCCGACCGATGACTGATGCCACTTCGTGAATCAGCCCAACCTTCACCTCATGGTTCATGGAGGTCCAAGATGCTTCAGTCGGGCAGTGATCACTTACCAAGTTAAGTGACTCCGGCCGATGACTGATGCCCGCTCCGTGGATCAGCCCAACCTTCACCCAAAGGTTCGCCGAAGTCCAGGGCACCATAGTCGGGCAGCGATCACTTACCAAGTTAAGTGACTCCGACCGATGACTGAGGTTCACTCTGCGGATCGATGCAACCTCTCCCAAACTTAGCGGAAGTTCGCACTACGAAACGATGTGACAACCAAAAAACTTTTCCATAGAAGAAGTAACTTCTCCTTAGCAGAGATCAACATTCATTGAACTCTACAATGTCAATTCAATCAACAAGAGAAGAAGAACATTGGATTATAAGCAGCCTCTCCAAAGTCGGGGCATACAATGGATTTTTCAATCTGTAATCTGATCAACAAAACAGACACTGAGAAACAAAGATTTTTCTCATAGTAAGGACTAAAATGACCCCCTAAGCTGGGGCACGAATATCAAACTTCTCAGATAGGAAGCGAATAGCAAATCACAGATATGTATTTCTCTATCATGAAATAACGTGTGGCATTATACATGTCAGGTTATATCAACTAGCTAATTATCAAATGTTAGTACGAGTTCAAACCAGAATGACGTATTTTTACAAACATTGTTTGTTAAGATTTAAAATTGTCGAATAAAACGAGTTTGCAAAAATACTTCGTTTGGTTCATCATAGAAATTCACCGCAGCTAAACAACTGATCTGTTGTCCATATGGACAATCGGTGACAAAACAATTAACCTAGAAACATTTAGTATTTTTATTACAAAACAGGTTGTGATGACGAAAAGATTTGAGTTAGAGCTAGGGTAATCACACATCAGCATAACACTTTTAGCAATTAATTTTGGTGTTTAAAGTCAAAGTGTTATTGTACACGAGTGGTCAGTGTGTTGCTAATAGATAGTGACATCAGTCGGCTTCGAGCCAAAGACAACCGATCGGCAGTTGCCTCCAGCAACTGGTTGGTCTTAAACCGATTGGTCATAAACTGATCGGCCATCGTCTCTAACTACCGGTCGGTTAGTTTGCAGATATCGACGGACTGGTTTCAAATGAAAAGTGCAAGGCATGTCGAGTGAAAGCATATGAAAGAAAATGAGCTGTGAGCTAAGTAACCTAACTAATTAAGCATGGATTGTGACGACCAACATACCATTACCATCAAAATGGGCGAACAAACACAGTCATAGTAGCCAAAGCAATTACAGTGCATCAACATAAACCAGCTTAGAGATTAAAGGCGAGGACCAAAACTCGCTTGAGTACAACCGGTCTAAAGATAGAGTTTATAAAGCTAAAGACTTTCAAGTACCAGAAGGGGAGAGCTACGCGTTCTGGTTCTTTCAAGGCCTTCCCACCTTCCTTTTCATTGGAGTAGAACCCGATGGGGAAGCATCAGAAGCTGGCCTCTTCCCAGATGAACCCACCAGCTCGACATTTCCCTTGGGGAAGGCAGCAATGACAACATCCCGGTCTCTCAAAGCATGGATCAGTTTTTTCTTATCATCTTCCAGAACCGTAATGCGCTCAAGTTTCTCTTGATGGAGTCTGCAAATCTCCAGCCAATGTGTGCCAATCCTAAAGCTTCTTGGCAGTCTGATCTTTGAGCATATCCATCTGCCTCTCAAACTAGTGACGGGTATCTTTTATGCGATTGAGCAATCTAGACTGGACAACAACCATGTCGCTGGATGTCACTTGCCGATCGGAGGGAGACACATCCAGGTTAAAGTAGACCCCCTATAAGTTCCAGCCCGGGAGTCGTTTGGCAAGTTCGGCATTGTCAGCTCCTGAAGTGTGGCGAGGTCTGTTCACAATCGTCTGAAGCCCGGGATAGAAAGGGCTGACGGATGACGAAGGATTCACCAAAGGTTGACCGGTTATCTGACTGCCCAGATCAAAAAACCTCTTCATCCTAAGCTCTTCAGAAGATGGCGCCATCATGCATGAAAAGGGAAGTACCCAAACACTTTTTGTCAACTGTCTAATCATTTTAGCATAAACAAAGGGTAGGAGAGCAGTTAGACGGCTTTTAGAAGCAATCGATCGGTACATTAGAATATACCGAACGGTCAACCAAACTTCCAGGAGTTTGGTATACCGATTGGTACTCAAAATATATCAATCAGTTACCGGAGCTACCTCCAACCAATTGTTCTTTTCGCAAACATTTGACATGCAAATAACAAAGATATGCACCTTGAGTTCTTTGCTTTCCAAGGAATGAACAAAGATCAAGTGTCATGCTAAGTGTCGAATTTACTCAAAAAAAACTAGAGTTTTTTTTCCAAAAAATTCCTAACTGCTACTAACAAGTTTTGCAGAAAATCAAGCACATAGAAGGTCTTTGGCAAAATTTTGGATCAAACAAGAATGTTTAGCATACAAAATCGGCTAAATACAAAAATAAATCAAAGCAAATTTTCGGCTTAACTAGCAACATGATTAAATCACCCATGGCCCGATTCTACGCTAAGTGGCGGTTCTATGATTACTAATCAAGTGTTCCAAAATTAAAGCAGTAAAAGCATTTCAAGATGGATCGATGGAGAATAAAACGAAATTAAAAGAGAACCTGGCGGTTGAGAATTCAACTCGAGGGAAGGAGATGGATTAACAGGAAATCTAAACGAAAGAGAAAGCTCTGTTTTTGTTTTTCTTCAATTAGGATTTGTCTGCCATTATTTTTTCTTGAAGATGAAAGTAAAATAATGTGGAAATGACCTTTCATAGGTCCACATCATATGAAAGCGCATTGGGAAAACCAACCGCCATGAGAGAAAAAAAGGTCACATCGGTCAAGGGCTGAGTCAGATCCACCAAGGCCAATAGTGATGCATCGATCGGCTTACCTTAAGCGATCCCGCTGATGCCCGTCTCGCTCGTGTCAACATTAATAGGCTGATCGGCCTACCAGAGTCTCTTGTTTCAGCATGCTCTATCCATTTACAGGTGTAACGGTCAAGATCCATCATTCCATAATGAGAATATTTATGTCGAGGTCCACAATTTTATGAAAATAAAGATTGAGAACCTCGAGGGGCAAACATTATCCACGAAAAATATCGTGAATATATTTAAAACATACCCGGTCAGTATGTCCAGAGTAGCATACCAGTCGGCCTGAACCCAAGCACACCGGTCGGATAGTCGCAAATCTCGAGCAAAGCAACCCCATGTGAAAGGACAGAAAAACTCGCCCACCGGTCGGCTAGGATCCATGTGTACCGACCGGTCCCCCTGGAGTAGTGTGCCTTGTTCAAACATTACAATACTGGTCGGTCTAGGTACGGACGACTGACTGGTCCAGATATGTGCTCCAAGACAAGCCATTAGAAGAGAAGAAATGTGCCCACCGATCGATCGAGATCCATGAGCACCGACCGATCTAAGACATAGGTGACCGCCGGTCGTAATACAATGCTGGCGGCAAACTATTCACATAGAAAAGAAAAGAAGCCATACCGACCGGTCGGTCCTGCTGCCGATCGGTCCTCCAAATAGCTATTGGCAGCCTAGATTCTGGGCAGCTATTGCCAGGCTAGCTAGTGGAAATTCTGTAAATAAGTTTCGACCGACCAGTGGCCCTGAAAGAGATATTACTCCATTTCTCCTCTCCTATAAATAGAGCTCCAATCCCACTTTTATGGGGGAGGATTTTGATGACCCCGAAGGGCTGTTAAATCCAATCCTCAACACTTACTTAGCGATTTCATCACTTCTAATCATCCCAAAGTAAAGATTCAACTCTGAATTCATCATGAACATGTGGTAATTCATCAAAGTTTGTGTGAAAGCCTAGATTTTATAATGACTCGGATTTTAACCATTTAATTTTGAACATTTAATTTGGTTTTAAATATTGTATTGATAATTAAAAAAGATTTTATAACGAATTTATTTATAAAACAAAGTTTTAACGTACAATTAATAATATAATAACGTGTCCATATTTTCAATGTTAAAGACCAAGACACATGAGAACTATCAGGTACCACCCTATTTATTTTTACAAACTGTACACAAGCCGAGTGCTACATGTCTTACGTACTTGTGTTTACGTACTTGTGTGTGTTGCAGAAGAATTGTCCAACCAGCTCGTTTACTAATAAATTAAGGAAAGCCTTTGTGGTAGTTTAATTGAATATTGAAACAATAGTTTGTTTGCACATGCTGGGCTGAACAGAAATTAAATGTGAACACATGCAGAGCAATCTAAGACAGTCCTATAGTCACATGCATTCATTAAATATTGCAAAAGCTACAATTGAAGTTAGCAAACCTACCTACCCTTAAGTCTACAGCTACTGTTATGTGTGGGTGCCAAACTTTCTGCCTACCGTGTGTGCCAAGCTATTAGTTGTCATGCTCCCCAAACTACTTTAGCTTTAAATACTGGTATACTCGATCCCTTTCCTATTTCTCCCAGTAAATAAAAAAAGAGCTTCACCACTTTAAAAATCGATTTAAACTCTTTCAATCAATTAAAGATTAGATATCAAATAAAATTAGTTGTTTCCGGATCCGATAGTTTCTCTAAGAAGCTCAATCTCATCTAAGCTTTTGTAGCTCGATTGATTAGCTGTGACGGGTTTTGCCTACACCGCGAGGCAAGTTGGTACCTTCGCTGAAGTTTACGAGTTTCAAGGTGGTGTGTCTGTGTCAGGTGCAGCGCCTAAGGGAGACAAGGACGCAGAACCAAGAGGGTTCGAACTGAGCCACAGAGGGAAAGTGATTGTTGTACATCGCAAGAGTGAAGGGGAGAGCACTGGTGTGTTCATTGATAAGAAATGTGGGAAAATGAGTGATGTAAGTGGAAGAAAGCACGACAATTGGTGGTTGGAAGTGGTGATAAAAGCTATCATTGAAGAAGAAGAGGACCAAAGGGAAGGCCTTGACAGGGGGCAAGTCTCCATTGAGTCCGGTTGTTTTCTGGTGGCTTAGAAATTGAAGATCGGTGGCGAGATGTATTACAAATTGTTTCTGAAAGAAGCTGATGATTTAAAACTTGATTAAGGGAAATTCGAGTGGTCCTTGTTGTTTGGAAGAAGATGGGTCATTTGGCACTAACGTGGATGCTGAATGCAGCAGTTTCAGTCAGGGAAGAAGTTCATACTATGTATGATGAAGGAGGAGGTAGTTCTGTTGGTTTCATGGTGAGATGGATGCAAACAAAAAAGATGAAGTCACGACATGGCTGTAAAGGGTGGTTCGATGATGTAATGATAGTGTAATGGTTTCGTTGGTTTCCTGGAGCAATGATGTTTACTTTAGTCCAATTTAAAAGTTTGGTATGGTTTCTAAGAACGTAAATGGGCGGTGTGGGAAAGAAGTTAATTATGATTTATGGGTAATGAAGGGGGTGGAGAATGTGATGACATGGCCATGTTACATGGATGGAAGTTGAGAAATGAGTAGTTTCTGAAAATAGAGTCATCATTTTCCACTGAAAGAAGGATATGGGATTTTCCTGGTAAACGAATTAAAATGCGTGGATTAGAAATGTAAATGGATAGTCTCCAGCTGGGTGTTGCGAAAGCAAGTGAACGGGAACTTTTGTATATGGCTTGTATGAAAGTTTGCTTCATGGATTTAGGTGTGGTTTTCAGGTGTACGGCCGGCTCGTCAAAGCAGAGCCGATGAAAGGTGGCTCAGGTTATCCGACGAATGGTGGTGGCGGCAGCAACAAGAAATGAAGGTAAATGAAGATTGATCTGTAAGTGGTAAAAATAATCAAGTTTGATCTTAATTATTGTAGGCCATAAAAAGTTTCTATTTTGTCAGATACTATATTAAGGTGCTTTGCATTTAACTTGTGAACCACTATTAGTATGCCTATTATTATATTAAATATCTTATATGAAGAAACTGAATAGTGATAAAATTATACAATAAACCTTTTTGCTTATATATGTGTGTGTGTGTATATATGTGTGTGTGTGTGTGTTTTTTAAAGAACGAAGTAATAACAGTAGTATCATGAACAAATCCCAGAATATCGGTCGTAATTTCTATATATAAAGTAATGAAGTAATTAAATAAGTAATTAATGA
Organism: Allium sativum; assembly: GCA_030737875.1. Classification (NCBI taxonomy): domain Eukaryota; kingdom Viridiplantae; phylum Streptophyta; class Magnoliopsida; order Asparagales; family Amaryllidaceae; genus Allium; species Allium sativum. The sequence goes on along the minus strand of CM060912.1, from coordinate 250,243,798 downwards.
AATCATTATTTTAATTAACCGTAAATGCTTATAATTGTGTAATGTGGTTATTACATGAACAAAATTGCATGAAAACCCGTCACATTGGAATTATAGCGACGAGGTGTTTGTTGTGTAACTGAAGTGGCTGAGAGCAGAGCTACTGGAATTTCGTGATAAAAAACAAACGTTTGTTTGATTGTAAGCGAAATAAAAGCAAGATCTTCAACTGAAAACGAGGTGAGTAACCTCACTAACCTCTGACTCCTTTATATTTTTATATAAACAAGTTTTAAATTTATTTATAGTAATTTTGTAACTCATGTGATGGTTGTTTGGATGAATGGTTGATAAAATTGTTTGAATAGTCGATATAGTTATATAGTTGATCGATTATTAGTTCGGATATTTCAAATTGAAGTGAAACAATATCATTGATGTGATTAACATTTGTGGATGCAGGGAAACAAGTTGGAGGGATCCAACTGGATTCCTCAACATTTTATTTACTATTTTAATTTATTGTGATATATGATGTGATATATGATCGATGACTGATTATGTTGTTTTTGGGTTACCCTGGCTCCAGAATTTTGGTATTCAAAATAACGTAAAATATTTTGGATATAGAAAAGGAATTTAAGATTTTAAAAAGGGAAATTATCTCCAAAATAGGAATTGAATTTCGAATAGATTGGAGAATAACAAACTTGTTTTAATGAATAAAACGAGTAACTAAAATTATAAATGATATTTATGGATTATCATTGGATAATTAATGTTTGGTTTGAAATCGGTATGTTATAATCAAATGTAGAACCGCTATAATTCTTTAGAAGAAGATTTAAATAGAAATATGTTCTTGACAGATAATCTGAGAAGATTAACTTATAAACAACATTTATAAATTTAGTAAATATTCATTTTAGAATAAACTGAAAAATAAATTCAATTTTTGAATTTATATAGAAAATGGAAATCGGGTTTGAAACCGATAATTGTAGTTAGAGTGAACTTAGCAGTTATAAATGAAATCGTGAACGAGATTATAAATGATTGGAATAAAAATGTGATTTATACGAAAAATTCCGAATAGAAGTTAAAATTAGAATTTGAGTTTAAGATATCATTTATAGGTACGAAATCAAATTGATTTTATTGTATATAAAAGGAATTTATTCACGATTAAAGCGAATAATGGTTTAAAACAAATATTTTGTAAATGAAAAATCTATAAAGGAAATTTTGATTTGAAATATAAATCCAAATTGGAATTTGAAAAAGGAAGGGAAATGGGTAATTGTTTCAAAAGAAAATTACGAGCTTTATTCCAAAATTCAGTATAAGAAATAAATTGCAATAACGTATTATAGTCTGGAATGGTTATAAAGGAATTTGGTGAGGATTGGGAAAGGAGGAATTCAAGAGTAAATTTAGAGTTAGAATTTACCTGAAATGGTAGATAAATTCTGAAGTTCAGAATATAAATCAATATAGATTATTCGAGAGAGAGTTATTTATTGGAATTCGATTATATCGAATTTAGGGAAGTAGTTATTTTTACTTTCCATTTTGAATCAAATTTAATTATTTATTTATTTACTTATTAATTCAAATTTATAAGTATAAGTTATATTTTTAAATATCAAATATTTGGAAACATATAACGCTACTGTTATCATAAATGTTTTATAAATCTCAACAGCGATTTTAGCGCTGTCGTTAAAATAAATGTTTTGTAAATCTAAAGAGCGATTTTAGTGTTGTTGTTATAATAAATGTTTTGTAAATGTATACAGCGATTTTAACGTTGTTTAGTTGTTATAATAAATGTTTTGTAAATCTATACAGCGATTTTAACGCTGTTGTTGTAATAAATGACTTATAAATCAAATATTTTTGGATTCTTAGATTGAATCTGAGAGTCGCATAAGCGATATTTTGTTTGAAGTTGTGAGATTTTGCTATTTCAAAGTTGAGAATGTTGTTCAGTTAAGGTCTCAGAGATAATTATACCCCAACTTAATTGACTTCATGATTGATGGAGAAATGATTAAGGTTTGATAGTGAAGATTGTTTTGCAATATGGTTAGTTAATAAATGGTTAATGGTTTGAGTTATAATAACGTTGTTTTATAACATCGCGCTAATTTAAAGGATTTTGATTTGTTTTCCCCAAATAAAATGAGAGATATTTTCTATGCATAGAAAAGGAAATGAATTAGTCAACGAGGAATTAATAAACGAAATATGGAAATATTTTCCGATATTAATAAGGGATATTTTCTGAATATAGAAAATAAAGATTCGTGAATATTTGGAAATGTTTTCTAACTGGAATAAGAGATAATTTCTCGAATAAAGAAATTAGAATATTGGAAATGTTTTTTCAAGAATAGAGGAAGAAAACTGAATTTTGAAAGAACCTAGAAGAGGGGAAAATGGGAACCGGAAATGATAATATAATAAGGAATTAATTTTAAAAGGGGCTTGTGTTGTTTGATGGTTGATCGGTAGAAATTTCCATTTGGAAATAGGACCGTTGATTGTATGGATGTTCCTTTGATAGTCAAATCACCAAATATCAAGGTTTTTGTTTATTTTATGCATTGTTGTCAATACAGAAAGACCGGGATCAGATTTATATTTGAAAACCACTTCGTATATGCATAAGCGCTACGAATAAACTTATGCCGAAGTTAATTGAAGACGGAGTAAAGCGCAAGGGCTTTTCTGTTAATCCTAGGTAGAAATTGCCCAAGATGGATTGATTGAATAGTGCCTTCGGTTTGTCCAGTCCTAGGACAACATATATGGATGAATTTCTGACGACGTGACATTCAAAGTAAATGATGGCAAGATATTCTGAAAGATAATCGTGACCTCAAGCCTCATCACCCGGGAAATGACAGAAATCGGGCAGGCAGCATGGCCATGTTGGTCATTCCCAATAGGGGTATTATAACCTGATCTAGAGAAATTTCATTTGCTTCTTATTCTATGCGCTGTTGTATGCTTGCGGTAATGGTTAAATGAGTGGTTAGCCATGTGTGGGCTGGGTTGCAGGACGTTCTTGTTGAACCCAGTGTATTCCCCTCTAGAGATACACTACCGGAAGATGGTTCCTGTGACGGCCGGGAATTTCGCTCGATCCGAATCAGTCGTTAAACCGATCTAGACCGTTCGAAACCCCTGATCGTTGAGAACAGGACAAATCAGAACAAAAACAGAAGAACATTTCATTGTATATTACAACAATTCCATCAGATACAAGAATATACAGAGTATAGATGAAAAAATTACATTCGATAAATATCAGAGATTACAATAAATTACATAGCAGCGGAAAAATAATACAAAGCACAACTGAAGGTGATATACGGATACAGAGCTTTCCGGATATCATTCCAGCTGTAAACCTGGATCATGTGAATATAAATCTGCAAAACCAAAACTACTAGCTGCCCGTGCGGAAAATAGGGGCACCCAGAGTTTAGGTTAAAACAATAAACTCCAGGTCAGTCAAGTGACTGGTGTGAGAACTAAAACAGTTATTTAAAACTTTACTTTTAAAAGAGAGTAATTCAAGGGACCACGCCGTATAACACGGAACGGGTTTCCTCCCAAGAATACCAGTGCATAGAAAAGACAACGCAATGCTTTTTCGAAAAATGAAGCTATTATAAGACCCAGGTCCCATCACATAATGCAACGCAAGCCGGAGGATAGGGTTTTCCCTTATAATAGCCAAACATGCTTGGTACGTTTAAAACAAATCATTTGATACTATAATAAGTGTATAGTGTCAAAACAATTTCAATCATAAATATAAATCATAGACGGCATGGGTACCATATATCATGTCGCCATACTAGTTCTACAATTAAAACCACAATACACGTATTGGAAATTGGATTTCCGTCATGAGTCGAGGCAAGGGGCAAGCTCCTCTCCGCGTTCGAGACACTCTAGCAAATTCCTCAGGACTACACACTCTGGGCAATCTTGGGATCCTCCAAGGCCGGTCCTCACTTACGTTAGAGGATTAATTATTCCTGAACACACGTTTCCTGGCCCTATAGGACCTAAAATCGAGGCGCCTCGCATCCAAACCACAAAGGTGAAAAGTATATAAATGTCAGGGCTGGTAAGTCACTGACACCACCCATAGCTAGAAAGAAACGTCGTGCACTCCTTGGGTCCTCATCCCGTTTTTGACTCATACCGAGGTGTGAGGCTCGCGAATTCACGTTATACACAAAGCTGCCACGTAGGCCGTGCTTTGATCATCAACCACAAGACTTTGCTTTTCAACAGAAGCCTTGATCCATGCAACTCAGCGTGCCACACAGGCAATTCATGCCATGCGATTGATATCTATCGATATATAACCTCTAAGCTTGTACGTCTCAGAGAAGGGCGTTAAGCAAGAGAATAAATTCTCCGCCGCCAAACAGATATATATTTAACAGAAATCAATCGACACAGAATAAAATCCAATGTCAGACACACAATCCATTTACAAGTTCGTTCTGGGTCTGAACGAAACCGGAGGCACTTTCCTCGCATATCCATCCATCTCCAAGTACGTCTGGACGACCACCAACTGATTCCCTCCTCTTGGGTGTACAGCCCAATCAGGATCGTCAGTAATTATCCAAACGATGTGAAGACTTCCGGTCTTCAACCACCGTCTTCATCTTCGACATATCGTCGAATCGGTTATTCAGAATGGGTATAAACCCGACCTTTCCGAACAACCCGCGTATATTAAAATAAATGTTACACAAACACAACATACGCCTTATTTCAATTCTGAATATTCTGTTATTTAAATATTCACATCTTTTGGGAAAGGTTCCCATTAATTTTATCCAAGATAAATCCTTTAAAATTTATTCTTTAATCTTCCTTTGGGTGTCATTTCAAATTAGTCGGGATTAGCGAACCACACCGAAGTAATTATTTATTTTATTTCCCAATCCCAACCTATTCATCCCATGAAACAAAACTGGTAATACTCCATATCTAACACCACGGTGTTATCGGTAAAATTAATTACCATTTCACGTTCAAATCTGATTAAAGATTTAACTATCGCCTTGGAGCAAAACTGGTGATACTCCATTCTCGCTCATTTTCCAAATTTGATAATTTAGATTATCAATTCACATTTCAATCTAATTGCAGATTCATTAAAACTCCTTTTTCTGGGTTAAAGAACTAATGTCATTTGAAACACAGTTCACGATAAACCCAAATCACATTCTATTTATTATCGGGTTAAAGAACTAGTGTTATTTAAAACACCGTTCACGATAAACCCACAAATCAATTCTATTTAAACCCATTTCAAATCCAGTTTATTTATTTAAAAATAAATGGGTTTTAATTTCAGTTCAAAACTAGTTCATTTCAATAAAAATCTATTTTTATCTTTTCAAATATGGAGTTTTACATCCCAATTTCTCCCAAATCATTTCTTATGATTTTACACAAATTATTGATATTTTCAATAATTTTATCAAGGCCCGTACAGTCAATTTCCATCAACGGCCATCGAACTGCACTTACAGCGACCTTTTTCAAATTTGATTTGGACGTATCTCCAAATCCAACCGTTAGATTTCAAATTTGAAATATTCGTTAGAATGCTCTTTTCGATACGAACCCAATGGTTCCAGTTTTAGGAGAATCCGACGGTCGGATCTCCTGTAATGTCCATTTGAAATAAATGGTCTAAATTCACGAACTGCCGCGGCGCGTTCTATTCAGGCCATTATATTATATATATAATATATATTGCATCGATTTCTATTTAAAACGAATTATATAGATAGTTTTGAATTCGTTTCAAAAACATTTTCAACTTCCATTTCAAATCAAATCAAAATTGAATTCTTCCTTATAAATTCGTTTTAAAATTCATCTCTATTCAATTCAAACTTCAATTCAATTTGAATTCATTGCAATTTGTTTTCAATTCGAATCGAATTCGTTTTCAATTCAATTTGAATTCGTTTTCTATTCAATTCAATTCGAATTCGTTTTCAATTCAAATCAAATTCGTTATATATTCATTTGAAATCAAATTCGTTATCTATTCAATTGAAATCAAATTCGTTATCCATTCAATTTATTTTCTATTCAATTTGAATTCAATTCATTTTCTATTCAATTTGAATTCAATTCATTTTCTATTCAATTTGAATTCAATTCTTTTTCTGTTCAATTTGAATTCAATTCATTTTCTGTTCAATTTGAATTCAATTCATTTTCTATTCAATTCAATTCAATTCATTTTTTGTTCAATTTGAATTCAATTCATTTTCTGTTCAATATGAATTCAATTCATTTTCTATTCAATTTGAATTCAATTCATTTTCTATTCAATTTGAATTCAATTCATTTTCTATTCAATTCAATTCAATTCATTTTCTGTTCAATTGGAATTCAATTCATGTTCAATTTGAATTCAATTCATTTTCTGTTCAATTTGAATTCAATTCATTTTCTATTCAATTTGAATTCAATTCATTTTCTATTTAATTCAATTCAAATTGGTTTTCTATTCAATTCAAATTGGTTTTCTTTTTGATTCAATTCAAATTTAAAATCGAATATAATCGATATAAATATCGTTCGCGTCAAAATAGCGCATCTCTAATCAACACGGCTTTAAATATTTCAATAAATTCGTTATTCTATTCAACAAATGAATAATTACTCTATTCAATATGTGAATCTTTATTTTTGTCAACACACGACTAATCTCAACGAATGAGTACTGTCCACGTGTGACTATTTTTGTTATTTACTATATTTTATGAAAATTAAGGTATCTATCATTTGATATTAAATCAGACTCCAACCGTAAATTAGTAAGAGAACGATTCCCTGAATATTAACCCCGAAGGCCGAAACCAACATCAGATCAATATTCAGGAGACCACTCATCTCATCTATTTTCCAGTTAGTTTCTAATTTCATATATGATAAAGATGTAAATTTTATTGTTGAAATATTTCGTTCAACACATGACTAATCTCAACGGATGAGTATAGTCAACACATGAACCTTTATTTTATAAAGATAAAGATATAAATTTTATTGTTAAAATATTTCGTTCAACACATGACTAACCTCAACGAATGAGTACAGTCAACACATGAACCTTTATTTTATAAAGATCTTTATTTTCTAAATTGGAATGAGGCTCAATCAATCACCATATAATGCTAATTATATGGATTCCATACAACACATGTATATAATAGCATTGAAAAATAATCAACCATCAACCAAAGTGCACTACACTGTATAAGCATCAAATATAGATATCTAACGCTTATAACAGCTTGTCAATCAATCGATCGACATATTTAATCGATCAGGATGAGTGAACTTCAAATTTCATCCCAACACCCGTGTGGGGTTTCAAACAATCAAACACAGATTTTATTTGTGCAGTTGGGCGATGTGTAAAATTTATCGACCCAATCAATATCAGTCAAATCAGTGTATATAAACAAATCGGTCGATTTGTTTATAAATATTTATTTATTCACATTCGCGCTAAAAATTATATTTTTAACGATAAAATATTTTATTTTAACACATGAATTTTTATTCGGTTCATTTACAAATAAAAATGATGTTTTTATTTTTCTAACTCATTTTAGAAAATTTCGGCGGCATAACGGCACGATACTAGAAACGGGACGAGGCCTATTCTTATCCCCGGTCTAGTGAAGGTCCACGCCATTCACACATCAATCAAATCCATTCATTTCACCAAACAATCCAAATTTCAATCAAATAATCTAACTAATTTTTGCAATCAAACAAACAAGTCCATGGTCTGTGGATGATTGTGTCGGGTGCTACTAAGCACCGTCTGCATCCTAGCATATATATATAACTAGAAAAAGAAATTGAAAGGTGAGAAATTCTCACCAATAGCTATCCTAACTCCACGGCTCTTCTTTTGTAGAAACCTTCGTCGTTCTCGCCTTTTTATCATCTTCGTTGCCCGTATCCTCTACATATGTAAAAATCAAATTTTTACTTTGCTATCCAATATATAAAAATCGAATTTTTACTTCGCTATTCAATATATAAAAATCGAATTTTTTCTATGCTATTCAATATATAAAAATCGAATTTTTTTCTATGCTATTCAATATATAAAAATCAAATTTTTACTATGCTATTCAATATATAAAAATCGAATTTTTACTATGCTATTCAATATATAAAAATCGAATTTTTTTTAGACAATATTATTTTGAATAAATTAAAGGGGAAAACTCACTGTAATCTGCTTCAGGAACTCGATCAGTCCCTAGGGCTCAACTGCGCAGCCACCACACTGGACCGGATAACCTTCAGTAGGCCCTATTCGACGCGCCACCTCCAGCTCTGCCTTCTCCAGTGGCGGCGCCACCTTCAGGGCGTTGGCAGCTTCTAGGGTTTTGGTCGATTTGGGGGGGGGGGCTGCGTCGGTTAGCAGGCGAAGAGGAGGATAAGGGAGAGAAGAGGGCGTGGGGGTTCGCCGGAGGTGAAGGGGAAGGCCGGCGGTCGTGGGCGGAGGTCGATGGTGAACGCGGCGATGGGTGTAGTCGACGGGGGAGGCTGGATCGAAGGACTTCGGGGTTTTTTTTTTGTTTTTTTATTTGACCTCTCAGATCTGAACCAGAGAAAGAAGGGAAGGGGGTAGGGAGTCTTATATAAAATTATATTATATTTAATTATTTTCAAAGAAAGTTGACTTTTTATCCTGATCTCGAAACGAGGCCCACCGCCTGTCGTCCATAGCTAATTACCCCCATTCCGAACACAATGGGATATGTATCGTAAGCTGATTCGATCGTTTCGATCAGTTTCCGTTAAAATCAACATATAACTCTATATATTGAATTTGAACGCGCATTTCAATTTACCGGGGTCACATACTAACTCGAAAAATTCCAGAAAAATATTTTCTAGCTTCGTATTGACGATACGGTCCTAACAAAACTAGTTTTGTCGAATTCTGAGACCGTTTGAAAAATGGCCATTTTCTAGACGATTAAAATCAACTGAAAATGGTCAAACGCGTTTTCCTTTGCCACGCTCACATACTGATTCGAAAAATTATGAAATTTGGAACCTAGCAATAATTTGACATCCCGGACCCAACAAAAGTGGTTTCGTCGAAATCCGAGGTCGTTTGCAAAATTCCCATTTTAAGGCCCTGAATTCCATAGCGACTATTCAGAATTTTCAACTGGACATATCTTTTTATTCCCGCTATGAAATTTCAATTTTTCGGATTCGTTGGAAAGATATTATCAATTAGATCCTAATGTTTTTGGTTTCACTAAAATCCGGATTGTTTTGCACCCGGTACATTCAATTGAAGTTTGAAATCGAATTATCGAACTACAGCGCCATTTTCAATTCTATTTACAATTATATATAAATATTCATATTCTAACGACGGCGTATATAATATATACGTTTTAATTATATTCAAAATAAATTTCTCGTCGATATTATTTAAAATAATTCATTTTAAATATACAAAATTCGCTTAAATTGCCAAAATAAAATTTTTAAACTGGTTCAGAATTTCCGGGTTATTACAATCTCCCCCACTAAAAACTTTTCGTCCCCGAAAAGGAACAAAGTCGAAAGTGGTTTGATTAATCAACTCTACGTTCGATCTGGCTTTCATTCTCCAACTTTTCAGTTTCTGAGAATTTTCAAAAATTTCAAAAATTTGGCTAACACCCTAAATTTTCGAAAAATTTCGCCATAACCTCCCCTGCACCGGGAGCCACGGGAAAATCCCGAAATTTCCATATAGGCCTTCTGATCTCAAAAAGTAAAAGAAAAAGCCAATCGGCTAGCCAATAGGCTCATAAAATCATCATCACCCAAACAAAACAGTAAATTATGGTAAACATGTACCTATTTGTCGGGCAAACAAATTTTATTCTCTGTTCTAGCCTCCTTGCTATGACCTGTTCAATGTAAGTATATGTATATGCAAGCAAATGCGACTAATTTTCAATTAAATTCAATATTTGATTCAATTAGGCATAATGGTTCAAATTTATCAAACAAATAAACAAACAACACAAACATCAATCAATTAGTGGATTAACGTTTCAAATTGATAATTTTGATATATATACTGAAAATCTTGGTTTTGATGCCAATTCACAACAATGTGTTCTAGCTATATTAGTTTTGGTTCTCACACCAGTCTAATGGAAATATATAGAAATCATACCTTCGAAACACGAAAATAAACCACTGATGTCGTACGTCATCAGTGGAATCATCCCCGGGCTACTAGAGTGCGATTCTATATCTATCCAGTATATTAAAACTTCGAATATACGTTCATGACGCGTATACGCGAAACCTTTATATACTCGATTGCCCAAATTCAAAATAAATAAATAATCACATACGTTTTTAAAATGGTTTAGATTTCAAAACAAACTTGTTTTTATTTGAAAAATATACTCTTCACACTCGTTCTAGGATACTACTGATCCTATCTCTAACGAGTCATTCTAATTGGACATTACTAATCCAATATCTGATGAATTCTTTAGTATGGTTCTAATGTGTCTTGTTCTCGAGCTATGTAAACCAAAGCTCTGATACCAAATGTGACGGCCGGGAATTTCGCTCGATCCGAATCAGTCGTTAAACCGATCTAGACCGTTCGAAACCCCTGATCGTTGAGAACAAGACAAATCAGAACACAAACAGAAGAACATTTCATTGTATATTACAATAATTCCATCAGATACAAGAATATACAGAGTATAGATGAATAAATTACATTCGATAAATATCAGAGATTATAATAAATTACATAGCAGCGGAAAAATAATACAAAGTACAACTGAAGGTGATATACGGATACAGAGCTTTCCGGATATCATTCCAGCTGTAAACCAGGATCCTGTGAATATAAATCTGCAAAACCAAAACTACTAGCTGCCCGTGCGGAAAATAGGGGCACCCAGAGTTTAGGTTAAAACAATAAACTCCAGGTCAGTCATGTGACTGGTGTGAGAACTAAAACAGTTATTTAAAACTTTACTTTTAAAAGAGAGTAATTCAAGGGACCACGCCGTATAACACGGAACGGGTTTCCTCCCAAGAATAACAGTGCATAGAAAAGACAACGCAATGTTTTTTCGAAAAATGAAGCTATTATAAGACCCAGGTCCCATCACACAATGCAACGCAAGCCGGAGGATAGGGTTTTCCCATATAATAGCCAAACATGCTTGGTACGTTTAAAACAAATCATTTGATACTATAATAAGTGTATAGTGTCAAAACAATTTCAATCATAAATATAAATCATAGACGGCATGGGTACCATATATCATGTCGCCATACTAGTTCTACAATTAAAACCGCAATACACGTATTGGAAATTGGATTTCCGTCATGAGTCGAGGCAAGGGGCAAGCTCCTCTCCGCGTTCGAGACACTCTAGCAAATGCCTCAGGACTACACACTCTGGGCAATCCTGGGATCCTCCAAGGCCGGTCCTCACTTACGTTAGAGGATTAATTATTCCTGAACACACGTTTCCCGGCCCTATAGGACCTAAAATCGAGGCGCCTCGCATCCAAACCACAAAGGTGAAAAGTATATAAATGTCAGGGCTGGTAGGTCACTGACACCACCCATAGCTAGAAAGAAACGTCGTGCACTCCTTGGGTCCTCATCCCGTTTTTGACTCATACCGAGGTGTGAGGCTCGCGAATTCACGTTATACACAAAGCTGCCACGTAGGTCGTGCTTTGATCATCAGCCACAAGACTTTGCTTTTCAACAGAAGCCTTGATCCATGCAACTCAGCGTGCCACACAGGCAATTCATGCCATGCGATTGATATCTATCGATATATAACCTCTAAGCTCGTAGTCTCAGAGAAGGGCGTTAAGCAAGAGAATAAATTCTCTACCGCCAAACAGATATATATTTAACAGAAATCAATCGACACAGAATAAAATCCAATGTCAGACACACAATCCATTTACAAGTTCGTTCTGGGTCTGAACGAAACCGGAGGCACTTTCCTCGCATATCCATCCATCTCCAAGTACGTCTGGACGACCACCAACTGATTCCCTCCTCTTGGGTGTACAGCCCAATCAGGATCGTCAGTAATTATCCAAACGATGTGAAGACTTCCGGTCTTCAACCACCGTCTTCATCTTCGACATATCGTCGAATCGGTTATTCAGAATGGGTATAAACCCGGCCTTCCCGAACAACCCGCGTATATTAAAATAAATGTTACACAAACACAACATACACCTCATTCCAATTCTGAATATTCTGTTATTTAAATATTCACATCTTTTGGGAAAGGTTCCCATTAATTTTATCCAAGATAAATCCTTTAAAATTTATTCTTTAATCTTCCTTTGGGTGTCATTTCAAATTAGTCGGGATTAGCGAACCACACCGAAGTAATTATTTATTTTATTTCCCAATCCCAACCTATTCATCCCATGAAGCAAAACTGGTAATACTCCATATCTAACACCACGGTGTTATCGGTAAAATTAATTACCATTTCACGTTCAAATCTGATTAAAGATTTAACTATCGCCTTGGAGCAAAACTGGCGATACTCCATTCTCGCTCATTTTCCAAATTTGATAATTTAGATTATCAATTCACATTTCAATCTAATTGCAGATTCATTAAAACTCATTTTTCTAGGTTAAAGAACTAATGTCATTTAAAACACAATTCACGATAAACCCAAATCACATTCTATTTATTATCGGGTTAAAGAACTAGTGTTATTTAAAACACCATTCACGATAAACCCACAAATCAATTCTATTTAAACCCATTTCAAATCCATTTTATTTATTTAAAAATATATGGGTTTTAATTTCAGTTCAAAACTAGTTCATTTCGATAAAAATCTATTTCTATCTTTTCAAATATGGAGTTTTACATCCCAATTTCTCCCAAAACATTTCTTATGATTTTACACAAATTATTGATATTTTCAATAATTTTATCAAGGTCCGTACAGTCGATTTCCATCAACGGCCATCGAACTGCACTTACAGCGACCTTTTTCAAATTTGATTTGGACGTATCTCCAATATTCGTTAGAAAGCTCTTTTCGATACGAACCCAACGGTTCCGGTTTTAGGAGAATCCGACGGTCGGATCTCCCGTAATGTCCATTTGAAATAAATGGTCGAAATTCACGAACTGCCGCGGCGCGGCGCGTTCTATTCAGGCCATTATATTATATATATAATATATATTGCGTCGATTTCTATTTAAAACGAATTATATAGATAGTTTTGAATTCGTTTCAAAAACATTTTCAACTTCCATTTCAAATCAAATCAAAATTGAATTCTTCCTTATAAATTCATTTTAAAATTCATCTCTATTCAATTCAAATTTCAATTCAATTTGAATTCATTGCAATTTGTTTTCAATTTGAATCGAATTCGTTTTCAATTCAATTCGAATTCGTTTTCTATTCAATTCAATTCGAATTCGTTTTCAATTGAAATCAAATTCGTTATATATTCAATTGAAATCAAATTCGTTATCTATTCAATTGAAATCAAATTCATTATCCATTCAATTTATTTTCTATTCAATTTGAATTCAATTCATTTTCTATTCAATTTGAATTCAATTCATTTTCTATTCAATTTGAATTCAATTCATTTTCTGTTCAATTCAATTCAATTCATTTTCTGTTCAATTTGAATTCAATTCATTTTCTGTTCAATTTGAATTCAATTCATTTTCTATTCAATTTGAATTCAATTCATTTTCTATTCAATTTGAATTCAATTCATTTTCTGTTCAATTTGAATTCAATTCATTTTCTATTCAATTCAATTCAATTCATTTTCTGTTCAATTTGAATTCAATTCATTTTCTGTTCAATTTGAATTCAATTCATTTTCTGTTCAATTTGAATTCATTTCATTTTCTATTCAATTTGAATTCAATTCATTTTCTATTTAATTCAATTCAAATTGGTTTTCTATTCGATTCAATTCAAATTGGTTTTCTATTTGATTCAATTCAAATTTAAAAACGAATATAATCGATATAAATATCGTTCGCGTCAAAATAGCGCATCTCTAATCAACACGGCTTTATATATTTCAATAAATTCGTTATTCTATTCAAAAAATGAATAATTACTCTATTCAATATGTGAATCTTTATTTTTGTCAACACACGACTAATCTCAACGAATGAGTACTGTCCACATGTGACTATTTTTGTTATTTACTATATTTTATGAAAATTAAGGTATCTATCGTTTGATATTAAATAAGACTCCAACCGTAAATTAGTAAGAGAACGATTCCCTGAATATTAACCCCGAAGGCCGAAACCAACATCAGATCAATATTCAGCAGACCACTCATCTCATCTATTTTCCAGTTAGTTTCTAATTTCATATATGATAAAGATGTAAATTTATTGTTGAAATATTTCGTTCAACACATGACTAATCTCAACGGATGAGTATAGTCAACACATGAACCTTTATTTTATAAAGATAAAGATATAAATTTTATTGTTAAAATATTTCGTTCAACACATGACTAACCTCAATGAATGAGTACAGTCAACACATGAACCTTTATTTTAAAAAGATCTTTATTTTCTAAATTGGAATGAGGCTCAATCAATCACCATATAATGCTAATTATATGGATTCCATACAACACATGTATATAATAGCATTGAAAAATAATCAACCATCAACCAAAGTGCACTACACTGTATAAGCATCAAATATAGATATCTAACGCTTATAACAGCCTGTCAATCAATCGATCGACATATTTAATCGATCAGGATGAGTGAACTTCAAATTTCATCCCAACACCCGTGTGGGGTTTCAAACAATCAAACACAGATTTTATTTGTGCAGTTGGGCGATGTGTAAAATTTATCGACCCAATCAATATCAGTCAAATCAGTGTATATAAACAAATCGGTCGATTTGTTTATAAATATTTATTTATTCACATTCGCGCTAAAAATTATATTTTTAACGATAAAATATTTTATTTTAACACATGAATTTTTATTCAGTTCATTTACAAATAAAAATGATGTTTTTATTTTTCTAACTCATTTTAGAAAATTTCGGCGGCATAACGGCACGATACTAGAAACGGGACGAGGCCTAGCCTTATCCCCGGTCTAGTGAAGGCCCACACCATTCACACATCAATCAAATCCATTCATTTCACCAAACAATCCAAATTTCAATCAAATAATCTAACTAATTTTTACAATCAAACAAACAAGTCCATGGTCTGTGGACGATTGTGTCGGGTGCTACTAAGCACCGTCTGCATCCTAGTATATATATAACTAGAAAAAGAAATTGAAAGGTGAGAAATTCTCACCAATAGCTATCCTAACTCCATGGCTCTTCTTTTGCAGAAACCTTCGTCGTTCTCGCCTTTTTATCATCTTCGTTGCCCGTATCCTCTACATATGTAAAAATCGAATTTTTACTTTGCTATCCAATATATAAAAATCGAATTTTTACTTCGCTATTCAATATATAAAAATCGAATTTTTTCTATGCTATTCAATATATAAAAATCGAATTTTTTTCTATGCTATTCAATATATAAAAATCGAATTTTTACTATGCTATTCAATATATAAAAATTGAATTTTTACTATGCTATTCAATATATAAAAATCGAATTTTTTTTAGACAATATTATTTTGAATAAATTAAAGGGGAAAACTCACTGTAATCTGCTTCAGGAACTCGATCAGTCCCTAGGGCTCAACTGCGCAGCCACCACACTGGACCGGACAGCCTTCAGTAGGCCCTATTCGACGCGCCACCTCCAGCTCTGCCTTCTCCAGTGGCGGCGCCACCTTAAGGACGTTGGCGGCTACTAGGGTTTTGGTCGATTTGGGGGGGGGGGGGGCTGCGTCGGTTAGCAGGCGAAGAGGAGGATAAGGGAGAGAAGAGGGCGTGGGGGTTCGCCAGAGGTGAAGGGGAAGGCCGGCGGTCGTGGGCGGAGGTCGATGGTGAACGCGGCGATGGGTGTAGTCGACGGGGGAGGCTGGATCGAAGGACTTCGGGGTTTTTTTTTGTTTTTTTATTTGACCTCTCAGATCTGAACCAGAGAAAGAAGGGAAGGGGGTAGGGAGTCTTGTATGAAATTATATTATATTTAATTATTTTCAAAGAAAGTTGACTTTTTATCCTGACCTTAAAACGAGGCCCACTGCCTGTCGTCCATAGCTAATTACCCCCATTCCGAACACAATGGGATATGTATCGTAAGCTGATTCGATCGTTTCGATCAGTTTCCGTTAAAATCAACATATAACTCTATATATTGAATTTGAATGCGCATTTCAATTTACCGGAGTCACATACTAACTCGAAAAATTCCAGAAAAATATTTTCTAGCTTCGTATTGACGATATGGTCCTAACAAAACTAGTTTCGTCGAATTCTGAGTCCGTTTGAAAAATGGCCATTTTCTAGACGATTAAAATCAACTGAAAATGGTCAAACGCGTTTTCCTTTGCCACGCTCACATACTGATTCGAAAAATTATGAAATTTGGAACCTAGCAATAATTTGACATCCCGGACCCAACAAAAGTGGTTTCGTCGAAATCCGAGGTCGTTTGCAAAATTCACATTTTTAAGGGCCTGAATTCCATAGCGACTATTCAGAATTTTCAACTGGACATATCTTTTTATTCCCGCTATGAAATTTCAATTTTTCGGATTCGTTGGAAAGATATTATCAATTAGATCCTAATGTTTTTGGTTTCACTAAAATCCGGATTGTTTTGCACCCGGTACATTCAATTGAAGTTTGAAATCGAATTATCGAACTACCGCGCCATTTTCAATTCTATTTACAATTATATATAAATATTCATATTCTAACAACGGCGTTTATAATATATACGTTTTAATCATATTCAAAATAAATTTCTCGTCGATATT
Organism: Allium sativum; assembly: GCA_030737875.1. Taxonomy (NCBI): domain Eukaryota; kingdom Viridiplantae; phylum Streptophyta; class Magnoliopsida; order Asparagales; family Amaryllidaceae; genus Allium; species Allium sativum. The sequence continues at coordinate 250,226,782 of CM060912.1, read as the reverse complement.
ATTTAAAATAATTCATTTTAAATATACAAAATTCGCTAAAATTGCCAAAATAAAAATTTTAAACTGGTTCAGAATTTCCGGGTTATTACAGTTCCATAGCTTGTCATGTTGGAAATTAAATCTCCAATAAGCGCCCTGCGGTTTTTGATTTTATATTATATATGGAGCGTGAGATGCAAGTGTTCCGCTAGATTCTATTTATTTGTTGTAGACACTATTATAATATCACCAGATTTTGATATCAAAATGTTTTGGGTTATCGTAAGGTAAGAACCATCCTTGTTTATGTGTGGATTGGTCTTACGATTATCTTTTCATTCGAAAGGATTTTTAAAAGTTAAACAAATGGTTGGAGTTTACTCACATTAGTCCCATGACTGACCAAGAGTTTATTTTGTTTTGTTTTCCCTAAGCTCTTGGGTGCCCAAATTTGTACGGGTAGTCAAGTAGTCGGGATTTTACAGGTTCATTTGGAGGAGTTTGAAGCAGGAGGCTTCACCAGTTAGCTATAGACTATCATATTTTTCCGCTATGTATTATGTTCGTATCTGGAAACAGGTGTTTATAATTATTCCAGAAATAGCTGTTGTGCTCTGATGATGGTATGTATATAAAGTAACTGAATTGTATTTCAAAGTTTATGTTATCTAATATATTTTATTCGTTCCACTGTGAGTTTGTGATTTTCATTTTCTTCTATTCTAATAATTCTTTCTTTCTTTTTCTCATCCTCTATAACGATTTGTATTTCTGTGCAATTTGGGTTGGACGTGTGGTGTTATTAGTCGACTCAAAGAGTACGGAAATTCGGGCCATTACATTTGGTATCAGAGCTAAAGGTTCAGTAGTAACCTTGGCTCTGTGGTGGGACTCAATAGAGATGGGGTTAGCAATACCCTAGTTTGAGTTCAAGTGTATATATATAAGAGCGTATTTGTAGATTTGATATGAAAATTTGTTTTATATTATATTGATGATTTATTGAGTGGTTTATGAATTTTGGTCGATACAGGAAGCATAACTATATCGATAGGTGTTTTTAAACTCTTGAACAAAGCAATTCGATAAAGTATTATTTTAAAATGGGTAAATGAAATTAATTTACCCAAAATTATTTTAATATAAAAGGAATAATTTTTGAATATAGTATATGGATGTGTTGATTGTTATTACAATCAAATAAAATATTAAAATGGTTATATATAACCAAATATAATTTATATATGGATAATGTATACAAATAAGATGAACTGAAATTAAATTCAAATCAGAATTTGGAATTTAAATCCCGGATGTTTAGAAATATTTTCTGAAGTATTTTAAAAAAAAAATTATAACACTACTTTTTGAAGTATTTTTGAATAAGAATGGTTTAAATGGATTTTTAAAGTGATTAAGCACTGGAATTACTTATGCGGTAAGAAAATAATTCTGATAGTGGATTGCGACATTATCAGTATTCATTTTAAAGTTTCTAGGTGATGGATTGCTATCATTACAGTTCGTTGATGGAAAATTTGTTTGAAAAGAACAAGTTATTTTAAAAATTCATAGATTTTGGATTTGTAAATGATTACGAATATATCTATATATACTAATTATTTAAAGCAAGTTTGAAATAAAAGTCGAGAATTTGAATTCTGAACTGAATTTAACTTGTAAATTTAAGTAGATTGAAATGGTAAAAATGTATCAAATAAAGGAAATAATTCCGTATGAAATTAAATAAAGACAAATGTTGCGATTCGAATTATTAATATGAGTCGACTTATGAATAAGCAAGTTAAATATATATTGGATGTTGTTAATTGAAATTGAATTGAGATAAATTAGGATTCAAATATAATAAGTGGATTGATTTAAACAGAAATCAGATTTGAATTGATAGAATGGAAGTGAACTAATCAGAAGTTGATCAAAAAGTTAAAAAATGGAAGTTGGATTGATTTGAAACCAACTGGAAATGGATATATGTATACTGAGCAGATAGTTAATGGAAGCAAATGCAAGAGATAGAAGTTATGCCCGACAAAGAGGTACATGTTTACAATATTACTTGGTTTTGATGGTTTTATGAGCTTATGGGGCACGCCGCTTGACCTTTTGGTTTTCTTTTGGATTGGGAAGGTCTAGAAAGGTGAGCTGAGGTTGCACCGATTGAGCTGTGCAAAGGAGATGCTGGCGAAATTTTTCGAAAATCTAAAGAGTTAGGAAATATTTGATAATTTAAAATGAGTGCTAATTGTAATTGAAATAAGAAAACCATAATTCACTAATAAAATTTCAAGTGGAATAATGAAACTGATAAATGGATTTAAAATCGATTGGAAGGGGTGTGAATATGCAGAAGAGCATATGAACTGAAGGCAAGAATGTGATGATGGGTTGTCCGAAAATGGTGGGCAGATCATTTGGAAACGATTATGGATAGTCGAGTAGTATGAAAATTCGAATGTCAGGTAAGAACCGGGTTATAAAGGTATGGAAAATAAGATTTCAACTAAGTAGGTTATGAGGAGTTAGAGTTATAGAATCGTACTGCATAGCAATTTCCAGGACGAAATTATTTTAAGGGGGAAGGAATGTAATGACACGGATTTTAACCATTTAATTTTTAACACTTAATTTGGTTTTAAATGTTGTATTGATAATTTCAAAAGGATTTTATAATGAATTTATTTATCAAACAAAGTTTTAACGTACAATTAATAATATAATAACGTGTCCATATTTTCAATGTTAAAGACCAAGACACATGCGAACTATCAGGTACAACACTATTTGTTTTTCAAACTGTACACAAGCCGAGTGCTACATGTCTTACGTACTAGTGTTTACGTACTTGTGTGTGTTGCAAAAGAATTATACAACCAACTCGTTTACTAATGGATTAAGGAAAAACTTTGTGTTAGTTTAATTGAATATTGAAACAACAGTTTGTTTGCATATGCTAGGCTGCACGGACATTAAATGTGAACACATGCAGAGCAATCCCAATCAGTCCTATAGTCACATGCATTCATTAAATATTGCAACAGCTACAACTGAAATTAGAAAACCTACCTACCCTTAAGTCTACATCTACTGTTATGTGTGGGTGCCAAATTTCTACCTACCGTGTGTGCCAAGCTATTGGTTGTCGTGCTCCCCAAACTACTTTAGCTTTAAATACTGGTATACTCGATCCCTTTCCTCTTTATCCAAGTAAATAAAAAAGAGCTTCACCCCATTAAAAATTGATTTGAAATCTTTCAATCAATTAAAGATTAGATATCAAATAAAATTAGTTGTTTCCGGATCCGATAGTTTTTCGAAGAAGCTCAACCTCGTCTAAGCTTTTGTAGTTCGATCGATTAACTGTGACGGGTTTTGCCTACATCACGAGGCAAGGTGGTGCCTTCACCGGAGTTTGCGAGTTTCAAGATGGCGTGCCTATGTCATGTGTAGCGCTTGAGGGAGACAAGGACGCAGAACCAAGGGGGGTTCGAACTGAGCCACAGAGGGAAAGTGATGGTTGTACATCGCAAGAAGGGGAGAGCACTGGTGTATTCATTGATAAGAAATGCGAAAAAAATGAGTGATGTAAGTGAAAGAAAGCCTGGTGGTTGGAAGCAGCGATATAAGCTATCATTGAAGAAGAAGAGGACCAAAGGGAAGGCCTTTATAGGGGGCAAGTCGCCATTGAGTCCGGTTGTCTTCTGGTGGCGCAGAAATCGAAGTTCGGTGGCGAGATGTATTGCAAATTGTTTCTCAAAGAAGCTGATGATTTAAAACTTGATTAAGGGTAAATTCGGGTGATCCTTGTTGTCTGGAAGATGATGGGTCATTTGGCACTAACGTGGGAGCTGAATGCAGCAGTTTCAGTCAGGGAAGAAGTTTATACTATGTATGATGAAGGAGGAGGTAGTTCTGTTGATTTCATGGTGAGATGAATGCAAACGAAAACGATGAAGTCACGACATAACTGTGAAGGGTGGTTCGGTGATGTAATGATGCTGTAATGGTTTTGCTGGCTTCCTGGAGCAACGATGTTTACTTTAGTCCGATTTAAAAGTTTGGTATGGTTTCTAAGAATGTAAATGGGCGGTGTGGGAAAGAAGTTAATTATAATTTATGGGTAATCAAGGAGGTGGAGACTGTGATGACATGGCCATATTACATGGATGGAAGTTAAGCAATGAGTAGTTTCTGAAAATGGAGTCATCATTTTGCACTGAAAGAAGGATATGGGATTTTCCTGGTAAACGAATTAAAATGCATGGATTAGAAATGTAAATGGATGGTCTTCAGCGGGGTGTTGCGAAAGCAAGTGAATGGGAACTTTTGTACATGGCTTGTATGACAGTTTGCTTCATGGATTTGAGTGTGGTTTTCAGGTGTATGACCGGCTCGTCGAAGCAGAGCCGATGAAAGGTGGCTCAGGTTATCCGACGAATGGTGGTGGCGGTAGCAATAAGAAATGAAGGTAAATGAAGATTGATCTTTAAGTGGTAGAAATAACCAAGTTTGATCTTATTATTGTAGGACATAAAAAGTTTCTATTTTGTCAGATACTATATTAAGGTGCTTTGCATTTAACTTGTGAACCACTATTAATATGCCTATCATTATATTAAATATCTTATATAAAGAAACCGAATAGTGATAAAATCATACTATAAACCTTTTTGCTTATATATGTGTGTGTGTGTGTGTGTGTGTGTGTGTGTTTTAAAGAACGAAGTAATAGCAGTAGTATCGTGAACAAATCCTGGAATATCGACCGTAATTTCTATATATAAAGTAATCAAGTAATTAATAAAGTTATTAACGAAATAATTATTTTAATTAACCGTAAATGCTTACAATTGTGTAATGTGGTTATTACATGAACAGAATTGCATGAAAACCCATCACTTGGAATTATAGCGACGATGTGTTCGTTGGGTAACTAAGATGGCTGAGAGCAGAGCTGCTAGAATTTCGTGAAAAAAATCAAACGTTTGTTTGATTTTAAGCGAAATAAAAGCAAGATCTTCTACTGAAAACGAGGTGAGTAACCTCAATAAACTTTGACTCATTTATATTTTTATATAAACAAGTTTTAAATTTATTTATAGTAATTTTATAACCCGTGTGATAGTTGTTTGGATGAATGGTTGATAAAATTGGTTGAATGGTCGATATAGTTATATAGTTGATCGATTATTAGTTCTGATATTTCATATTGATGTGAAATATTATCATTGAAGTGATTAACATTTGTGGATGCAGGGAAATATGTTGGAGGGATCCAACTGGATTCCTCAACATTTTATTTACCGTTTTTAATTTATTGTGATATATGATCGATGACTGATTATGTTGTTTTTAGGTTACCCTGGCTCTAGAATTTTGGTACTCAGAATACCGTAAATTATTTTGGATATAGAAAAGGAATTTAAGATTTTAAAAAGGGAAATTATTTCCATAATAGAAATTGGATTTCGAATAGATTGGAGAATAAAAAACTTGTTTTAATGAATAAAATGAGTAACTAAAATTATAAATTATATTTATAGATTATCATTTGATAATTAATGTTTGGTTTGAAATCGGCATGTTATAATCAAATGTAGAACCGCTATAAGGCTCTAGAAGGAGATATGAATATGTTCTTGACAGATAATTTGAGAAGATTAACTTATAAACGACATTTATAAATTTAGTAAATATTCATTTTGGAATAAACTGAAATATAAATTCAATTTCTGAATTTACATAGAAAATGGAAATCGGGTTTGAAATCGATAATTGTAGTTGGATTGAACTTAACAGTTTTAAAAAAAATCATGAACGAGATTATAAATGATTGGAATAAAAATGATAATTATATGAAAAATTCCAAATAGATGTTAAAAATAAAATTTGAGTTTAAGATATTATTTATAGGTACGAAATCAAATTGATTTGATTGTATATAAAAGGAATTTATTCACTATTAAAGCGAATAATGGTTTAAAACAAATATTTTGTAAATGAAATATCTATAAAGGAAATTTAGATTTGAAATATAAATCCTAATTGGAAATTGAATAAGGAAGGGAAATGGGTGATTCTTTCAAAAGAAAATGATGAGCTTTATTCCAAAATTCGATATAAGGAATAAATTGTGATAACGTATTGTAGTCTGGAATGGTTATAAAGGATTTTGGTAAGGATTTGGAAAGGAGGAATTCAAGAGTAAATTTAGAGTTAGAATTTACCTGAAATGGTAGATAAACTCTGAAGTTCAGAATATAAATCAATATAGATTATTCGAGAGAGAGTTATTTATTGGAATTCGATTATATCGAATTTAGGCAAGTAATTATTTTTAGTTTCCATTTTGAATCAAATTTAATTGTTTATTTATTTACTTGTTAATTGAAATTAAAAAGTATAAGTTATATTTTTAAATATCAAATATTTGGAAACAGTGATTATAACGCTACTATTATAATAAATGTTTATATATCTAAACAGTGATTATAATGCTACTGTTATCTTAAATGTTTTATAAATCTAAATAGCGATTTTAGGGCTGTTGTTAAAATAAATGTTTCGTAAATCTAAATAGCGATTTTAGCGTTGTTGCTATAATAAATGTTTTGTAAATCTATACGTCAATTTTAACGATGTTGTTATAATAAATGACTTATAAATCAAATATTTGGAAACAGCGATTATAACACTACCGTTATAATCAATATTTTTTCGTAAAGGAAGTGGATTCTTAGATTGAATCTGAGAGTTGCGTAAGCGATATTTTGTTTGAAGTTGTGAGCTTTGGCTATTTCAAAGTTGAGAATGTTGTTCAGTTAAGGTCTGAGAGGTAATTATACCCCAACTTAATTGACTTCATGATTGATGGAGAAATGGTTAAGATTCGATAGTGAAGGTGGGTTAGTAATATGAGTAGGTAATAAATGGTTAATGGTTTAAGTTATAATAACGATGTTTTATAACATCGTGCTAATTTAAAGGATTTTGAAATGTTTTCCCAAAATAAAATGAGAGATATTTTCTATGCATAGAAAAGGAAATGAATTGGTCAACGAGGAATTAATTAATGAAATATGGAAATATTTTCTGATATTAATAAGGGATATTTTCTGAATATAGAAAATAAAGATTCGTGAATGTTTGGAAATGTTTTCTAACTGGAATAAGAGACAATTTCTCGAATAAAGAAATTAGAATATTGGAAATGTTTTTCCAAGAATCAAGAAAGATAATTGAATTTTGAAAGAACCTAGAAGAGGGGAAAACGGGAATTGGAAATGATAATATAATAAGGAATTAATTTAAAAAGGGGCTTGTGCTGTTTGATGGTTGATCGGTAGGACCGTTGATTGTATAGATGTTCCTTTGATAGTTAAATCACCGACTATCAAGGTTTTTGTTTATTTTATGCCTCCGTTGTCAATACGAAGAGACCGGAATCAGATTTAATATTTGAAAACCACTCCATATTGGCATAAGCTCTAAGAATCAACTTATGCCGAAGTTAATTGAAGATGGAGTAAAGTGCAAGCACTTTTCTATTAATCCTAGGTAGAAATTGCCTAAGATGGATTGATGGAATAGTGCCTTCGGTTTGTCCAGTCTCAGGACAACGTATATGGACGAACGTCTGACGATGTGACATTCAAATTAAATGATGGCAAGATGTTCTGAAAGATAATCGTGACCTTAAGCCTCATCACCCGAGAAATGACAGAAATCGAGTAGGTAGCATGGCCATGTGGGTCATTCCCATTAGGGGTATTATCACCAGATCTATAGAAATTTCATTTGCTTCTTATTATACTCGCTGCTGTATGCTTTCGGTAACGGTTGCTGATCACAACTGTTGGTGATAATATGCTCAGCACACTCAAGTTAAATGAGTGATCAGCCATGGGTGGGCCGGGTTGCAAGACGTTCTTATTGAACCTAGTGTATTCCCCTCTAGATATACACCATCAGAAGGTGGTTCCATACCGTGTCATGTTGGAAATCGAATCTCCAATAAGCGCCCTACGGTTATTGATTTTATATTATATATGGAGCGTGATATGCAAGCGTTCCACTAGATTCTATTTATTTGTTGTAGACACTATTATAATATCACCAGATTTTGATATCAATTTTTTTTGGGTTATCGTAAGGTAAAAACCATCCGTGTTTATGTGTGGATTGGTCTTACGATTATCTTTTCTTTCGAAAGGATTTTTAAAAGTTAAACAAATGGTTGGAGTTTACTCACACCAGTCCCATCACTGACCAAGAGTTTATTTTGTTTTGTTTTCCCTAAACTCTTGGGTGCCCAAATTTGAACGGGCAGTCAAGTAGCAGGAGGCTTCACCAGTTAGCTATAGACTATCATATTTCTCCGATGTGTATTATGTTCGTATCTGGAAACATGTGTTTATAATTGTTCCAAAAATAGCTGTTGTGCTCTGATGATAGTATGTATATAAAGTTACTGAATTGTATTTCAAAGTATATGTTATCTAATATATTTTATTCATTCCGCTATGAGTTTGTGATCTTCGTTTTCTTTTGTTCTAATATTTCTTTCTTTCTTTTTCTCATCCTCTATCTTCTTTCTAATAATGATTCGTATTTCTGTGCAATTTGATTTGGACATGTGGTGTTATTAGTCGACTCGAAGAGTTCGGAAATTCGGGCCATTACAGATTCGATCTACCACTTGCTATATTTGAAGGATCTCATCGGTTTTCCTTTTTAATCTCCACCGAGTTCTAAGTGAGTGTAATGATGAATGTAATTTGAGAATTTACTTCTTTTTTAATTCTAAGTGCAATAATGGAATTGATATTCAAAGTGGACGTAGATCGCACGTGATCGAAACACTATAAAACGTTGTGTCTTCTTTCACTTGCATTTTTCTATTGTAGTGGCTCCACATCTCTTATTATTTGAAGTACTCTTTGTAATTTTGGTGTTGATCCCAATTTGAGATCAACGCCAATAGTCTCTGTGACGACCCTGATTTTCAGAACCAGTTTAAATTTTTTATTTTAGTTATTTTAATGAATTTTTAAATATTTAAAATGAATATTTTAAATAGTAACGACTAAAAATTTAGTTTAATCGAAGTTAGAATGTACAAATTTATTTTAATTATATAACAAGCCTGAAATGGCGCGGTAATTTGAAATTTCGATTTTAAATTTCAAATGAATGTACATGATTCAAAATAAATCGGATTTTAGTAAAACCGGAAATATTTGAATCTGTTTAATCATATCTTTCTAACGAATGTAAGAAACTGATATTTCACTTTATAAACTGAAAGTTATGTCCAGTTTAAAATTTAGAAAAGTCGCTGCAGAATTTATAAATATTTTATTATAATATATAACCTTTAAAATAGCCATTTTGCAAATGACCTTTGTTTTCGACGAAACCACTTTTGTTGGATCCGGAATATCAAATTATTGTTAGGTTTAAATTTTCATAATTTTTGAATTTAATATGTGAGCGTAGCAAAAGAAAACGTGTTTTGTCAATTTTAGTTTGAATTGGGTCGACCAGAAAATGACCATTTTACAAACGGTCTTCAAATTCGACGAAATTAGTTTTGTTAGGACCGTATCGTCAAAACATAGCTAGATTTATTTTTCTATAATTTTTGAAGTCAGTATGTGGCCCTAGTAAATTAAAATGTACGTTTGAATTTCAATATAACGACTAATATTTTGATTTAAATAAAAACTGATCGAAACAGCCGAATTGGCTTATGAAACATATTCTATTGTGTTCGGAATGGGGGTATTTAGCTAGGGGCGACAGTCTTTGGGTTTGAATTGTAGTTCGGGTTGAGAAACTAGTATTTTTAGAATTAAATATTAATATATAATATTATATATACCCCTTCATTTTCCCAAACCCTAGAAAATATCAGGAGCCGCCGCTGCCTTGTGATGAATGGGCGATTTTGCTCGATTTTAAACCCCTCTCGATCTCAAAAAGTATTCAATGAAATTCAGAAATTATAGAGGGAAAATTGAAGAGCTTGGTGAGATCTACCTATCCAACGGGTAACATCGAGATTTGAGCTGTGGTTTGTGGGAAATCGTGATAGGAAGGGCCGATGTTTATGGGGTTCTCTCGGCGCGGAGGAGGGAGCGAGTACGCCCAGGTCAGCGGCGAAGGCGGAGTGAAGGGAGCCGGTCGACGTGGTGTTGTTTGATTCGAGTCTGGGGATCCAAGGGAGGAGCGACGGTAGCCTTTCTATCGCGTGGATGGGTTCGAACTACCCAGTCAACAACAGGAAGAAGACAACGGGTTAGGAGGAATGATAAAAATTGAAGGGTGATTAATTAATGTATAATTAAATTAATTATTTAATTAATGTATCAAAGTTTAAAATTGTATTACTTTTCCATATGATATCGAAATTCAGTGAAACGAGTTGCGTTGCACTCGTATCGTCGAGCACTACATTCTAGAGCTGATCAGAACGGAAAAGGCGCAAATGAAAATTTAAGGCGAATGCAAATTCAAACCGGTCAAAGTGAGTTTTCTCACACCTACAAAAATATTCACATTTTTGTGAAGTTGAAATCTGTGATGATTTGATTATTTGTTTGTTGGTTGATATTTTAAATGGAAATCAAATTTAAACTATAAAAATTGAATTGATAGTTAGTTTATTTTTGAATTAAATTGCTAGTTCAACCCCGACATGTTACATCAGTTAATTATTGCAAATTGAACTGTTTTGGATGATGATTGTGATGGATGTCTATTTATGGATATATTGAACTGTATGGATGTGTCTATATTTTTATATCAGTGTAATCACCTTGGATATTGCGGGCATCATCATAAACAATTAGTCGAAATCGAATTATATTGAATTCGAAATCGAATTATGTTGAAATGTCGAAATCGAATTTTATTGAAATGTCGAAATCGAATTATATTGAAATGTCGAAATCGAATTATATTGAAATGTCGAAATCGAATTATATTGAAATTCGAAATCAAATTATATTGAAATGTCGAAATTGAATTATATTGAAATTCGAAACTGAATTATATTGAAATGTCGAAATCGAATTATATTGAAATGTCGAAATCGAATTATATTGAAATTTCGAAATCGAATTATATTGAAATGTCAAAATTGAATTATATTGAAATGTTGAAATTGAATTATATCGAAATGTCGAAATTGAATTATATCGAAATGTCGAAATTGAATTATATTTGAAATGTTGGAATTGAATTATTTCAAAGGTTTAAACCTTTATTTAAACTTTGAAATTAAATTCGAACTGAAATGATCTAAAATTTGTTATTTGAAATTTGAACTAAAATAGAAATGAAATTATTTCAAAGGTTTAAATCTTTATTTAAACTTTGAAATTAAATTCGAACTGAAATGATCTAAAAAAATTATTTGAAATTTGAACTAAAATTGAAATGAAATTATTTCAAAGGTTTAAATCTTTCTTTAAACTTTGAAATTAAATTCGAACTGAAATGATCTAAAATTTGTTATTTGAAATTTGAACTAAAATAGAAATGAAATTATTTCAAAGGTTTAAATCTTTATTTAAACTTTGAAATTAAATTCGAACTGAAATGATCTAAAATTTGTTATTTGAAATTTGAACTAAAATTGAAATTATTTCAAAGGTTTAAATCTTTATTTAAACTTTGAAATTAAATTAGAACTGAAATGATCTAAAATTTGTTATTTGAAATCTGAACTAAAATTGATTATAATTTAAATTATTTCAAAGGTTTAAATCTTTATTTAAACTTTGAAATTAAATTCGAATTGAAATGATCTAAACTTTGTTATTTGAAATTTGAACTAAAATTGATTATAATAAAAATTATTTCAAAGGTTTAAATCTCTATTTAAACTTTGAAATTTAATTCAACTTGAAATTATCTAAACTTGTTATTTTTAAATTTGAACTAAAATTGATTATAATTTATATTATTTCAAAGGTTTAAATCTTTATTTAAACTTTCAAATTTAATTCAAAAAATTGAAATGATCCAATTTGTTAAATTGAAATTTGAACTAAAATTGGTTATGAATTGAAATCATTCAAAATTGAATTATATTTGAAATGTTGAAATTGAATTATTTCAAAGGTTTAAATCTTTATTTAAACTTTGAAATTAAATTCGAACTGAAATGGTCTAGATTTGTTATTTTGGAAGTTGAACTAAAATTGGTTATAAATTTTAATTATTTCAAAGGTTTAAATCTTTATTTCAACTTTGAAATTAAATTCGAATTAAATGGTTTCAATAAATATTATGAACTTGAACTCGGATTTAATTTGATTTGAATCGAATAGATTCAAACAATATTTCGAAATCGGAAGTTATCCTTTAAAATGGATTGTTCTCAAATAAATTAAATTTTAGGAGTCGATTTGGACTGGATATTGGAAATCGATTTGGTTTGTTTTGAGATTTAAACTTAGGTTCATATTTATTTGAAATGGAAAGAAAAAGTTGATTTGAAATTATTTCTATATAAACAAATTTATATAAATTGTTTTTCAAAAATTGTTCTTTCTATATATATATATATATATATATATATATGTAGTTTATTTCATAAATTATTTTAATATATATAACCATTTCCAATACGAAAGTAGTTTTGATTTCCAAGCTATTCCAAATCTCCCAAATTAATTACAATTATTCAAAAATTTATTTAAAAACCAAAAATATTTCAAACTTATAAACTGTTTTAGAAGTGAAAAGTGTTTACATTTAAATCTATGAATTAAAATTAATATGATCATTTTGATGTTAAAATCAGAAATGAATTCAAAACTATTCTTGAAGTAAATTGAATGATTCGAAGAAAATGTGGTTAATTGAAGTTATAATCAATTATTGAAATTAAAATTTATCTCAAAGTGAATATGAATCTTGAAAGTTAATATTATTGTGATTAAAATAATATGATATTTTAAAGTGGAATTTGTTTAGTTGAATATGATATTTTGATATCATAACGATTCATTTTTGAAATATAAAAGTACCAATCGGTGTGTAACATGACGGTTTGTTGTTAAAGAGACCGGGGCCTCTTATTAACATACTCTCTGTCACTGTTGGAACCACTTTAACAACTATGTACGCGGTGGAGTTCCAGAAATGAAGTAGGATGAATTTGGAGGCGATTACTGGATTGAAGAAAGTGAACGATAATTGTAACACCCCGTAATTCTGTAACACTAAGATTCACAAATCAAGGCAGAATTAAATTTTAAAATCAAAATCAAGGGAAACGGGCTGCGCCATTGCGTTCGTCTCGGAATTCTACATGAAAACGAGCCCGAGTTTGCGTATATCGGAGTCCGTATGAGAAAGATATGGCCTCCGGAAGTTTCAGCGAAGTTCAAATTTCAAAACAGACCCAGAAGCGGGCTGGGCGGGAAATTTCCCGCCCAGGACCCAGGTCAACCAGGGGGTCGACCTGGGAGTCGACCTGGGTACCCAGGTCGACTAGGGTGTCGACCTGGGGGGACCAGGTCGACTGGGTAGTCGACCTGGGGGTCGACGCCCCTGCTTTTTCCAGATCTGCAGTCTGGTTCGTTCTTCTGTATCTAGACGCCATTCTGACCAGATTCGTTGACTTCTACACTATATAAACAGCCCTAGTCTCCTTCTCTATTCACAATTCTTTTCTATCCTTATGCTGCCTCGGAGAAAATGTATAAAATGTAAAATAAAACAAGACGAGGAAATGCTGCTCAAGACTTTCAAGAGGAGATTCAAGTCAAGCTAGGATTCAAGTGAAGATTCAAACGACTTCAACGTCTGTTTTTCTACGAATCATAGCAACGCCATCTTCTATTCTAAAAACCGATCAATGTAAGTCGGTTACTTTTTAGATTTGAACGCTTTCTCTATTTGTGACATGAAATTAAAGGAATAAAAGAATATGCCAAATCTTTCTATTCGAATCTGTGCCTATATCTTTGGACCTAATTAAGAACTGTTATGATTCGATGACCAATTAGGCCTTGCCTATAACTATGAACACTGCCTATGACTATGAACATTGCCTATAACTATGAACATTACCTATGACTATGAGCATTGCCTATGACTGTGATTGTGACTATAAGAATTATTTCCTTGACTATGAACACAAGCCTATGCCTTTGACTAGGAAGCATAAACTATTGCCTATGACTTAACAAGGGCTACTGTGATTAAAAACCTATGATTCATGACTAGGAATGTATTGCTTAAGTTTTGTGACTATGAAATTGGGTCTAAACCCGATTATCTATTCTATCTATTCTTGGTTTTCTTTGGTTTTAGATCTTGGGAATTTACCTATTAAGTTAGGTCTACCCATGTTTATCTATTCTGTCTATTCTTGGTTTTCTTTGGTTTTAGATCTTGGGAATTTACCTATTAAGTTAGGTCTACCCATGCTCTTGAACCTACGTCGTTATTCAACCCTTTTTATGTCATAAGATTATCAGACCTATAGGCCTTCGATGTTTTAGATCAATTTCAGTGAAATTCGTTAGGTCTGTAATTAGTAAATTATCATTGTATGCCAGTTATTATGTCTGTCTTTTTCATAGCATCTTTGGTTCATTCCCTATTTTCTACGAATCTAGAATTATCTATATTCTAGATTGAATCACGATTATACGAACGGTGGGAATACGATTTGGGAAAAATATGAAATTTACTAAAACGTAGTTTAAACTTGGGAATTGGCATAAATTGGGAACGTGTATTATAGCATGTTCATTGAAATGAAAATTGGGTAAATTTGACATGAATTATAGGATGTGTAATTTGAATCCAGTATCGACTTGTAAATCTAGCATTTACATGAATTGTGAACTAGAATAATAAGTCTAGTTTGACATGAACTATAATTAGAATGTTAAATCAGAATTGGATTAGCTAATTTGGCATGATAAGTATATTGGCATAAATTTGAAATTGGCCATAATTGGGAGTAATTGTCAGGTTTAGCAAAATCATGGTTAGTGACACTTAATTTGGTATAGTTTACATACCAAAAAGCATAAATATGATTTAGAGGGGGAAATGGGCCATAAGAATGAATGTTGACAATTTACATTAAAAAAGTAATTAGGAGATAAGTAAATTAGGAATAATTTACTTATAGAATTTGTCCTAAATGAAAAAATGTAAATTTAGACAAATTAAAGGTTTATTAACGACATCTCTTTTAATAACACACCAGAAAGTTCTAGGGTGACAGAGAGGATGGTGTCCAGGCTTGAGTTTGGAAAATACAAGTTTCCTGCTCTCCCTGGCTATCCCTAACTGATCCGACGGACAGGATGGTTGCTTTCAAAACCTGATTTGAAAATTAATCAAAACCCTTTGAACTTAGAAAACACGAATATGCCTAACCCGAGGATAGACTGAGTTGCGATGTAAACCTACCCGGAACCAACCGGCACATCCAGTATTCGCAACAATATTTGTCTAATGTGAGTGGACACGGCTTTAATTTATTTAGTTAAAGCTAGAACAAGAACGGTAGGGTTAAGTTAACTAAGACACTTAACCAATTCAACATGATAACCAGACCGGTGGGTGGGGTTAGGTTCATACAGACACTTAACACAGTTAAGCTAGAATGGGAGGGTTAAGTCCATAGGAACACTTAACCAACTTAACACAGTTAAGCTAGAATGGGAGAGCTAAGTCCATAAGGACACTTAACCAAATTAACATGTTAACTAGACTAGATGGTGGGGTTAAGTAAAGTTAATACACTTAGCCAAATTAACATGTTACTAGACTAGAGGTTGGGGTTAAGTAGAGTTTAATACACTTAGCCAATTTGATATGTAGCTGGGCTAGACCATAGGGTTAAGTAAACTTGAACACTTAACCATCAGACTGTGATAAAGGAATAGGGTTAAGTCAAAAACATGAAGGGATAATACTTAACCATTAATAACATGTTAGTTAAAACAGACGGGCAAGGTTAAGTTAAAAAGGAACACTTAACCAATACAGGATGAATGGGTAGGGTTAAGTAATAAGAAATACTTAACCAATATAACTTGGTTTGTGGGAGGGTTAAGTCAACATGAATTACTGATAAAACTTAACCAGTTTAACAGGATAAATGAAGAGGGTTAAGTTAGCTTGAATTGACTAATGACACTTAACCAATCCAAATTGACGGGAAAGAGAACTAAGTAGTAAACCTTAGTTAAAAGGAGCTTAGTAGTAAACCTTAGTTAAGAAAACAACGATTCTGGAAACTAAGTGGTAAACCTTAGTTAGTAGAACTAAGTAGTAATTCTTAGTATAACACGGGAAGGAGCAAATGTCCGTCTGAGTAAAATAAGGCTCCAACGAATTGGGTTACGAAGCCCGAGGCTTCGAGGGGACGTGAGGGTACTCTTGGTATTCCTCTGTGAGGCTGCAGATGATCCTCCTGGGCTCACAGAGGTTAAGGTCTGCGGTAGAAGAACCAAGGGTATGCCTTGGTTGCAAAATATGGCAACCTAAAGAGTAGGATGGACCAGCGTGATTCGGCGAGAAACCGGTAGCCCTGTGATAGCAACTCGTCGTCTACCATCCATCTTCAGTCAATCGAGATACATGAAGCGGAAAGGCGGAGAACTCCAAAAGACCATACACTTGCTATCTAGTTATGGTTGCGGATGGCCATAGGACAGTGGGGCATAGGGGGCCTGCGTATAGTTCTCATTTTTCAAGGTGTGCCTTTCATTAGTTGAGGGAGGGGTCGAGTGAGACCATAGCCACTGAAATAAAAACAGACCTTAGCATCTGCGTCGGCAGATATCTGAAAGCTCCCGACCGAGTTCTGTGTTTCTTGATTTGCCCTGCCACAGGACTCGGGCCGCACATTACAGGACATGTGCATCTAGACAAGCGATAACGATTCGCGATATATACGTGGGGAAGTATAGGAACATATACCACTCTAGGTAGTGTGTCCTAGACTTGAGGGCATCGTTCGACAGGTAGCATAATCCCTAGTTGGACTAGGTGGCATAAACCCTGAATCCGAGAAGCGCTCAGTAGATAGCGTAAATTCTAGTTGAATCTAGAGAGCACTTGATAGAAAACCCTAGATTAGATCTAGGTAATAAATAATAAATGTATGCCTGAAGGCAAAGGAAACTACAGGGATTGGGATCACGTTATCGTTACTAGTTGGGACACTAGTTTGGTGGTGCAGAGATATAGAAATCAATATAACCAGGAAATAGCGAAGCGGCGAAAGTATTAGAGCATATCCAGTTCATCTTACCTTAGCATATCTTGTGATTATCTTGTCTATTCTTGCTGACCCTATCGTCATGGTGTTATCTTGTATTCAGTTAATTCATGTCGTTTTGTTTTTCCATGTTCACATGCTAGAAGTTACTGAACTTACTCAGGCTTTATGTCTGACTCTGTTTTTCTTTCGTCTTCTTTTCTTCCGTCCCCCCAGGTAGTAAAGAAGGGAATAGTATAGCTCAGGTTAAGTTGGACTGTCACTCTTTCCCAGCATGAAGATTTGTCAAAGTTTTACTTGGATTCTCTTTTCAGATGCTATGGCTGGCTCTTGCTACATTGGGGAATATAAATGTATTTTTATGCTTCTTTATTTTGTAAGACAGATGATACTCTGATATTATAAAGAAATCGTTGTACAAACTATTTTATCAATAAAGTAAAGTTTTATTTTCCGCTGTTTAATTTCTGTCTGTCTTGTAATTTATCTGCATCTTTTACCCTAAATGCTCCACAGAACTTAGTGCATTCCCTTTGTGAGTGACACTAACGGATGTGGGGTGTTACACGTGGTATCAGAGCTGAAGGTTACCAGATCAGATAAAGGATTTGAAAAATTATTTTCAAAACGGTTTTAAAAGAAGCATTTTCAAAAGAAAAGATTTGTTTTAAAGGCATATTCCCCAAAGCCATACGCATTATCTTCTCTTCCTCTATTTGAATTCTTGTCTCCTTCTTTCTTGAGTCTCTGGGGCTCCTGGCTTTCTGGGAGGTAACCTCATCGATGGGCGAAGTAGTGCCCGACTTCCATCTATAACCGTAGTAGTTTCACCTACGGCCAGTTTTCTTTCAAGCTTATAGGGTTTTCTGTACGATGGAAGCAGCTTTCGAGAGGTTTGTCAACATGATTACACACGGAGGAGGATGAGGAGTTTGGCTAAGGAGCACAACCCTAGGATGAGGAATTCATGGATGTAGATTTAGCTCACGAAGGAGGAAGAAGTTATAAAACCTAAGACAAGAGGAAGTATCTTTACTAGGGTGTGATAGGGCATATAATTAAGGACAAGGGCAAGAACGAGGAACAAGATTTTCAGAAGGGCAAGTATATACTTTCACCACCAAGCGTACCTAGGAGAAAGGTAGTAAAGTTCTATTGGAAGAGTCTAGTTTTGCTGTCCGTACTCTTTCCTTTGGTTTTAGCGCTTCGCATCTGTTCATATCCACTTCCATAGTTGAGTCTCTGCACCATAGTACTTGTATAGTAGAAAGATCCCACTGGAGTCTCAAATCCAATTGGTGGTCCGACAAGTTTATTTTGGTTAGTAGGGATTTGAGAATAGCTATCGAGTTTGCTTATATCATCTCACGTAGATCGTCTAAATTCGGAGGAGAAATTCCTTGGGTGCTTGTCTGATATTGGTTTAGGCCTTTGGGGCTTGTACTTGAGGAATGTCGAGTTCGACTAGGATGGTTTGCGTGAGAGATGAATAGTTGTGACAGGCACTCCAAAAAGCACGTAGTGACCTTTTGACCCTCATAGTTATGGCGTGATGGATAAGCTAAGAGGAAAGGCCTCAAACCATCTTGGTATGTACACTTGGTACCGTGATTGGCATCTGTTTATTTTGGAAATGGAGGTCAGAAACTTCACAATCGTGAAGTTAAATTAGTTAAGATACAGTGGAGTAAAGCTCAAGAAGGCTACATACTAGCATCATACCCTTTTCCTTAAGGGTGCATCCTTGATTTCTTTTATTTGTAGGAGCTTTACGCACAATTGTTTCTCTCTTTCCAAAGTATATCCTCTAGGTCGTATCTTCGATCCTTAGGAAGAAGCCAATGGATGTAACATGTATTTGAAACATGTTATGGTTGATGGTTTCAAGTGGTTACTAATGGTTGCTCGTGAATGCATATGCATACGTATTAGGCACTAGATCAGTTCGGACGCTTTCATATTGCATTTACATATATGTATTTGTTTGTAAGTTGAACTTGATATGTTATCATATGGATGTTGCATATGGATGAATGGCTATGCACACATGTAGTATTTACATAACTAGGGGTGCTTGCATACATGATTGGACGCATGGCACTGACATGATTCACATTAAGGAGGTCAACTGAATCAGTAGACCGCCTGATTTTGCATTAGATAAAGACATATACACACACTATGCATATGAACATGAAAGCATTAGAAATATTTTAAGGACAATGAATGCCTGTGATTGAATGGTTGAGTAGATGGGTGATTGGATGGTAGGACACATTCTTTCTAACTTGAAGATTTCGGGGACGAAATCCTTTTAAGTGGAGGAGAATGTAACACCCCGTAATTCTGTAACACTAAGATTCACAAATCAAGGCAGAATTAAATTTTAAAATCAAAATCAAGGGAACGGGCTGCGCCATTGCGTTCGACTCGGAATTCTGCATGAAAACGAGTCCGAGTTTGCGTAAATCGGAGTCCGTATGAGAAAGATATGGCCTCCAGAAGTTTCAGCGAAGTTCAAATTTCAAAACAGACCCAGAAGCAGGCTGGGCGGGAAATTTCCCGCCCAGAACCCAGGTCTACCAGGGGGTCGACCTGGGAGTCGACCTGGGTACCCAGGTCGACTAGGGTGTCGACCTGGGGGGACCAGGTCGACTGGGTAGTCGACCTGGGGGTCGACCCCCCCTGCTTTTTCCAGATCTGCAGTCTGGTTCGTTCTTCTGTATCTAGACGCCATTCTGACCAGATTCGTTGACTTCTACACTATATAAACAGCCCTAGTCTCCTTCTCTATTCACAATTCTTTTCAATCCTTATGCTGCCTCGGAGAAAATATATAAAATATAAAATAAAACAAGACGAGGAAATGATGCTCAAGACTTTCAAGAGGAGATTCAAGTCAAGCTAGGATTCAAGTGAAGATTCAAACGACTTCAACGTCTGTTTTTCTACGAATCATAGCAAAGCCATCTTCTATTCTAAAAACCGATCAATGTAAGTCGGTTACTTTTTAGATTTGAATGCTTTCTCTATTTGTGACATGAAATTAAAGGAATAAAAGAATATGCCAAATCTTTCTATTCGAATCTGTGCCTATATCTTTGGACCTAATTAAGAACTGTTATGATTCGATGACCAATTAGGCCTTGCCTATAACTATGAACACTGCCTATGACTATGAACATTGCCTATAACTATGAACATTACCTATGACTATGAGCATTGCCTATGACTGTGATTGTGACTATAAGAATTATTTCCTTGACTATGAACACAAGCCTATGCCTTTGACTAGGAAGCATAAACTATTGCCTATGACTTAACAAGGGCTACTGTGATTAAAAACCTATGATTCATGACTAGGAAAGTATTGCTTAAGTTTTGTGACTATGAAATTGGGTCTAAACCCGATTATCTATTCTGTCTATTCTTGGTTTTCTTTGGTTTTAGATCTTGGGAATTTACCTATTAAGTTAGGTCTACCCATGTTTATCTATTCTGTCTATTCTTGGTTTTCTTTGGTTTTAGATCTTGGGAATTTACCTATTAAGTTAGGTCTACCCATGCTCTTGAACCTACGTCGTTATTCAACCCTTTTTATGTCATAAGATTTTCAGACCTATAGGCCTTCGATGTTTTAGATCAATTTCATTGAAATTCGTTAGGTCTGTAATTAGTAATTTATCATTGTATGCCA
This sequence comes from Allium sativum, assembly GCA_030737875.1. NCBI lineage: Eukaryota > Viridiplantae > Streptophyta > Magnoliopsida > Asparagales > Amaryllidaceae > Allium > Allium sativum. The sequence continues at coordinate 250,205,822 of CM060912.1, read as the reverse complement.
GTTATTATGTCTGTCTTTTTCGTAGCATCTTTGGTTCATTCCCTATTTTCTACGAATCTAGATTTATCTATAATCTAGATTGAATCACGATTGTACGAACGGTGGGAATACGATTTGGGCAAAATATGAAATTTACTAAAACGTAGTTTAAACTTGGGAATTGGCATAAATTGGGAACGTGTATTATGGCATGTTCATGGAAATGCAAATTGGGTAAATTTGACATGAATTATAGGATGTGTAATTTGAATCTAGTATCGACTTGTAAATCTAGCATTTACATGAATTGTGAACTAGAATAATAAGTCTAGTTTGACATGAACTATAATTAGAATGTTAAATCAAAATTGGATTAGCTAATTTGGCATGATAAGTATATTGGCATAAATTTGAAATTGGCCATAATTGGGAGTAATTGTCAGGTTTAGCAAAATCATGGTTAGTGACACTTAATTTGGTATAGTTTACATACCAAAAAGCATAAATATGATTTAGAGGGGGAAATGGGCCATAAGAATGAATGTTGACAATTTACATTAAAAGAGTAATTAGGAGATAAGTAAATTAGGAATAATTTACTTATAGAATTTGTCCTAAATGAGAAAATGTAAATTTAGACAAATTAAAGGTTTATTAACGACATCTCTTTTAATAACACACCAGAAAGTTCTAGGGTGACAGAGAGGATGGTGTATAGGCTTGAGTTTGGAAAATACAAGTTTCCTGCTCTCCCTGGCTATCCCTAACTGATCCGACGGACGGGATGGTTGCTTTCAAAACCTGATTTGAAAATTAATCAAAACCCTTTGAACTTAGAAAACACGAATATGCCTAACCCGAGGTTAGACTGTAACAACCCGAAAATCTGGGCCAGTTTAAAATTTTTATTTTGGCAATTTTAGCGAATTTGGATTATTTAAAATAGATTATTTTAAATAATATCGATGAGAAATTTATTTTGAATAGAATTCGAACGTATATATTATACGCGTCGTTGTTAGAATATAAATAATTATTTATATTTATAAATAGAATTGAAAATGGCGCGGTAGTTCGATAATTCGATTTCAAACTTCAATTGAATGTACCGGGTGCAAAACAATCCGGATTTTAGTGAAACCAAAAATAATGGAATCTAATTGTGAATATCTTTCCAATGAATCCGAAAAAATCAAAATTTCATAGCGGGAATCAAAAGATATGTCCAGTTGAAAATTCTGAAAAGTCGCTATAGAATTCAGGCCCTTATAAATGGAGATTTTGCAAACGACCTCGGATTTCGACGAAACCAGTTTTGTTGGGTCCGGGATGTCAAGTTATTGCTAGATTCCAATTTTCATAATTTTCTGAATTAATATGTGAGCGTGGCAAAAGAAAACGTGTTTCAACAGTTTCGGTCAATTCTGATCGACCTGAAAATGGCCATTTTTCAAACGGTCTCAGAATTCGACGAAATCAGTTTTGTTGGGACCGTATCGTCCCCACATAGCCGGATTTATTTTTCTGGAATTTTTTGAATCAGTTTGTGGCCCCGGCAAATTAAAATGTATGTTCAAAGTTGAAAATTAAATGTTTTATATGTTAATTTGAAGAAAAACTGACTGTAACAGTCGAATTGGCTAACGAAACATATTCCATTGTGTCCGGGATGGGGGTAATTAGCTAGGGGCGACAGTCGTTGGGTTTAATTTGGAGTTCAAAGCATTTAATTTCACGTTGGAGAAAATATCGAATTAAATATTAATATATATTTTATATAAATACACCCCTATGTAAACCCTAATTCCCAATCACAGAGCAGCCGCCAAATTCGATTTCAACGGCTCTAGATCTCAGAAAATTCAACTCGAAAAACCACCAAATCCGTCTCGAATTGATTCAAAACCTAAAACAAAAATCAAAGATCCTCGTTTGCTCTTTCCAATGATACCGAAAAGAGGAGTTATTGTTTCGTGGATTTTGTGGATTCTCAGCTCGAAGTTGTCCCGTTTGATGGGGTTTTTAGGGCTGAAGGTAAGCTCGAATTTCGAGCTGCTCACGGAGGAGGAAGGCGTCTCTCAGGCGCAACGAGGGGTAACTTCTGATGATGGTCCGGCTTTGTCAGGAGGCCGATGTCAACCATGAATTGCATCGTCAGAGGGAGGCCGAGCTGGCGCCTACAGCAGGAGGTGGAAGCGCTCGAAGTGGCGCAGCTCGAGGTGGATTCCGGTCAACGCCAAGTGGGATGTGGCGATCGCAATTTTGAACCCTAGGAAGCGGACAGGGTTTGAACATGTCTGCTGCAATTTATACGAAGAGGAAGCAACAGTCAGAGGGAAGAAAAAGGTTATCACAGTGAGGATTTTTATTTATTTATAATATTGTTTGAAAATGGATTTTTATTTATATGAATGGAATTGAGGTTTAAATGCATTGTTAAAATCTGAAATTCATATATGTAGAAATTATAAAAATCTTATCTTTGATATGAAAAAAATATAGAAAAATACTTGTTTTTCAAAATATAAGTAGAAGAGATTTTAGAAAATATAAATCAAAGTGATTCTAGTAGGTATAAAAAGAGGTTATGTTTTTTGAAAGTAAAAAGAATTGATTTTTCATGATAAGTAGACGAGATATTTTTCATTGTAAAGATGAGATTTTTGATATGATGTTGAAGTTATAAAAAGACGATCTTTGATATAAAGTTGAAGTAGTAAAGATATGATTTTTATATTTTTAAAGTATTAAAAATATAATCTTCACTATATAAAAGATGTAAAATATGATTTTTACTTCGAGAAAAATATAATTTTTATCTATATTGAATAGCATAGTAAAAATTTGATTTTTATATATTGAATAGCGAAGTGAAAATTCGATTTTTTTTTTAATATATGAAGTGATTATAAAAATATGATTTTTAAATTGAAAGAGAATAAATAAAATTGTGATTTTTATTTTAAAGATATCAGTATATAAAAATGTGATTTTTACATAGGTAGTGAAAGCGGGCAACGAAGGTAACAAAAAGGCGAGAACGAAGAAGATTTATATCAAAGAAGAGTCAAGATGTTTGGATAGCTTTCGGTGAGAATTTCTCACCTTTCAATTTCTTTTCTAGTTATATATATATACTAGGATGCAGACGGTGCTTAGTAGCACCCGACACAATCGTCCACAGACCATGGACTTGTTTGTTTGGTTGCATAGATTAGTTATATGATTTGATTTGAATTTGGTTGTTTGGTGATTTTGATTGATGTGTGAATGGCGTGGGCCTTCACTAGACCGGGGATAAGGCTAGGCCTTGTCCCGTTTCTAGTATCGTGCCGTTATGCCGCCGAAATTTTCTAAAATATGTTAGAAAAATAAAAATATCATTTTATTTAAAGAATGAACTGAATAGAAATTCATATGTTGAAATAAAATGTTTTATCGTTAAAAATATAATTTTTAACGTGAATGTGAATAAATAAAATATTCATTTACAAACCAGACGGTTTGTTTATGTACACTGATTTGACTGACATTGATTGGGACGATAAATTTTACACATCGCCCAACTGCACAACTAAATCTTTGTTTGATTGTTTGAAACCCCACACGGGTGTTGGGATGAAATTTGAAGTTCACTCATCCTGATTGATTAAATATGTCGATCGATTGATTGACAGACTGTTATAAGCGTTAGATATCTATATTTGATGCTTATACAGTGTAGTGCACTTTGGTTGATGGTTGACTATTTTTCAATGCTATTATATGCGTGTGATGTATGGAAATCCATATAATTAATTTTATATGGTGATTGATTGGGCCTCATTCCAATTTGAAAAATAAAGAATAATATAAAATAAAGGTTCATGTGTTGACAGTTTCATCCATTGAGATTGGTCATGTGTTGAACGAAATATTTTAGTAATAAAATTTACATCTTTATCAATATAAAATAAAGGTTCATGTGTTGACAGTACTCATCCATTGAGATTGGTCATGTGTTGAACGAAATATTTTAGTAATAAAATTTACATCTTTATCAATATAAAATAAAGGTTCATGTGTTGACAGTACTCATCCATTGAGATTGGTCATGTGTTGAACGAAATATTTTGATAATAACAACTATTTTGAAAAAGAAATATTTGAAATAGAATATTTGAAAATAGAAATTTATGAAGCCGTGTTGATTAGATTGACGCCATTTTGACGTAAACGATATTTATATCGATTTTATTCATTTTGAAATGAATTGAATTGAAAACGATTTCGAAATGAATTGAATTGAAAACGATTTCGAAATGAATTGAACTGAAAGCGAATTGAAAACGAATTCAAATTGAATTGAAAGCGAATTGAAATGAATTCAAATTGAATTGAAATTTGAATTGAATAGAAATGAATTTTAAAACGAATTTATAAAGAAGAATTCAATTTTGCTTTGGATTGTAAATGGAAGTGGAAATTGTTTTTGAAACGAATTTAAAACTATTTATATAATTCATTTTAAATAGAAATCGACGAAATATATATTATATATATTATATATATAATATAATGGCCTGAATAGAACGCGCCGCGCCGCGGCAGTTCGTAAATTTCGACCATTTATTTCAAATGAACATTACGGGAGATCCGACCGTCGGATTCTCCTAAAACCGGAACCGTTGGGTTCGTATCGAAAAGAGCTTTCTAAAGAATATTAGAAATTCAAAATCTAACGGTTGGATTTGGAGTTACGTCCAAATCAAATTTGAAAAAGGTCGCTGTAAGTGCAGTTCGATGGCCATTGATGGAAATCGACTGTACGGGCCTTGATAAAATTATTAAAAATAGTAATAATTTGTGTAAAATCATAAGAAATGATTTGTGAAGATTCGGGATGAAAAACTCCATATTTGAAAAGATAAAAATAGATTTTTATCGAAATGAACTAGTTTTGAACTAGAAATATAATTCTATTTATTTTTAAATAAATAAATTGAATTTGAAAAGGGTTTTAAAAATAACCAGAATTTCCAATGATTGCATTGGAGTGGATTTGAATCGAAATTGTCTTCGGAATATTTCGATGTTGGAATTCGTGATTATACAGATGTTGTTATAGAAATTTGAAAGATATATATTTATATCGTTATTTCCAATACGACATTTGTTAATCGTAGAATTTGATATTGAATATAAGCCGATATATTTTCTATTCAGAGCCTTATATTGAATATCAAATGTGATTTGGGTTTGTCGTGAATGGTGTCTTCACTAACGCTGTTCTTGAACCCAGTTGAGAAATGATTAAATCTTTTTATTTAGATTTAATGAAGTGTACCAATTAAATAATATTTAATTGGAATTGAATTGATATTGATTCTTGGGTTTATCGTGAATGGTGTTTTAAATAACACTCGTTCTTTAACCCGATAATTAATGGAATGTGACTTTGGGTTTATTGTGAACCGTGTTTTATATGACACAGATTCTTTAACCCAGTTAACGATTAAAACTAAGTGGAGTTTTAATGAATCTTTAATTAGATTGAAATGATCGAAAATGGAGTATCACCAGTTTTGCTCCAGGCGATAGTTAAATCTTTAATTAGATTTGAACGTGAAATGGTAATTGAATTTACCGATAACACTGTGGTGTTAGATATGAAGTATTACCAGTTTTACTTCATGGGATAAATAGGTTGGGATTGGGAAATTAAAACAAATGATTACTTCGGTAAGTTTCGTTAATCCCGGCTAGTTGAATCGAAATTCAAAAGAATAGAATAAAGAATAAATTCAAGGAATTTATCTTGGATAAAATTAATGGGAACCTTTCCCTATGAACGTGAAATTTAGAAACTAACTGTCGGTTAGCCAAGCAGAATGGTTTTCTGGATATTGATCTGATGTTGGTTTCGGCCTTCGGGGTTAATATTTGGGAAATTATTCTCTTGATTAATTTACGGTTAGTGACTGATGAATTGGAATGAGGCGTATGTTGTGTTTGTGTAACACTTTTACAATATATATGCGAGTTATTCAGAAAGACCGGGTTTATCCCATTCTGAATAACTGATACGACGATAAGTCGAAGATGAAGACGGTGGTCGAAGACCGGAGGTCTTCACGTCGTTTGGGTGATTACTGATGATCTTGATTGGTCTGTACACCCAAGAAGATGGAAACAGTTGGTGATCGTCCAGACGTACTTAGAGATCGATGGATATGCGGGGTACTAGGTGCCTCCGGTTTCGTTCAGACCCAGAACGGACTTGTAAATGGACTGTGTGTCTGACATTGGATTTTAGTCCGTGTGATTGATCTCTATTAAATATATATTTGTTTGGCGGCGGAGAATTTATTCTCTTGCTTAACGCCCTTCTCTGAGACGTACGAGCTCAGGGGTTATATATTGATGGATATCAATCGCATGGAGTGAATTGCCTGTGTGGCATGCTAAGATGCAAATGATCAAGGCTTCTGTTGAAAAGCAAAGTCTTGTGGTTGATGATCGAAGCACGGCCTTTGTGGCGTAGCTTTGTGTAACGTTGATTCGCGAGTATCACACCCGGTATGAATCAAAAACGGGAGACGGACATCAGGGAGGACATGCGTTTCTTTCTAGTTAGGAGTGGCGTCAGTGCTTGAACTGGCTGACGAGTTTGACTCATGTGGATGATGCTTATTATTACTTGCTGAAAAGCGAGGCGCCTCGTGATATCGGTTTCGGCCGATGCTTCTGGTCGGCTGATGGGCCAGGCTTACGCCCCAAAGGGCGGGGAAACGCATGTTCAGGCATTTTAATTCACATCGGTGGACCGGCCCTGACGATCCAAGGGTCACTCGAGCTCTGATCCTGAGGGGCGGACTAGAGCGTCTCGAATCGGTGAGGATCTTGCCCCTAGCCTCGGTTCATACCATAAATGATAACCCAACTTCCAATACGACATTTGCGGTTTTGATTGTAAACTTATATATGGCGACATAGTGTTATGGGCCATTCATGCCGCCTATGATTGATACTTAAGATTTGAAGTGTTTTATACACTATGCACTTATAATAGTATCAAACGATTTGTTTAACCGTATCAAGCATTCTTTGGCTGTTATAAGGGAAAACCCTATCCTCGGCTGCGTTGCATTGTGTGATGGGACCTGGGTCTTATAACAACTTCATTTTGCTTTATTTAGCATTGCGCTGTTTGTTTTATGCACTGGTATTCTTGGGAGGAAACCCGTTCCGTGTTATACGGCGTGGTCCCTTGATTTACCAAACTTTAAAAATAAAGATTAATAACTGTTTTAGTTCTCACACCAGTCACATGACTGACCTGGAGTTTATTGTTTTAACCTAAACTCTGGGTGCCCCTTATTTTGACACGGGCAGCTAGTAGTTTTGGTTTTGCAGATTTATATTCACAGGATCCTGGTTTACAGCTGGAACGATATCCGGAAAGCTTTGTATCCGTATATCCCTTCTAGTTGTGTATTGTATTATTTTCCGCTGCTATGTATTTAAATGTAATTTAAATCTCTGATATTTCTGTGTAATATTTATTCATTTATACTCTGTAGATTCTTGTAATCTGATGCATTGTTGTAATATAAAATGAAATGTTCTTCTGTATGCGTTCTGATTTGTCGTGTTCTCAAACGATAGGGCGTTTCGAACGGTCTGGGTCGGTTTAGCGACTGGTTCGGACCGAGCGAAATTCCTTGCCGTCACAGTTGGTATCAGAGCTTTGGTTTACAGAGCTCGAGAACAAGACACATTAGAACCGTATGAAAGAATTCATCAGATATTGGATTAGTACTATCCAACGAGAATGACTCGTTAGAGATAGGATCAGTAGTATCCTAGAACGAGTGTGAAGAGTATATATTTAAAATGAAAACAATTTTTGTTTAGAAAATTTAAAATCAACTATTCGTATTTGATTATTTATTTCATATTGATTTGGACAGTCCAGTATATAAAGATTTTTCATATACGCCTTGCAAACGTGTATTTAAAGTTTTAATATACTGGATAGATATAGAATTACACCCTAATCGCCCGGAGATGATTTTGATGATGGAGCTCCATCATTAGAATTTATGTTCGTGCGACGAAAGTGGAATTTCTATATATTTCCAACTGACTGGTGTGAGAACCAAAATTAGATAGGGCCTATTGTTGTGATTTGACATCAAAAATGAGAATTTTTGACTATATATCAAGGTTATGTACTTCAAATGATAATTCACTAATTGATTGATGTTTGTGTTGTTTGTTTATTTGATTGATAATTTTGAACCATTTAGCCTAATTGAATCACATATTGAATTATATTGAGAATTGGTCGCATTTGCTTGCATACTTGTACTTACATTGAACAGGTCATAGCAAGGAGGCTAGAGCAGAGAATAAAATTTGTTTGCCCGACAAATAGGTACATGTTTACTACATAATTTCCTGTTTTGTTTGGGTGATGATGATTTTATGAGCCTATTGGCTAGCCGCTTGGCTTTTTCTTTTTCTTTTTGAGATTAGAAGGACCGGGGAAGCTATTTGAAATTCCCCGATGCTCCCGGTACAGGGGAGGTTATGGCGAAATTTTTCGAAAATTTAGGGTGTTAGCCAAATTTTTGAAAATTCTCAGAAACTGAAAAGTTGGAGAATGGAAGGCAGATCGAGCGTAGAGTTGATTAATCAAACCACTTTCGACTTTGTTCCTTTTCGGGGACGAAAAGTTTTAAGTGGGGGAGATTGTAACAACCCGAAAATCTGGGCCAGTTTAAAATTTTTATTTTGGCAATTTTAGCGAATTTGGATTATTTAAAATAGATTATTTTAAATAATATCGACGAGAAATTTATTTTGAATAGAATTCGAACGTATATATTATACGCGTCGTTGTTAGAATATAAATAATTATTTATATTTATAAATAGAATTGAAAATGGCGCGGTAGTTCGATAATTCGATTTCAAACTTCAATTGAATGTACCGGGTGCAAAACAATCCGGATTTTAGTGAAACCAAAAATAATGGAATCTAATTGTGAATATCTTTCCAATGAATCCGAAAAAATCAAAATTTCATAGCGGGAATCAAAAGATATGTCCAGTTGAAAATTCTGAAAAGTCGCTATAGAATTCAGGCCCTTATAAATGGAGATTTTGCAAACGACCTCGGATTTCGACGAAACCAGTTTTGTTGGGTCCGGGATGTCAAGTTATTGCTAGATTCCAATTTTCATAATTTTCTGAATTAATATGTGAGCGTGGCAAAAGAAAACGTGTTTCAACAGTTTCGGTCAATTCTGATCGACCTGAAAATGGCCATTTTTCAAACGGTCTCAGAATTCGACGAAATCAGTTTTGTTGGGACCGTATCGTCCCCACATAGCCGGATTTATTTTTCTGGAATTTTTTGAATCAGTTTGTGGCCCCGGCAAATTAAAATGTATGTTCAAAGTTGAAAATTAAATGTTTTATATGTTAATTTGAAGAAAAACTGACTGTAACAGTCGAATTGGCTAACGAAACATATTCCATTGTGTCCGGGATGGGGGTAATTAGCTAGGGGCGACAGTCGTTGGGTTTAATTTGGAGTTCAAAGCATTTAATTTCACGTTGGAGAAAATATCGAATTAAATATTAATATATATTTTATATAAATACACCCCTATGTAAACCCTAATTCCCAATCACAGAGCAGCCGCCAAATTCGATTTCAACGGCTCTAGATCTCAGAAAATTCAACTCGAAAAACCACCAAATCCGTCTCGAATTGATTCAAAACCTAAAACAAAAATCAAAGATCCTCGTTTGCTCTTTCCAATGATACCGAAAAGAGGAGTTATTGTTTCGTGGATTTTGTGGATTCTCAGCTCGAAGTTGTCCCGTTTGATGGGGTTTTTAGGGCTGAAGGTAAGCTCGAATTTCGAGCTGCTCACGGAGGAGGAAGGCGTCTCTCAGGCGCAACGAGGGGTAACTTCTGATGATGGTCCGGCTTTGTCAGGAGGCCGATGTCAACCATGAATTGCATCGTCAGAGGGAGGCCGAGCTGGCGCCTACAGCAGGAGGTGGAAGCGCTCGAAGTGGCGCAGCTCGAGGTGGATTCCGGTCAACGCCAAGTGGGATGTGGCGATCGCAATTTTGAACCCTAGGAAGCGGACAGGGTTTGAACATGTCTGCTGCAGTTTATACGAAGAGGAAGCAGCGGTCAGAGGGAAGAAAAAGGTTATCACAGTGAGGATTTTTATTTATTTATAATATTGTTTGAAAATGGATTTTTATTTATATGAATGGAATTGAGGTTTAAATGCATTGTTAAAATCTGAAATTCATATATGTAGAAATTATAAAAATCTAATCTTTGATATGAAAAAAATATAGAAAAATCCTTGTTTTTCAAAATATAAGTAGAAGAGATTTTAGAAAATATAAATCAAAGTGATTCTAGTAGGTATAAAAAGAGGTTATGTTTTTTGAAAGTAAAAAGAATTGATTTTTCATGATAAGTAGACGAGATATTTTTCATTGTAAAGATGAGATTTTTGATATGATGTTGAAGTTATAAAAATACGATCTTTGATATAAAGTTAAAGTAGTAAAGATATGATTTTTATATTTTTAAAGTATTAAAAATATAATCTTCACTATATAAAAGATGTAAAATATGATTTTTACTTCGAGAAAAATATAATTTTTATCTATATTGAATAGCATAGTAAAAATTTGATTTTTATATATTGAATAGCGAAGTGAAAATTCGATTTTTTTTTTTAATATATGAAGTGATTATAAAAATATGATTTTTAAATTGAAAGAGAATAAATAAAATTGTGATTTTTATTTTAAAGATATCAGTATATAAAAATGTGATTTTTACATATGTAGTGAAAGCGGGCAACGAAGGTAACAAAAAGGCGAGAAAGAAGAAGATTTATATCAAAGAAGAGTCAAGATGTTTGGATAGCTTTCGGTGAGAATTTCTCACCTTTCAATTTCTTTTCTAGTTATATATATATACTAGGATGCAGACGGTGCTTAGTAGCACCCGACACAATCGTCCACAGACCATGGACTTGTTTGTTTGGTTGCATAGATTAGTTATATGATTTGATTTGAATTTGGTTGTTTGGTGATTTTGATTGATGTGTGAATGGCGTGGGCCTTCACTAGACCGGGGTTAAGGCTAGACCTTGTCCCGTTTCTAGTATCGTGTCGTTATGCCGCCGAAATTTTCTAAAATATGTTAAAAAAATAAAAATATCATTTTATTTAAAGAATGAACTGAATAGAAATTCATATGTTGAAATAAAATGTTTTATCGTTAAAAATATAATTTTTAACGTGAATGTGAATAAATAAAATATTCATTTACAAACCAGACGGTTTGTTTATGTACACTGATTTGACTGACATTGATTGGGACGATAAATTTTACACATCGCCCAACTGCACAACTAAATCTTTGTTTGATTGTTTGAAACCCCACACGGGTGTTGGGATGAAATTTGAAGTTCACTCATCCTGATTGATTAAATATGTCGATCGATTGATTGACAGACTGTTATAAGCGTTAGATATCTATATTTGATGCTTATACAGTGTAGTGCACTTTGGTTGATGGTTGACTATTTTTCAATGCTATTATATGCGTGTGATGTATGGAAATCCATATAATTAATTTTATATGGTGATTGATTGGGCCTCATTCCAATTTGAAAAATAAAGAATAATATAAAATAAAGGTTCACGTGTTGACAGTTTCATCCATTGAGATTGGTCATGTGTTGAACGAAATATTTTAGTAATAAAATTTACATCTTTATCAATATAAAATAAAGGTTCATGTGTTGACAGTACTCATCCATTGAGATTGGTCATGTGTTGAACGAAATATTTTAGTAATAAAATTTACATCTTTATCAATATAAAATAAAGGTTCATGTGTTGACAGTACTCATCCATTGAGATTGGTCATGTGTTGAACGAAATATTTTGATAATAACAACTATTTTGAAAAAGAAATATTTGAAATAGAATATTTGAAAATAGAAATTTATGAAGCCGTGTTGATTAGATTGACGCCATTTTGACGTAAACGATATTTATATCGATTTTATTCATTTTGAAATGAATTGAATTGAAAACGATTTCGAAATGAATTGAATTGAAAACGATTTCGAAATGAATTGAACTGAAAGCGAATTGAAAACGAATTCAAATTGAATTGAAAGCGAATTGAAATGAATTCAAATTGAATTGAAATTTGAATTGAATAGAAATGAATTTTAAAACGAATTTATAAAGAAGAATTCAATTTTGCTTTGGATTGTAAATGGTAGTGGAAATTGTTTTTGAAACGAATTTAAAACTATTTATATAATTCGTTTTAAATAGAAATCGACGAAATATATATTATATATATAATATAATGGCCTGAATAGAACGCGCCGCGCCGCGGCAGTTCGTAAATTTCGACCATTTATTTCAAACGAACATTACGGGAGATCCGACCGTCGGATTCTCCTAAAACCGGAACCGTTGGGTTCGTATCGAAAAGAGCTTTCTAAAGAATATTAGAAATTCAAAATCTAACGGTTGGATTTGGAGTTACGTCCAAATCAAATTTGAAAAAGGTCGTTGTAAGTGCAGTTCGATGGCCATTGATGGAAATCGACTGTACGGGCCTTGATAAAATTATTAAAAATAGTAATAATTTGTGTAAAATCATAAGAAATGATTTGTGAAGATTCGGGATGAAAAACTCCATATTTGAAAAGATAAAAATAGATTTTTATCGAAATGAACTAGTTTTGAACTAGAAATATAATTCTATTTATTTTTAAATAAATAAATTGAATTTGAAAAGGGTTTTAAAAATAACCAGAATTTCCAATGATTGCATTGGAGTGGATTTGAATCGAAATTGTCTTCGGAATATTTCGATGTTGGAATTCGTGATTATACAGATGTTGTTATAGAAATTTGAAAGATATATATTTATATCGTTATTTCCAATACGACATTTGTTAATCGTAGAATTTGATATTGAATATAAGCCGATATATTTTCTATTCAGAGCCTTATATTGAATATCAAATGTGATTTGGGTTTGTCGTGAATGGTGTCTTCACTAACGCTGTTCTTGAACCCAGTTGAGAAATGATTAAATCTTTTTATTTAGATTTAATGAAGTGTACCAATTAAATAATATTTAATTGGAATTGAATTGATATTGATTCTTGGGTTTATCGTGAATGGTGTTTTAAATAACACTCGTTCTTTAACCCGATAATTAATGGAATGTGACTTTGGGTTTATTGTGAACCGTGTTTTATATGACACGGATTCTTTAACCCAGTAACGATTAAAACTAAGTGGAGTTTTAATGAATCTTTAATTAGATTGAAATGATCGAAAATGGAGTATCACCAGTTTTGCTCCAGGCGATAGTTAAATCTTTAATTAGATTTGAACGTGAAATGGTAATTGAATTTACCGATAACACTGTGGTGTTAGATATGAAGTATTACCAGTTTTACTTCATGGGATAAATAGGTTGGGATTGGGAAATTAAAACAAATGATTACTTCGGTAAGTTTCGTTAATCCCGGCTAGTTGAATCGAAATTCAAAAGAATAGAATAAAGAATAAATTCAAGGAATTTATCTTGGATAAAATTAATGGGAACCTTTCCCTATGAACGTGAAATTTAGAAACTAACTGTCGGTTAGCCAAGCAGAATGGTTTTCTGGATATTGATCTGATGTTGGTTTCGGCCTTCGGGGTTAATATTTGGGAAATTATTCTCTTGATTAATTTACGGTTAGTGACTGATGAATTGGAATGAGGCGTATGTTGTGTTTGTGTAACACTTTTACAATATATACGCGAGTTATTCAGAAAGACCGGGTTTATCCCATTCTGAATAACTGATACGACGATAAGTCGAAGATGAAGACGGTGGTCGAAGACCGGAGGTCTTCACGTCGTTTGGGTGATTACTGATGATCTTGATTGGGCTGTACACCCAAGAAGATGGAAACAGTTGGTGATCGTCCAGACGTACTTAGAGATCGATGGATATGCGGGGTACTAGGTGCCTCCGGTTTCGTTCAGACCCAGAACGGACTTGTAAATGGACTGTGTGTCTGACATTGGATTTTAGTCCGTGTGATTGATCTCTATTAAATATATATCTGTTTGGCGGCGGAGAATTTATTCTCTTGCTTAACGCCCTTCTCTGAGACGTACGAGCTCAGGGGTTATATATTGATGGATATCAATCGCATGGAGTGAATTGCCTGTGTGGCATGCTAAGATGCAAATGATCAAGGCTTCTGTTGAAAAGCAAAGTCTTGTGGTTGATGATCGAAGCACGGCCTTTGTGGCGTAGCTTTGTGTAACGTTGATTCGTGAGTATCACACCCGGTATGAATCAAAAACGGGAGACGGACATCAGGGAGGACATGCGTTTCTTTCTAGTTAGGAGTGGCGTCAGTGCTTGAACTGGCTGACGAGTTTGACTCATGTGGATGTTGCTTATTATTACTTGCTGAAAAGCGAGGCGCCTCGTGATATCGGTTTCGGCCGATGCTTCTGGTCGGCTGACGGGCCAGGCTTACGCCCCAAAGGGCGGGGAAACGCATGTTCAGGCATTTTAATTCACATCGGTGGACCGGCCCTGACGATCCAAGGGTCACTCGAGCTCTGATCCTGAGGGGCGGACTAGAGCGTCTCGAATCGGTGAGGATCTTGCCCTTAGCCTCGGTTCATAACATAAATGATAACCCAACTTCCAATACGACATTTGCGGTTTTGATTGTAAACTTATATATGGCGACATAGTGTTATGGGCCATTCATGCCGCCTATGATTGATACTTATGATTTGAAGTGTTTTATACACTATGCACTTATAATAGTATCAAACGATTTGTTTAACCGTATCAAGCATTCTTTGGCTGTTATAAGGGAAAACCCTATCCTCGGCTGCGTTGCATTGTGTGATGGGACCTGGGTCTTATAACAGCTTCATTTTTCTTTATTTAGCATTGCGCTGTTTGTTTTATGCACTGGTATTCTTGGGAGGAAACCCGTTCCGTGTTATACGGCGTGGTCCCTTGATTTACCAAACTTTAAAAATAAAGATTAATAACTGTTTTAGTTCTCACACCAGTCACATGACTGACCTGGAGTTTATTGTTTTAACCTAAACTCTGGGTGCCCCTTATTTTGACACGGGCAGCTAGTAGTTTTTGTTTTGCAGATTTATATTCACAGGATCCTGGTTTACAGCTGGAACGATATCCGGAAAGCTTTGTATCCGTATATCCCTTCTAGTTGTGTATTGTATTATTTTCCGCTGCTATGTATTTAAATGTAATTTAAATCTCTGATATTTCTGTGTAATATTTATTCATTTATACTCTGTAGATTCTTGTAATCTGATGCATTGTTGTAATATACAATGAAATGTTCTTCTGTATGCGTTCTGATTTGTCGTGTTCTCAAACGATAGGGCGTTTCGAACGGTCTGGGTCGGTTTAGCGACTGGTTCGGACCGAGCGAAATTCCTTGCCGTCACATAGACTGAGTTGCGATGTAAACCTGCCCGGAACCAACCGGCACATCCAGTATTCGCAACAATATCTGTCTAATGTGAGTGGTCACGGCTTTAATTTATTTAGTTAAAGCTAGAACAAGAATGGTAGGGTTAAGTTAACTAAGACACTTAACCAATTCAACATGATAACCAGACCGGTGGGTGGGGTTAGGTTCATACATACACTTAACACAGTTAAGCTAGAATGGGAGGGTTAAGTCCATAGGAACACTTAACCAACTTAACACAGTTAAGCTAGAATGGGAGGGCTAAGTCCATAAGGACACTTAACCAAATTAACACGTTAACTAGACTAGAAGGTGGGGTTAAGTAAAGTTAATACACTTAGCCAAATTAACATGTTAACTAGACTAGAGGTTGGGGTTAAGTAGAGTTTAATACACTTAGCCAATTTGATATGTAGCTGGGCTAGACCGTAGGGTTAAGTAAACTTGAACACTTAACCATCAGACTGTGATAAAGGAATAGGGTTAAGTCAAAAACATGAAGGGATAATACTTAACCATTAATAACATGTTAGTTAAAACAGACGGGCAAGGTTAAGTTAAAAAGGAACACTTAACCAATACAGGATGAATGGGTAGGGTTAAGTAATAAGAAATACTTAACCAATATAACTTGGTTTGTGGGAGGGTTAAGTCAACATGAATTACTAATAACACTTAACCAGTTTAACAGGATAAATGAAGAGGGTTAAGTTAGCTTGAATTGACTAATGACACTTAACCAATCCAAATTGACGGGAAAGAGAACTAAGTAGTAAACCTTAGTTAAAAGGAGCTAAGTAGTAAACCTTAGTTAAGAAAACAACGATTCTGGAAACTAAGTGGTAAACCATAGTTAGTAGAACTAAGTAGTAATTCTTAGTATAACACGGGAAGGAGCGAATGTCCGTCTGAGTAAAATAAGGCTCCAACGAATTGGGTTACGAAGCCCGAGGCTTCGAGGGGACGTGAGGGTACTCTTGGTATCCTCTGTGAGGCTGCAAATGATCCTCCTGGGCTCACAGAGGTTAAGGTCTACGGTAGAAGAACCAAGGGTATGCCTTGGTTGCAAAATATGGCAACCTAAAGACTAGGATGGACCAACGTGATTCGGCGAGAAACCGGTAGCCCTGTGATAGCAACTCGTCGTCTACCATCCATCTTCAGTCAATCGAGATACATGAAGCGGAAAGGCGGAGAACTCCAAAAGACCATACACTTGCTATCTAGTTATGGGTGCGGATGGCCATAGGACAGTGGGGCATAGGGGGCCTGCGTATAGTTCTCATTTTTCAAGGTGTGTCTTTCATTAGTTGAGGGAGGGGTCGAGTGGGACCATAGCCACTGAAATAAAAACAGACCTTAGCATCTGCATCGGCAGATATCTGAAAGCTCCCGACCGAGTTCTGTGTTTCTTGATTTGCCCTGCCACAGGACTCGGGCCGCACATTACAGGACATGTGCATCTAGACAAGCGATAACGATTCGCGATACATACGTGGGGAAGTATAGGAACATATACCACTCTAGGTAGTGTGTCCTAGACTTGAGGGCATCGTTCGACAGGTAGCATAATCCCTAGTTGGACTAGGTGGCATAAACCCTGAATCCGAGAAGCGCTCAGCAGATAGCGTAAACTCTAGTTGAATCTAGAGAGCACTTGATAGAAAACCCTAGATTAGATCTAGGTAATAAATAATAAATGTATGCCTGAAGGCAATGGAAACTACAGGGATTGGGATCACGTTATCGTTACTAGTTGGGACACTAGTTAGGTGGTGCAGAGATATAGAAATCAGTATAACCAGGAAATAGCGAAGCGGCGAAAGTATTAGAGCATATCCAGTTCATCTTACCTTAGCATATCTTGTGATTATCTTATCTAATCTTGCTGACCCTATCGTCATGGTGTTATCTTGTATTCAGTTAATTCATGTCTTTTTGTTTTTCCATGTTCACATGCTAGAAGTTACTGAACTTACTCAGGCTTTATGTCTGACTCTGTTTTTCTTTCGACTTATTTTCTTCCGTTCCCCCCCCCCCCAGGTAGTAAAGAAGGGAATAGTATAGCTCAGGTTAAGTTGGACTGTCACCCTTTCCCAGCTTGAAGATTTGTCGAAGTTTTACTTGGATTCTCTTTTCAGATGCTATGGCTGGCTCTTGCTACATTGGGGAATATAAATGTATTTCTTTGCTTCTTTATTTTGTAAGACAGATGATACTCTGATATTATAAAGAAATCGTTGTACAAACTATTTTATCAATAAAGTAAAGTTTTATTTTCCGCTGTTTAATTTCTGTCTGTCTTGTAATTTATCTGCATCTTTTACCCTAAATGCTCCACAGAACATAGTGCATTCCCTTTGTGAGTGACACTAACGGATGTGGGGTGTTACAATAATGGATGACCCCGACACTTGTGTCGATTTGAAATGACTAAAATAGGAGCCGTGCTAGACCAAATGAGGCTTGGCTACCTCTTAGTGGACATCTGCTCTTCGATTTTCCTGGGCCTCGGGTCCATACTATTACTATTTTGTTGTTGTTGTTTTGTTGGTGCGCACCCTTGATGGGAGGTATTTCCCTTTGATTCGATATGGGGCGGATGTCTACGGTGGGCCGTTAGGGGTAACCACCAGTCTGGATCAGGCAAATTAGTAGCATACTACATTGGGTATAGCCTCATGTGCCTTGTCATACGTTTATCTTTATGCGAGACAACTACGATTTTGATTTTTGGCATAGGTCTATAGGGGACTCACTGGCTACCGACGTTTTACTGGTTGTGTTACAGGACCTGCATATACCATGTGCTTATAAACTGTGTAAGGGTAATCAATGTAACCCTGCTTACATTATTTTTCTGACAAGTATTTGTGAATAGACACTAGTATAATAGCAAAATTATATTATATAGTATCTAGTTTGACGGATCCTTAGGAGATGAAATTTCCTGTAACATCTCTTGAGTTATGTGTGTGCATGTTCACATGATGTCGATTTGACTTAGATGAGAATATTTTTGCCTGATCCGAGCTTGTTTTATTTTCACGCTATTACGCTCGGGTCAAACTTGAGCATTCCAGTTTCAAAGGTTATCTTCTAAAGGAAGAAGACAAAGTCGGTATACTATTATTACTATTGTATTCCACTACTATTCTGCTGCATTATTCTGTATTATCAGTTATGTATATAAATGTATAACTCTAATAAATGTTTTAAAATGATCAAATTTTTATTTTAAACAGCTTCATGAACTGTTATTTGATTATTATATTTTGTTCATTCCGTTGCGAGATTCTATGCTTGTTTTTCTTCTTTCTTTCTAATTCTAAATTAGTCCCCTTGATTATCTATATTTTTGACTATAATGGTTAAAGATGTGGATCGTCATTTACCAATCTGTAAATACGTACAGTTTTGAGTTGGACATGTATGGATTATTGTCGATTCAAAAGGTACGGATTTCCGGGTCGTTATAGTTGGTATCAGAGCTTAAGGGTTAGCGGTAAAACGTTGGCTCTATCGGGATTCACTCATTAGAGATAGGGTTAGTAACACCCTAGAATGAGTTCTGAGTGTATATATACGAGAGAGCATACTAGTACTTTTGATATAAAAAAATGGTTTTATATTGTGTTGTTTGGCTTATTGAGTTGAGTTCGGAGTTCCAGTCGATGCGTGTTGCAAGCGTTACCGAATGGGATTTCAAAACACTTGAATAAGGCATTCTAACACAATATTGTTTTCATATATATTTTGTATATGTAAGATATATAATTTTGAAATATGATGGTAAATTACTCAATACTCTTAACCTATTGACTATAACAATAAATCGATCATTTAAATATGATTTATAATTAACTGTGAACCGGAATTTAAATGGAGAATATGAGATCTTTAAATTCCGAGGATTTGTAAATGTTTTCAAGGTTTTGAAAAAATATAGTAGTAATATTTGAAGGATAGTCAAAAAAAAGGTTAAGTACTCTATTTTATTACTGGGAAATAAATTTCGGTGATGAGATGATCATAGTTATCGACTTTCATTTTCGAGTCTCAAAGTGGGGGGAGACCACTTATTAGCATTGCTAAATATTCGATTTTGAAAATAATTTTAATTTGAAATCTTGAGTATGTTTTGATATACAAAAATTATGTATAGTATATAGTATTTCAAAATGTTTTGAAAAGAAATTGATATTAAAGATTCTCAAGCCTCCATTTATACAAATTACTCTCCTTGTTGATAATCAATGAAATAAATAATTGTCAGTATTAATATCAAATGAAATTTTGAATAGGTGAATAAAGAAATACCATAAATGAATAAGAGAAATATAAATGAAAATATAGTATAATATTATAAAATTGAAACATGAAGTAAGGAAAATGTTAAAGTAAAATAAAAAACAAATACTCATGGTACTTTGATAATAAAGAGTAAAGTCGTGAAATACTAAATTTCATTTGTTATATATACAAACCTACCTAAATGAAAAGTTTAAGAGTATATAAATATGTAAGGAAATATTTTACAATTGAAATTTAAATGAATAACATGTTCCAAAATGATATGTGAATCATAGAAATGTTATGAAGATAAAGAAATGTAAAGATGTTCAAAAATAATTAAATAAATTTGAACCAAAGAAATGTTTATAAAGGTAGGGTTAAGTCATGAACCGCTTGAATACACTTAACCAATTTGACATGATGATTTGATATGGTTAAGTCATGAACCACTTGAATACACTTAACCAATTTGACACGATGATTTGGTAGGGTAAAGTCATGAAACGCTTGAATACACTTAACCAATTTGACACGATGATTTGGTAGGGTTAAGTCATGAACCGCTTGAAAATACTTAACCAACCTGACACATGATTCGTAGGGCTAAGTCGTGAACTTGAACGACAACACTTAGCCAATTTGACATGACACATAGGCGGGTTAAGTCACGAACTTGAATGACCACACTTAACCAACTTGACATGCTAGACTGATGGGGTTAAGTCTCGAATTTAAATGATAACACTTAACCTGCTGGACGTAAACCCTAGTTACGCAGTCCTTTTCAGCAGTAACCCACTAGATGTATCATGGTAACCTGGAACTAGGCAGGGTGGGGCACGATTACTGGGCTGATTGTAAGCGATCAGAACGACGGCTGAGTTGGGGCTCCAGTGTAGTTTCAGGCGGACTATGGTCGTGCACGTAGTCCGGAGTTGAAAAAGCAGGCATTGGGCATCAGTAGGTTTACACTGTGCGTGCTTGATTCGTGTCGGGAGTTGGCACCCTAGGGCTTGATACACCATATGGTGGAGCCAGCACAGGTAACTACATTCGTGATAGGGCCGTATGACACAGACACATGAACGAGATAGGACTTGTAAGGAGCCGATCGATTAATAGATCGTTTAGTGGGACCAAGTAATGAGTCATTTCATGACATTGGGTAAGGGATCATTTTATAGTCAACACATGACACGGGTTGGGATAATAGTACGGGTGGTGCAGAGCAAATAGATATCATAGAAATATTTTAACGGTGAAGCAGAGAAATCTTGCGATCTTGCGAAATTATACTTAGTTCATCTTGAATGGGAACCTCGCAATGTTATACATGACAAAAGTCATATGATGTTATTCTTAGTTACCGTGCCTGTAGCTTATCTTGTCATCATGCTTATGTTTATTTTCAGTTTATTCATGCCATGTTATCTTTACCTATTTTTATGCTGAAAGTCACTAGGACTTACTCAGTCTTTATGACTGACCCATTTTGTTTCGCCTCTTTTTCTTCCGTTCCCCCCCCCCCTCCCCAGGTTCGCAGGGTGGGAATACAGCTTAGTTAGGATCTTACCAAGCTCCAAGGCTCTTTCATGTACGGCTTGGATTTCCCTTGGCTATGGCTTGCTTTGCTTTATTGGGGAATATCACAATTTATTTTTATGCTTCTTTGTTTTTTAGCAAGACAGATATTTTAGCTATGTAATTGGGTATTGGAAGTTGATGGGCTTTTATTGTAAACAATTATATTTAATAAATGATTTGAAGTACTTCCACTTTACTTTTCGTTGTTTTATATATTTCTGTCTTATAATATTTCTGTTCCAGTACCCATAATGCTCCACTGAAGTTAAGGCATTCCCTTTGTGAGTGACCTTAACGGATGTGGGGTGATACAATTTGGTATCAGAGCAGAAGGTTACCAGACTGGGCAAAAGCTTTTGAAAACCTTCTGAAATTATTTTCAAAACGTTTACAAAGAAGCATTTTTCTAAAGAAAAGTATTGTTTTACGAAAGGCATATACCCCAAAGCCATATGCACTATCTTTTGATTCTCTCCTTGAGTCTCTTCTCTCTTTCTTGTTCACCATAGTTTGTAGGCATGTGACACATGTAGGAGGGCAAAGAAGTGCCCAACCTCCATCAGTAGCCGTAGTAGTTCCACCTACGACTAATCTTATTTCAAACATTGTAGGGTTGTCGTGCGATGGAGGTAGCTTTCGAGAAACTTGTCAACAAGCTATACAAGGATAGTACGAACGAGGATGAAAGAACACAAGCCTAAGGATAAGAAACTTGTTTATATGGCTTAATCCACGAAGGAGGAAAAGGTGAAAAGGAAGAAGCCAAAGTGAAAGAATAATAAAACCCATGATAAGAAAGAGTATCGTTAGTATGGTAAAAAGGGACATGTTGTTAAGTGTTATAGGACAAGGACAAGATCATCGAGAAGGCAATTGTATGCTCTCACTATTAGCATACCTAAGTGAGGTGGTAACGTATCTGTTAAAGGTTTAGTTTTTCTTTTCTATCATCCCGTTAGAACTTTGTTTTTGTTCATCGCATCCTTTTAATTTTGCTTCGATAGTTGAGTCTCTGCACCTTAGTACTAGCATAGTAGAGGATCCCATTTTATTCTCAAATCCTGTTAGGGAATCGGCTCATTTATTCATGACTTGATTGGATTTGGGAATGTTTAAGCTAAGTGTTGAGTTTAGAAGTAATGCTTATGTTTTTTTTTGGGATATGGGTTGATTCTAGGGATGGAGTGGTTATCCAGTAATGGTGCCATTCTTGAGTATGAAAAGAGGGTAGTTAGATTTTTGACTTGCCTTGGTAATGCCCTCGAAGTCTAGTGTAACCCTTAGGGTTCTGCCATGCTTAGTTACCTAGAATCTCTTGATACATTTATTGATCCGCTCGAGTAGTGTTCGCCACTAAGGCGAATGGTTCATTTCGCTTATGCATGAGTCATAGAAAATCACCTTAGTAAGTACATTTGGCAACATGGTTGGCATTTGTTTGTTTTCAAGAGATAGTTCTTCTGCGTGAAATACCTTATAATAAGTAAACGAGATCCAGGATTCACTAGTGAATTTTGGAGAGCTTGCA
The DNA here is from genome assembly GCA_030737875.1 of Allium sativum. Lineage (NCBI taxonomy): Eukaryota > Viridiplantae > Streptophyta > Magnoliopsida > Asparagales > Amaryllidaceae > Allium > Allium sativum. The sequence continues at coordinate 250,182,837 of CM060912.1, read as the reverse complement.
TGAAACCATGAGTACACAGTTATGTTTGAGCCGAGTATACTAGAAAAAGAATAAATGAAAGTGGAACGAGAGGCGACAGTGAAATGAGTTCCAACTCATATTTTGGAAACAAGAATTAAGAAGCTACGAAATTATGAAGTTAAAAACGGCCAAAGCACAATGGAGTTAAGCTCAAGGAAATGCGGCTTAGAAGATTGAAGGCTAGAAACACACATTATATCTCTTTATAGGAGTATATCCTTGATCCCTCTTTCCCTGTAGAGCTTACTTGCATGCTATCTTTTAAGTATATCCTCTCGGTCCTATTCTCAATCCTATTTCTGTTGCAAACCCCATAGGGAGTATGACTTATCTGTTAGTAATACATGTTGGGGCTTGAGGGTGTCCATTGGGTTGAGTAATTCTTTGGGTGTCAGCCTGATGTTGATTTCGGTCTTCGGGCTGGTGCTTAGGGAGTTCTTCTCCTAATCAGTATATATGTGACATAGATTTCCAATTTTGACATTGCCTAATGGGCACAAAGTTTTTACTTGCTTCTATCGTTCGACTGTATCTTTAGGTAGGAACAATTGGGTGTAAACATGTGTTTGAGACATGTTGTGATTGATGGTTGCAAGTGGTTGCAAGTGGTTGCTAGTGGTTGCTCGTGGATGCATATACACGCACATTAGACACTAGATCGGCTCCGTCACCTTTCATACTACATATGCATGAATGTTTATACTTGTACATGAATGGAAACTTGATATGCTATCATTTGGATGTTGCATATGAATGAATGTCTATGCACTCATGTAGAGATTATAAAGTATGTTAGGAATTTGCATACATGTTGGACTCATTACACTAACATATTTTGCATTAAGGAGGTTTACTGAATCAGTAACCGCCTGATCTTTTGCATTAAATAAATACATATACACACACTTTCCGCATATGTACATACAACATTAGGAATTTTTTAAGGAAAATGGTTGCTTGTGGATGATGGTTGAGTAGATGGTTGATTGGATGATAGGATGCATTCTTCTTAACTTGAAGATTTCGGGGACGAAATCCTTTAAGGAGGGAAGAATGTAACAACCCGAATTTTTATAACATGTTAAAACCATAAATTAAGGCAAAATTAAATTTTAAAATAAGAACCAAGGGAAATGGGTTGCGCCATTGCGTTCGTCTCGAAATTCTGCATGAAATCGATCCGAGTTTTCGAAAATTGGAGTCCGTATGACCAAGTTATGACCCTTCAAAGTTTCAGGAATTTTCAGAATAAAAAACAGCTCGAAATTCGAATTCAAACCCCAGGGCAGATTGGACGGGAATTTTCCCGCCCAGGACCAGGTCGACCTGGGGGTCGACACTGTGGTCGACCTCCCAGGGACCAGGTCGACCATAGTATCGACGTGGGGGTCAACCTACCTCCCGAACTCATTTTCTGAACCTGATGCATTCTGATGTATTTGACCTCGTTTTCTGACCAGATTCGTCTGCCTAATCCTATTTAAACAGCCTCCTAGCCTCATTCTCTTTACACCATTCTTCTCTAACCTTATGCTGCTCAAAATCTTGATGATCATGGCTTCTTCTTCTTCCTCTAAATTAAATTAAAAATAAAACGAGAAGATTATTTCTTGAAGACTACGGCTAGGAATTGGGGATTTGCTTCTACAATCAAGATTCAACGATTCAGCAATTCAACGACAAACTTCTAGACTTGACTTCTACATCTTTCCTAGACCACGATCTGTAAGTTCAAGTTACATTTAGATAAAAGCTGTAAACTTAATATCCATGTTGTAAATTGGAATTGGATCTATGTATGGTAATTGATTCATATCTATTCTTGTTCATCTTGGATCTTGACTTTCGTGAATATTGTTTTGGGCCTATTCATGTTGTAAATCAATCTCTCTCATGTCTATAACCTTAACATGCCTATGACGTTGAAACTATTGTTAATGGCCAAGGACTATGACTGTGAACATAAGACTACGCCTATGCCTATGACTGAGAACAAAAGACTATGCCTATGACTGTGAACATAAGACTATGCCTATGCCTATGACGGTGAACATAAGACTATTGCCTATGACTATGACAAGGACAATGGTGGCTAATCACCTATGACTCTTGACTATGAGAATTATTACCTATGATTATGAACATAAGGCTATTAACTATGACCATGACTTTGAATCTATTACTGCTAATTGCCTATGACTATTTGCCAAGAACTATTTTGGATAATTATCCACGACTATTGTGATTAATCGCTTATGGTTCATAATTATGAGATTTCTGTCTATGACCATGACTATGACTACTGGGGTTAATTGCCAAAGACTATTATAGTTGATTGTTAATGCCCATAGTTGAATCCCATGTGGTACATCGAGTTTGCAGTTGTTGGATCTCATACCTAGGGTGTGACTTGCTTAGTTTATTCGCTATTATGTACACCAAAGCCATTGGATCCATTATCCTTGTATTTGGCTTGTTCTTGCATGCCTATTCTTTTATGTCAACTTTTATCATGGCTATCGCCTTATCTTGCTAGATTTGAAATCCTATATGCTAGTGATGTTGTAACTAATTATCTCAAGTTATATCATGCTAGTCTTGTAATCCCTTTTATCTCTTTATGCTCGTCCCTTTTGCCTAACATAGTTTTGATGTTATTCCCTTTATTTTGGGATTTGGATTCATTTGTAGTATAGAACGATTCACGTTTACGTGCGATGGGAATACGATTTGGGTAGATTAGGCAAAACATGAATTGGTTATGAACTTGATAATAGGTAAAACTTGAAACACGAACATTGTTATAACTTGAATCTGGATATGGGCATGAAACTTGCCTTGAAACTTGACACGAACTTGATATGAAATTTGAACATGGACATGACACTAGAATGAACTTGAAAATGGCCAACTCGAGGTTGGGTTGAGTTTGCACTGTAATTATGCCCGGAACCGCCAGGCAAATCCAGTTACTGCAAACAATAGGATCCGATGTGGGTAGTTGGTCATATCGCGCTTGAAACCCGAGGTCAGACTGAGTTGTGGTGTAAATCTGCCCGGAATCTCCCGGCATATCCAGTGACCACAACAACAGGTCTGATGTGAGAGATTGAGGTGCATTAATTATTTGATGCCACATGATAGGGTTAAGTCATGAACCGCTTGAATACACTTAACCAATTTGACACGATGATTTGGTAAGGTTAAGTCACGAACCGCTTGAATACACTTAACCAATTTGACATGATGATTTGATAGGGTTAAGTCATGAACCGCTTGAATACACTTAACCAATTTGACACGATGATTTGGTAGGGTTAAGTCATGAACCGCTTGAATACACTTAACCAATTTGACACGATGATTTGGTAGGGTTAAGTCATGAACCGCTTGAATATACTTAACCAACCTGACACATGTTTCGTAGGGCTAAGTCATGAACTTGAACGACAACACTTAGCCAATTTGACATGACACATAGGCGGGTTAAGTCACAAACTTGAATGACCACACTTAACAAACTTGACATGCTAGACTGATGGGGTTAAGTCTCGAATTTAAATGACAACACTTAACCTGCTGGACGAAAACCCTAGTTACGCGGTCCTTTCCAGCAGTAACCCACTAGATGTATCATGGTACCCTGGAACTAGGCAGGGTGGGGCACGATTACTGGGCTGATTGTAAGCAACCAGAATGACGGCTATGTTGGTGCGCCAGCGTAGGTTCAGGCGGACTACGGTCGTGCACGTAGTCCGGAGTTGAAAAAGTAGGCATTGGGCATCAGTAGGTTTACACCGTGCGTGCTTGATTCGTGTCGGGGGTTGGCACCCTAGGGCTTGATACACCCTATGGTGGACCCAGCACAGGTAACCACATTCGTGATAGGGCCGTATGACACAGACACATGAACGAGATAGGACTTGTAAGGAGCCGATCGATTAATAGATCGTTTCGTGGGACCAAGTAATGGGTCATTTCATGACATTGGGTATGGGATCATTTTATAGTCAACACATGACACGGGTTGGGATACTAGTATGGGTGGTGCAGAGCAAATGGATATCATAGAAATATTTCAACGGTGAAGCAGAGAAATCTTGCGAAATTATACTTAGTTCATCTTGAATGGGAACCTCGCAATGTTATACATGACAAAAGTCATATGATGTTATTCTTAGTTATCGTGCCTGTAGCTTATCTTGTCATCATGCATATGTTTATTTTCAGTTTATTCATGCCATGTTATCTTTACCTATTTTTATGCTGAAAGTCACTAGGACTTACTCAGTCTTTATGACTGACCCGTTTCGTTTCGCCTCTTTTTCTTCCGTCCCCCCCCCCCCCCCCCCAGGTTCGTAGGGTGGGAATACAGCTTAGTTCGGATCTTACCAAGCTCCAAGGCTCTTTCATGTACGGCTTAGATTTCCCTTGGCTGTGGCTTGCTTTGCTTTTTTGGGGGAATATCACAATTTATTTTTATGCTTCTTTGTTTTTGAGCAAGACAGATATTTTAGCTATGTAATTGGGTATTGGAAGTTGATGGGCTTTTATTGTAAACAAATATATTTAATAAATGATTTGAAGTACTTCCACTTTACTTTCAGTTGTTTTATATATGTCTGTCTTGTAATATTTCTGTTCCAGTACCCATAATGCTCCACTGAAGTTAAGGCATTCCCTTTGTGAGTGAGCTTAACGGATGTGGGGTGTTACAATAAATATAATTAGAATTAAGTTGAAGTTGGTTTTGGGTTGATTGTGAACATTGTTTTAAATGACATTAGTTCTTAAAACCCGATTAACAGTGAAATTATGATTTGAAATTTATTAGTCTTTTAACTAAGATTTAATGGAAAAGCTTTGGTTTACAAAGCTCGAGAACCAAAACTTAGTTAGAGTTTAATGTTTGTTATTTGGCATCGAAAATATGATTTATGAGTATATACAAAAGTTATATGTTTTGAAAAGCTAGTTAACAAATTGATTGCTTGTTGTGATGTGTGATTATTAAGTTAATTAATTAAATATTGGAATAATAACACCAATATGAAAAAAAGGGGTAAAATTAGCCAAATAGAATTTAATAATGAACTAAAGTGAAAATTGATTGAAATTGCATACATATAAATGTATATATATTGAGCAGGTCATAGCATGAAAGCTAAGAAGAGGAATAAAATTGTGTGCCCGACCAATAGGTACATGTTTACTATACTGATCTGGGATTTGACGATTTTATTAGCCGACTGACTAGCTGCTTGGCTTTTTCTTTTTGAGATGAGAGGGCCTGTGTGGCGGTTTGGGGATCTTCCCAATGCTCCCCGTACAAAGGAGGTTATGGCGAATTTTTTTGAAAATTTAGGGTGTTAGCCAAATTTTTGAGAAATTTGAAAATTCTTAGAAACTGAAAAGTTGAAGAATGAAAGCCAGAATGGAAGTTGAGTTGGTTGGCTAAACCACTTTCGGCTTCGTTCCTTTTCGAGGACGAAAAGTTTTAAGTGGGGGAGATTGTGACGACCCTGATTTTCAGAACCAGTTTAAAATTTTTATTTTAGTTATTTTAATGAATTTTTAAATATTTAAAATGATTATTTTAAATAGTAACGATAAAAATTTAGTTTAATCGAAGTTAGAACGTATAAATTTATTTTAATTATATAACGTGCCTGAAATGGCGTGGTAATTTGAAATTTCGATTTTAAATTTCAAATGAATGTACAGGATTCAAAATAAATCGGATTTCAGTAAAACCGGAAATATTTGAATCTATTTAATCATATCTTTCTAACGAATGTAAGAAACTGAGATTTCACTTTATAAACTGAAAGTTATTTCCAGTTTAAAATTTAGAAAAGTCACTCCAGAATTTATAAATATTTTATTATAATATATAGCCTTTAAAATAGCCATTTTGCAAACGACCTTCATTTTCGACGAAACCACTTTTGTTGGATCCGGAATGTTAAATTATTGTTAGGTTTAAATTTTCATAATTTTTGAATTTAATATGTGAGCATGGCAAAAGAAAACGTGTTTTGTCAATTTCAGTTTGAATGGGGTCAACCAGAAAATGACCATTTTACAAACGGTCTTCAAATTCGACGAAATTAGTTTTTTTAGGACCGTATCGTCAAAACATAGCTAGATTTATTTTTTTGTAATTTTTGAAGTCAGTATGTGGCCGTAGTAAATTAAAATGTACGTTTGAATTTCAATATAATGATTTATAATTTGATTTAAATAAAAACTGATCGAAATAGCCGAACTGGCTTATGAAAAATATTCTATTGTGTTCGGAATGGGGGTATTTAGCTACGGGCGATAGTCGTTGGGTTTGAATTGAGTTCGGGTTGAGAAACTAGTATTTTTAGAATTAAATAATAATATATAATATTATATATATACCCCTTCATGTTCCCAAACCCTAGAAAATATCAGGAGCCGCCACTGCCTTGTGATGAATGGGCGATTTTGCTCGATTTTAAACCCCTCTCAATCTAAAAAAGTATTCAATGAAATTCGGAAATTATAGAGGGAAAATTGAAGAGCTTGTTGAGATTTACCTATCCAACGGGTAACATCGAGATTTGAGCTGTGGTTTGTGGGAAATCGTGATAGGAAGGGCCGATGTTTGTGGGGTTCTCTCGACGCGAAGGAGGGCGCGAGTACGCTCAGGTCAGCGGCGAAGGCGGAGTGAAGGGAGCCGGTCGACGTGGTGCTGTTTGATTCGAGTCTAGGGGTCCAAAGGAGGAGCGACGGTGGCCTTTCTATGGCGTTGATGGGTTCGAACTACCTAGTCAATAACAGAAAGAAGACGACGGGTTAGGAGGAATGATAAAAATTGAAGCGTGATTAATTAATGTTTAATTAAATTAATTATTTAATTAATGTATCAAAGTTTAAAATTGTATTACTTTTCCATATGATATCAAAATTCAGTGAAACGAGTTGCGTTGCACTCGTATCGTCGAGCACTATTCTAGAGCTAATCAGAACGGAAAAGGTGAAAATGAAAATTTAAGGCGAATTCAAATTCAAACCGGTCAAAGTGAGTTTTCTCACACCTGCAAAAATATTCACATTTTTGTGAAGTTGAAATCTGTGATGATTTGATTATTTGTTTGTTGGTTGATATTTTAAATGGACATCAAATTTAAACTATAGAAATTAAATTGACAGTTAGTTTATTTTTGAATTAAATTGCTAGTTAAACCCCGACATGTTACATCAATTAATTATTGCAAATTGAACTGTTTTGGATGATGACTGTGACGGATGTCTATTTATGGATATATTGAACTGTATGGATGTGTCTATATTTTTATATCAGTGTTATCACCTTGGATGTTGAGGGCATCATCATAAACAATCAGTCAAAATCGAATTATATTGAATTCGAAATCGAATTATGTTGAAATGTCGAAATCGAATTTTATTGAAATGTCAAAATTGAATTATATTGAAATGTCGAAATCGAATTATTTTGAAATGTCGAAATCGAATTATATTAAAATGTCGAAATCGAATTATATTGAAATGTCGAAATCGAATTATACTGAAATTCGAAATCAAATTATATTGAAATGTCGAAATTGAATTATATTGAAATTCGAAACTGAATTATATTGAAAAGTCGAAATTGAATTATATTGAAATGTCGAAATCAAATTATATTGAAATGTCGAAATCGAATTATATTGAAATGTCGAAATTGAATTATATTGAAATGTCGAAATTGAATTATATCGAAATGTCGAAATTGAATTATATCGAAATGTCGAAATTGAATTATATTTGAAATGTTAGAATTGAATTATTTCAAAGGTTTAAACCTTTATTTAAACTTTGAAATTAAATTCGAACTGAAATGATCTAAAATTTGTTATTTGAATTAAAATAGAAATGAAATTATTTCAAAGGTTTAAATCTTTATTTAAACCTTGAAATTAAATTCGAACTGAAATGATCTAAAATTTGTTATTTGAAATTTGAACTAAAATTGAAATGAAATTATTTCAAAGGTTTAAATCTTTATTTAAACTTTGAAATTAAATTCGAACTGAAATGATCTAAAATTTGTAATTTGAAATTTGAACTAAAATAGAAATGAAATTACTTCAAAGGTTTAAATCTTTATTTAAACTTTGAAATTAAATTCGAACTGAAATGATCTAAAATTTGTTATTTGAAATTTGAACTAAAATTGAAATGAAATTATTTCAAAGGTTTAAATCTTTATTTAAACTTTGAAATTAAATTCGAACTGAAATGATCTAAAATTTGTTATTTGAAATCTGAACTAAAATTGATTATAATTTAAACTATTTCAAAGGTTTAAATCTTTATTTAAACTTTGAAATTAAATTCGAATTGAAATGATCTAAAAAAATTTATCTGAAATCTGAACTAAAATTGATTATAATAAAAATTATTTCAAAGTTTTAAATCTCTATTTAAACTTTGAAATTTAATTCAACTTGAAATGATCTAAACTTGTTATTTTGAAATTTGAACTAAAATTGATTATAATTTAAATTATTTCAAAGGTTTAAATTTTTATTTAAACTTTGAAATTTAATTCAAAAAATTGAAATGATCCAATTTGTTAAATTGAAATTTGAACTAAATTGGTTATGAATTGAAATCATTCCAAATTGAATTATATTTGAAATGTTGAAATTGAATTATTTCAAAGGTTTAAATCTTTATTTAAACTTTGAAATTAAATTCGAATTGAAATGGTCCATATTTGTTATTTTGAAAGTTGAACTAAAATTGGTTATAAATTTTAATTATTTCAAAGGTTTAAATCTTTATTTAAATTTGAAATTATATTCAAATTAAATGGTTTAAATAAATATTTTGAACTTGAACTCGGATTTGATTTGATTTGAATTGAATAGATTCAAACAATATTTCGAAATTGGAAGTTATCCTTTAAAATGGATTGTTCTCAAATAAATTAAATTTTGGGAGTCGATTTGGACTGGATATTGGAAATCGATTTGGTTTGTTTTGAGATTTGAACTTAGATTCATATTTATTTGAAATGGAAAGAAACAGTTGATTTGAAATTATTTCTATATAAACAAATTTATATAAATTGTTTTTCAAAAACCTGTTCTTTCTATATATATATAAGTAGTTTATTTTATAAAATATTTTAATATACATAACCATTTCCAATACGAAAGTTGTTTTGATTTCCAAGCTATTCCAAATCTCCCAACTTATTTACAATTATTCAAAAATTTATTTAAAACCCAAAAATATTTCAAACTTTTAAACTGTTTTAGAAGTGAAAAGTTTTTACATTTAAATCTATGAATTAAAGGTAATTATGATCGTTTTGATGTTAAAATCAGAAATGAATTCAAAACTATTCTTGAAGTAAATTGAATGATTCAAAGAAAATGTGGTTAATTGAAGTTATAATCAATTATTGAAATTAAAATTTATCTCAAAGTGAATATGAATCTTGAAAGTTAATATTATTGTGACTAAAATAATATGATATTCTAAAGTGGAATTTGTTTAGTTGAATACGATATTTTGATATCATAACGATTCATTTTTGAAATATAAAAGTACCAATCGGTGTGTAACATGACAGTTTGTTGTTAAAGAGACCAGGGCCTCTTGTTGACATACTCTCTATCAATGTTGGAACCACTTAAACAACTGTGTACGAGGTGGAGTTCCAGAAATGAAGTAGGATGAATTTGGAGGAGATTACTGGATTGAAGAAAGTGAACGATAGTGCATGACCCCGACACTTGTGTCGATTTGAAATGACTAAAACAGGAGCCGTGCTAGACCAAATGAGGCTTGACTACCTCTTAGTGGACATCTGTTCGTCGATTTTCCTGGGCCTCGGGTCCGTACTATTACTATTTTGTTGTTGTTGTTGTTTTGTTGGTGCGCACCATTGATGGGAGGTATTTCCCTTTGATTCGATATGGGGCGAATGTCTACGATGGGCCGTTAGGGGTAACCACCAGTCTGGATCAGGCAAACTAGTAGCATACTACTTTGGGTATAGCCTCATGTGCCTTGGCATACGTTTATCTTTATGTGAGACAACTACGATTTTGATTTTTGGCATAGGTCTATAGGGGACTCACTGGCTACCGACGTTTTACTGGTTGTGTTACAGGACCTGCATAGACCATGTGCTAATAAACTGTGTAAAGGTAATCAATGTAACCCCGCTTACGCTATTTTTCTGACAAGTATTTGTGAATAGACACTAGTATAATAGCAAAATTATATTATATAGTATCTAGTTTGATGGATCCTTAGGAGATGAAATTTCCCATAACATCTCTTGAGTTATGTGTGTGCATGTTCATATGATGTCGATTTGACTTAGATGAGAATATTTTTGCCTGATCCAAGTTTTTTTATTTTCACGCTATTGCGCTCGGGTCAGACTTGAGCATTCCAGTTTCGAAGGTTATCTTCTGAAGGATGAAGACGAAATCGGTATACCATTATTACTATTGTATTCCACTACTATTCTGCTGCATTATTCTGTATTATCAGTTATGTATATAAATGTATAACTCTGATAAATGTTGTAAAATGATCAAATGTTTATTTTAAACAGCTTCATGGACTGTTATTTGATTATTATATTTTGTTCATTCTGTTGCGAGATTCTGTGCTTGATTTTCTTCTTTCTTTCTAATTCTAAATTAATCCCCTTGATTATCTATATTTTTGACTATAATGGTTAAAGATGTGGATCGTCATTTAACAATCTGTAAATACGTACTGTTTTGAGTTAGACATGGGTAGATTATTGTCGATTCAAAAGGTACGGATTTCCGGGTTCTTACAGTCTTCTTTTTTTTATGATGTTGTAACGACCAAGAATTTCGCTCAATCCGAATCAGTCGTTAAACCGACCAAGACCGTACGAAACGCCTGATTGTTTGAGAACACGACAAAATAGAACGCAGACAGAAGAACGTTTCATTGTATATTACAATAATTCCATCAGAATACAAGAATATACAAAGTAAGGATAAATATTACACAGAAAAATATCAGAGATTTAATTTACGTATAAATACATCGCAGCGGAAAAATAATACAATACACAACTAGAAGTAATACATGGATATAGAGCTTTCCGAGTATCGTTCCAGCTGTAAACCAGGATCCTGTGAATATAAATCTGCAAAACCAAAACTACTAGCTGCCCGTGTCAAAATAAGGGCACCCAGAGTTTAGGTTAAACAATAAACTCCAGGTCAGTCATGGGACTGGTGTGAGAACTAAAACAATTATTAATCTTTATTTTAAAGTTAGGTAAATCAAGGGACCAAGCCGTATAACACAGAACGGGTTTCCTCCCAAGAACACCAGTGCATAAAACAACAGTGTAGTGCTAAATAAAGAACAATGAAGCTATTATAAGACCTAGGTCCCATCATACAATGCAACACAAACCGGAGGATAGGGTTTTACCTTATAATAGCCAAAGAATGCTTGATACGTTAAATTTCATGTTTTTGTATTACTATAAGTGTATAGTGTCAAAACAATTTCAATCATAAGTATCAATCATAGACGGCATGAGCGCCCCATCCCACTATGTCGCCATATATAGGATTACAACTAAAATCGAAAGGTCACGTATTGGAAGTTGGATTTCCATATGTGAACCGAGGCCAGGGATCGTCCTCCACCGATTCGAGACAATCTAGCCTACCATGTCACAGGAATAGTCGCAACTGCACCTTGGATCGTCAGGGCCGGTCCACCGATGTGGATTAAAATGACTGAACACTGCGTCTCCCCGCCCTATGGGGCGCAAATGAGCCAACGAATGACTCTACCGGCTTCACATAGTCACCAATATATCTGAGGCGCCTCGCAACAGCAACAACCACATAAGTCAAACTCGTCAGGTCGTGTAAAACAACTGACGCCACTTCTAGCTAGAAAGAAACGCATGTCCTCCCTGAAGCCCTCTCCCGTTTCTGGTTCACCACTGGGGTGTGAGGCTCGCGAATCAACGTTACACAAAGCTACGCCACACAGGCCGTGCTTTGATCATCAACCACAAGACTCTGCTTTTCAACAGAAGCCTTGATCATTTGCATCTTAGCATGCCACACAGGCAATTCATGTTATGCAATCGATATCAATCACACAAAATGAAATCCGATGTCAGACACACATCCATTTACAAGTCTGTTCTTTGTCTGAACGAAACCGGAGGCACCTTGTACCTCGCATATCCATCGATCTCCAAGTACGTCTGGACGATCACCAACTGATTCCCTCCTCTTGGGTGTACGGCCCAATCGAGATCATCAATAATTATCCAAACGAGTGAAGATCGTCGGTCTTCAACCACCGTCTTCATCTTCGAATAATCGTCGAATCAGTTATTCAGAATGGGATAAACCCGGTCTTTCTGAATAACTCGCGTATATAATAAACAAGTGTTACACAAACACAACATACGCCTCATTCGAATTCATCAGTCACTAACTGTAAATTAGCAAGAGAATAATTCCCTAAACATTAACCCCGAAGGCCGAAACAAACATCAAATCAATATCCAGGAAACCATTCAACTCAACTAATCTCCAGTTAGTTTCTAAATTTCACATTCTTAGGGAAAGGTTCCTATTAATTTTATCAAAGATAAATTCTTTTAAATTTATTCTTTAATCTTCTTTTGAATATCAATTCAAACTAGTCGGGATTAGCGAACCATACCGAAGTAATTATTTATTTTATTTCCCAATCCCAACCTATTTATACCATGAAGTAAAACTGGTCATACTTCATATCTAACACCATGGTGTTATCGGTAAATTCAATAACCATTTCACATTCAAATCTAATTAAAGATTTAACTACCGTTTGGAATAAAACTGGTGAAACTCCATTCTCGACCTTTTCAATCTAATTAAAGATTCATTAAAACTCTGCTTAGTTTTAATCTTTGACTGGGTTAAAGAATCTGTGTCATTTAAAACACGATTCACGATAAACCCCAAAATCACATCACATTTCAATCAGTCCCTAACCGTAAATTAGCAAGTGGGTAATTCCCTAAGTATTAACCCCGAAGGCCGAAACCAACATCAGATCAGTACCCCAGAAACCATTCAGCTTAACTAATCTCCAATTAGTTTCTGATTTTCTTAACTCCTTTGGGTATAAGAACAGTATTATTGAAGATACCGTCCACGACGACCCAAAATCACATTCCATTAATTATCGGGTTAAAGAACAAATGTTATTTAAAACGCTGTTCAAGATAAACCCAAAAATCAATACCAATTCAATTCCAATTAAATATTAATTAATTGGTACACTTCATTAAATTTAAATAAAAAGATTTAATCTTTTTCTAAACTGGGCTTAAGAACAGTGTTAATGAAGACACCATTCATGACAAACCCAAATCACATTTGATATTAAATACAAGGCTCTGAATAGAAAATATATCGGCTTATATTCAATATCAAATTCTACGACCAACAAATATCATATTGGAAATAACGATATTTATATATCTTTCAAATTTCCATAACGCTATTTGTATAATCACGAAATCTAACATTGAAATATTCCAAAGACAATTTCGATTCAAATCCATTCCAATTCAATTATTGGAAATTCTGGTTACTTTTAAAACCCTTTTCAAATTCAATTTATTTATTTAAAAATAATTAGAATTATAATTCTAGTTCAAAACTAGTTCATTTTGATAAAAATATATTTTTATCTTTTCAAATATGGAGTTTTTCATCCCAATTCTTTCCAAATCATTTCTTATGATTTTACACAAATTATTACTATTTTTAATAATTTTATCATGGCCCGTACAGTCGATTTCCATCAACGGCCATCGAACTGCACTTACAGCGACCTTTTCCAAATTTGTTTTGGACATAATTCCAAATCCAACCGTTAGATTTCAAATATCTGATATTCGTTAGAAAGCTCTTTTCAATACGAACCCAACGGTTCCGGTTATAGGAGAATCCGATGGTCGGATCTCCCACAATATCCATTCGAAGTCAATGGTCGAAATTCGCAAACTGCCGCGGCGCGGCGCGTTCTATTCAGGCCATTATATATATATATAATATATATTATATATATTTTGTTGATTCCCTTTTTAAAACGTATTATATAAATCGTTTTAAATTCGTTATCAAAACGATTTCAACTTCATTTTCAAATTCAAATCAAGATTGAATTTTTCCAATATAAATTCGTTTTAAATTCATTTCAAATTGATTTCAATTCAAATCGATTTTTAATTTAGTTCGTTTTCAATTCAATTTCAATTCGAATTTAATTCTATTCAATTTAAATTCATTTTCTATTCAAATACAATTCTATTCAATTTCAATTTGAATTTCATTTCAAAATATTCGATTTTGAAATCACTTTTCAATATTCATTATAAAAACGAATATAATCATATAAATATCGTTTGCATCAAAATGGCGTCAATCTAATCAACATGGCTTTATATATTTCCATTTCAAATATTTTATTCAAATATTTCGTTTCAAATATTACTTCTCAAATATTTCTCTTCAAATATTTTATTTCAAAACTGGAATGAGGCCCAATCAATTACCATATATTTTATTTCTATGGGTTTCCATACAACGCATGTATATATCAACAATGAAAAATAATCAACTATCATCCAAAGTGCATTCTACACTGTATAAGCATCAAATATAAATATTTAACGCTCATAACAGTCTGTCAATCAATCGATCGACATACAACTAATTATTGGGATTAGTGCATGTCATATATCATCCCAATACCCGTGTGGAATTTTCAAACTATCAAACAAAGATTTTATTTGTGCAGTTGGGCGATGTGTAAAATTTATCGTCCCAATCAATATCCGTCAAATGGGTGTATATAAACAAACCTCCGATTTGTTTATAATTATTTATTTTATATACACGTTAAAAATTCTATTTTCAACTATAAAATATTTTTAACTATATAAATATTTTATTTCATTCCACATCACATCACACAATCAACTACACATCAAAATCAAACAAACAAGCATACAAGTCGTCCATGGTCTGTGGACGACGGGTGTCGGGTGCTACTAAACACCGTCTGCATCCAAGAATATATTTTAACAAAAAAATTAAATTAAAAGTGAGAAGTTCTCACCAACTAGCTAATCCAATACCACGACTCTTCTTGTGTATAAATCTTCGTCGTGCTCGCCCTTTGTCAATTTCGTTGCTCGTAGTCACTACATATAAAAATTACATTTTTATATTGCTGCTATGTATATAAAAATTCTATTTTTATACCGCTATTATATAGATAAAAAATATATTTTTACAACGCTACTACATAGATAAAAATTCTATTTTTATTATCGCCACTATATAAAAATCATATTTTTATCCTCGCCACTATATAAAAATCATATTTTTATCCTCCACAGCATATAAAAATTATATTTATATTTTTCTATGCAAAAAGATCGTACCTTTCTATGAAATAAAAATCATGTTTTTATTCTTCTCCCTATATAAAAAATATATTTCTAACCTACATATTTAAATCGTATTTTTATAATTCTAACTTCATATTTTCCATACGACAAAAATCAAACCTTCCCCTGATTAAAAATCACATCTTTCTCTATATAAAGATCACATCTTTATTTGTTGTTCATATAGATAAAAATCAAATCTTTTTCAGTTTTCAAAAATTTATTCTTTATACGCTATTATATATACATCGAATTACTTTTAAATAGATAAATAAAAAGAAAAATGGGGGGAAAGAACTTACAGCGTTTAAAGAGAGGGGGGGCTGGAATGTTGCTAGCACAAGGAGGAGGAGGGGCGGCGCAGCATCAGGGAGGTGGAGGCGGTCTGGGCGCGGCTGTTGGGGGTTCGAGGTGGTAGGGGTTCGCTGTTTTGAAGGAGAAGGGAGAGAAGAGAGCGAGGGGAGGAAGGAAGGGCGGAGATGAAGGGGAGGCGGCTGTCGAGGCGGGGGCGGAGCTGGCCACGACGGGCGGTGGCGGCTCGGGGAAGGGCTTCGTTTTTTTTCTTTTTCTTTTTTTCTCTTTCGATCTGCAAATGAAAAGGAGGGGGGGCCTTTGTAACAACCCTGAATTTGGGGCCAATTTAAAATTTTCATTTTAGAGATTTTATGGGTGTTTAAATATTTAAAATAAATTATTTCAAATAAAAATGAATGGAAATTTATTTTGAGCAAAGTTAATACAAATATATTCAATTAAATTACATAAAGAATTAGAAATAGGACGGTAGTTTGAAAAGTCAAACTTGAACTTTGACTAACTACACAGGATGCAGAATAAACCGGATTTTGATGAAACGAAAAATATTTAAATCTGTTAATGAATATCTTTCTAACGAATCTGAAAAATCGAAGTTCCATAGCGGGAATCAAAAGTTATGGCCAAATGAATTCTCAGAAAGGTCGCTATAGAGATTATATCGCCCTTGAAAATCGACATTTTGCATACGACCTCGGAATTCGACGAAACCACTTTTGTTGGGTCCGGGATGTAAAATTATTGCTAGATTTCAAATTTCATGATTTTTGAAGCTAGTATGTTCGTGGCAAAAGAAACTGTGTTTTGTCAATTTCGGTCAAAATTAATTGACTGAAAAATAGCCATTTTTCAAATAGTCTCAGAATTCGTCGAAATAAATTTTGTTAGGACCGTATCGTCATAAGAAAGCAAAAAATAATTTTTCTGGATTTTTCTGACTTCGTATGTGACCCGAGTAAAATTAGAAAGTACGTTCGAATTAAAAATAAAAGAATTAATTTGAAAATAAAGAAAACACACTGTAAACTTCAGAATTAGACCTCGCCACTAGCGCCATTGCGTTCAGAAGACGTCAAAACATATTGATAGACAGTGAGCAGGCTTAATTCTGAGTCCGGGCCAAAACGGGCCTTAATGGGTAATTAGTGAATATTATAATATTATAAATACTAGTTAATCAAATTCCTAAACCCTAGAAATATTGTCCGGCCGACGGCCCTTCTTTGAATGGCTGGAAACACACGAATTTCAACCTCCAATTTCTTCCAATCCACTTCGAGTTAGAACCCAAACCCATCACCAAATCGAAGAAATTTGCAAGAGCTTTAATTCTATACGGAGATCGATGATCGAATTTAGAGGAGTGTTTTGGCCGAAACCTCCACCCAAACCGCCGGCCATAGCAGCCCGCCGCCCCCTGTAGGACCACCGCACCCTCCACCACTTCAGGCGAACATAGCCCTCTCCTCCCTCTTCGATTTGCCACCTTCCGATCGTCTTCTAGTTGCTCCAATCCCGAGATAATTGGATCCCTAGTTTTGAACTCTATGGGTTCAAATAGAAAAAGGAACGGCCGAATTATGTTGAGGAAGATGATTAAGGTGGTTACACTTTGTCCAACTTTAATTAATTAATCATTTTAAATTCAATTTTGTCAATCTAAATTAACTTGTATCTTGCTCGTACGAACTCGGATTTGAACGATTTCAGGTTCGCCACGATCGTGAGACCGAGAGCTTCGCGATGACACTGACTAGGCATGATTCTGAGCAAGTTGAATTTTGTCCAAATTTTGGCTCTGAACAGCGCAGAACTCAATATCAATGTGAGATTTCTATTTTTAAAAATCAAATTTAATTATTTATTTCAGATATGAAATTATATTTATTTCATGTTTATGTTGTATGTATAATCATTAAAATGTTGATTTGTGTTGTAATTGCTTGAATCGCTGAACTGAATTGTGTGTAATTATGTTTGACATGACTTTGTGTGTACGACGAAATAACATTTTATTGTATGAATAAAATATACAATATTCATGTTGTCAAAAATTTGCGTATGAAATAAAAACAACATTTTTATTTGAAATGTGTTATGTCAATTAAAATAACATTTTTGATTAGAAATTTGCTAGAAAAATATGAACGAACATTTTTATCTCATTTCGTTGAACTAGTTTTTCAACAAAATATGTATACACATTTTTGTGTAATATTGTTTACGTAAAAAAAAAAAAAAAAAACGCTTTGTTAGCAAATATGATATGAGAATAAAAATGCACATTTTGTTAGTAACGTTATATGAGAATAAAAATGCACATTTTGTTCGTTGCGTCATATGAGAATATCATTTTTATGTCAACATGTTAGAATATCATTTTTATGTCGACATGTTAGAATTATCATGTTAATGTTAACATAGTAGAATTTGTCATTTTAAGGTTGATATAATAGAATTATCATTTTATGATATGCCAACATAAAATATTCATTTTAGGTTATGTTGGAACTGCCAACATAAAATATTCATTTTAGGTTATGTTGGAACTGCCAACATAAAATATTCATTTTATGTTATGTTAGAACCGTCAACGCAAAAATCACAATTTAGTTAGAATATTTTTGTGTAGAGAAAAAGTACATTTTTAATATAAAATGTTGCATTAGATAATAACGTCATGTTATGTTATTTAGAAATGAATAATTTTACCGTCATGTTATATTATTTAGAAATGAATATTTTCACCGTTATGTTGTGTTAATTAGAAAAACAATATTTTTACCGTCACGTTATGTCAGGTAGAAATGAACATTTTTGCCGATGTAAAGTAGTAGCGACAAAAATCATATTTTTGTCAATGTAAAATGGTAGCAAATGAGATTTACATTTTTATTATGTAAACAAAAGTATGAACTGGCATTGTAAATGAGATTTACATTTTTATTATGTAAACAAAAGTATAAACTTGCATTGCAAATGAAATTTACATTTATATTATGTAAACAAAAGTATGAACTTGCATTGTAAATAAAATTTACATTTTTATATGTAAACAAAAGTAGGAATGTGCATTGATAATAAAGATTACATTTTTATTTTGTAACTTAGAATGAGAACTTGCATTGCAAATAAAAATTACATTTTTATTTGAGCTAAAGATATAATATTTGCTATGCAAATAAAATTTTATTTTTTATTTGAAACTATGATATGCAATTGGCGATGAAAATGAAAATTATATTTTTATTTGTAACTATGATATGAAATTCTATTATAACATTTTTGAAAAATAAAAATGTTATTTACATTTCCCAATGTAGCTATGATATGAAATTTGGCAAGCGAACAAAATTTACATTTTTATATGTAACTATAAATGAGAATTTGCACTGTAAATTAGAATTACATTTTTATTATGTAATTAAAGTATGATATTACATTGTAAATTAAAATTACATTTTTATGATGTCACCTAAGAATAGAATTTACATTGCCATTATAAAAAGTCAAGATCATTTTGGTTTTGCATTGAAAGAGATAAGAATTATTACTTTTGTTTGACATTAAAAGAATAGAAAAATTATTATTTTTGTTACATTGAAATTAAACAAACAAAAATATATTCATTTGTATAGAAATGAAGTTGACACCAAAATATATTGCATTTTTGGTTAGGAATTGAAATGACACAAAAATACTCATTTTTATTAAATTAGAAATGACGCACAAGAAATATTCATTTTTGTTGTAATGGAAATGAAACACAAAAATATCTATTTTTGTTGTAATTGTAATGATACATGAAATATACGATTTTGTGTAGTTCGAAAGATGATTGAAAAATAATACGTAAATGAAATGGATGAAGAAATTGTATGTAAATTATGTAGGAAATTATACCGTATGATAAAAATTACATTTTTCTGTGTAATTAAAATATGAATTTACATCGTATGTTAAATATTACATTTTTATATGTAATGTATGTAGGAAATTACACCGTAGGATAAAAATTACATTTTTTTCTATATAATTAAAAGATGCATTTACATCGTATGATAGAATTCACATTTTTTTTATATGTAACATAGGATGAGAATGAACATTAGAAATAAAATTCATTCATTTTATATGTTAATAAGATGTAGGAATGTGACATGAAATTAAATTTATATTTTTAGGATGTAAATAAAATGTAGATTTTGCATTGTATAGACAATTTACATTTTTATAAAAATGAGAATTGGCATCGCAAATAAAATTGCATTTTATATGCAATAAAAGATTGAACTTTTACATTATGAAATAAAATTTACATTTTCATACGTAAGTAAAAGTTAGGTATGTTCATTGAAAATTTACAGAGTAATTAAAATAATGAATTCAACGTAAAAATGGAATTTACCTTTTTATGTAAATAAAAGAGTTAGGCGAATTATATTTATATTTTTATATATAAATATAATTAAAATTTATCGAATAAATAATTAAAATAGGAATGGATCATTAAGAAAAATATTATTAATGAATAAGAGGGATTTTAAATATATATATATATATATATATATATATATATATATATATACGAGGATTATTTGGGAAGTCCGAGTTCTCTCATTCCAAATAATCAAACGACGTTAATGGAAGTTTAAAGATGGCGTATGAAGACCGTAAATCTTCCCTCGAATGGACAACGATCGAGGCCCTGATTTGACTTGCTCCCAACTCAAGGGTCATGGTCATTGCCTAAACGTACGTGTTGATTTCACGAGTTTGGCTTTCGCTCAGACCCAGAGCATAAGCTAATAAATGGATCGTCTGTCTGACATCATACTCTATCAAATATCAAGTTATTGATCTTTTGTCGAATGTATGGATGTTTGGTGGCGGGGAATTTATTCTCTTGCTTAACACCCGTCCATATATTTCTTCAAAGGATTGGTAGTGCGATATGGAGTGATGATGTGGCATGCTAAGATGCATAGGATCAAGGTATTGTTGAAAAGCAGGCCTTGTGGGATGATCAAAGCATAGCTTGTTTAGGCATAGCTTTGTGTAAAGCGTGACTTCGCGAGCCTCACACACCGGCGGAGTCTAAAACGGGAGAAGGGAACACATGGAGTGCAACACATTTCTTTCTAGCTAGAAGTGGTGATTGGGCTTTAACACGGCCCAACATTTTACTTATGTGGATGATGGAATGAGGCGCCTCGGATGATAGGTCCTATAGGATCGGGAAACGTGTGTTCAGGAATTGCCAATCCACAAAGCTGTATGTGTGGACGGGCCCTGCAAGATCCAAGGGTTCACTGCGGGGGATCCTGAGACATTAGCTAGAGTGTCTCGAATCGGTAGGAGCTCCTCCCTAGCCTTGACTCATGATGGAAACCAAAATCCAAATACGACCCCACGAATTTGATTGTATTACTAGTATGGAGGCATAGTAGTATGGGATACTATTCTTCGTAGGATTTATACATTTATTTTGAAATGTTTTGATATATACTAATAATAATATTAAACTCGTATTTGCCGTATTTAGCATGTTTAATCACTATAAGGTAAAACCCTATCCTCTGGTTTGTGTTGCATTGTGTGATGGGACCTGGGTCTTATGGTGATTCCATTTTTCTCAAAAGCATAACGTTGTAGTACGACATGACAATCCATCAGAGTAAACCCGTTCCGCGTTAGCGGCGTGGTCTTTGGATTTGCCCTATTAATAGTGATTAATTAGTTAAGAATTCTCACACTAGTCCCACGACTGACCCGTTGTTTGTTTCCACCTTTGCAAACTCGGGTTCCCCTTTTCCCACACGGGCAGTCGAGTAGTTTGTCTACAAGTTCTTATCTCGAGCATGATTCTGGATTGAAGCCTAAAGCTGTGTCCAAAGCATAGTTGTCTTCCGCTGTTTAGTTTATTTCTTTCCGCTGCACTGTAATGTATTAAAATATTGTAAAATTTATCTTCCGCTGTATTTTTATTTATCGATGTACTCTGATATTCTGTACTCTGATGTTACGTTATTATGATGTAATAAAAGTCTGCTGTTATTGTTCTGATGTGGTTGTATTCCCAAAGTTAACGTACTCGGGTTTTTAACGGTCTTGGTCGATTTTGCGATCGATTAAGTCCGGGCAAAATCCTACTCGTTACAGCCTGAGAGAAAGTAAGGGGCAGAGGAGATAGATTTTATTTTTAATTATTTTAATTTCAAAAAGTTGACTTTTTTATTCGACCTTTAAACGAGGCCCACTGCCGGTCGTCCACAGCTAATTACCCCCATTCCGAACACAATGGGATATGTATCGTAAGCTGATTCGATTGTTTCGACCAGTTTCCATCAAAATCAAAATATAACTCTATATATTGAATTTGAACGTACCTTTCAATTTACCGGGGCCACATACTAACTAGGAAAATTCCCGAAAAATATTTTCTAGCTTCGTATTGACGATACGGTCCTAACAAAGCCAGTTTCATCGAATTCTGAGACTGTTTGAAAAATGGCCAATTTCCAGTCGATTAAAATCAACTGAACCTGGTCAAATGCGTTTTCCTTTGCCATGCTCACATAATGAATCGAAAAATTACGAATTTTGGAATCTAGCAATAACTTGACAATCCGGTTCCAACAAAAGTGGTTTCGTCGAAATCCGAGATCGTTTGCAGCATGGCTATTTTTAAGGGCTAGAATTCCATAGCGACTATTTTGAAATTTCAATTGGACATAACTTTTGATCCCCGCTATGAAATTTCAATTTTTCAGATTCGTTGGAAAGATATTCTTAATTAGATTCAAATATTTTTGGTTTCACCAAAATCCGGTTTATTTTGAATCTTGTACATTCATTTGAAATCGAATTATCGAACTACCACGCCATTTTCAATTCCCTTTATAATTATAAATAATTATTTATATTCTAACGACGATCTATATAAATATAAACGTTCGAATTCTATTCAAAATAAATTTCTCGTCATTTTGACTATATGGTTCAAAATTTAATTAATCAACCAATAATCTACAACACAACCATCAATCAATTAGTTGATTATATTTTCAATCACATAACGTTGATACATAGTCTAAAAATCAGATTTTTGATGCCAAATTACAACAATAGGCCCTATCTAATTTCGGTTCTCACACCAGTCAATTGGAAATATATAGAAATCTCACTTTCGTCACTCAAATATAAATACTGGCGATGGTGCCCCGTCACCAGAATTATCCTCGGGCAACTAGAGTGTGATTCTATAACTATCCAGTACATTAAAACTTCGAATACACGTTTGCAAGGCGTATATGCAAAAGCTTTATATATTGGATTACCCAATTTATTTAAAATAAATATTCGAATACGTATAAAATGATTTAAATTTCAAAACAAAAGTTGTTTTCATCATTTTTAAAAATACTCTTCACACTCGTTCTAGGATACTTCTGATCCCATCTCTAACGAGTCATTCTTGTTGGATATTACTAATCCAATCTCTGATGAATCCTTTCGTATGGTTCTAATGTGTCTTGTTCTCTAGCTCTGTAAAACAGAGCTCTGATACCAAATTGTAATGACCAAGAATTTCGCTCGATCTGAATCAGTCGCTAAATCGACCAACACCGTACGAAACGCCTGATTGTTTGAGAACACGACAAAATAGAACGCAGACAGAAGAACATTTCATTGTATATTACAACAATTCCATCAGAATACAAGAATATATAAAGTAAGGATAAATATTACACACAAAAATATCAGAGATTTAAATTACATTTAAATACATCGCAGCGGAAAAATAATACAATAAACAACTAGAAGTAATACACGGATACAGAGCTTTCCGAGTATCTTTCCAGCTGTAAACCAGGATCCTGTGAATATAAATCTGCAAAACCAAAACTACTAGCTGCCCGTGTCAAAAAAAGGGCACCCAGAGTTTAGGTTAAAACAATAAACTCCAGGTCAGTCATGGGACTGGTGCGAGAACTAAAACAGTTATTAATCTTTATTTTAAAGTTAGGTAAATCAAGGGACCACGCCATATAACACGGAACGGGTTTCCTCCCAAGAACACCAGTGCATAAAACAACAACGCAATGCTAAATAAAGAACAATGAAGCTATTATAAGGCCCAGGTCCCATCACACAATGCAACACAAACCAGAGGATAGGGTTTTACCTTATAATAGCCAAAGAATGCTTGATACGCTAAATTTCATGTATTATTATTAATATAAGTGTATAGTGTCAAAACAATTTCAATTATAAGTATCAATCATAGACGGCATGAGCGCCCCATCCCACTATGTCGCCATATATAGGGTTACAACTAAAATCGAAACGTTGCGTATTGGAAGTTGGATTTCCATCTGTGAACCGAGGCCAGGGATCGTCCTCCACCGATTCGAGACAATCTAGCCTACCATGTCTTAGGAACAGCCGCAACTGCACCTTGGATCGTCAGGGCCAGTCCACCGATGTGGATTAAAATGCCTGAAAACTGCGTCTCCCCGCCCTATGGGGCGCAAATGAGCCAACGAATGACTCCATCGGCTTTACATAGTCACCGATATATCCGAGGCGCCTCGCAACAGCAACAACCACATAAGTCAAACTCGTCAGGGCGTGTAAAACCACTGACGCCACTTCTAGCTAGAAATAAACGCATGTCCTCCCTGAAGCCCTCTCCCGTTTCTGGTTCACCACTGGGGTGTGAGGCTCGCGAATCAACGTTACACAAAGCTACGCCACACAGGCCATGCTTTGATCATCAACCACAAGACTCTTCTTTTCAACAGAAGTCTTGATCATTTGCATCTTAGCATGCGACACAGGCAATTCACGCTATGCAATCGATATCAATCACACAGAATGAAATCCGATGTCAGACACACATCCATTTACAAGTCCGTTCTGGGTCTGAACGAAACCGGAGGCACCTTGTACCTCGCATATCCATCGATCTCCAAGTACGTCTGGACGATCACCAACTGATTCCCTCCTCTTGGGTGTACGGCCTAATCAAGATCATCAGTAATTATCCAAACGACGTGAAGATCTTCGGTCTTCAACCACCGTCTTCATCTTCGACTAATCATCGAATCAGTTATTCAGAATGGGATAAACCCGGTCTTTCTGAATAACTCGCGTATATAATAAACAAGTGTTACACAAACACAACATACGCTTCATTCCAATTCATCAGTCACTAACCGTAAATTTGCAAGAGAATAATTCCCCAAACATTAACCCCGAAGGCCGAAACCAACATCAGATCAATATCCAGGAAACAATTCAACTCAACTAATCTCAAGTTAGTTTCTAAATTTCACATTCTTAGGGAAAGGTTCCCATTAATTTTATCAAAGATAAATTCTTTTAAATTTATTCTTTAATCTTCTTTTGAATATCAATTCAAACTAGTCGGGATTAGCGAACCACACCGAAGTAATTATTTATTTTATTTCCCAATCCCAACCTATTTATCCCATGAAGTAAAACTGGTCATACTTCATATCTAACACCACGGTGTTATCGGTAAATTCAATTACCATTTTACGTTCAAATCTAATTAAAGATTTAACTACCGTCTGGAATAAAACTGGTGAAACTCCATTCTCGACCTTTTCAATCTAATTAAAGATTCATTAAAACTCCACTTAGTTTTAATCTTTGACTGGGTTAAAGAATCTGTGTCATTTAAAACACGGTTCACGATAAACCGCAAAATCACAACACATTTCAATCAGTCCCTAACCGTAAATTAGCAAGTGAGAAATTCCCTAAGTATTAACCCTGAAGGCCGAAACCAACATCAGATCAATACCCAGAAACCATTCAGCTTAACTAATCCCCAGTTAGTTTCTGCTTTTCTTAACTCCTTTGGGTATAAGAACAGTATTATTGAAGATACCGTCCACGACGACCCAAAATCACATTCCATTAATTATCGGGTTAAAGAACAAATGTTATTTAAAACACTATTCAAGATAAACCCAAAAATCAATACCAATTCAATTCCAATTAAATATTATTTAATTGGTACACTTCATTAAATTTAAATAAAACGATTTAATCTTTTTCTAAACTGGGCTTAAGAACAGTGTTAATGAAGACACCATTCACGACAAACCCAAATCACATTTGATATTAATACAAGGCTCTGAATAGAAAATATATCGGCTTATATTCAATATCAAATTCTACGACCAACAAATATCATATTGGAAATAACGTGTAACGTCCCGGATTTTTCGATAAATTATAATTAAGTAATTTAATTATTTAATTATCGTTTTGGATATTTAAATGGTTTGAATTTAAATATTTGAATATTAAAAAAAAATGGAGATAATTATTTCGTCAATGGAATTAAGTTCAAAAGAAAATAATATTTAGGACATGGATATGTGGATCACCATGTGCAGAGTATACAAAGCTGAACCACATCGCCATTTATCCAATGGAATTAAATGTTAGTATGCACTAAAACCACATCATGTATAAAATGTAAGAAATTACTTCTTCTCATACACCTTAATTAAATTCCCTTAAAAATTGATAATAAGATTCTCTAGTTCTAAACTGTATGCATATTGGTAACATAAAAATATGGTCTATCAAATTTGTAAGCAACATATAAATCAATTAGATAAGACCATCAGAAACAATTTTTACATAATAAAGCCTGAATGTCAATTCAGCAACAATAACTGATTGGATAAATCCGTGGATTTATCTCGTATAGCTGGCTCGAAACATAAGTTATAAAACTCTTAATACATCAAAGGATGATGAGAAAAGACATAGAAATTTAGGTATCAATAATCAACACTAGGATTCTATAGCCTGAACATGTCAGTCACAAGCTTTGGTCGTAAAACAAGAAATATACATAAACAAGAAAAAAAAACACCAGATAAATAAAACAATTTCGTTTTCTTCTCTCCTTTCGATCTGCCTTGTCAAGGCAGCAACTTTGCTGATTTCTGGGGGACAGATGCTGATGTACTAGCTGCATTAAATGTTTGAAAATGGGATGAACTTCACCTCTATTTTATTAATAGCATGCCAGGTCTTCTCAATGGTCCTGTAGGTGACAACCAGATCTCCAAACAGGCTTTTGCTTTTGAGCTGAACATGCCTCCCTTCCAGACTACACTTCACGCAGACCCTATATGCCTATGGCTTCGTACATGTACGTCTCCCTACATTTTCAAATTTGTATATCTTCAGCTTAACCAAGTAGAACTCAACCATGAGGTAATGCTCACATTTACATCAAATAAACATACTTTATTTACTATATATATGCGATAAGTGAAAAGCGTGATTACAACAATCTATGTTGAACTGGGAATTTAAACTATTGTACCATAGAAATAAATCAACAAGTATAAAAATGATGGAGATAACATGAATCCACACAGATGCATATACATCGTGCTTATGAGTTAGTCAGATTTTGAAAGAAGAGGGTTTACTAAATTACAATATAATAGAAGGAACTGTATCAAAGTAAACAAATACCATTATTGCAAGGAACAAGAATCGCAATCCTTAATAAAAAGAAAAATAAGTATCTGCAACTCTTTCAACTCGGAGATCACAGACTCACAACAAACATTACCAAGCTACCCTATTTCAAATCACCAACAGACTTTGTACATGCCTGATGTCTGTTTTCAAATCACCAACAGACTAAAGGAAAGGCCATTTCAAATGGCTAACTACCTCCACCGCTTAAGCCTCTGGGAAATTGAATGAAGCACATGCATCTCTGTGATGTATATGTCAGGTTTGATCAACTACAGCAAAAAGTAGCTTTTTCCCTAAACTGGCGCTATACTCAAAACCTGTAAACCTATTACCAGCTAAGCTTTCAAATCCACAAACAGGAAGGAAAGAAAAGATGTATGACGAGAAAACACATGACATAGTATCATCTATCCTATTGCCTATCCCTTGCGCACCAAGGAATTTCGATTTATAAATACAGCAGAAAACCCAAACCGAAGAATCACATCATAAATTGAAATCAAAGTGAACACAAAACCTATATCCTCGTCGTTTTCACCACTGTCTAAGATCCAGCGTCTTTATCCCTTCAAATTAGAAATTTTGGTCACTAAATAGATTAAAACGAGTTCGATTCCTCGTAAAGAAATTCGAAATGAAAATCGTATAAAAATCCAAACCCCTTATACTCGAACTCACCTGAGTTTCCTGTACACACTCGTAACCCTTTCAAACCACTCGATGGAGCATCACTGGAACCCAAAAACCAACAGCAAGAAGGGGCGGGCCAGTGCCAGGAGCAGATCGGAGGCGATGGCGTGGACTCGATGCCATAGAGAACGGCGGAAGCGATTACAAATCGAAGGGGCGTCGGATTTCTTTTTGTTCCAGAAAGAAGATTAAGAATGATTGTGGCTGAGGGTTGTGAATCGGGTATTGATGAAGAAGGGGGCACCGGTTGGGCTTTAAAACGTATGGGTGGGCCAAGTCACTAAGGGTAAAAAGCCCAATCATAAAATGAGTTAGTTAAATATTTAAGTTTTATAATGTGTTAACTTGAAAAATACATAACTTCCTCATACGATATCGCTTTTCAGCGAAACAAGATCCGTTGAGATCGTATGGACGGTGGCTACACCATGGAACTGACCGGGAGTGAATTGGAGCTTGTTTGGATTTACGGTGAAATTAAACGCCTGAATCAAATCAATGACCGGTATATCGTTATTTAACGATCACCGTCCAAGGTGAGTAACTCTCACTAACTCTGATCAATCTATATTTCTATAAAGTCTTTTTAGAATTGAAATTTATTGGTTGATTTGCTGTGTGTTGATTGTTGGTTGAATTGTGAGTCAATTGGTTGAAAATATCGATAACGATATATATAAATCGTATCGAAATATTGATTCTGTTTATCATAATATTTTTATACTCATGTTATTTATGTTGACTGACATCTGTGGATGCAGGGAAACAGGTCGGAGGGACCCAACTGGGTTCCTCAACATTTATTTACCACTTTTCATATATTTTGATATATGATGTGTTATATCATCCGTTATTGATTCTGTGTGTTTGGATGAGGACCGATCAGTTGATTTGATATTTTTACACCATAAGTGATACGAGAAAAGGAAAAGGGAAATTTACAAAGTATATTTTGAAAATCAGCAGATTTTATATATGAAAGGAAAAAGGCTTTTATAAAAGAAATCATTTTATAAAATCAAAGCAATAAAGGAAAAATATTTGTAAAACAAATAGAGAAGGGAAATTGTTTGTAAAACATTTACAAATAAAATAGAAAAGAAAATATTTGTAAAACCATTGCAAATAGAGATAAAAAGCAAACATTTGTAAAACATTTACAAATAAAATAGAAAAGAAAATATTTGTAAAACATTTACAAATAGATTGAAAGGAAATATTTATCTAGAGAAATAAACTGAGTTATAAAAAAAATAATTATTTATTTAGAAAATAAATAGAATATTGAAGTACTAGAAAATGGATAAAAGTGTAATAAAGGAAAATTTTACACTAGGAAGAATTTAGGCCCGTGCTTCGCACACGGGTAAACAGAATATGAATTCGAAGTGAGAATTTAAGAGAGATCTGTTTTAACAGATAAAGTGAGAAGGTTAATTTATAAATAAAGTTTTGTAAATTAATTTAGTTATTTATCTTTGGGTAAATAGAGTATATAAGTCAAGACTTATATAGAGAAGTAAAAATCGATTTCCACATCGATATTTGAAACTGAATATGTATGAAAGAGAATTTATCGAATAAGAGTTATTCGGAGTAAAGCTATCGAATATCAGTTTATTCGAAAGGGAGTTTATTGAATATTAGTTATTCGAAATGGGTTGATCCAATAGAGTTAATCCAATAGAATAAATTTATTGAGATCAACCGTTAGAGTTAAACTGTTAGAGTTAAACTGTTAGAGTGGACTGTTAGAGTTAAACCGTTAGGGTTAAACCGTAGAGTTAAACCGTTGGAGTAAACATTTAGAGTTAGTTAGTTAGAGTTAAACAATTAAAGTCAATCAGTTAGAGTTAATCGATTAGAGTCTAATCGAACTAGAGTTATCCAAATATAGTAATCGAATAAGGGATGATTGAATATTAGTTATTCAATTAGATTTGCTCGAATTTAGTTATTCGAGATAGAGTTAAACAGAAGTAGTCATTTAAGATAAGTTATCAGTAAGCACGACTGCTAGCGTAATTCGCAGGGCTGCAGATAGCCTAAGGCGGACAGATGTTTCCTGGGGGAATCAGGCGTAACCATTGTGATCGCTGCGATCTAGAGTCAAGCAAATGGTGTTAAATCCAATAGTAATTAATCAATAGAAGTTAATTAAGTCGAGTTAGTCGAGTATTAGTAAATTAAGTAGGGTTAGTCAAAAAGGGAATTTATCGAATATCACCTATTCGAAGTAGAGTTATCGAATATAGTTTATTCGAGAAGAGTAATCGAATATAGTTCGTTCGAAGTGTGTTAAATCGAATATAGTTATTCGAAGGAGAGAATTATCGAATATGGTTTATTCGAAGTGAGATTTTTCGAATATTAGTTATTCGAAGAAAAGGATTATCGAATATTAGTTATTCGAACAGGGGAATCGAATATAATTTATTCGAAAGAGAATTATCGGATAGTGATTATTCGAGAGTGAATCATACATGGAAATTCGATTATATCGAATCAAGGGAAGTAATGTTTACTTTCCATTTCAAATCAAGTTTTAATTATCTGTTAATAAAGTAGTTGGTTGTTTATTTATCCAAATTAAGATATGGAAATATATTTAAGTTAACATATTTTGAAAGCATGGAATTATAACATTTACAGTTATAATCAAATGATTCAGTAAAGGAAGTGGATTCATAAATAGAATCCGAGAGTTCGCAAGGAAGTTTCTTAAAGAGTAATGTTTGAACTTTGTCTATTTCGAAGTTAGAAATGTTGTTCAGTTAAGGTCTGAGAGGTAATTATACCCCAACTTGATTGACTTCGTTTTTAACTAAGAAGTGGATAAGGTTCGAGAGTGAAAGGGGTTAAGTGAATTTAGTTAATGAGCGAAATGGTTGGTGTTGGCATAGCGATGTTTATTCAAACATCAGTTTAAACCCAATGAAGGAGATTTGGAAATGTCTTCCAAATGAAAATCAGAAATGTTTTCTGAATATAGAAAATGAGAAATGGAATTGTTTTCCATTGTTAATAACGTATATTTTCTAAATATAGTAAATAAGAAATATAGGAAAACAAGAATAAGGAAAAGGGTAAATTTATGATAATTTGATGATGAATGATGATTGATCGATAGAATTTCCATCTGGAAATAATATCGTTGTTTACACACCGACATGTTTTTATTTGATAGTTAAATCACCGACTATCAAAGTTTTGATCATTTTAACGTTGTTAATATGGAGAGACCGGTCGGATTATTATCCAGAGAACCACTCCGTATTGGCATAAGCGTTGCGAATCAAGTATGCTGAATATATTGAAGACGGAGTTATGCAAGGGCTATCCTATTTACAGAATAGTGCCTTCGGTTTGTCCAGTCCCAGGACAAACGTGAATGGACGAATGTCTGACAGAGTATATTCAAAGGATCGCGTAAGTTGATCTCTTCAAACGTACTTACGTTTGGTGGCGGAGGAATTCGTTTCTCTTAGCTGTATACCCGTGGTATTTTTGGTGAAATCAATTTGTGATTTGGTGGGTATGACGATGTGGCATTCAAAGTAATGGAGGTGGGATCTGTCAAAAGATACGTTATGACCTCAAGCCTCATCCACCGGGAAATGTTAAAAATCGGGCAGGCAGCATGGCTATGTGGGTCGCACCCATTAGGATGTATGATCACCTATCTAGAGAAATTCCTTTTGTTCTTAAATCTATCGATGCTGTCCCTTATCGGGAGACGGTTGCTGATCCCAACCGTTGGTGATATACATTCGATACACTCAAGCGAAATGAGTGGTCGGTCATGTGTGGGCCGGGTTGCAAGATGTTCTTGTTGAACCCAGTGTATTTGCCTCTAGAGATACACGTTCGGAAGGTGGTCCCATACCTTGTCAAGTTGGAATCCAATATCCAATAAGTGCCTGCGAGTTTGATTGTATATTATATATGTAGAGCGTGAGATGCAAGCGTTCTACTAGATTTTAATTACTTGTGATTAGACATTATTATAATATCAGATAATATATGATTTCCAAAGTGTTTTGGGTTATCGTAAGGTAAAAGCCATCCGTATTTATGAGTGGATTGGTCTTACGATTATCTTTTCTTTTGAAAAGGATTTTGAAAAGTTAAACCAAATGATTGGAGTTTACTCACACCAGTCCCATGACTGACCCAGAGTTTTATTTTGTTTTGTTTTCCCTAAACTCTTGGGTGCCCAAATTTGTACGGGCAGTCAAGTAGTCAGGATTTACAGGTATGCTTGAAGAGCTTGGAGCAGGAGGCTTCAAGATTTTTCTAGCTATTGATTATTCCGCTGTGATGAAAGTGTTGTACTCTGATAATGGTATGATATACATATACTACTTTGATTTCAAGATATGTTGTCTATTATATTTTATTCGTTCCGCTGTGAGATTCGTGTTACTCTGATGTTGTTGTGTTCTTCTTCTTCTTCTGTTCTAATTTTCTATCTTATCTATCCTCACCCTCTAATTTCTTTCTTGGACTATCCGGTAATTTCGACTTTTGATTGTTCGATAGGTGTTATATATCGGATAACTAAGGTCGTCTTTTCCCGGGTCGTTACAGTTGGTATCAGAGCTGAAGGTTAAGTGATTACCTTGGCTCTGTGGCGTGATTCAGTAGAGATGGGGTTAGTAATACCCTAGACTGAGTTTGAGTGTATATATACGAGTGAACGTATTTGTAGATTGATTAAAAATTGTTTTATATTGTGGAGATTTATTGGTTGAGTTGTTTGTGGATTCTGGTCGATCAGTTTGATCCACTGTATCGATAGGGGTTTCCAAACACTTGAATACGATAAACCGACACAGTATGTTTTGAAAGAGGGTAAATGAAATAATTTTACCCAAAGTATATTTTGATATAGAATAAAGATATACCTGGGAATTATTATCATATATTGGATGTGTTGGTTGATTATAATTGAAATGGTTATATAAATAACCAATTCGAGTTCGTATAATATAAAAGCAGATTAATTAAATCAGAATTTGAAATTTAAAATTCATAAAATTTGAATAAGTATTCGTAAGTGGATTTTAAAATCCTGGGAGATTTTAAAGCATTGTGAATGGTATTTTGAAAATAATTTCAAATAAGAATTTGTTTGAATATGATTTTGGAAAAGTGATATAGTATTGAACTCACTTTGATCACTGGGAAATAACTCTGATGATGCTGGCCACATCATTAGTGTTCGTTTTCGAGTCCTAAGTAACGGATTACTACTAGAGATTTTATGTTGAATTGTTTTGAGGAAAACAAGTTGTTTGAATCCTGCGAAGGAAAGTTTGGTTTTTTGGGAAAAGCGAGGTTATTTAAAATTTCCCAGGAAATTGTTTGAATTAAAAACAAATTTAAAATAATAATAATAATAATAATAATAATAATTATAATAATAATCAGTTAGGCTTGTTCCTATCTTAGCAATTTCGAGGACGAAATTATCTTAAGGGGGAAAGAATGTAACGTCCCGGATTTTTCGATAAATTATAATTAAGTAATTTAATTATTTAATTATCGTTTTGGATATTTAAATGGTTTGAATTTAAATATTTGAATATTAAAAAAAAAATGGAGATAATTATTTCGTCAATGGAATTAAGTTCAAAAGAAAATAATATTTAGGACATGGATATGTGGATCACCATGTGCAGAGTATACAAAGCTGAACCACATCGCCATTTATCCAATGGAATTAAATGTTAGTATGCACTAAAACCACATCATGTATAAAATGTAAGAAATTACTTCTTCTCATACACCTTAATTAAATTCCCTTAAAAATTGATAATAAGATTCTCTAGTTCTAAACTGTATGCATATTGGTAACATAAAAATATGGTCTATCAAATTTGTAAGCAACATATAAATCAATTAGATAAGACCATCAGAAACAATTTTTACATAATAAAGCCTGAATGTCAATTCAGCAACAATAACTTATTGGATAAATCCGTGGATTTATCTCGTATAGCTGGCTCGAAACATAAGTTATAAAACTCTTAATACATCAAAGGATGATGAGACAAGACATAGAAATTTAGGTATCAATAATCAACACTAGGATTCTATAGCCTGAACATGTCAGTCACAAGCTTTGGCCGTAAAACAAGAAATATACATAAACAAGAAAAAAAGAAAAAAAAAAAAAAAACAAACACACCAGATAAATAAAACAATTTCGTTTTCTTCTCTCCTTTCGATCTGCCTTGTCAAGGCAGCAACTTTGCTGATTTCTGGGGGACAGATGCTGATGTACTAGCTGCATTAAATGTTTGAAAATGGGATGAACTTCACCTCTATTTTATTGATAGCATGCCAGGTCTTCTCAATGGTCCTGTAGGTGACAACCAGATCTCCAAACAGGCTTTTGCTTTTGAGCTGAACATGCCTCCCTTCCAGACTACACTTCACGCAGACCCCATATGCCTATGGCTTCGTACATGTACGTCTCCCTACATTTTCAAATTTGTATATCTTCAGCTTAACCAAGTAGAACTCAACCATGAGGTAATGCTCACATTTACATCAAATAAACATACTTTATTTACTATATATATGCGATAAGTGAAAAGCGTGATTACAACAATCTATGTTGAACTGGGAATTTAAACTATTGTACCATAGAAATAAATCAACAAGTATAAAAATGATGGAGATAACATGAATCCACACAGATGCATATACATCGTGCTTATGAGTTAGTCAGATTTTGAAAGAAGAGGGTTTACTAAATTACAATATAATAGAAGGAACTGTATCAAAGTAAACAAATACCATTATTGCAAGGAACAAGAATCGCAATCCTTAATAAAAAGAAAAATAAGTATCTGCACCTCTTTCAACTCGGAGATCACAGACTCACAAAAAACATTACCAAGCTACCCTATTTCAAATCACCAACAGACTTTGTACATGCCTGATGTCTGTTTTCAAATCACCAACAGACTGAAGGAAAGGCCATTTCAAACGGCTAACTACCTCCACCGCTTAAGCCTCTGGGAAATTGAATGAAGCACATGCATCTCTGTGATGTATATGTCAGGTTTGATCAACTACAGCAAAAAGTAGCTTTTTCCCTAAACTGGCGCTATACTCAAAACCTGTAAACCTATTACCAGCTAAGCTTTCAAATCCACAAACAGGAAGGAAAGAAAAGATGTATGACGAGAAAACACATGACATAGTATCATCTATCCTATTGCCTATCCCTTGCGCACCAAGGAATTTCGATTTATAAATACAGCAGAAAACCCAAACCGAAGAATCACATCATAAATTGAAATCAAAGTGAACACAAAACCTATATCCTCGTCGTTTTCACCACTGTCTAAGATCCAGCGTCTTTATCCCTTCAAATTAGAAATTTTGGTCACTAAATAGATTAAAACGAGTTCGATTCCTCGTAAAGAAATTCGAAATGAAAATCGTATAAAAATCCAAACCCCTTATACTCGAACTCACCTGAGTTTCCTGTACACACTCGTAACCCTTTCAAACCACTCGATGGAGCATCACTGGAACCCAAAAACCAACAGCAAGAAGGGGCGGGTCAGTGCCAGGAGAAGATCGGAGGCGATGGCGTGGACTCGATGCCATAGAGAACGGCGGAAGCGATTACAAATCGAAGGGGCGTCGGATTTCTTTTTGTTCCAGAAAGAAGATTAAGAATGATTGTGGCTGAGGGTTGTGAATCGGGTATTGATGAAGAAGGGGGCACCGGTTGGGCTTTAAAACGTATGGGTGGGCCAAGTCACTAAGGGTAAAAAGCCCAATCATAAAATGAGTTAGTTAAATATTTAAGTTTTATAATGTGTTAACTTGAAAAATACATAACTTCCTCATACGATATCGCTTTTCAGCGAAACAAGATCCGTTGAGATCGTATGGACGGTGGCTACACCATGGAACTGAACGGGAGTGAATTGGAGCTTGTTTGGATTTACGGTGAAATTAAACGCCTGAATCAAATCAATGACCGGTATATCGTTATTTAACGATCACCGTCCAAGGTGAGTAACTCTCACTAACTCTGATCAATCTATATTTCTATAAAGTCTTTTTAGAATTGAAATTTATTGGTTGATTTGCTGTGTGTTGATTGTTGGTTGAATTGTGAGTCAATTGGTTGAAAATATCGATAACGATATATATAAATCGTATCGAAATATTGATTCTGTTTATCAGAATATTTTTATACTCATGTTATTTATGTTGACTGACATCTGTGGATGCAGGGAAACAGGTCGGAGGGACCCAACTGGGTTCCTCAACATTTATTTACCACTTTTCATATATTTTGATATATGATGTGTTATATCATCCGTTATTGATTCTGTGTGTTTGGATGAGGACCGATCAGTTGATTTGATATTTTTACACCATAAGTGATACGAGAAAAGGAAAAGGGAAATTTTCAAAGTATATTTTGAAAATCAGCAGATTTTATATATGAAAGGAAAAAGGGTTTTATAAAAGAAATCATTTTATAAAATCAAAGCAATAAAGGAAAAATATTTGTAAAACAAATAGAGAAGGGAAATTGTTTGTAAAACATTTACAAATAAAATAGAAAAGAA
Source organism: Allium sativum (assembly GCA_030737875.1). NCBI lineage: Eukaryota > Viridiplantae > Streptophyta > Magnoliopsida > Asparagales > Amaryllidaceae > Allium > Allium sativum. Next base: position 250,146,129 of record CM060912.1, on the reverse strand, counting down.
AATATTTGTAAAACCATTGCAAATAGAGATAAAAAGCAAACATTTGTAAAACATTTACAAATAAAATAGAAAAGAAAATATTTGTAAAACATTTACAAATAGATTGAAAGGAAATATTTATCTAGAGAAATAAACTGAGTTATAAAAAAAAGAATTATTTATTTAGAAAATAAATAGAATATTGAAGTACTAGAAAATGGATAAAAGTGTAATAAAGGAAAATTTTACACTAGGAAGAATTTAGGCCCGTGCTTCGCACACGGGTAAACAGAATATGAATTCGAAGTGAGAATTTAAGAGAGATCTGTTTTAACAGATAAAGTGAGAAGGTTAATTTATAAATAAAGTTTTGTAAATTAATTTAGTTATTTATCTTTGGGTAAATAGAGTATATAAGTCAAGACTTATATAGAGAAGTAAAAATCGATTTCCACATCGATATTTGAAACTGAATATGTATGAAAGAGAATTTATCGAATAAGAGTTATTCGGAGTAAAGCTATCGAATATCAGTTTATTCGAAAGGGAGTTTATTGAATATTAGTTATTCGAAATGGGTTGATCCAATAGAGTTAATCCAATAGAATAAATTTATTGAGATCAACCGTTAGAGTTAAACTGTTAGAGTTAAACTGTTAGAGTGAACTGTTAGAGTTAAACCGTTAGGGTTAAACCGTAGAGTTAAACCGTTGGAGTAAACATTTAGAGTTAGTTAGTTAGAGTTAAACAATTAAAGTCAATCAGTTAGAGTTAATCGATTAGAGTCTAATCGAACTAGAGTTATCCAAATATAGTAATCGAATAAGGGATGATTGAATATTAGTTATTCAATTAGATTTGCTCGAATTTAGTTATTCGAGATAGAGTTAAACAGAAGTAGTCATTTAAGATAAGTTATCAGTAAGCACGACTGCTAGCGTAATTCGCAGGGCTGCAGATAGCCTAAGGCGGACAGATGTTTCCTGGGGGAATCAGGCGTAACCATTGTGATCGCTGCGATCTAGAGTCAAGCAAATGGTGTTAAATCCAATAGTAATTAATCAATAGAAGTTAATTAAGTCGAGTTAGTCGAGTATTAGTAAATTAAGTAGGGTTAGTCAAAAAGGGAATTTATCGAATATCACCTATTCGAAGTAGAGTTATCGAATATAGTTTATTCGAGAAGAGTAATCGAATATAGTTCGTTCGAAGTGTGTTAAATCGAATATAGTTATTCGAAGGAGAGAATTATCGAATATGGTTTATTCGAAGTGAGATTTTTCGAATATTAGTTATTCGAAGAAAAGGATTATCGAATATTAGTTATTCGAACAGGGGAATCGAATATAATTTATTCGAAAGAGAATTATCGGATAGTGATTATTCGAGAGTGAATCATACATGGAAATTCGATTATATCGAATCAAGGGAAGTAATGTTTACTTTCCATTTCAAATCAAGTTTTAATTATCTGTTAATAAAGTAGTTGGTTGTTTATTTATCCAAATTAAGATATGGAAATATATTTAAGTTAACATATTTTGAAAGCATGGAATTATAACATTTACAGTTATAATCAAATGATTCAGTAAAGGAAGTGGATTCATAAATAGAATCCGAGAGTTCGCAAGGAAGTTTCTTAAAGAGTAATGTTTGAACTTTGTCTATTTCGAAGTTAGAAATGTTGTTCAGTTAAGGTCTGAGAGGTAATTATACCCCAACTTGATTGACTTCGTTTTTAACTAAGAAGTGGATAAGGTTCGAGAGTGAAAGGGGTTAAGTGAATTTAGTTAATGAGCGAAATGGTTGGTGTTGGCATAGCGATGTTTATTCAAACATCAGTTTAAACCCAATGAAGGAGATTTGGAAATGTCTTCCAAATGAAAATCAGAAATGTTTTCTGAATATAGAAAATGAGAAATGGAATTGTTTTCCATTGTTAATAACGTATATTTTCTAAATATAGTAAATAAGAAATATAGGAAAACAAGAATAAGGAAAAGGGTAAATTTATGATAATTTGATGATGAATGATGATTGATCGATAGAATTTCCATCTGGAAATAATATCGTTGTTTACACACCGACATGTTTTTATTTGATAGTTAAATCACCGACTATCAAAGTTTTGACCATTTTAACGTTGTTAATATGGAGAGACCGGTCGGATTATTATCCAGAGAACCACTCCGTATTGGCATAAGCGTTGCGAATCAAGTATGCTGAATATATTGAAGACGGGGTTATGCAAGGGCTATCCTATTTACAGAATAGTGCCTTCGGTTTGTCCAGTCCCAGGACAAACGTGAATGGACGAATGTCTGACAGAGTATATTCAAAGGATCGCGTAAGTTGATCTCTTCAAACGTACTTACGTTTGGTGGCGGAGGAATTCGTTTCTCTTAGCTGTATACCCGTGGTATTTTTGGTGAAATCAATTTGTGATTTGGTGGGTATGACGATGTGGCATTCAAAGTAATGGAGGTGGGATCTGTCAAAAGATACGTTATGACCTCAAGCCTCATCCACCGGGAAATGTCAAAAATCGGGCAGGCAGCATGGCTATGTGGGTCGCACCCATTAGGATGTATGATCACCTATCTAGAGAAATTCCTTTTGTTCTTAAATCTATCGATGCTGTCCCTTATCGGGAGACGGTTGCTGATCCCAACCGTTGGTGATATACATTCGATACACTCAAGCGAAATGAGTGGTCGGTCATGTGTGGGCCGGGTTGCAAGATGTTCTTGTTGAACCCAGTGTATTTGCCTCTAGAGATACACGTTCGGAAGGTGGTCCCATACCTTGTCAAGTTGGAATCCAATATCCAATAAGTGCCTGCGAGTTTGATTGTATATTATATATGTAGAGCGTGAGATGCAAGCGTTCTACTAGATTTTAATTACTTGTGATTAGACATTATTATAATATCAGATAATATATGATTTCCAAAGTGTTTTGGGTTATCGTAAGGTAAAAGCCATCCGTATTTATGAGTGGATTGCTCTTACGATTATCTTTTCTTTTGAAAAGGATTTTGAAAAGTTAAACCAAATGATTGGAGTTTACTCACACCAGTCCCATGACTGACCCAGAGTTTTATTTTGTTTTGTTTTCCCTAAACTCTTGGGTGCCCAAACTTGTACGGGCAGTCAAGTAGTCAGGATTTACAGGTATGCTTGAAGAGCTTGGAGCAGGAGGCTTCAAGATTTTTCTAGCTATTGATTATTCCGCTGTGATGAAAGTGTTGTACTCTGATAATGGTATGATATACATATACTACTTTGATTTCAAGATATGTTGTCTATTATATTTTATTCGTTCCGTTGTGAGATTCGTGTTACTCTGATGTTGTTGTGTTCTTCTTCTTCTTCTGTTCTAATTTTCTATCTTATCTATCCTCACCCTCTAATTTCTTTCTTGGACTATCCGGTAATTTCGACTTTTGATTGTTCGATAGGTGTTATATATCGGATAACTAAGGTCGTCTTTTCCCGGGTCGTTACATAACGATATTTTTATATCTTTCAAATTTCCGTAACGCTATCTGTATAATCACGAAATCCAACATTGAAATATTCCAAAGACAAATTCGATTCAAATCCATTCCAATTCAATTATTGGAAATTCCGGTTGCTTTTAAAACCCTTTTCAAATTCAATTTATTTATTTAAAAATAAATAGAATTATAATTCTAGTTCAAAACTAGTTCATTTTGATAAAAATCTATTTTTATCTTTTCAAATATGGAGTTTTTCATCCCAATTCTTCCCAAATCATTTCTTATTATTTTACACAAATTATTACTATTTTTAATAATTTTATCAAGGCCCGTACAGTCGATTTCCATCAACGGCCATCGAACTGCACTTACAACGACCTTTTCCAAATTTGATTTAGACATAATTCCAAATCCGACCGTTAGATTTAAAATATTTGATATTCGTTAGAAAGCTCATTTCGATACGAACCTAACAGTTCTGGTTTTAAGAGAATCCGACGGTCAGATCACCTGCAATATCCATTCAAAGTCAATGGTCGAAATTCGCGAACTGCCGCGGCGCGGCGCGTTCTATTCAGGCCATTATATATATATATATAATATATTATATATATTTCATCGATTCCTTTTTTAAAACGTATTATATAAATCGTTTTAAATTCGTTTTCAAAATGATTTCAACTTCATTTTCAAATTCAAATCAAGATTGAATTTTTTCAATATAAATTCGTTTTAAATTTATTTCAAATTGATTTCAATTCAAATCGATTTATAATTCAGTTCGTTTTCAATTCAATTCAGTTTCAATTTGAATTCAATTCTATTCAATTTCAATTTGAACTTCATTTTCTATTCAAATTCAATTCTATTAAATTTCAATTTGAATTTCATTTCAAAATATTCGATTTTGAAATCACTTTTCAATATTTATTATAAAAACGAATATAATCGATATAAATATTGTTTGCATCAAAATGACGTCAATTTAATCAACACGGCTTTATATATTTCCATTTCAAATATTCTATTCAAATATTTCGTTTCAAATATTTCTTCTCAAATATTTCTCTTCAAATATTTTATTTCAGAACTGGAATGAGGCTCAATCAATTACCATAGATTTTATTTCTGTGGGTTTCCATACAACGCATGTATATATCAACAATGACAAATAATCAACCATCATCCAAAGTGCATTCTACACTGTATAAGCATCAAATATAAATATTTAACGCTCATAACAGTCTGTCAATCAATCGATCGACATACAACTAATTATTGGGATTAGTGCATGTCATATATCATCCCAATACCCGTGTGGGGTTTTCAAACAATCAAACACAAATTTTATTTGTGCAGTTGGGCGATGTGTAAAATTTATCGTCCCAATCAATATCCGTCAAATGGGTGTATATAAACAAACCTCCGATTTGTTTATAATTATTTATTTTATATACACATTAAAAATTCTATTTTCAACTATAAAATATTTTTAACTATATAAATATTTTATTTCATTCCACATCACATCACACAATCAACTACACATCAAAATCAAACAAACAAGCATACAAGCCGTCCATGGTCTGTGGACGACGGGTGTCGGGTGCTACTAAACACCGTCTGCATCCTAGAATATATTTTAACTAGAAAAATAAATTAAAAGTGAGAAGTTCTCACTGACTAGCTAATCCAATACCACGACTCTTCTTGTGTAGAAATCTTCGTTGTGCTCGCCCTTTGTCAATTTCGTTGCTCGTAGTCACTACATATATAAAAATTACATTTTTATATTGCTGCTATGTATATAAAAATCCTATTTTTATACCGCTATTATATAGATAAAAATTCTATTTTTACAATGCTACTACATAGATGAAAATTCTATTTTTATTATCGCCACTATATAAAAATCATATTTTTATCCTCGCCACTATATAAAAATCATATTTTTATCCTCTACATCATATAAAAATTATATTTATATTTTTCTATGCATAAAGATCGTACCTTTCTATGAAATAAAAATCATGTTTTTATTCTTCTCCCTATATAAAAATTATATTTCTAATCTATATATTTAAATCATATTTTTATAATTCTAACTTCATATTTTCCATACGATAAAAATCAAACCTTTCTCTGATTAAAAATCGCATCTTTCTCTATATAAAGATCTCATCTTTATTTGTTGTTCATATAGATAAAAATCAAATCTTTTTCAGTTTTCAAAAATTTATTCTTTATACACTATTATATATACATCGAATTACTTTTAAATATATAAATAAAATTAAATAAAAAGAAAAAAAAGGGGGAAAGAACTTACAGCGTATAAAGAGAGGGGGGCTGGAATGTTGCTGGCGCAAGGAGGAGGAGGGGCGGCGCAGCATCAGGGAGGTGGAGGCGGTCTGGGCGCGGCTGTTGGGGGTTCGAGGTGGTAGGGGTTCGTTGTTTTGAAGGAGGAGGGAGAGAAGAGAGCGAGGGGAGGAAGGAGGGGCGGAGATGAAGGGGAGGCGGCTGTCGAGGCGGGGGCAGAGCTGGCCATGACGGGCGGTGGCGGCTCGGGGAAGGGCATCATTTTTTTTTCTTTTCTTTTTTTCTCTTTCGATCTGCAAATGAAAAGGAGGGGGGCCTAAGAGAAAGTAAGGGGTAGAGGAGAGAGATTTTATTTTTAATTATTTTAATTTCAAAAAGTTGACTTTTTTATTCGACCTCTAAACGAGGCCCACCGCCTGTCGTCCATAGCTAATTACCACCATTCCGAACACAATGGGATATGTATCGTAAGGTGATTCGATCGTTTCGACCAGTTTCCATCAAAATCAAAATATAACTCTATATATTGAATTTGAACGTACCTTTCAATTTACCGGGGCCACATACTAACTAGAAAAATTCTCGAAAAATATTTTCTAACTTCGTATTGACGATACGGTCCTAACAAAGCCAGTTTCATCGAATTCTGAGACCATTTGAAAAATGACCAATTTCCAGTCGATTAAAATCAACTAAAACTAGTCAAACATGTTTTCATTTGCCACGCTCACATATTGATTCGAAAAATTACGAATTTTGGAATCTAGCAATAACTTGACATTCCGGTTCCAACAAATGTGGTTTTTCGAAATCCGAGGTCGTTTGCAAAATGGCTATTTTTAAGGGCCAGAATTCCATAGCGACTATTCTGAAATTTCAATTGGACATAACTTTTGATCCCCGCTATGAAATTTCAATTTTTCGGATTCGTTGGAAAGATATTCTTAATTAGATTCAAATATTTTTTGTTTCACTAAAATCCAGTTTATTTTGAATCATGTACATTCATTTGAAATTTGAAATCGAATTATCGAACTACCGCGCCATTTTCAATTCCCTTTATAATTATAAATAATTATTTATATTCTGACGATGATCTATATAAATATATACGTTCGAATTCTATTCAAAATAAATTTCTCGTCATTTTTATTTAAAATATTCATTTTAAATATTCAAAATTCATTAAAATTGCCAGAATAAAAATTTTAAATTGGCTCAGAATTTCCGGGTTATTACAGATGACAGCCTTTGTTTTTAAAATATACTTACCTGATTTCAATCAATCCCTATCCCCAACAACTCTGTCTGGAAATACTAATACCCCCTTAATCTAAGCCCTATTTTATATTTCTCCCCCTTTTTCATCAATGAAAAACAATAACCCTATGTTTAATCTATAATACTACCTCTTAAACTAATACAAGACTTAACCTAGACTAAGGAATACCTCTAAAAACCATGACATTATTAATAAAAACAATGCATTATATGAGAAATATTTAAACTAGAGCAATAATTAATCAAGTCATTTAAACCAAACTATTAGGTCTATACAATCCAACAAATAACCAATTCAAACCAATCGACCAACCAACCAATTTAAATCTTGTTGTTAAAAAAAATCAATTCAAATCAAACAAATATACTAAATTCAAATATAAATCTAAACACTTATTGGAAGTTTTACCCATCCTAATTCTCCTAAGATAGGATTAGCCTTCAAAGCCTTCCATTCTTTATTTTCTTTGATAAAAGTTCCATTCAAACCATTATTTTCTTCCTCTTTATTGGATGCAGAGATCATCCAACGAATGTTATCAAAATGGCTCTCTTGATTCTTAAATATCTGAATTTGACTTAATTCTAAGTGATGCTGATTATGAAAAAAGATAAAGAGAATATTTTTGAATGAATTGTGTGTTTCTTCAAGATTTTCACTTAAACTATGAATTGAAGAATTCATGGAATTGTAAAATTGAAACCATAATGAATGGATATTAAGGAGGAATGAAAAGATAAGTTTTCTCAAAGAAATAAGTATTTGTAAGCTTTGGAATTCATTTAAGATGAATAGACATTAGTTGGTTGGGACAATTTTTAAATTCAAATAATTTTGAAAAATAGGTAGATATATGTCGAGTTGAGGGTAGTACATGTCTCCTTTAATTTTTTTATTTTCGCAATTTTTTGTTTTATAATGAGTTTTGGTTTATATATACTTGATTTTAACTAACTAATGATCATTCCAAAGATGTTTTAGAGGGAATAAATAGAAAAAGAAGAACTTCATTGTTAATCTTAATAACGATACATAGAGATGGTGCATAACATTAAATTGAAATACGATAATGAAATAAAAAGTACTACAACAAAGATATGAAACTAGAATTCAGCAGAGGATGATGAAGATGAAGACTATCCAAGCTTACGACTCGCTTTCCAGAAAGAAATTGTTCATCTTATAGAGATCATTTCCACTTTCTTACTAAGCGATCTCTTTAAGATATTTTGATTTTTCACTATTATCTTTTGGTTCTTAAGGAGGATTTTATTGGATGGATTAGAGGTACTAATGGATATTTTATGCTTTCTAAGGAAGTATTTTTAGCTTCTTCCTCTTCGTTGATTTGTATTCCTTCTTCTTCTTCTTCTCGAGCCAACCTTTCCTTTTTTTTTCAAAAGCGTTTCGTATGGTTAAAACACTAACAGAAACTTCATAGGAGATATATTTCTGGAATTAAACACCTTTTTAGAAAAAAACTCTTTTCCTTTGAAATAATCTCCAAAAAAGTTGAAAATATGTGTAAGGTGAATTGCATGATAAAGCATGTTTTCACCCATTGAAAAATCTTTGGCTTGAAATTCATCCAAAATAACATAAGCCCAATTGATGTCATAATTTCCAAAAATAGCAAAAAGAGCTTTACAAACTTTCATTATTGGGTTATTAGAATTTCCTGGACGAGGTGTAATAGTATGTTGGAGAAGTTGATTAACAATCCTTGCTTTTGGTTGAAAATAATGGTTTTTGAATTCCAAATGTTCATCTTCTCAAAAATATTATGAAAGGTCTCATGATCATGTTCATTAATTTTGAAATCCAAGAGAACCACTCCCGTGCTCTTATAACCCAAAATATTTCCTTATATTTAACAATCCAAAACAATTTAAGCACCTCTTACACTACTCCTAATTTCATTCTCATTTCCTTCGTAAAAGTATCTATTCAAATTAGCATAAAACATATTTAGGAGATTGGGATAGCAAAATCAATTATTTTCTTGAGAACCAATCAAACTAAGAACACACATTATGATTAAAGAGAGTTTCAATTTCATAAGATCGAAAATCATTGAAAATAGCTTTTCCCGTATTGACTTTACCACAGTTTACACAGTCGATGTTATTTTTGATATCATCTAAGTTGTTAAAATGAAAGTCATTTGTGTTTTTAGATAGCCTCATAGTGCTTGAAGAAGTCGTTAAAGAGTTTATGTGAAGAGTAGTGAATAAAAAAGATAAATTTGAATTTTGAAATAAAGGTGGAAAGAGATGATAAGAATAGATAGTTAAATATAGAATCTTTTAACATGTTCTCTAGTCAAGAAATACCTTTTTAGTACATTGAAGTTAGTGAAAAGATGGAGGGAAATTCAAAAGTTCGAAATCAAATTTTGAATTTGAAAATTTCAGGAGGCATATCGACATGTAGGGTAAGGCATGTCGACACGTCTCCTATTTTTCAAACGACATGAGTACTTTCATTTTTTATTGTTATATATATATATATATCTTATATTCTTTAATTTTATGTTTCCTGATATACTACTTAATATTATACTACTTTTATAATAATATTTTATTAAAATAATATTATTTTCAATATTAAAATTCAAAATTTTGAATGGTATATTTTGATTTTCAGAACTTAAAATTTTCAAACAAAGCAAGCAAACAAACAACCATTCAAGCAAGCGATTTCAACCAAATTAACATAAATGCACACCTATTTTTAGATCCAATTTCCAGTCCTCAAAATCAAGAATAGTCATAAAACACATACTTGAATTGTTCGTTTCTAGTTCTTCGTCACTGGAGGATGAGTCGGAATCGTCGAGTGTGTCAATAAATGATCTTCTCCATTTATTTAACGAATACTTTTTTGAAGGATAAATTTGTTTTTTTGGATATGGGCTGCCTCTTTTCAAATGACTCGGTTCATCACAGTTGTAACATCTGACGTCGTTTGGAACCTCATTACTGTTCATCGAATTTTTATGCTCATTCTCTTTGTAATTATTCATCATTCTGTATTTTAGAAATTCCCTAAAATTCCTTGTTATCAGTGTTATCTTATCATCATCATCACCATTTGAATCTGAATCTTGTGTTGTTGCATTGAATGCCATTGATTTCTTTTCCGATGACTTAATTTATCTCCTTTCTTACATCTGGACTTCAAACAACATTATATTTTCAATCAACTCTTCAATTTTCATAGTACTGATATTATTGGTCTCTTTAATCGCTAGAGTCTTTTGATCCCATTATAGGGTCAATGAGTTCAGGATTTTACTAACTTGGTCTTCTTAAGTATACATTATTTTCAAGGCCATTAGTGAATGCATAGTCTCCTGAAACCTTTAGTACATACCAAAGATAGACTCATTCAGATTCATTTTAAATAATTTAAACTGATTAATTAACATAAATATCTTGGTCTGTTTAACTTTTCTTACTCCTTCATGAGTCACTTTCAAAGTTTTCCATCTTTCATATGCGGACTTACACACAGACACCCTATTCAATTCATTTCTATCTAGTAAACGAAATAATAAATTATTGCTTTAAAATTATTTTGTGCAGCAGCCTTTTGCTTTATAGTCTATTGTGCAAAATTATTTATGGGTTTATCATACTCTGATGTTCCAAGTATTGAATCCTATTGATTGTAAATATATTTTATTCCTACAAACCCAATATGCATAATTATTACCATTAAATAGTGGTAGTCTTATAGTGGACTAACCCTCTACAAAAGAACTAGGATTACAAATATTGACATTACCAGTGTTGGTTTCCATTAAAACTTTTCAAGAACCAGATTATGAAGACTTTGAATACCAATGCTTTAATACCCGTTTTTGGGAAATTCAGGTCATGGATCTTAAGGCAAACTTAACACTAGAGAAGGTAAATAGTATTTAATGGAATTTTATAATTTTTATAAAATCTTTTTGAATAAATCAGAAATAGATGCAAATCACAGATATGAAATAATCATATAATCAAATACAGATGCAGAATAAAAAGTAAAAGCAGTAAAGGAAAGAACACCCTAGGATTTTTATAATGGTTTGATGTTACCCTACATTCAGTCTTACACTATTTTGGGTTAACGCGGATTTCCTTTCTAGTAATATCCAAATTGCAATCCTCGATTTTACAAGCCATGAGATCATCCCCTTCTGTTTCCGAATATAGCGAGACTTAACTGATTTCCGAGCTAAAATTTCGCTCAATTGATTTGTGGGCTACAATCACGCCCTGTTGGTTTAAATGGGCTAAAACGACACCTTTTATTTATTAATTTTGGAAGAAAGGCTAGGAGAATTTTGATCTTGTGATATTTGATTACAAAACTCTTATAACCTTGAATAGCACATGAATCTTTAAGAGTGTTTGATAGAGAATCAAACTAGATTTTACCTAGTTTTTTTTTTTTGAAATTCGATAGAGATTATTTGTAGAAATTTGAATTTTAAGAGAAATAATGGAGAGGAGAAAAGAGAAGAAGACAATGATTGCAAGTAGTTAAAAAAATTCGAAATTGGGTCGTATTTATAATGGGCAAACAATCATGTCCCTTCAGGAAAAAATTTAAACAAATAGACACATCTTTTGAGATCTAAAATTTGAAAAATAATGGCCACCATATCGATATGGAGGGTAGGGGATGTCGACATTCCTTAGGCAACTTTTGATATTTGAATTTTTTGAAAACAATATAAATGATGTTGAGATAGATCAAGGTAATTAAGTGGTTTGAACATACTATTGTTCTTTATAATAAAATAGTATAATTGGGTAAAGATATAAGTTCAAAAGATATAATTATGTATATAAATTGATTATTTAAAACTTATATATATATATATATCTATAAATATAATAATATAAGAAATGTTTTAAATCTAAAGATATATAAAACTACAACTATGAATATAAAGAAATTAAAACTTATGTAATATATATTAAAAACTAAAATATAAGTAAGCAAATATTTAAACTAGTTAAAACTAAATATAAGTAATAAAATATAAAATATTTAAATCTAAAACTCAAGAAATAAATTTTAGAATTAAAAGATATTTTTTTAAATAGGAAGCAATTTTGAAATCAATAAAAATAGGAAAATTATAAGAAAACTGATAAGAAATTTGAAACAAATATTTTGTGCTATAACGGAGTTTTAACAAAAAATTTAGACTCCATAACTTATCCTGTTTTCCTGAACTCTTGTTACTCATGAGTTTTCAATCTTGAACTCTTCTTCTTTATAATCTACAATCTTGAATCTTTAAACTATACGGTCTTCAATAATTGATACGTGCATATAATTCCTGCACAGCACACACACACACACACATATTTCTATACAATAGTGTTAGTATATATTTTATAACGACAAAAGTTAAAACAAGGTTGTTGTCATCAAAACCATCATCGTTATCATTTCAGTCCATAACGTAGAAACTATAAATTTTCTTAAAATGATTGTTAACCGACATTTGAGTCTGGTTACCAGAAGTAATCCAGGCCCACAAGACTCGGCCCATCGCGTGGTTCAATGGCCCAGAAGTGTTGCCAACATCCTAAGGGATCAACACAAATCACGAGTCAAGCGAACGTACTCGGGGCTACGTAATCGTATTAAGTGAATCAGGGGTCTAGCACCAGAAGACTCGAGTCGGGCTACTAGAAGAATGTCGCATCCCTTGGATGAAAAATCCATCAGTATCAATCCACACGTCGAGCCGAAGGCGAGCCGTCAACGCGTCCGGGCGCAGCGGCGGTAGGGATCCGGGTACCTACTATGCTGGTGGCGATTGACTAAGAATCATTGGATCATTCGATTTCCACCAACAAGTGTATTACCCAGAATCATCGGATCGACTCAAAGTCAAGGTTTGGCTAACAACTTCCATGATCTTTGTATCTCTCAAATCTAGGCCACGTCCTCATTGTCGTACCCCGCTCTTCCTGATTCCCCCGTTCCAAACGGTCATGCTTCAGCATAAAATTCATACCCCACGGGGTACGAATTTCGTACCCCTTGGGGTGTAAATTTCATACCCTCCCCTAGGTACGAATTTCATACCCCTCGAGGTACGAATTTTGTACCTTCCCCCGGGTACGAATTTCGTATCCCACGGGTACAAATCTCGTACCCTATAGGTGTACGAATTTCGTACTCCACCGGGTTCAAATTTCGTACCCCTACAATGTATTACAAATTTCCTAGGCACGGTGGATGGGATCCGAATTTCTGAAGAGGCAGCATTACGGGATACGAAAATTGGCTTTGTGGTCCCCTACTGCTACATACTACCACCTACCCACTCCGCTATAAATACCCCCTCACTTCCTACATGAAGGGGGTTGGTCTAAGCTCTCTCTCCCAAGCTTTAATGACTTCCATATTCTTCCCCAAAGCCTCCTAGGCACCTTCCTTCATCTTGCAAGGAAGAAGACACACGTGCTTGGAACCATGAGCATACTCATGAATGTTTAACCATGCTTTTGGACATTACACCACCTTTGGATATTTCCGGACTTCTCGGACATTGTTGACCAAGTTAACACCTTTCCTACTCAACGAAGAAGAAGTCCTCGGACCCCGAACATCGGACTCCGAGTCCCGACTCTGCTGCCCTAGGCCTCGAATTCGCTTCCCTCGGCCTTGACTCCGCTTCCCTCGGATCCCTCACCATCGGCTGTGATACAACATCGGCAAATCCTCGACTACTTTCGCTCAGCAAGGTAGCTCGATGACAAGGAAGCTCGATAACAAGGACTAATAGGATATTGTTAATCATTATAACTTGTTGTAATAGTCTTATTGTACTTTGTTGTAATGAAATAAAATCAGTGCGATCTTCAAAGTGGACGTAGGTCTCGACAGGCCGAACCACTATAAATAACTGTGTCCTTTACTTTCCCGCATGTTATTACTACATCTCTTATACTTCTCCGCTTTGGACATTTAAGTTTCAAATTTCTGAAACTCTCGGGTGTTGACGAAAATTTTAGACGTCAACAATGGTAAACTTATTTATCATATGTTGAAAAGATTAATGAATTTTTCTTTTAACAATATTAATATTTTCATTATATGAAAATACTTAATTTTTGTTTACCTTTTCCCTGTCTTACAACCATTCTATAATAGGTGGAAAAATTTAGACAACTATAAATGTTATTAGCATGATAAACTTATTTATCATACGTTAAAAAGATGAATGAATTTATCCTTTAACAATATTTTTTTTTCATGAATAACATATTTATACATTTTTGTACAAAAATACTTAAATCTTCGTTTTACCTTTTCCCTTTCTTACAACCATTATATAACAGGTGATAAAATTTAGACAATTATAAATTTTCTTAACACGATAGACTATCTATCATGTGTTGAAAGGATAATTTTTGTGGCAAAGTCAACCAGTTTTTATAGTGATCCGTAACACTTTTAATTATAACAAATAATAAATACAAATAAGTACGGGAGATAGACTATTCCTAACTACTACATATAGTTTTCAAGGTGCTCCGCCCACCACAACCTTACTAGCTTATAGAATGAGAGCTAGACTAAATATCTAGACTACACAACTATAACATTCCACTCAGGGAACTAGCATAACAAGCCACCAAAAGGTAAGCATAAATAATAATGACATACACCACACAAGGTATGAAGAATACAGAACTTGGCTTACGACGCAGCCTAGAAACAACTAACTTGATACAAAATCTGACATTCTAGTTCCACAAAACCGGATACAAGTGACTATTCTGGTTTACATCAAGATTGCCTGAGCAACAAGAAGGATTGCCAACTTCTTACCAGAGTACCAGTAAAACAAGCAATGTAGACGATTGTAAACCGGAAGAACCCAAAAATACGCCGCATCAGATGCTCCATCGTTGCATACAATTGTTGTGAAACAATAACCGACAGTGGGGGATTTAAACAATCACACACCAACATCACCTGTGCCGCTAACCTCACTCAGAACAAAATATCATATGCAAATAGTTGTTGAAAACAAGATCTCCATAGAAACCAGAGCATCAAAAACAATCTCAGAAGACAACTTCTTGCAAAGGATATGATAACTTCCTCACAACATCCCTAAAAAGTACTTCATCAAATCGCCAAATACTACCCAAAAATATCAACGCCAATAGTAAGCACATACCTTGCACTGCCTACCACGCTCAAGACAAAATCCATGCAGAACAACTCATACTAAAGACACCAAAGAGTTTCACATCGAACTCGGCAGGTTAAACCAAGCGAACCAGGGATAAGATCTATGAGGGATCTCGACAAGGAAAGGAGGCGGTTGGGTGGAAAGAAGATAAGGGACTAGTAATAGTGAAATAAACGCAGATCTGAAGAAACATGCTATAGGAAGGGGAACTAGTACGGAGGAAGAAAAACCAAAGCCAACCGAAATGGAGAAAACTAGGTCTTGAAGGAGAGAATGAATGAGAAGCGAAGGTGATACGTAGGAAGAAGCTAAAAAGAGAAGTAACAAAGATCGAAACGAAGGGTGGCCCAGTCCCCATTAAAGAGAGGAATAAGTTTTTAACAATAGTAATCTTTTCATGAATAATATATCTATATATCTTTGTACAAAAATACTTAAATATTTGTTTCACGTTTTCCCTTTCTTGCAATCATTCTGTAACAGGTGAAATATTTAGCCAACTATTGATTTTCTTAAAATGATAAATTTACTTACTATATGTTGAAAAGATAAATGAATTTATCTTTTAACAGTATTAATCTTTTCATGAATAATATATCTATATATCTTTGTAAAAAAAATACTTAAATCTTTGTTTTACGTTTTCCCTTTCTTATAACCATTCAACAACAGGTGAAAATATTTAGACAACTATCAATTTTCTTAGAATGATAAACTTATTTATCATATGTTGAGAAGATAAATGAATATATATTTTAACAAAATTAATCTTTTCATGGATGATATATCTTTGTACGAAAATACATGATTTTTTTTCAACCTTTTCCTTTTCTTAGAACCAACTTATAGTAGGTAAAAAAATTGACAACAATAAATTCTCTTAAAATGATAAACTTATTCATCATATGTCGAAAGATAAATGAATTTATCTTTTAATAATAATTTTTTTTTCATGAATAGTATATCTATATATATTTGTACAAAAATACTTAAATCTTTGTTGTACCTTTTCCCTTTCTTACAACCACTCTATGACTGGTGAAAATTTTTAGACAATTATAAATTTTATGAAAATGATAAACTTATATATCATATGTTGAAATGATAAATGAATTTACCTTTTAACAATAGTAATCTTTTCATGAATAATATATCAATATATCTTTGTACAAAAATGCTTAAATCGTTGTTTCACGTTTACCCTTTCTTGCAACCATTCTATAACTAGTGAAAATATTTAAACAATTATTAATTTTCTTAAAATGATAAACTTATTTATTATATGTTGAAAAGATAAATGATGTTATATTTTAACAATATCAATCTTTTCATGAATAATATGTCTATGTATCTTTATACAAAAATACTTAAATCTTTGTTTTATGTTTTCCCTTTCTTACAACCATTCAATAATAGGTGAAAATATCTAAACAACCATAAAATTCCTTAAAATGATAAATTTTTTTACCATATGTTGAAAAAATAAATGAATTTATATTTTAGCAATATTAATCTTTTCATGAATAATATATCAATATGTCTTTGTATAAAAATACTTCAATCTTTATTTTATCTTTTCCCTTTCTTACAATCATTCTATAACGTACATGTAAAAATGAAAATTTTGTAATAGATGTTCATATATTGTTATTTGAATTGTTCATAAATCGTGTTAAACATATATAGCAACTGATTATACTATTATAAATTTACAAGATGAACTTGTTCAGTAAATAATTTGATTTAATATTATAATACGTGTCCACTTTAGAATTTATAGAAGATAAGCCAAAAATAATAATCAATTCTCAGCAATAACCTAAAGCTAATAAACAATCAAGCATAGAACATAATGAAACAAGTTATTCACTAACTAAAGGAAAAATACTTAATAGCTAATTTAGTTGAAAACTCTGAGCAGCGACAGATGGTGATTTAGATAAATACGAAGTTCGATAAAGAAATACCTTAACAATTTACCGGAACATATTGTAACAACCCGTATTTCAATAACATGTTAAAACGATCTGAATCAAGTAAAACGGGCTATGCCATTGCGTTCGTCTCGGAAAAATACGCGAAATAGAGTCCGAGTTTTCGAGAATCGGAGTCCGTATGACCCGTTAAAGGCCCAAAGAAGATTTCTGGGAATTTGAATTTCGGAAACAGTTTTGGAAATCAGATCTGGGGCTAGGCGGGAAGTTTCCCCGCATAGGCCATGTCGACAGGGCTGTCGACAGGCCTGTCGACTTGGGCCCAGACCAAGTCGACAGCCCTGTCGACTTGCCTGTCGACAGGGGGTGGCCGGAGCAAGCTGCCTGGCGCACCTGCTTGTCTCACCGGGTCTTGTCCTTGGGCTGGTTCTGGAAGCTTCCGAGATCTGATGGTCCTAATCTATCCTAGGGTTAATCTAAGGGCCTAAAACTATCCTAATCTCTATAAAAACACCGCTAAGCCCCCCTAAACCCTCATAACTCACCCTCTCCACGAAGTGCTGCCCAAATGCAAAGTGATCATGGCCTCCATCTCAAATCCCTAGAGCCTATGCACTCAAATCAAGTTCAAATCAAAAGGTGCAAGCTTGCTACACCAAATCAAGGCCAAATCAACATTTCTATGCGAGTTCCATGACGATTCTTCTACAAAGGAGGCACCTTTCTTAGCCAAGATGATTCATGCTTCTTTCCCTAGGCCTAACTATGTAAGTTCTAGCTACTTTTAGATGGAAACGGTAGTTTTGATAATGACATGGGATAAAATGAGGCTAAACATGATTATGCGAACCTATATGAACCTTACCTTGCCTCTTGTGTTCATGTTTATGAATTTAGGCCATGTGAGTGACTTAATCATGCCTCTCATGCTATGCATAACCTAGTTTAACTTGCAAGTTTGGATCTTTATGCATGAAATGCTAGCATGAACCTTTAGGAACCACTTTACTTGTGAAACATTGGCTAAGACAAGATTTTGGGGCTTATGCATGTTTATGAACCCAAACCCCTTATGCTAACATGCAAGTTTGTGGCCAAATCTTTTATGAGATTATGCATGCTCGTGGCCAATTCCCTCTTTTAAGTTGTGCATGTTTATGGCCAAACCCTTTTTGATAATGTGCATGTTTGTGGCCAAATTACCTTATGACACTATGCATGTTTATGGCCAATCTCTTTATGATGTTATGCATGTGGAAGCCAAGCCCTTTTTGGCATCATGCATGTTTTGAGACCAATATGTGACATAGTATCCTTACTATGTTGACTCGCTTTGCTTGCGTTGGGAAAACACGATTTTGGGTAGTTAGATAAACATGAACATGTCGCAAAATCTTAACTTGAATATGGCATGTGTTTATACTTGAAAATATGACTTGAAAGATAACATGGAAGATGACATGTAAGTATGCATAAAAACATGAGCTTGAGAATTTACCTATTAAGTTAGGTCTACCCTTTGGGAATTTACCTATTAAGTTAGGTCTACCCAAATGCTTGAAAACTTGTAACATGTTTTGGAAACATGATGAACTTAGATAATATAAGTATGGCCAACTCGAGGTTGGGTTGAGTTTGCAACGTAAAACTACCCGGAACCGACCGGCCTAACTAGTAGTTGCAAACAATAGGACCCAATGTGAGAAGTTGGTCATGTCGCGCTTAAGACCCGAGGTTAGACTAGGTTGTGGTGTAAATCTACCCGGACCCGCCCGGCTTAACTAGTAACCACAACAAGGTCTAATGTGAGAGGTTGAGGGTGCATTAATTAAATTAATGCCACATAATAGGGTTAAGTTAATTTGATTAATGAGGCTTAACCAAATATGATATGGACAAATGGGTTAAGTAATTTGATTAGGCTAATGATACTTAACAAAAACATGATAAGCTTGGGTAGGTTAAGTAACTTGATTTGCCTAATGGCACTTGACCATTTTTATACGACTAGTGGACGGGATTAAGTTAACCAACACTTAATCAATCCAACACGATAACGTGATAAGGTTAAGTAAATTTTCTTAATGACACTTAACCGTATAATATAGTTAATGGATGGGGTTAAGATTAGACTTAACTAATCTAAACATGGTAATCGGATGGGGTTAAGTTAGCCTAGACTTAATTAATCCAACATGGTAATTTAATGGGGTTAAGTTAAACACTTAACTAATTTAACACGATGATTTGATGAGGTTAAGTGACCTATACTTAACCAATCTAACTCGTTAATTTGATAAGGTTAAGTTAATCTATACTTAACCAATCTAACGTGAAAACATGATAAGGCTAAGTCACGAATCACTTGAATACGCTTGACCGATTTGACTCGGTAATTTGACAAGGTCAAGTTAATTTATATAATTAACCAATCTAAAATGATAATTAGACGAGGTTAAGTTATGGATTGCTTAATATACTTAGCCAACTTGGCACATGGTTTGTAGGGTTAAGTCTTGGACTTGGATACTTAGCCAATTTTGACATGGTTTGTAGACGGGCTAAGTTATGAACTTAAGTGACACTTAACCCATTAGATAAACCCTAATTCAGAGGATTAGGTAAATAACCATAGTTAACAAGGATTATGGAAATAAGGCTA
Source organism: Allium sativum (assembly GCA_030737875.1). Classification (NCBI taxonomy): domain Eukaryota; kingdom Viridiplantae; phylum Streptophyta; class Magnoliopsida; order Asparagales; family Amaryllidaceae; genus Allium; species Allium sativum. Next base: position 250,126,227 of record CM060912.1, on the reverse strand, counting down.
AGTGGTAAACCTTAGTTAAGGGAAACTAAGTAATAATTCTTAGTCAAGGAAATTTGGACCATTTCTTAGATAGATTAGTAACCCGATACGTTAGGTCAACGTTTAAGTATGCGTGTAGGAGCAGGCTATCTGATTTAGATAAAGGCTCCAACGAACTGGGTAACGAAGCAGCGGCTTCGGGGAACGTGAGGATATTCTTGGGATCCCTCTGTGAGCTGCCAGGTCATTATACTAGGCTCACGAGAGGTTGAGGTCTGCGGTAGAAGAACCAAGAATATGCCCTGGTTGCTATGCGAGCGACCTAAAGACTGGGGTGGATAGCAGTGACTCGACGAATACATAAGGTGCCCGAGATAGCAAGTTCGTCGATCATCTACCATCTTGAGTCAAGCGTGTACGTACGGAAAGGCAGGGAACACCCAACAGACCATAATTGCTATCTAATTATGGGTGAGGTAGGCCGTAGGATGTGGGCCGGCCGGAGTGTAGTTCTCATGCAAGATTTTCTCTTGTGTTGCCTTTCACTAGTTGAGGGAGGGGTCTCGTGGGACCATAGCCACGTGTAGAAAAGCAGACCTTAGTATCTGCATCGGCAGATAAATCTAAAGCTCCCGACCGAGTCCTGTATTTCTTGGTTTTCCCTGTGACAGGACTCGGATGGCACGATGTGATACATGTGCATACAGTTATAGAAAAACGATTCACGATGAATGCGTGGGAAAAAGGGCGCGGTTGAGGGTTAGCGTAATCCCTAGTGGCCTAGGTGGTTTAACCCAAACCAAAATACGAAAGCGGGCAATAGGTAAGCGTAATCCCTAGAGGTGCTAGGTGGCGTAAGTCCTAGTAGTTCAAACGATGATTCATATGGAAGAGCCTAGCTAGAACAAGGGTGACAGTCCAAACGATTTCTAGGATAATACGACATGAGGAAGCCCGTACGAGGTACGGCAAAGGACTGAACTTATATACATGGAAAGAAACATATGATTTGAGTAACCTATATATGCGATATATTAGGTTGACATGGACCATTACACGACTTTGAGTAAGGGACATTCATGGTTAACACATAACATGGCTGGGATACTAGTACGGAGGGTGCAGAGCAAATATACATGTTAGAACTAAAATACATAATAGATACCATGGGATGATAGACGGGGCAGATACCTTGGGATAATGTACTCGATAGAAATCTGACGATGTGATACCTTGACTTATCATAACACCGTAGTTTATCATGATACCTTAGTTTACCTTGCCACAGTAGTTAAACCGGCTAGCCCGGTTTAGTTTATCTATCTTGTAGTTATCCTTATGTTTACTTTCAGTTTATGCATGTCATGTTACCTTTACCTGTTTTTATACTGGAAGTAGATAGGACTTACTCAGTCTTTTTGACTGACCCGTTTTGTTTCGCCTCTTTTCTTCCGTTTCCCGCCCCCCCAGGTTACAGGGAGGTAACAATGCGGTTTAGTTCGGACTTCTTCTGCTTGAAGGTCATCATGGATGGCTTGGACTTCTCTTGGCTATGGCTACTTTACTGTTTTTACTTGGCGAATAATTTATTAAAAAGTCTTTATGCTTCTTTACTATTGCAAGACAGGTTTTGTTGTACTTTGATGTAAAAGGCTTTAGACCTTATTTATTCATGTTATGAAAGTTTGATTTTACTTCCGCTATTTTATATGTTCTGTCTTGTGATATTTCTGTGCATGTTTACCAATAATGCCCCTCTAAAGCTAGTGCATTCCTTTGCGAGTGACCCTAGCGGAGGCGGGGTGTTACATTTGGTATCAGAGCAGAAGGTTACCAGACTGGGCAAAAGTTTTTAAAGACCTTCTGAAAACTAGTTGAAAATCGTTTATAAAGAAGCATTTTTCAAGAAAATTTTCTTTTAAAAAGAAAAAGGCTATTCCCCAAAGGCCATTAGCACTATCCTGGTTTCCTTGATTGAATCTCTTTTTCTTTCTTTCCTCCATCTGTAGTCACAGTGGTTTTGACTGCGACTAGTCTTTCTAGCTGCGTAAGTGTTTCCCGTACGATGGAGGTGGTTCTCGAGAGACCGTTGCAGAGTTATGCATGAAAGGATAGTAAGAACAAGGATAAAGGATACGAGCTCAGGGATAAGCAACATGTTGGTATGGCTGAGTCCTAAAAGGAAGAAGAAAGATGAACAATGAAACCCATGATGAGAGAGTACCTTTGGCATGGTAAAACCGGACGGATAGTTAAGTATCATGGAACAGGGACAAGATCATTCGGAGGGCAATAGTATGCTCTCATTTCTAGGGTACCTCAGAAGGAGGGTAACGATCTTGTTAAAGGTTTAGCTTTTCTTCTCTATCATCCTGTCGGGACTTTGTTTTGATCACCGCATCTTTTAAGTCTGCTCCGATAGTGAGTCTCTGCACCTTAGTACTAGCGTAGTAGAGGATCCCGCTTTTGTCTCAAGTCCTATTGGAAGATCGGTCCATTTACTCATGGCTTGTTTGGATTTGAGAATGTCTATATCAAGTGTTGAGCTTGGAAATAATGCTTATGTTTAGAAGTTGTGGATGGATTCTAGGGATGAAGTGGTTATCCAGTAAGGGGTGCCACTCTCGGTTTTAGAAGGAGGGTAGTTAGACTCTTGGCTTGCTTTGGTAATACCCTTGAAGTATCGCGTAACCTTTTGGGTTCTGTCATGATTAGTTACTTAGAATCCCTAGATGCCTTTGTTGGAAATTAGAAACCCGATCGAATGGTGTTCGCTAATAAGACGGATGGTTTACTTCGATTAGGTATGGGTTATGGGAATTACCCTAGTAAGTGCGCACGGTAACTTGTTTACTTTCAAGAGAAAGTTTTTCTACGTGGAATACCTTATGGTACAAGGTCCAGGATTCACTAGTGAATTTTTGAGGGCTTGCATGGAATAATGTGTACGCAGTCCTGTTGGCGCCAAGTATTCTATAAAGAGAATAAGTGCAAGCGGAACGAGAGGCGACGAGGAAATGGGTTCCAACCCATGTTATGGAAACAGGAAATAAGAAGCTGCGAAATCGTGAAGAAAAAGGGGCGGTCAAGACACGAAGGAACTAAGCTCAAGGTAATGCGACTCAGGAGACTGAAGACTAAATACGTGCATGATATCTCTTTTGGGAATATATCCTCGATCCCTGTTTTCTGTTGAGCTTGCTTGTAGGCTATCTTTTAGGGATATCCCCTCGGTCCTGCTTCTGTTACAAACCCCGTAAGGAGTTTGTTTTGTTTATCTTCTCGATCTTATTTTGGGAACCTTAGGTAGAACGCTATGGATGTAAACATGTATTTGAAACATGTTATGGTTGATATGGTTGCAAATGGTTGCAAGTGGTTGCTCGTGGATGCGCGAATTTACATTAGATATTAGCTCGACTCGGTCACATTTCATATTGCATATGCACGAGTATTTATACTTGTTTATGGATGAAATTGAATGTGTTACCATGTGGACGTTGCATATGGATGAATGTTTGTGCACGCATATAGTATCTATATGACTAGACTATTTGCATACATGTTGGATTCATGGCACTATACATATTTTGCATTAGAAAGATTATTCAGGCCTGATCATTAGCATTAGCTAAGGAACATGTACACACACGTTTTGCATATATTCATACAGCATTAGAAATCATCTAAGGACAATGGTTGCTTGTGGATGATGTTTTGAGCAGATGGATGATGGATGGTAGGATATGTTCTTCCTAACTTAGAGATTTCGGGGACGAAATCCTAAAAGGTGGGGAGAATGTAACAACCCGTATTTCAATAACATGTTAAAACGATCTGAATCAAGTAAAACGGGCTATGCCATTGCGTTCGTCTCGGAAAAATACGCGAAATAGAGTCCGAGTTTTCGAGAATCGGAGTCCGTATGACCCGTTAAAGGCCCAAAGAAGATTTCTGGGAATTTGAATTTCGGAAACAGTTTTGGAAATCAGATCTGGGGCTAGGCGGGAAGTTTCCCCGCCTAGGCCATGTCGACAGGGCTGTCGACAGGCCTGTCGACTTGGGCCCAGACCAAGTCGACAGCCCTGTCGACTTGCCTGTCGACAGGGGGTGGCCGGGGCAAGCTGCCTGGCGCACCTGCTTGTCTCACCTGGTCTTGTCCTTGGGCTGGTTCTGGAAGCTTCCGAGATCTGATGGTCCTAATCTATCCTAGGGTTAATCTAAGGGCCTAAAACTATCCTAATCTCTATAAAAACACCCCTAAGCCCCCCCTAAACCCTCATAACTCACCCTCTCCACGAAGTGCTGCCCAAATGCAAAGTGATCATGGCCTCCATCTCAAATCCCTAGAGCCTATGCACTCAAATCAAGTTCAAATCAAAAGGTGCAAGCTTGCTACACCAAATCAAGGCCAAATCAACATTTCTATGCGAGTTCCATGACGATTCTTCTACAAAGGAGGCACCTTTCTTAGCCAAGATGATTCATGCTTCTTTCCCTAGGCCTAACTATGTAAGTTCTAGCTACTTTTAGATGGAAACGGTAGTTTTGATAATGACATGGGATAAAATGAGGCTAAACATGATTATGCGAACCTATATGAACCTTACCTTGCCTCTTGTGTTCATGTTTATGAATTTAGGCCATGTGAGTGACTTAATCATGCCTCTCATGCTATGCATAACCTAGTTTAACTTGCAAGTTTGGATCTTTATGCATGAAATGCTAGCATGAACCTTTAGGAACCACTTTACTTGTGAAACATTGGCTAAGACAAGATTTTGGGGCTTATGCATGTTTATGAACCCAAACCCCTTATGCTAACATGCAAGTTTGTGGCCAAATCTTTTATGAGATTATGCATGCTCGTGGCCAATTCCCTCTTTTAAGTTGTGCATGTTTATGGCCAAACCCTTTTTGATAATGTGCATGTTTGTGGCCAAATTACCTTATGACACTATGCATGTTTATGGCCAATCTCTTTATGATGTTATGCATGTGGAAGCCAAGCCCTTTTTGGCATCATGCATGTTTTGAGACCAATATGTGACATAGTATCCTTACTATGTTGACTCGCTTTGCTTGCGTTGGGAAAACACGATTTTGGGTAGTTAGATAAACATGAACATGTCGCAAAATCTTAACTTGAATATGGCAGGTGTTTATACTTGAAAATATGACTTGAAAGATAACATGGAAGATGACATGTAAGTATGCATAAAAACATGAGCTTGGGAATTTACCTATTAAGTTAGGTCTACCCTTTGGGAATTTACCTATTAAGTTAGGTCTACCCAAATGCTTGAAAACTTGTAACATGTTTTGGAAACATGATGAACTTAGATAATATAAGTATGGCCAACTCGAGGTTGGGTTGAGTTTGCAACGTAAAACTACCCGGAACCGACCGGCCTAACTAGTAGTTGCAAACAATAGGACCCAATGTGAGAAGTTGGTCATGTCGCGCTTAAGACCCGAGGTTAGACTAGGTTGTGGTGTAAATCTACCCGGACCCGCCCGGCTTAACTAGTAACCACAACAAGGTCTAATGTGAGAGGTTGAGGGTGCATTAATTAAATTAATGCCACATAATAGGGTTAAGTTAATTTGATTAATGAGGCTTAACCAAATATGATATGGACAAATGGGTTAAGTAATTTGATTAGGCTAATGATACTTAACAAAAACATGATAAGCTTGGGTAGGTTAAGTAACTTTATTTTCCTAATGGCACTTGACCATTTTTATACGACTAGTGGACGGGATTAAGTTAACCAACACTTAATCAATCCAACACGATAACGTGATAAGGTTAAGTAAATTTTCTTAATGACACTTAACCGTATAATACAGTTAATGGATGGGGTTAAGATTAGACTTAACTAATCTAAACATGGTAATCGGATGGGGTTAAGTTAGCCTAGACTTAATTAATCCAACATGGTAATTTAATGGGGTTAAGTTAAACACTTAACTAATTTAACACGATGATTTGATGAGGTTAAGTGACCTATACTTAACTAATCTAACTCGTTAATTTGATAAGGTTAAGTTAATCTATACTTAACCAATCTAACGTGAAAACATGATAAGGCTAAGTCACGAATCACTTGAATACGCTTGACCGATTTGACTCGGTAATTTGACAAGGTCAAGTTAATTTATATAATTAACCAATCTAAAATGATAATTAGACGAGGTTAAGTTATGGATTGCTTAATATACTTAGCCAACTTGACACATGGTTTATAGGGTTAAGTCTTGGACTTGGATACTTAGCCAATTTTGACATGGTTTGTAGACGGGCTAAGTTATGAACTTAAGTGACACTTAACCCATTAGATAAACCCTAATTCGGAGGATTAGGTAAATAACCATAGTTAACAAGGATTATGGAAATAAGGCTAAGTGGTAAACCTTAGTTAAGGGAAACTAAGTAATAATTCTTAGTCAAGGAAATTTGGACCATTTCTTAGATAGATTAGTAACCCGATACGTTAGGTCAACGTTTAAGTATGCGTGTAGGAGCAGGCTATCTGATTTAGATAAAGGCTCCAACGAACTGGGTAACGAAGCAGCGGCTTCGGGGAACGTGAGGATATTCTTGGGATCCCTCTGTGAGCTGCCAGGTCATTATACTAGGCTCACGAGAGGTTGAGGTCTGCGGTAGAAGAACCAAGAATATGCCTTGGTTGCTATGCGAGCGACCTAAAGACTGGGGTGGATAGCAGTGACTCGACGAATACATAAGGTGCCCGAGATAGCAAGTTCGTCGATCATCTACCATCTTGAGTCAAGCGTGTACGTACGGAAAGGCAGGGAACACCCAACAGACCATAATTGCTATCTAATTATGGGTGAGGTAGGCCGTAGGATGTGGGCCGGCCGGAGTGTAGTTCTCATGCAAGATTTTCTCTTGTGTTGCCTTTCACTAGTTGAGGGAGGGGTCTCGTGGGACCATAGCCACGTGTAGAAAAGCAGACCTTAGTATCTGCATCGGCAGATAAATCTAAAGCTCCCGACCGAGTCCTGTATTTCTTGGTTTTCCCTGTGACAGGACTCGGATGGCACGATGTGATACATGTGCATACAGTTATAGAAAAACGATTCACGATGAATGCGTGGGAAAAAGGGCGCGGTTGAGGGTTAGCGTAATCCCTAGTGGCCTAGGTGGTTTAACCCAAACCAAAATACGAAAGCGGGCAATAGGTAAGCGTAATCCCTAGAGGTGCTAGGTGGCGTAAGTCCTAGTAGTTCAAACGATGATTCATATGGAAGAGCCTAGCTAGAACAAGGGTGACAGTCCAAACGATTTCTAGGATAATACGACATGAGGAAGCCCGTACGAGGTACGGCAAAGGACTGAACTTATATACATGGAAAGAAACATATGATTTGAGTAACCTATATATGCGATATATTAGGTTGACATGGACCATTACACGACTTTGAGTAAGGGACATTCATGGTTAACACATAACATGGCTGGGATACTAGTACGGAGGGTGCAGAGCAAATATACATGTTAGAACTAAAATACATAATAGATACCATGGGATGATAGACGGGGCAGATACCTTGGGATAATGTACTCGATAGAAATCTGACGATGTGATACCTTGACTTATCATAACACCGTAGTTTATAATGATACCTTAGTTTACCTTGCCACAGTAGTTAAACCGGCTAGCCCGGTTTAGTTTATCTATCTTGTAGTTATCCTTATGTTTACTTTCAGTTTATGCATGTCATGTTACCTTTACCTGTTTTTATACTGGAAGTAGATAGGACTTACTCAGTCTTTTTGACTGACCCGTTTTGTTTCGCCTCTTTTCTTCCGTTCCCCCCCCAGGTTACAGGGAGGTAACAATGCAGTTTAGTTCGGACTTCTTCTGCTTGAAGGTCATCATGGATGGCTTGGACTTCTCTTGGCTATGGCTACTTTACTGTTTTTACTTGGGGAATAATTTATTAAAAAGTCTTTATGCTTCTTTACTATTGCAAGACAGGTTTTGTTGTACTTTGATGTAAAAGGCTTTAGACCTTATTTATTCATGTTATGAAAGTTTGATTTTACTTCCGCTATTTTATATGTTCTGTCTTGTGATATTTCTGTGCATGTTTACCAATAATGCCCCTCTAAAGCTAGTGCATTCCTTTGCGAGTGACCCTAGCGGAGGCGGGGTGTTACATTTGGTATCAGAGCAGAAGGTTACCAGACCGGGCAAAAGTTTTTAAAGACCTTCTGAAAACTATTTGAAAATCGTTTATAAAGAAGCATTTTTCAAGAAAATTTTCTTTTAAAAAGAAAAAGGCTATTCCCCAAAGGCCATTAGCACTATCCTGGTTTCCTTGATTGAATCTCTTTTTCTTTCTTTCCTCCATCTGTAGTCACAGTGGTTTTGACTGCGACTAGTCTTTCTAGCTGCGTAAGTGTTTCCCGTACGATGGAGGTGGTTCTCGAGAGACCGTTGCAGAGTTATACATGAAAGGATAGTAAGAACAAGGATAAAGGATACGAGCTCAGGGATAAGCAACATGTTGGTATGGCTGAGTCCTAAAAGGAAGAAGAAAGATGAACAATGAAACCCATGATGAGAGAGTACCTTTGGCATGGTAAAACCGGACGGATAGTTAAGTATCATGGAACAGGGACAAGATCATTCGGAGGGCAATAGTATGCTCTCATTTCTAGGGTACCTCAGAAGGAGGGTAACGATCTTGTTAAAGGTTTAGCTTTTCTTCTCTATCATCCTGTCGGGACTTTGTTTTGATCACCGCATCTTTTAAGTCTGCTCCGATAGTGAGTCTCTGCACCTTAGTACTAGCGTAGTAGAGGATCCCGCTTTTGTCTCAAGTCCTATTGGAAGATCGGTCCATTTACTCATGGCTTGTTTGGATTTGAGAATGTCTATATCAAGTGTTGAGCTTGGAAATAATGCTTATGTTTAGAAGTTGTGGATGGATTCTAGGGATGAAGTGGTTATCCAGTAAGGGGTGCCACTCTCGGTTTTAGAAGGATGGTAGTTAGACTCTTGGCTTGCTTTGGTAATACCCTTGAAGTATCGCGTAACCTTTTGGGTTCTGTCATGATTAGTTACTTAGAATCCCTAGATGCCTTTGTTGGAAATTAGAAACCCGATCGAATGGTGTTCGCTAATAAGACGGATGGTTTACTTCGATTAGGTATGGGTTATGGGAATTACCCTAGTAAGTGCGCACGGTAACTTGTTTACTTTCAAGAGAAAGTTTTTCTACGTGGAATACCTTATGGTACAAGGTCCAGGATTCACTAGTGAATTTTTGAGGGCTTGCATGGAATAATGTGTACGCAGTCCTGTTGGCGCCAAGTATTCTAGAAGGAGAATAAGTGCAAGCGGAACGAGAGGCGACGAGGAAATGGGTTCCAACCCATGTTATGGAAACAGGAAATAAGAAGCTGCGAAATCGTGAAGAAAAAGGGGCGGTCAAGACACGAAGGAACTAAGCTCAAGGTAATGCGACTCAGGAGACTGAAGACTAAATACGTGCATGATATCTCTTTTGGGAATATATCCTCGATCCCTGTTTTCTGTTGAGCTTGCTTGTAGGCTATCTTTTAGGGATATCCCCTCGGTCCTGCTTCTGTTACAAACCTCGTAAGGAGTTTGTTTTGTTTATCTTCTCGATCTTATTTTGGGAACCTTAGGTAGAACGCTATGGATGTAAACATGTATTTGAAACATGTTATGGTTGATATGGTTGCAAATGGTTGCAAGTGGTTGCTCGTGGATGCGCGAATTTACATTAGATATTAGCTCGACTCGGTCACATTTCATATTGCATATGCACGAGTATTTATACTTGTTTATGGATGAAATTGAATGTGTTACCATGTGGACGTTGCATATGGATGAATGTTTGTGCACGCATATAGTATCTATATGACTAGACTATTTGCATACATGTTGGATTCATGGCACTATACATATTTTGCATTAGAAAGATTATTCAGGCCTGATCATTAGCATTAGCTAAGGAACATGTACACACACGTTTTGCATATATTCATACAGCATTAGAAATCATCTAAGGACAATGGTTGCTTGTGGATGATGTTTTGAGCAGATGGATGATGGATGGTAGGATATGTTCTTCCTAACTTAGAGATTTCGGGGACGAAATCCTAAAAGGTGGGGAGAATGTAACAACCCGTATTTCAATAACATGTTAAAACGATCTGAATCAAGTAAAACGGGCTATGCCATTGCGTTCGTCTCGGAAAAATACGCGAAATAGAGTCCGAGTTTTCGAGAATCGGAGTCCGTATGACCCGTTAAAGGCCCAAAGAAGATTTCTGGGAATTTGAATTTCGGAAACAGTTTTGGAAATCAGATCTGGGGCTAGGCGGGAAGTTTCCCCGCCTAGGCCATGTCGACAGGGCTGTCGACAGGCCTGTCGACTTGGGCCCAGACCAAGTCGACAGCCCTGTCGACTTGCCTGTCGACAGGGGGTGGCCGGGGCAAGCTGCCTGGCGCACCTGCTTGTCTCACCTGGTCTTGTCCTTGGGCTGGTTCTGGAAGCTTCCGAGATCTGATGGTCCTAATCTATCCTAGGGTTAATCTAAGGGCCTAAAACTATCCTAATCTCTATAAAAACACCCCTAAGCCCCCCCTAAACCCTCATAACTCACCCTCTCCACGAAGTGCTGCCCAAATGCAAAGTGATCATGGCCTCCATCTCAAATCCCTAGAGCCTATGCACTCAAATCAAGTTCAAATCAAAAGGTGCAAGCTTGCTACACCAAATCAAGGCCAAATCAACATTTCTATGCGAGTTCCATGACGATTCTTCTACAAAGGAGGCACCTTTCTTAGCCAAGATGATTCATGCTTCTTTCCCTAGGCCTAACTATGTAAGTTCTAGCTACTTTTAGATGGAAACAGTAGTTTTGATAATGACATGGGATAAAATGAGGCTAAACATGATTATGCGAACCTATATGAACCTTACCTTGCCTCTTGTGTTCATGTTTATGATTTTAGGCCATGTGAGTGACTTAATCATGCCTCTCATGCTATGCATAACCTAGTTTAACTTGCAAGTTTGGATCTTTATGCATGAAATGCTAGCATGAACCTTTAGGAACCACTTTACTTGTGAAACATTGGCTAAGACAAGATTTTGGGGCTTATGCATGTTTATGAACCCAAACCCCTTATGCTAACATGCAAGTTTGTGGCCAAATCTTTTATGAGATTATGCATGCTCGTGGCCAATTCCCTCTTTTAAGTTGTGCATGTTTATGGCCAAACCCTTTTTGATAATGTGCATGTTTGTGGCCAAATTACCTTATGACACTATGCATGTTTATGGCCAATCTCTTTATGATGTTATGCATGTGGAAGCCAAGCCCTTTTTGGCATCATGCATGTTTTGAGACCAATATGTGACATAGTATCCTTACTATGTTGACTCGCTTTGCTTGCGTTGGGAAAACACGATTTTGGGTAGTTAGATAAACATGAACATGTCGCAAAATCTTAACTTGAATATGGCATGTGTTTATACTTGAAAATATGACTTGAAAGATAACATGGAAGATGACATGTAAGTATGCATAAAAACATGAGCTTGGGAATTTACCTATTAAGTTAGGTCTACCCTTTGGGAATTTACCTATTAAGTTAGGTCTACCCAAATGCTTGAAAACTTGTAACATGTTTTGGAAACATGATGAACTTAGATAATATAAGTATGGCCAACTCGAGGTTGGGTTGAGTTTGCAACGTAAAACTACCCGGAACCGACCGGCCTAACTAGTAGTTGCAAACAATAGGACCCAATGTGAGAAGTTGGTCATGTCGCGCTTAAGACCCGAGGTTAGACTAGGTTGTGGTGTAAATCTACCCGGACCCGCCCGGCTTAACTAGTAACCACAACAAGGTCTAATGTGAGAGGTTGAGGGTGCATTAATTAAATTAATGCCACATAATAGGGTTAAGTTAATTTGATTAATAAGGTTTAACCAAATATGATATGGACAAATGGGTTAAGTAATTTGATTAGGCTAATGATACTTAACAAAAACATGATAAGCTTGGGTAGGTTAAGTAACTTGATTTGCCTAATGGCACTTGACCATTTTTATACGACTAGTGGACGGGATTAAGTTAACCAACACTTAATCAATCCAACACGATAACGTGATAAGGTTAAGTAAATTTTCTTAATGACACTTAACCGTATAATACAGTTAATGGATGGGGTTAAGATTAGACTTAACTAATCTAAACATGGTAATCGGATGGGGTTAAGTTAGCCTAGACTTAATTAATCCAACATGGTAATTTAATGGGGTTAAGTTAAACACTTAACTAATTTAACACGATGATTTGATGAGGTTAAGTGACCTATACTTAACCAATCTAACTCGTTAATTTGATAAGGTTAAGTTAATCTATACTTAACCAATCTAACGTGAAAACATGATAAGGCTAAGTCACGAATCACTTGAATACGCTTGACCGATTTGACTCGGTAATTTGACAAGGTCAAGTTAATTTATATAATTAACCAATCTAAAATGATAATTAGACGAGGTTAAGTTATGGATTGCTTAATATACTTAGCCAACTTGACACATGGTTTGTAGGGTTAAGTCTTGGACTTGGATACTTAGCCAATTTTGACATGGTTTGTAGACGGGCTAAGTTATGAACTTAAGTGACACTTAACCCATTAGATAAACCCTAATTCGGAGGATTAGGTAAATAACCATAGTTAACAAGGATTATGGAAATAAGGCTAAGTGGTAAACCTTAGTTAAGGGAAACTAAGTAATAATTCTTAGTCAAGGAAATTTGGACCATTTCTTAGATAGATTAGTAACCCGATACGTTAGGTCAACGTTTAAGTATGCGTGTAGGAGCAGGCTATCTGATTTAGATAAAGGCTCCAACGAACTGGGTAACGAAGCAGCGGCTTCGGGGAACGTGAGGATATTCTTGGGATCCCTCTGTGAGCTGCCAGGTCATTATACTAGGCTCACGAGAGGTTGAGGTCTGCGGTAGAAGAACCAAGAATATGCCTTGGTTGCTATGCGAGCGACCTAAAGACTGGGGTGGATAGCAGTGACTCGACGAATACATAAGGTGCCCGAGATAGCAAGTTCGTCGATCATCTACCATCTTGAGTCAAGCGTGTACATACGGAAAGGCAGGGAACACCCAACAGACCATAATTGCTATCTAATTATGGGTGAGGTAGGCCGTAGGATGTGGGCCGGCCGGAGTGTAGTTCTCATGCAAGATTTTCTCTTGTGTTGCCTTTCACTAGTTGAGGGAGGGGTCTCGTGGGACCATAGCCGCGTGTAGAAAAGAAGACCTTAGTATCTGCATCGGCAGATAAATCTAAAGCTCCCGACCGAGTCCTGTATTTCTTGGTTTGCCCTGTGACAGGACTCGGATGGCACGATGTGATACATGTGCATACAGTTATAGAAAAACGATTCACGATGAATGCGTGGGAAAAAGGGCGCGGTTGAGGGTTAGCGTAATCCCTAGTGGCCTAGGTGGTTTAACCCAAACCAAAATACGAAAGCGGGCAATAGGTAAGCGTAATCCCTAGTGGTGCTAGGTGGCGTAAGTCCTAGTAGTTCAAACGATGATTCATATGGAAGAGCCTAGCTAGAACAAGGGTGACAATCCACACGATTTCTAGGATAATATGACATGAGGAAGCCCGTACGAGGTACGGCAAAGGACTGAACTTATATACATGGAAAGAAACATATGATTTGAGTAACCTATATATGCGATATATTAGGTTGACATGGACCATTACACGACTTTGAGTAAGGGACATTCATGGTTAACACATAACATGGCTGGGATACTAGTACGGAGGGTGCAGAGCAAATATACATGTTTGAACTAAAATACATAATAGATACCATGGGATGATAGACGGGGCAGATACCTTGGGATAATGTACTCGATAGAAATCTGACGATGTGATACCTTGACTTATCATAACACCGTAGTTTATCATGATACCTTAGTTTACCTTGCCACAGTAGTTAAACCGGCTAGCCCGGTTTAGTTTATCTATCTTGTAGTTATCCTTATGTTTACTTTCAGTTTATGCATGTCATGTTACCTTTACCTGTTTTTATACTGGAAGTAGATAGGACTTACTCAGTCTTTTTGACTGACCCGTTTTGTTTCGCCTCTTTTCTTCCGTTTCCCCCCCCCCAGGTTACAGGGAGGAAACAATGCAGTTTAGTTCGGACTTCTTCTGCTTGAAGGTCATCATGGATGGCTTGGACTTCTCTTGGCTATGGCTACTTTACTGTTTTTACTTGGGGAATAATTTATTAAAAAGTCTTTATGCTTCTTTACTATTGCAAGACAGGTTTTGTTGTACTCTGATGTAAAAGGCTTTAGACCTTATTTATTCATGTTATGAAAGTTTGATTTTACTTCCGCTATTTTATATGTTCTGTCTTGTGATATTTCTGTGCATGTTTACCAATAATGCCCCTCTAAAGCTAGTGCATTCCTTTGCGAGTGACCCTAGCGGAGGCGGGGTGTTACACATATAGATACAATTTGGATGCATTTTTAAGGTAATGAATAAAATAAAAATTGAAGAATATTTCATCCCTTGCTGCGACGACATACATAAATAGAACTCCTTTCAAGAATTTGTTTTGTATCCTGCTTGAAAACAAAATAGAAAGAAAAGATTGTAGAGAAAGCGTGAAAATTCTTGACAAAGCGATAACATGTTAAGATAAGAAAGAGAAAGCATATAAATACGGTATACTTCTCTAAAATTGATGAAAGATGATATTAGCTTGACATTCTAAGGTTAATAAAAGAATAAATAAATAAAAGATTAGGCAAGAGGATTAAAATCAAGTTGGAAAATGGAAAAGGAGAGTAAGATTTAGTTAAATTGCTTCTATTATTGTTGATTATCACATTTCTATTTTGAAATTGCTGAATTTGAAAAATATAAATTCAATTACTTGGGTGAAAGCTGTTTACGACCATATTTCAAAAAAGATGAATTTTTTTCTAAACATCCTAGAAGCATGCTTGGAGGCTGTATGATTTTGATACATTCAAAATTATTTAATAGTAAAGATGAAAATATCTTTTTATTTTATTTTGTAGTATTGGATTTGTGAAAAAAACACAAACCATAGAGGTAAAAATAGGACTTGAAAATGCAACCCCAAGAATGGAGAAATGTAACTTGTCACTACTGAAAAACAAATCAATTGAAACCACTGATCCAAAAAGGTAACATCTTTGCATCTCCCTAATAACCTTGACATAGTAATAAAAGTACATGTGCTATTGTAAGTTTGGATAGAATTTGTTCAGATTTTTTTAAGAACAGTATAGTTGTATCTTGGGAGAAAGAAATTTATCTTATATTGGAAAATAAGATAAATCTATGTAGATATTCATAAGTTAGTGGCACATTAACTACCACTGCTGTCAATATCATGAGGGCAGCGTATCATACTCAGTATGGATATGCCTAGCTAAAGTTGTTAAAAGTGAAAATATTATTCCATGTTACATTACAAATCGATATACTAGTATAATGTGGTGTTAGGCAGCTACACTACAACAAAATACCATATTACAACTTTAATTTTACAACTGTCACAAAACTTCAGTTGTAATAAAGGCTATTTACAACTGTTCTTTCGTCAAAGTTGTAATAAATATATTTTTAACAACTTTTTTATTCGGCCCGTTGTAATAGATGTCTATGACAACTTTTTTTTCATCAGTTGTAATAAATGGCTACTTTTAATTACTTTTTTCCATTTGTAATAGATGCATATTTTCTATTAGTTAATAACAAATAATTAGTATAATAGTAATGATTAATAAATAAAATTAATTATTTTCATTAAATAGTTAATTTTTGATAAATAATAATTAACATTTATAATTAGTATAATTAATAATTATTTTTTAATAACTAAAAAGTAGTAATCAAGAAGTAATATTCAATGTTTAACAATTTATTTTTGATAATTAATAATTAAAATGTCTTTATTAGAAAATTGTACAAACTTATTTTTAGTAGATCAATTTTCTACTTGTTATGATAGAGGCATATTAGATATTAACATTAGCTAATATTTAATAAGTAATAATTTTAATATTTAAGAATAATTAATAAATTGTAATTATTTTTTAATAAATAATGTTAAGTGTTTAATAATTAATTATCAGTAACATATACATAATACGTTTTTAATCATTAATATTCAGTTAGAACTAAGAAGAAATAAGTAATAAGTAATGGTAATTACTATTCATAAATTTAATAAAAATTAATTCTCAAGAAATCCATATTGAATTTGATATAAATTTTTACTAATAAATTTTAACTTATAATATTTAATTTTATATGTTTTGATGAAATTTTGAATATAATTAAGGAAAAATAGATGGTCATGAAAAAATAGCATAAAAGGATGTACTTTAATAGAAAAGTGAAAATTTGGTCTGAAGGAACCCGCGTCCTTCCTAAATCAAAATTTAGGTGGGAAACGTGATAATTTAGGCGGGCCGCCTCTCCTATGCTATAACCCTAAATCAAAATCGTATGGGCAGCCCTATACAAAATATTCATCGTTTTTACTCAAAAATGGCAACCCGAACCTCCTCAAGGACGCGATATGCATCCATTCTCTAATCCGCTCGACTTCCCCATAAATTTCTTTTGTTGAGGAAGAGGAAATCTGCATGCTACTCATCTGGTAGTTTGTATCTCACTGTAATAATCGCTGCTTCAACAATAGATCTGAACGGGCCTGTGGTATGGTGAGCCCTAATTCGTCGTCAGCGCCGTCGAGTTCTGGTATCGATTTAACTCTATTAATTGAGGAAACTTTTGTAGCGCTGCCTGAAAATGCCCTTTCAAGTCTGCTCAACAATCTAAATGACTTGGCTGTTGTCGATCCTAAATGGAGCATTCGGTGGCAGTTCGCTCTAAATTAGGGACCCTTAGCCTTATGCTATTTTCCTTTGTTGGTAAACGTTGGACTGAAAATAGTGTTAATTTGGACTGAAAATAGTGTTGATTTACTTGCAGGCCTTTTTATGTAGAAGTTTCATATTATCTACATATACTAAATAGTTTTAAAAACATTTTACATCAAAGGAGATGAATGTTTGGAAAAAGTAAAAATGAGGTTGATCAATAATAAATGGTGCTTCAGTAGAAATTGGATGATAACAAAAAATGGCAACTTGACTTTATTAATATAGCATTAAGGTAGAAGTTACTTATTTTGTTGAAAGCAAGTAATGTTTGATAGAAATGCAATAAATCAATAGGTTGTAGCTCCAAGTCATTGAAAAGCAGCGCCAAGGCTCCTGCTACCTTAAAAAAATGCTGTAGTTTGCGAATCACTGCATTTCAGAATTGGAAAAGATTTTTTTTTTAAAGAATGCAATGTTTATCTTAACAAATATTCATTACAGCTTGGTATATTTTTTTGATATTTTTTATTCCCATTGTAACGACCCGGATTTTCAGCCGTTAAGTTCTGAATATTTAAATTTATTTTAAATATTTTATTTGAATTATGTATAGGAATTTGTTTAATAAAAGGATATTTAAACGTATAATTTATAATATAATTAAAACGAGTTCAAAATGGCACGGTAGTTTGAAAATTCGATTTCAAATTTCAAATTTCAAATGAATGTACGGGATTCAAAATAAATCGGATTTTAGCGAAACAAGAAATATTTGAATCTGTTTGAAAATATCTTTCCAACGAATGTGAAAAATCCAGATTTTATAGCGGGAAAAAAAAGTTATGTCCAAATCAAATTTAGAAATAGTCGCTGTAGAATCGCATATAGACCATAACGGTTTATTTAATATATTTAAATATCGGTCTTGAATTTGGATAAGATTCTTTTGAGGCGTAGTTATAATTTAATTTTTAGAATTTTACTATAATTTTTAATTAATTAAAAATGTAACTTTTTATTTGAAGTATTTTGCACCCTATATCAATATTTTGGGATTTCATAATATAAGTTAAACTACCGATATTATTATATTTTTGGGATCGTGGTACCTCGCTGGACACGACCGTATTCTTACCTCTATCTGTAATGGCATGTACATGAATAAAATTTTATATCATCGGGCACCCTACACATTTACAAATGGACATGACAATCAACGGTAAGTTTAGTAAGACTATCGCAAGACCACCCAGTTTTTTCTTCAGAATTGCACATGCCTAAAAGAGGCTCAGCGGCCTATGAATTAAATGATGCACATGCAAAGTCATATATATACTATTCCACCTGACTTGCTCTGTCCTTAGACCAACAACGAATCTTACCATATCCTGGATAACCATTCTCGGGCTCCTCAAAGATATTGCTTAGACCATCCCCAACGCGGGGTGGAATATGGAGCAACCGACCCCCAACGGGGGGTCACCACGTCGTGTCCGGGTTGCTTTGGCAACCCCGAAGGTTGCCAAGGCAACCCGGTCGGTTGCTTTGTAATGCAACCTTATCCGGCTTTTTAAAAGCCGGATAAGGGAACCCGGCTTTAAAAAAGCCGGATAAGGTGGAAA
The DNA here is from genome assembly GCA_030737875.1 of Allium sativum. Classification (NCBI taxonomy): domain Eukaryota; kingdom Viridiplantae; phylum Streptophyta; class Magnoliopsida; order Asparagales; family Amaryllidaceae; genus Allium; species Allium sativum. The sequence continues at coordinate 250,107,626 of CM060912.1, read as the reverse complement.
AGTTTCCACCTTATCCGGCTTTAATAAAGCCGGATAATCGTGTGGTGTCGATTTAATTCCACACCACACCACGGATCGCAATCCAACGATTGGTGATTGCGATCCGTGTGATTACTTTATCCGGCTTAAAAAAAGCCGGATAAAGTAATCAAACCAACCCCACGCGTTGGGGTGAATTGCATTGTTGATGAGACGGATTTGATGCATCCCAACCAACAGCGTTGGGGATGCTCTTAATAGAAACCTAGCCTGTACTAATGGAAAGCGACTCTCTGCATACGTGATGACCAAGGAGTTCAAAGCCGTGCATGCCAAGTTGTTCTACTACCGTGCATCCCAAGTCATTTTTCCATTATAAATAGTATAGTACACTAATTCATTTCCAGTCAACAGAAAACACATACCTTCGTCAAAACGTGATAGTGGGAACACTTCGTAGAAAAATAAAAGAATGCTAAATCCCTAGTTCATCTTATTTCCGTTCCCCAAAATACAACTGCTGAATAAAATCGATCGGACTTCCAAATTGGTGGGAATTGGCAAAACTTTCAACGGGGAATGTGAACAGGGGTGTGAGGCCGAGATTTTTGTGGTGGTGTGTCCCTTGCCGTGATCCTTGGAGGCAGAAATATGGGTTCGATGTCGTGACGGTTTGTGGCCAATTCCGGGGATTTCAGATGGAGTTAGGTGGCGCCATTTCAGGAAAAGGGGGAGGGGGATGCTGCACGTCGACTGGCGGTGGAGGCTTGAACTCCGGTAGCCGGAGGTGATGGGTGTAGAGATTTGAATGAGTTTGGGTTCAATTTGATTTTCACGTCAGTAAGGGAGTTTGAGGCGTTAAAGGGAAGATGGATAAATTGATAATTGGAGAGAAGGGAGTGGGATGAGTGGGCTATTGAAAACAGCGGAGGAATGAACGGTTGAAGAGTAAAGTGAATATAGGCGTTTGAAAAGCACGGAAATGGTGCATGTCAGGGAGTCAAGTTTCTTTGTTCACTGGAAAAGGAGGTCGCGATCTTTAATTGAGGATGGACGCGGTAGTTATCAGTGGGAAGGGGTCGTACTTTGGTGAACTTTGGCAACGTCAGCAAAGGGAGGAAGGGAGCAGGTTCATTTCAAAGAACTTACAAACTTGGAGGCTGAAGGAATATCGCGATGCTAACCGTTTAAACCTGGACTAATCATACTTAAGTGCGGTAATTAACAATAAAAATGATCATTTGTGGTTAAAATTATTTGAAATATAATTGGAAAAGTTTCAGGCAAATTTCGAAGGAAAAAGGGACGGGAACAACTCGTAGAGGAAGGTACGGTAGTACAAATAAAAATGTGTGGTTAACCTGCTTATCATGGTAATTAAATTTAGTTAATAAACTTAGTTAACTATAATTTATTTTAAATCACATATAAGTTTATAATCGTTGTAACCATTTCATTCATGATCAGTATGGTACGATATTAGCTACATTGGAATCGTAACAAGAAAATCTACATTTTTAAAACTGATGGGATGAGAATGGGGCTATTGGAACTTCGTGGAAAGGAAAAAAATCAAACATTTGTTTGATTTTATACGAAAACAAAAGCAGAACTGTCAACTGCGAACTAGGTGAGTAAACTCACTAAATCTACCTCCTTTATATTTTTATATAAAAGAGTTTTAATTTATTAGAGTAATTCAATACTGTTTGATGAGTAGTTAAATATCAGAATCTGATTCCTTAGGATAATTCTAAAGCAAAACAAGGAGAAAACATTCTTGATGGGGCAAACAAAGCGAGAAATCAAAAGATAAGAAACCAGGATAAAAAATTAAAAAGAGATAACAAATGGTTCAGGAGCCTTAATCCAGAGGAATATACGTCTTTGACTAAAAATTTGGAGAACATATTATTAGCTGCAAAAGAAGTGGAGCATTACTCCAAAACCATCACATTAAAATAGATAGAATGACAAAAACTATCTGGCAAGTACTGATGTTGTAATAACCCGAAAATCTGAGTCAGTTTAAAATTTTTATTTTAGCAATTTTAGCGAATTTTGAACATTTAAAATAGATTATTTTAAATAATATCGACGAGAAATTTATTTTGAATAGAATTCGACGTATATATTATATACGTCGTCGTTAGAATATAAATAATTATATATAATTATAAATAGAATTGAAATGGCGCGGTAGTTCGATAATTCGATTTCAAACTTCAATTGAATGTACCGGGTGCAAAACAATCCGTATTTTAGTGAAACCAAAAACATTAGGATCTAATTGATGATGTCTTTCCAACGAATCCGAAAAATCATAATTTCATAGCGGGAATCAAAAGATATGTCCAGTTAATGCTAAAATTCACTAATTGCAGAATAAGTAATCTCAAATGGGAGAATTGGGGGAAACGGGCTGCGTCATTGCGTTCGTCTCGGAAAGATACGCGAAATAGAGTCCGAAATTTTGTAAATCGGAGTCCGTATGGCCCAGTTATGGCCCAATGAAGTTTGCAGAAAATTCAAAGTTAAAAACAGATTTAAAAATTAAAAATCAGATTTCGAAATTGGAGCCAGCAGGGGGCCAGGCGGGAAAATTCCCGCCCTATCCATGTCGACAGGGCTGTCGACAGGCATGTCGACTGGGGAGTCGACTGCCCTGTCGACTTGCCTGTCGACACAGGGTGTCGAGCCAGTTGGCTTGGGTGCACCAGATCTGGTTTTCTGGCTAGGGCTGGGCTGGGTTCTAGAGACTTCCTAAATCCCACGGACCTAATCTAATCTAGGGTAAATCCTATGGTCTAAAACACACCCTAATCCTATAAATACACCCTAATGCAAGCCTAATCCATACTAAAAATAGAAATGATGCCATCATGCCGCCAAAATCAAACCTAAGAGGAGCCTCCACTAGTTTATGAAGGAGGTTGCAAGCTAATCAACCTCTAATCATCATCTTCTTCATATTTAGCAACTAGTTCTACTTCATAAGTTTGCTAATCTTGGTTTTGGTGAGTTCCTATGCCTTTAGCAAGTAATTGCTAAACTAATTAGGATAGGATATTAGGAGGCTATGGATGTAAATGTGGATTATGCAAGTTGTGGTTGTCATATGTTATAAGATCATATGTAAACTTGCCTCTTTTTATGATATGATGTGTTATGTAAGATCATATGCAAGTTTTATGCAAGTTCTTATGCAAGATCATATGCAAGTTAGTCTCTTTTTATGATATGCATAATATATGCAAGTTTGCCTTTGTGATATGACATGACATATACAAGTTCATGTGCAAGTTAGTCTCTTTTTATGATATGCATAATATATGCAAGTTTGCCTTTGTGATATGACATGATATATACAAGTTCATGTGCAAGTTAGTCTCTTTTTATGATATGCATGACATATGCAAGTTTGCCTTTGTGATATGACATGGTATGCAAGTTCATATGCAAGTTTTATGCAAGTTTATATGCAAGTTCATATGCAAGTTCATATGCAAGTTCATATGCAAGTTTTATGCAAGTTCATATGCAAGTTTGTCTCTTTTTATTATGTGCATAACATATGCAAAGTTGCCCCTATGTATGACATGTTATGTAAACGAATTACGTGGGAAACGATGGGGTTAATATGCATGTTAATAGAAATGTGTAAAGTTGTTATGATTAAGGATAACATAAAATGAATGGACATAATTGGGAATTTACCTATTAAGTTAGGTCTACCCACATTATGGAGTTGGGAATTTACCTATTAAGTTAGGTCTACCCATACTATGGAATTGGGAATTTACCTATTGAGTTAGGTCTACCCATATTCTTAAAAATGTGTAATTAATTAGGGATAATTAATACAAAATTATGGGGGTGATTAATTAGGTGTAATTAATCAACTAAGACACGAGGTTGGACCCTTTTGTAGCGGAAGTCTGCCCGGAAACGACCGGCCATCCAGCAGCTACAAACGATTGGCCCAATGTGAGAGGTCTTAGTCATAAATTAAACACGTGATTAAAGTAAAGACACGAGGTTAGACCCTTTCTATGACAGAAGTCTGCCCGGACCCAACCGGCATATCCAGCGGTCATAAAAGATGGTCTAATGTGAGAGGTCTTTATGAGGTCATGATCTTAATTAATTAATTAAGAAACACTTAACCATATTAGCATGAAGAGGAACATGAGGGGTTAAGTGGGTGCCTTGGGTGGCATGTGGAAATCTAGTGGTTGCCTTGGGTGGCAATAGAAAATACGATTAGAATACTTAACCAAAGTGGAACATGTAATTAAAACATGATTAAAGGGTTAAGTGGTATACACTAGAAATGACAAGCTTAGGTGGGTAGCTTGTGGGGGCCCATTTCAACCAATATCCCAAACGTATCTTTGTGGGCTCGACCCTAGTCGAGTGACGGGACACGCATATTGGGCTTGACTATAAGAGGCCAAAACGGGGTAGCGGTGGCAACGCGAGTCCAACGGGTTTCATCTGCGTGTGTGGACCCGGGATGGTAGGTAAGACGTTGTTGCATCATGTAGATATAACCCGTGCACCATTAGTTGTATCGGGTTGCCACTTTGGGGAATGATACACCCCATTGTGGGGCCAGCACGGATATCTACGGTAGGGAGCCGATCGCTTGGGAGTAGTGGGTACACCTAGTGGAGATAGGGGCAGACGGCACCTATGTAGTGAGCTAGGGGTACACGAAACTGCTGGGTAAATTCTCTAAGTCCTTGGGAGGGATCAACCTTTAAGTAGGAATGACTGGTGTGGTGCAGTGTAGTAATTATCCTTGGGTGGGTAAATGCGTCTTTATCGTTATCTTAGTTCATTCTAAGTCTGATTGGCTACTGAGTGTAGTCATTTATCCCCAGTCACACCGTACCAAGTTATATCATACCCTAATTACTTGAATGATTGCATTGTTAAAGTTATAGGACTCGCTCAGACTTATGTCTGACCCCGTTGTTTTTATCTTTTTCCAACCCTCAGGTTCTCAGAGTGGGCCCAGCACGAGTGGGCTTTGATCAGGCTGCTTTTATTACTCTCTTGGAGCTTGGACCCTAGATGTAGAGCTCAGCTTACCCTTTTCTTTTATGGCTATCAGTTCATGTATTGGGATTATGTATTTTTATTTATCAGGATGGATATTTTGTACTTGACTCTTATTATGGTTTTGTGATGTAACCAAACATGTTTTGCTTTCCGCTGAAATGAAATGATGTTTTAAATTCTCAAGTATTACTTATATCTGTCTTGTTGTAATTTTTCTGTTCTATATTCACTTAAAATACTCCACCGATGTTATGGCATTCCCTTAGTGAGTGACCATAGCGGGTGTGGGGTGTTACAAGTTAAATATCAGAATCTGATTCCTTAGGATAATTCTAAAGCAAAACAAGGAGAAAACATTCTTGATTGGGCAAACAAAGTGAGAAATCAAAAGATAAGAAACCAGGATAAAAAATTAAAAAGAGATAACAAATGCTTCAGGAGCCTTAATCCAGAGGAATATACGTCTTTGACTAAAAATTTGGAGAACATATTATTAGCTGCAAAAGAAGTGGAGCATTACTCCAAAACCATCACATTAAAATAGATAGAATGACAAAAACTATCTGGCAAGTACTGATGTTGTAATAACCCGAAAATCTGAGCCAGTTTAAAAATTTTATTTTAGCAATTTTAGCGAATTTTGAACATTTAAAATAGATTATTTTAAATAATATCGACGAGAAATTTATTTTGAATAGAATTCGACGTATATATTATATACGTCGTCGTTAGAATATAAATAATTATATATAATTATAAATAGAATTGAAATGGCGCGGTAGTTCGATAATTCGATTTCAAACTTCAATTGAATGTACCGGGTGCAAAACAATCCGTATTTTAGTGAAACCAAAAACATTAGGATCTAATTGATGATGTCTTTCCAACGAATCCGAAAAATCATAATTTCATAGCGGGAATCAAAAGATATGTCCAGTTGAAAATTCTGAATAGTCGCTATGGAATTCAGGCCCTTAAAAATGGACATTTTGCAAACGACCTCGGATTTCGACGAAACCACTTTTGTTGGGTCCGTGATGTCAAATTATTGCTAGGTTTTAAATTTCATAATTTTTTGAATCAATATGTGAGCGTGGCAAAGGAAAACGCGTTTGACCGGTTTCAGTTGATTTTAATCGACTGGAAAATGGCCATTTTTCCAACGGTCTCAGAATTCGACGAAACTAGTTTTGTTAGGACCGTATCGTCAATATAAAGCTAGAAAATATTTTTCAGGAATTTTTAGAGTTAGTATGTGACCCCGGTAAATTGAAATGCGCGTTCAAATTCAATATATAGAGTTATATGTTGATTTTAACGGAAACTGATCGAAACGATCGAATCAACCTACGATACAGCCACCCACATATAACTCTAGCACCCCCTGAGAGACCCGACGCCAGTACAGCCTCCCACAACCGCCTGCGCACCCTCCTCCGGCCACCTAGTCACCTGCGCCGACGCCAATCCACCACAGCAGCCCTCCATCTCCAATTCAGCAAACCAGAGTTCATTTTGGGTGAGTTTTTACTTTATTTTGTATAATAATTAGTTTATAAAGGTGTAAATATATATAAAGCTGATTTATAATATATAAAAATATGATTTTATATAATATAGAGTAATAAAGATGTGATCTTTATAGTAGTAACAATGTAAAGATATGATTTTTATTGTATATATGTTAAAATAAAAATGTGATTTTTATAGAGATGAAATAAAAAGGCGAAATCTTTATATATAAAAAGGCGAAATCTTTATATTTGAAAAGGCGAAATCTTTATATTTGAAAGGGCGAGATTTTTATATATTGAATAGCAAAATAAAAAATTTGATTTTTATATATTGAATAGCAAAGTAAAAATTCGATTTTTATATATTGAATAGCATAGTAAAAATTCGATTTTTAAATATATGAAGTGATTATAAAAATATGATTTTTAAACTGAAAGTGAACAAATAAAAATGTGATTTTTATATATGTAGTGGCTACGGGCAACGAAGATGACAAAGATGCGATAACGATGAAGATTTCTATAAAAGAAGTGTCGTGAAGTTGGATAGCTATCGGTGAGAACTTCTCACTCTAAATTTCTTTTTCTAGTTATATATATACTAGGATGCAGACGGTGTTTAGTAGCACCCGACACCCGTCATCCACAGACCATGGATGGCTTGTTTGTTAAATTGTTTGGTTGTGTAGTTGGTTAGTCTATTTGGTTTGAATTGAATTGTTTGGTGAAATGAATGGATTTGATTGATGTGTGAATGGCGTGGGCCTTCACTAGACCGGGGATAAGGCTAGGCCTCGCCCCGTTTCTAGTATCGTGCCGTTATGCCGCCGAAATTTTCTAAAATATGTTAGAAATATAAAAATATCATTTTTATTGAGTAAATGAACTGAATAGAAATTCATGTGTTGAAATAAAATATTTTATCGTTAAAAATATAATTTTTAACGTGGAAGTGAATAGAATAAAATATTCATTTACAAACTAGACGGTTTGTTTATGTACACCTATTTGAAGGACATTGATTGGCACGATAAATTTTACACATCGCCCAACTGCACAAATAAAATCTGTGTTTGATTGTTTGAAACCCCACACGGGTGTTGGGATGAAATTTGAAGTTCACTCATCCTGATTGATTAAATATGTCGATCGATTGATTGACAGGCTGTTATAAGCGTTAGATATCTATATTTGATGCTTATACAGTGTATTGCACTTTGGTTGATGATTGATTATTTTTCAATGCTATTATATACATGTGTTGTATGGAATCCATATAATTAACGTTATATGGTGATTGATTGGGCCTCATTCCAATCGGGAAAATAATGAATATTATAAAAGTAGATTCATGTGTTGAATATAAAAAATAGTCATGTGTTGACGATGTTCATGTGTTGAAAATATTCGTGTGTTGAGTAAAATATATTTTTTATAATAAAATTCACATCTTTATCATATTTAAAATTAGAACTACTTCCCAGTAGAAGTCTAATTAAAAATCAAACGATAGATACCATAGTTTTATAAAATATTTTAAATAACAAAAATAGTGATGTGTTGACAGTACTCATGTGTTGAGATTAGTCGTGTGTTGAAAGAAATATAGATTCATGTGTTGAATAGAATAAATATTCATTTGTTGAATAGAATAAAGAAGTTTTTTGAAAAATATAAAGCCGTATGGATTAGAGATGCGCTATTTTGACGTGAACGATATTTATATCGATTTTATTCGTTTTACAATGAATATTGAAAAGTGATTTCAAAATCTAATATTTTGAAATGAAATTCAAATCGAACTAGATAAAAATTCGAATTGAAATTTTATTGAATCAATTTGAAATGAATTCGAATCGAATAGAAAATGAATTCGATTCGAATTGAATAGAAAGTGAATTTGAATTCAAATTGAATAGAAATGAATTCAAATTGAATTAAATTGAAGTTGAATTAAAAACGAATTGAAATCGTTTTGAATGAAATTTAAAACGAACTGAAATTGAATTGAAATCAATTTCAAATGAATTCGAATTGAATAGAAAGTGAATTTGAATTCAAATTGAATAGAAATGAATTCAAATTGAATTAAATTGAAGTTGAATTAAAAACGAATTGAAATCGTTTTGAATGAAATTTAAAACGAACTGAAATTGAATTGAAATCAATTTGAAATGAATTCGAATTGAATTAAATAGAAGGTAAATTCAAATTGAATTCAATTGAAACAAATTAGAATTTGAAATGAATTGAAACGAATTTGAATTCGAATTAAATAAAGTTGAATTGAAATCAAATCGATTTGAAATTGAATATAGTGTTGAAATGGTTTTGAAAACGAATTTAAAACGATTTATAAAATACGTTTTAACAGGAAATCGATGAAATATATAATATATATATATATATATTATATATAATGGCCTGAATAGAACGCGCCGCGCCGCGGCAGTTTGTGAATTTCGACCATTGACTTCGAATTGACGTTGCGGGAGATCCGACCGTCGGATTCTCCTAAAACCGGAACCGTTGGGTTCGTGTCGAAAAGAGCTTTCCAATGAATATTAGAAATTTGAAATCTAACGGTTGGATTTGGAATTATGTCCAAATCAAATTTGAAAAAGGTCGTTGTAAGTGCAGTTCGATAACCGTTGATGGAAATCGACTGTACGGGCCTTGATAAAATTATTAAAAATATTGATAATTTGTGTAAAATCATAATATATGGATTGGAAAGAATTGAGCTGGAGAATTCCACATTTGAAAAGATAAAAATAGATTTTTATCGAAATGAACTAGTTTTGAACTAGAATTAAAATCAATTTATTTTTTTGAAGTAAATAAATTGAATTTGAAAGTGATTTTAAAAAAAATCAATATTCCCAATACATGAATTGGACTGGAGTTGAATCGAAATTATCTTCGGAATATTTCGATGTTGGATTTCGTGACTATACAAATATTGTTATGGGGATTTGAGAGATATATTTTATATCGTTATTTCCAATACGATATTTGTTGGTTTCAGAATTTGATATTGAATATAAGCCGATATATTTTCAATTCATAGTCTTGTATTTAATATCAAATATGATTTGGGTTTATCGTGAATCGTGTTTTAGATGACATTGGTTCTTTAACCCAGTTAAAGGCAGGATGTTGATTTTTGAGAAGATTAAAACTAAGTGGAGTTTTAAATGAATCTTTAATTAGATTAAAATGTGAATTGATAATTTAAATTATCAAATCTGAAAGGTGATCGAGAATGGAGTACCACCAGTTTTGCTCCAATGCGATAGTTACATCTTTAATTAGATTTGAACGTGAAATGGTAATTAATTTTACCGATAACACCGTGGTGTTAGATATGGAGTATTACCAGTTCTTGTAGCTGGCCCTGAGTAGGCCGGGTACGCATGATAGGGGGTTCTCGCTTCGCGGTTTGGTGGCGAACGGGAGACTCTTACCCCTACATGTCGCTGGGGAGGGCGTTGGTTTGCCAATAGGCGCGAGACTCGAGAGGGTCGCCGTAAAACAAGGGACTGGGGGACCATGTGGGAGCCACGGTGGGTATTACCTGTTGCTTGGGGGATGAAGGGATGGTTGCAAAGCCTACCGGATTTCGTCGGCCGTCACGTTTGGTATCAGAGCTTTGGTTTACAGAGCTCGAGAACAAGACACATTAGAACCATACGAAAGAATTCATCAGATATTGGATTAGTAGTATCCAATTAGAATGACTCGTTAGAGATAGGATCAGTAGTATCCTAGAACGAGTGTGAAGAGTATATTTTTCAATTGAAAACAATTTTGTTTTTAAAATTTAAATTGTTTTAAACGTATTTGATTATTTATTTATGTTGAATATGGACAATCGAGTATATAAAGATTTCGCGTATACGCGTCATGAACGTATAGTCGAAGTTTTAATATACTGGGTAGATATAGAATCACATTCTAGATATCCGGGGATGATTCTGATGATGGTGCATCATCATCAGTATTCATATTCGAGTTTCGAAGGTGTGATTTCTATATATTTCCATTAGACTGGTGTGAGAACCAAAACTTATATAGCTAGAACTCATTGTTGTGAATTGGCATCAAAAACATGATTTTTTGTATATGTATCAAAATTATGAATTTGAAACTCTATTCCACTAATTGATTGATGTTTGTGTTGTTTGTTTATTTGTTTGATAATTTTGAACCATTATGCCTAATTGTATCAAATATTGAATTGTATTGAAAATTGGTCGCATTTGCATGCATATGTATGTACTTACATTGAACAGGTCATAGCAAGGAGGCTAGAGCAGAGAATAAATTTTGTTTGCCCGACAAATAGGTACATGTTTACTACATATTTTACTGTTTTGTTTGGGTGATGATGATTTTATGAGCCTATTGGCTAGCCGCTTGGCTTTTTCTTTTTCTTTTTGAGATCAGAAGGCATATATGGCAATTTCGGGATTTTCCCGTGGCTCCCGGTGCAGGGGAGGTTATGGCGAAATTTTTCGAAAATTTAGGGTGTTAGCCAAATTTTTGAAAATTTGAAAATTCTCAGAAACTGAAAAGTTGGAGAATGGAAGCCAGATCGAACGTAGAGCTAATTAATCAAACCACTTCCGGCTTTGTTCCTTTTCGGGGACGAAAAGTTTTAGGTGGGGGAGATTGTAATAACCCGAAAATCTGAGCCAGTTTAAAATTTTTATTTTAGCAATTTTAGCGAATTTTGAACATTTAAAATAGATTATTTTAAATAATATCGACGAGAAATTTATTTTGAATAGAATTCGACGTGTATATTATATACGTCGTCGTTAGAATATAAATAATTATATATAATTATAAATAGAATTGAAATGGCGCGGTAGTTCGATAATTCGATTTCAAACTTCAATTGAATGTACCGGGTGCAAAACAATCCGGATTTTAGTGAAACCAAAAACATTAGGATCTAATTGATGATGTCTTTCCAACGAATCCAAAAAATCGTAATTTCATAGCGGGAATCAAAAGATATGTCCAGTTGAAAATTCTGAATAGTCGCTATGGAATTCAGGCCCTTAAAAATGGACATTTTGCAAACGACCTCGGATTTCGACGAAACCACTTTTGTAGGGTCCGTGATGTCAAATTATTGCTAGGTTTTAAATTTCATAATTTTTCGAATCAATATGTGAGCGTGGCAAAGGAAAACGCGTTTGACCAGTTTTAGTTGATTTTAATCGACTGGAAAATGGCCAATTTTCCAACGGTCTCAGAATTCGACGAAACTAGTTTTGTTAGGACCGTATCGTCAATATGAAGCTAGAAAATATTTTTTAGGAATTTTTAGAGTTAGTATGTGACCCCGGTAAATTGAAATGCGCGTTCAAATTCAATATATAGAGTTATATGTTGATTTTAATGGAAACTGATCGAAACGATCGAATCAACCTACGATACATATCCCATTGTGTTCGGAATGAGGGTAATTAGCTATGGGCGGCAGGCGGTGGGCCTTGTTTAGAGGTAGTATGAAAAAGTCAACTTTTAGATAATTAAATAAATAAAACACCCCCACTCACCTCTCTCTCTCTTCACCCCTTTAATCAATCAGGCCCCGCCCGTTCGATTCATATCAGAAAGAAAAAAAAAGAAATCAATCGCGCCAGGCGCGACGACCATCGTCGCCACCCACGCTGGCGCCAGGCGCCGCGACTCCGGCTGCGTCCTCCCCCTAGCTCTCTCGCGCCCCCTCCTCTGACAGCCGAGCCAAACCCTAGCACCCCCTGAGAGACCCGACGCCAGTACAGCCACCCACAGCCACCTGCGCACCCTCCTCCGGCCACCTAGTCACCTGCGCCGACGCCAATCCACCACAGCAGCCCTCCATCTCCAATTCAGCAAACCAGAGTTCATTTTGGGTGAGTTTTTACTTTATTTTGTATAATAATTAGTTTATAAAGGTGTAAATATATATAAAGCTGATTTATAATATATAAAAATATGATTTTATATAATGTAGAGTAATAAAGATGTGATCTTTATAGTAGTAGCAATGTAAAGATATGATTTTTATTGTATATATGTTAAAATAAAAATGTGATTTTTATAGAGATGAAATAAAAAGGCGAAATCTTTATATATAAAAAGGCGAAATCTTTATATTTGAAAAGGCGAAATCTTTATATTTGAAAGGGCGAGATTTTAATATATTGAATAGAAAAATAAAAAATTTGATTTTTATATATTGAATAGCAAAGTAAAAATTCGATTTTTATATATTGAATAGCATAGTAAAAATTCGATTTTTAAATATATGAAGTGATTATAAAAATATGATTTTTAAACTGAAAGTGAACAAATAAAAATGTGATTTTTATATATGTAGTGGCTACGGGCAACGAAGACGACAAAGATGCGGTAACGATGAAGATTTCTATAAAAGAAGTGTCGTGAAGTTGGATAGCTATCGGTGAGAACTTCTCACTCTAAATTTCTTTTTCTAGTTATATATATATATACTAGGATGCAGACGGTGTTTAGTAGCACCCGACACCCGTCATCCACAGACCATGGGTGGCTTGTTTGTTAAATTGTTTGGTTGTGTAGTTGGTTAGTCTATTTGGTTTGAATTGAATTGTTTGGTGAAATGAATGGATTTGATTGATGTGTGAATGGCGTGGGCCTTCACTAGACCGGGGATAAGGCTAGGCTTCGTCCCGTTTCTAGTATCGTGCCGTTATGCCACCGAAATTTTCTAAAATATGTTAGAAATATAAAAATATCATTTTTATTGAGTAAATGAACTGAATAGAAATTCATGTGTTGAAATAAAATATTTTATCGTTAAAAATATAATTTTTGACGTGGAAGTGAATAGAATAAAATATTCATTTACAAACCGGACGGTTTGTTTATGTACACCTATTTGAAGGACATTGATTGGCACGATAAATTTTACACATCGCCCAACTGCACAAATAAAATATGTGTTTGATTGTTTGAAACCCCACATGGGTGTTGGGATGAAATTTGAAGTTCACTCATCCTGATTGATTAAATATGTCGATCGATTGATTGACAGGCTGTTATAAGCGTTAGATATCTATATTTGATGCTTATACAGTGTAGTGCACTTTGGTTGATGATTGATTATTTTTCAATGCTATTATATACATGTGTTGTATGGAATCCATATAATTAACGTTATATGGTGATTGATTGGGCCTCATTCCAATCGGGAAAATAATGAATATTATAAAAGTAGATTCATGTGTTGAATTTAAAAATAGTCATGTGTTGACGATGTTCATGTGTTGAAAATATTCGTGTGTTGAGTAAAATATTTTTTTTATAATAAAATTCACATCTTTATCATATTTAAAATTAGAACTACTTCCCAGTAGAAGTCTAATTAAAAATCAAACGATAGATACCATAGTTTTATAAAATATTTTAAATAACAAAAATAGTGATGTGTTGACAGTACTCATGTGTTGAGATTAGTCGTGTGTTGAAAGAAATATAGATTCATGTGTTGAATAGAATAAATATTCATTTGTTGAATAGAATAAAGAAGTTTTTTGAAAAATATAAAGCCGTGTGGATTAGAGATGCGCTATTTTGACGTGAACGATATTTATATCGATTTTATTCGTTTTACAATGAATATTGAAAAGTGATTTCAAAATCTAATATTTTGAAATGAAATTCAAATCGAACTAGATAAAAATTCGAATTGAAATTTTATTGAATCAATTTGAAATGAATTCGAATCGAATAGAAAATGAATTCGATTCGAATTGAATAGAAAGTGAATTTGAATTCAAATTGAATAGAAATGAATTCAAATTGAATTAAATTGAAGTTGAATAAAAAACGAATTGAAATCGTTTTGAATGAAATTTAAAACGAACTGAAATTGAATTGAAATCAATTTGAAATGAATTCGAATTGAATAGAAAGTGAATTTGAATTCAAATTGAATAGAAATGAATTCAAATTGAATTAAATTGAAGTTGAATTAAAAACGAATTGAAATCGTTTTGAATGAAATTTAAAACGAACTGAAATTGAATTGAAATCAATTTGAAATGAATTCGAATTGAATTAAATAGAAGGTAAATTCAAATTGAATTGAATTGAATTGAATTGAAACAAATTAGAATTTGAAATGAATTGAAACGAATTTGAATTCGAATTAAATAAAGTTGAATTGAAATCAAATCGATTTGAAATTGAATATAGTGTTGAAATGGTTTTGAAAACGAATTTAAAACGATTTATAAAATACGTTTTAACAGTAAATCGATGAAATATATAATATATATATATATATATTATTTATAATGGCCTGAATAGAACGCGCCGCGCCGCGGCAGTTTGTGAATTTCGACCATTGACTTCGAATTGACGTTGCGGGAGATCCGACCGTCGGATTCTCCTAAAACCGGAACCGTTGGGTTCGTGTCGAAAAGAGCTTTCCAATGAATATTAGAAATTTGAAATCTAACGGTTGGATTTGGAATTATGTCCAAATCAAATTTGAAAAAGGTCGTTGTAAGTGCAGTTCGATAACCGTTGATGGAAATCGACTGTACGGGCCTTGATAAAATTATTAAAAATATTGATAATTTGTGTAAAATCATAATATATGGATTGGAAAGAATTGAGCTGGAGAATTCCACATTTGAAAAGATAAAAATAGATTTTTATCGAAATGAACTAGTTTTGAACTAGAATTAAAATCAATTTATTTTTTTGAAATAAATAAATTGAATTTGAAAGTGATTTTTTAAAAAAATCAATATTCCCAATACGTGAATTGGACTGGAGTTGAATCGAAATTATCTTCGGAATATTTCGATGTTGGATTTCGTGACTATACAAATATTGTTATGGGGATTTGAAAGATATATTTTATATCGTTATTTCCAATACGATATTTGTTGGTTTCAGAATTTGATATTGAGTATAAGCCGATATATTTTCTATTCATAGTCTTGTATTTAATATCAAATATGATTTGTGTTTATCGTGAATCGTGTTTTAGATGACATTGGTTCTTTAACCCAGTTAAAGGCAGGATGTTGATTTTTGAGAAGATTAAAACTAAGTGGAGTTTTAAATGAATCTTTAATTAGATTAAAATGTGAATTGATAATTTAAATTATCAAATCTGAAAGGTGATCGAGAATGGAGTACCACCAGTTTTGCTCCAATGCGATAGTTAAATCTTTAATTAGATTTGAACGTGAAATGGTAATTAATTTTACCGATAACACCGTGGTGTTAGATATGGAGTATTACCAGTTTTCTCCATGGGATATATAGGTTTGGATTGGGAAATAAAATAAATAATTACTTCGGTGTGGTTCGCTAATCCCGACTAGTTTGAAATGATATCCAAAGGAAGATTATAGGATAAATTCTGAATTTATCTTGGATAAAATTAATGGGAACCTTTCCCTAAGAATGTGATTTTGTGAATAAAAGAATATTCTGAATTGGAATGAAGCGTTCGTTGTGTTTGTGTAACATTTTTTTATTATATACGTGGGTTATTCTGAAAGGCCGGGTTATACCCATTCTGAATAACCGATTCGACGAGATGTCGAAGATGAAGACGGTAGTTGAAGACCGGAAGTCTTCACATCGTTTGGGTGATTACTGATGATCTTGATTGGGTTGTACACCCAGGATGAGGGAATCAGTTGGTGATCGTCCAGACGTACCTGGAGATGGATGGATATGCGAGGAAAGTGCCTCCGGTTTCGTTCAGACCCAGAACGAACTTGTAAATGGATTGTGTGTCTGACATTGGATTTTATTCTGTGTTGATTGATCTCTATTAAATATACATCTGTTTGGCGGCAGAGAATTTATTCTCTTTCTTAACGCCCTTCTCTGAGACGTACGAGCTCAGAGGTTGTATATCGATGGACATCAGTCGCATGGAGTGAATTGCCAGTGTGGCACGCGTAAGTGGAAATTGATCAGGGCTTCTGTTGAAAAGCAAAGTCTTGTGGTTGATGATCAAAGCACAGCCTGTGTGGCGTAGCTTTGTGTATAACGTGAATTCGCGAGCCTCACACCTCGGTATGAGTCAAAAACGGGAGACGGACCGCTGGGAGAGCACGACGTTTCTTTCTAGCTAGGGTGGTGTCAGTGACCTACCAGCCCTGACATTTATATACTTTTCACCTGTGTGGTTGTTGGAATGCGAGGCGCCTCGGATATAGGTCTGTAAGGACCGGGAAACGTGTGTTCAGGAATAACTAATCCTCAAAAGTAAGAGAGGACCGGCCCAGCCGATTCCAAGGATCATAGTGGGGTCCTGAGGCATTTGCTAGAGTGTCTCGAACGCGGAGAGGAGCTTGCCCCTTGCCTCGGCTCATGACGGAATCCAATCTCCAATACGTGATATTGCGGTTTTAATTGTAGAACTAGTACGTCGACATGATAGATGGTACCCATGCCGCCTATGATTGATATTTATGATTGAAAATTGTTTTGTCACTATACACTTATAATAGTATCAAATGATTTGTTTTGACGTATCAAGCATTATTTGGCTATTATAAGGGAAAACCCTATCCTCCGGCTTGCGTTGCATTGTGTGATGGGACCTGGGTCTTATAATAGCTTCATTTTTCCAAAAAGCATTGCGTTGTTTTGTTATATGCACTAGTATTCTTGGGAGGAAACCCGTTCCGTGTTATACGACGTGGTCCCTTGAATTACTCTCTTTTAAAATAAAGAATTATAACTATTTTAGTTCTCACACCAGTCACATGACTGACCTGGAGTTTATTGTTTTAACCTAAACTTTAGGTGCCCCTATTTTCCACACGGGCAGCTAGTAGTTTTGGGTTTTGCAGATTTATATCCACAGGGTCCTGATGTACAGCTGGAACGATGCTCGGAAAACTCTGTATCCATGCATTACTTCTAGTTGTGTTTTTGTATTATTTTCCGCTGCAATGTATTTAAATGTAATTTGAATCTCTGATATTTGTTGAATGTAATTTATTCATTTATACTCTGTATATTCTTGTATCTGATGGAATTGTTGTAATAACAATGAAATGTTCTTCCATCTGCGTTCTGTTTTGTCCTGTTCTCAATTTTATCCGTGCTTTCCTTCACGGGGAAGTTCGGGTCGTCTCAGATGTTAAATGAAATGCATGGACATACCACTAATGAGTCTCGCCACCTAAAATCATGGAAGAACTAATCAGAAAAATTAAGTTTCAACAATATGCACAAAAGCCACTGGAAACAAACCTGTCGCATACTACATAAGGGAAAGTGATTCTTGCATACCAAGTAGGGCCAATAACCATATTGTTAGACGAAATGATGGAATACTGATGATCAAAATGCAAGAAACGTCAGGTCTTCATTACAGTTGTTATTGTTGTAAACTGGGATTAGTTGCTGAATAAGTGCCTAGTTTTACACTGTACAAATGGATGAAATATGATGAAACTAACATGCAAACTGAAGGTCAGTTGATACACAGTATATTTTCGTACTTGGATTATGTATGGATCTATCTTGTTATGGCAAATACATCCTTCAATGACTTTTAGATTGACATTGAGGTGAACCTTGCTTACCACGCTTTAACAATTGGTAGGAAACCATAAACAAATCATTCATCGATTTAGAATCGAATGGGGTATTTAAATTGTACTTGAACTCACCAAAAATGTTCCAAAAATTAACTAAAATTATTTGAAGAAAACTCAGTTTCAGATTATGAAAATTATTATTAAAGATAAATTAATATATATTTACTTATAGATGTTTTCCTGTAAAAGAATAAAATATTGTCCATTCATTATATTTTCTTTTCATATACAATCCAATGCCTTTAAAAATTATGCCTTATTTAGTCCATGTCTTTTTCAAATAAATGCCTTTTCACATAAAACTACATTGTTCATCAAATTTGAACAATTTTTCTGTCTACAACTGAAACCTAAGGTAGTACTGTATTGATTATGAAGATAAAATAAATATGTTCAATTTCTCTATCTTTTTTGGTTGTCCCCTGCAGTAATCTCAACCACAGATTAGATATCAATATAGTCATTAATCAAATATAGCGGGTTTCCACTAATTCATTTGATTTTTTGTGATTAATGGCTGAGATTTTCCAGGACAGGGAGATTGAAAATAGGAACAAAAGATTTGATCTCAAAACAAGTGTATTCCATTAAACTCTAATGTCTATAGCATGGAATAACAACCCATGTCGTTGAAATATGAGAATATAACGGAATTTGAAATTTTGTACTATTTATGTAATTTGAGGTACACCATACACCATAACCATTAGCCGTCATACACATGTCCAACTATCCAAATTCGTATGTCGTCACTGGTATGTCATATTGTGTGGAGTTAACTGATTGGTGGTCTTCTAGCATATATATATATATATATATGTGTGTGTGTGTGCGTGTGTTTCCAACTGGGAGTTGCAATTAAATAGGGATTCAGAAACAATATACTGAGGTGGTGCCTTTCCTTTTCACAGTGGGTATTACTTTTTCCTTTACTTTTGATAACACACTTATTTGATAAATATCCACATCACTGAACTTTCATACACAGTTACACAAATAAGCAACTGTTAATTTCCATTGTCTCATTTGGCTTTCATACATACAAATTGACTTGAAAACTAACTACTTACACATCTTTTTTCCCCCATAATTTTCGCTGTAGCATGTTTTTGTATTCTGAATTTATCCCTACTAGAACTTCTATATCTGTACAATGACTGTTCTATACGTTGGTTTACTGTTAAGAAGTCTTAGCCTACTTAATTCAGGTGTAGACCCATTAACATTGTATAAGTTTTCCATAGCAAAACTGCTACAACGTACCTTTTAGTATATGTGGTAAATTTTGGTTATACCGATTATCATTTAAAATTTTCTATCATCGACATAATAGTTTATAGTGTATAAAACAACAAAAAAGTAAAATTTGATCCAGTGAACCTTTCATGAATCCATATTCAATAACGTAAATTAACATGCCATTAAAAACAATCAATAACTTAAGTACTCAATATATTCATATGTACAAACCAATGGCACCCGATCCAGAGACGAATCTAAAGCATAGGTTCGGTAGGCAGTTGCCCACCCCAAGAATTTTGTGAAAAACTGAGAAAAAACAGGAAGTAAAGTACGCATCTGAGATTTCTCACTCAACATACTTTTGATTACCCTATCGCAAGCCACAGCCGTATCTGTCCATCTTCTTCAATTCATTCTTCATAGTCGATTTGATTAATTAAAACTAAAGCCTAATTCAAAGTTTTAAATTAGGAGCATTCTATTTCTGTTCAGTGTCCACTCCATTCTCCAGATCATGTTTGAGGAGATAAATCAAAATACTTTTTTCCCCTCGGGTGTTATAGAGTATTTATCCTACGCTACTTTTAATCCTGATAATTATTACATCTATATTATACTTTAATCCACTGATTTGTTAACTATTGGATTATATTTCATTTTAATAAGCTGATTTGTTGATAAATTGATTTATTTGATTAAATTATAGAAATTTTCTTTTTGAAAAGTATCATGAGTGCTGGATTATCCCTATTAACCACCCCTTATTGATGTTGGAAATGTATCTTATTAATAAAATTTTGTTTCACTTAAATTAAAGCTATAAATATTTTAAACTGTTTGATGCAATTTACTTCATTTGTTTTGCATTTATTATGTGACTTAAATGTTTGAAACATCATAAATAGCTTGAGTATTCCAAAGAAACTCAAAAACCCTGCAGTTTTCTTAGCTTTCCTTTCTCACTGTTGTGTATTTTTTTCAAATAAGTTTATCAAATTACTAATACAAGGCAACGGTCAGTTTTATTGTTTTTAGTGTGTTAAAATTTACTACAAAAATTTAGTTGAATCTTAATTTTTGTATCATATATTCGGTTATTAATAGAACTCTGCACACACAAAAAACCCTCTACCCAATGGAAAAACAATTCATGGTTTCATTGATGACTCGATCAATGGCATAAAATCTGTTCATATTTACAAATTATAGCACCCATGGTTTATATCGACAAATTATACCACTCTCAACATCTCCCCTATCATATGCTAAAGTCGAATTATTATCAACAGTATAGCACACAATCTATTCGATGATGCAGGAGATAGAGATTATGATCAACGCTGCTATCAATGCTAAAGTCGAATCAAATCAAAATCGATTTAAATCAAGGGTTTTGTACCTTAAATTGAAATGAGCAGCTGAAATCTCCCCAATCAAATGCGAGAAGATTGACGAATTCTAGGTTGAATAGAGATGGGCGGCCAAAGTCTCCTCTATCAGACGCGATTAACAAATTCTGGGTTGAATTAAGATGGTGGCCGAAGTCTCCTCTATTAGACAGGATTAATGAATTATGGGTTTCCTTTTTGTTTTATTTTCGTTTTTTAAGTTAGTGCATTGTAAAATTTTGGGGGAAGAAGCAGGAACAGCCATAATAATTGATGGGAAAGCGAGAGCTATTATTTTTGGGGTAAAATAATTTAAATTGTCACTGGTTGGTTAAAAGGCCTGGGCTAACCGGTGCAAATTTTTAAAGCAAGTAAAATACTTTCACATTTGCATTAGTTGGTGAAAAACTAGGGTGAAACCGGTGCAAACATAAAATTTGCACTTGTTATACATGGAACCAGCGCAAATAATTTTATTTGCTTCCCCTTATTTGCACTGGTTTTTAAAAAAACCAGTGCAACTTATTGTTTTCCTCTAATGTACTGCTTTTTCTGTACCAGTTGCAATGGTTATTATCCTAGAACCAGTGCAAAAAAATGTTTTTACACCGGTTGTTGACACAATCTGTGCAAATAAGGTGAAGCAACAGGCCTGTTTTGTAGTAGTGCTTTCTAGGAAGGAGCGTAGGGTCTCGCCGGACCACTACTTGAAGGATGTGAGTAACATGACGCTCTTCGGTCGAGAGAGTTGAACTCTGAACTGCTCAATGAAGCGGGTGACCAACATGTTACAACTGTTGATTGACTTAGTTGTTAGCTGCCGAAACCACATGCCAGCTATTTCGATGAGAAAGAGAGGGAAGAATTTGGCCATGACGTTGGTCGATGCTAATAGCACTTCCATGTGACGCATATATCCCATGAGATGTCTGGTCGGGTCGGTCCTGCCATTATAGAACTCCATGACTGGATGCTTGAAGTATGGTGGATTTGCGGAGTTTCTGATTTCCCGTGTGAATGGGCTACGATGGATGTTATCCACGTCCTGTTGAGAATATGTTCCTTTGGTGAAGCATTTGATGATTCTTGCAATCTAACTTCCATCCCCAAGGATTTGTTGCCACAAATCCAATTCTGTATTGGGGTCATTGGTGAGAATCGTAGTACTAGGACTGGGTGGAAGCATGCCCCAAGGTCTTGAAGTTGTTTGGGTTCGGCCCTCGAGAGTTGAGTGAAGGTTGTCCATAGCCTCAGGCCTTGATTCGAGAGTAACCAAAATCGCTTGGTTAACCTGAGCATTGGACCAAACCATGGCCGCTCCGATTAGAAGTGATATGTTTGGGATAGCATTTCCAGTTAAAGGCTATATATTTCCTCTGCCTAGAGCGACGTTTAAGTGGTTTACTGTAGTGTTTCCCTCTGTCACGTTGGGGACTAGTATAGTAGAGTGGTCTTGGTGAGACAGAGGGTTGTTTCCCCCAGCCCTTCTTGGATCAGCAAGTTGGGAAGGCTATGAGGGAGGTTTCATAAGACAGGTTTGCGGTAAGATGCTGGGTCTGACCGGAAGTTGCGTCAATCCATGTTCTGGTCGATCCAGAGGTTGCACTGGTTTAGGAGATGTTTGTCTAGGGAGTGAGTCGATCCCTGGACCGAAATCAAAATGTTTGGCCAGTTCAGAACTTGGCCATGACCGACCTGAGAATCTGCTGCTACTCCAGCATTGATAGTTGCAAGAAGCGACGACATTAGATCTGGCGGATCGGGAAGTGAAGTTGAACCGAGAGGAACTGTAGAGCGATCTGGGGCTTGGATTTCTTCAGATCGCAAGTTAACTATTGCCCCAGTTTCGTCTCGTGCAGGAAGTGATGCCTTTCCATTTGGAGAACATATTATTAGCTGCAAATAATAGAGCGATCTATGACATTCTATTTTGGGATATCGAATAGAAGATTTTTCCTAGCGAATTCAAGATGTCTTTCCACTTCAGGAAGTGGTTGTATATATAGGAGAGAAGGTAGGCCGAGTTTGTATGCAGCGTGGCACATATCTTTTACGGGGTTAGA
Organism: Allium sativum; assembly: GCA_030737875.1. Classification (NCBI taxonomy): domain Eukaryota; kingdom Viridiplantae; phylum Streptophyta; class Magnoliopsida; order Asparagales; family Amaryllidaceae; genus Allium; species Allium sativum. The sequence goes on along the minus strand of CM060912.1, from coordinate 250,084,746 downwards.
CACATGTAACTCGATCCAGTAAAGTAGTTGCAGGCGGTAGGACCCGGTTTACTGCTGATGAATAGTTCTTCCCGGAAATCTTGGCATACGGGGAGCTCGAAACTTGGTATATGAAAAGTTGTGCTTGATTAAAGTTGACCAGTTTTATAGTCTTGGAAGTAGGAACTCATCTTATAGCAAATAAGTTTGAATTTGGATTCTAGATCTGATATTCTAGGCTTGACCTGATTCTTTAGGATGACCCGATCGATCGGTAGATGATCCGATTGATCGGTTGGGTTTTTACTTCGGAAGAATGCCAACTTTGAAGGAGAAAGTCTTTATTTGATGCGGAACCGATTTGGGTCGGACCACGATCGGTCAACCTATGATGAAAGTCAAACCTGGTAGCATAAACTTGGCCGATATCCGCTAATGAGTTTCGATCTTGGGCTGTGACGGATTTTGCCAAAAAGTTTGTCAACAGGAATATTGATCAGAAAGTCACTCCACAAAATAATTCAAATGCTATGAATATTTTATTCTATTCACTAAATAGGAATCAGTTTAATAGGGTATTTGTTTGTAAATCTGCATATGAAATCTGGAAAATTTTGCAGGTGACTCATGAAGGAACAAGCAAAGTTAAACAGATCAAGATAACCATGTAAACCAATCAATTTGAATTATTTAAAATGAATCAGAATGAATCTATCTGCGATATGTACAGTAGGTTCCCAGAGATCGTGCATTCACTAATGGCTTTAGGAAAAACATATTCTGAGGAAGATCAATTTAGAAAAGTTCTAAATTCATTAACTTAAGATTGGAATCAAAAGATACTTGCAATTAAAAAGGCTAATGATATTAGTACAATGAAAATTGAAGAATTAATCGGTAATCAAATGTCGTTTGATGCTCAGATGCAAGGAAGAAAAGAAAATCAGTCATTAGAAAAGAAATCGATAGCATTTAAAGCAATAACAGAAGATTCTGACTTAGATAACGATGTTGATGGAAGAGATAGCCTTAATGATAAGGAATTTTAGAAATTTCCTTATCATATAGAAAAAGAAATAGTTTCAAGAGGAACGAGCAAAGAAATCTTATGAAAAAATATTGAGATTCGGAATAATGTCAAACAGTATAGCTGTGATGAATCAGGCCATCTGAAAAGAATTTGTTCATATCCGGAGAAACAAAATCGACCTACGAATGACAGTTTATCAGAGAAGAGAAAAAGAGTTTGTGCAGCAACTCTAGATGATTATGATTCATCATCTAGTGATGAAAAACAAGAAACAAATAATTTGAATATGTGCTTCACAGAAATTCACGAATTAGAATAAATTGAAGAACGGATCTAAAAATAGGTATGCCTTTATAATAATTTTTAAAATTTTATTTGAATAGTTGTTTGCTTGTTTGACTATTTGCCTTGTTTGAAAATTTGAAGTTTAAATTCAAAACTCAAAATTTAAAATAAAAATTATTCAATAATATAATGATATAAAAAGTATTTTTATAATAAATATTATTCCAAGAAATAATTAAATAAGAATATATAGTTATAAATAAATCAAATAGTTAAAATTCAAAAGTCACTTTGAAAATTCAAAGGGATATGTCGACAAACAACAATGCATATGTCATCATATACCTGAGTACTTGAAATTCAAATTTTGAATTTCCCTCTATCTTTTCACCAAACCCAATGTACTGAAAAGGTGTCCCATTACCAGTACACATGTCCTTTGATTTTGATTCCTTATTTTTCTACCTATTCCAATCATCCTATTCCACCTTTAATTCAAAATTCAAACTTATCTTCATATTCTTGTACTCTTCAAAACTATTCTCAAATGGCATTCTCAAGTACTTCAAACATAATGAGGCTGACGAAAGCTACCAAAGGCTTCCTCTACAACAAGCCGGTTGCTATCAAAGATTACATAAGCTATGTAAACTTTTATAAAGTCGACACAGGAGAATTCGCTATTTTTTCATGATTTTTCTACTTATGAACTTAAATCTTTTTTTTTCATAGAAATGGAATTTTAAGTCTTGTTGATTCTAAAGAAAATGATATAGTTTGCTACCCGAATCTTGTAAAATTGTTTTATGTAAACTTGAATCGTGTTTTTTTCAAGGAAATGAAAATGAAACTTGGAGTAGTGTTAAAGGAATTCAAATTGTTTTAAATTGCGATATTTTAAGTGCTAATTTGGATTGCAAGAATATGGGAATGGATCGTGCGAATTTTAAGATCAATGAAAGTAATTTAGAAACTTTTTACCTTATTTTTGAAAGTGATGAGAATATGGAATTCAGAAACCGTTTTTATCGTCTGAGAGCAATAAATGTCAACTCACCTTTTCAATGTATCGTCACCCCTCGTTCCGAAAATTACAATAACCCTACTTTGAAAGTTAATAAAGCCCTCTTTGCTATTTTTGGGAATTGTGACATCATGTAATGACCCGAAAATCCGATCCAATTTGAGCTGACCAAATAACACAAGTCCAACCCCAAATTGTACTGAAAACCAGGAAATTAATAGAAAGGAGATAGAGGGTGAGGAAAGATAAGATAGAAACTTAGAATAGAAGAAGAAGAAGAACACAACATCAGAGTAACACGAACCTACAGCGGAACGAATAACATATAATATATATAACATAACTTGAAATATACATCTGTACTTGAATATACATCATTATCAAAGTACAACACTTACAACACAATGGAAATAACTGTAGCTATATAATCCTGAAGCCTCCTGCTCCAAGCTCTTCCAGTATATCTGTAAATCCCGACTACTTGACTGCCCGTACAAATTTAGGCACCTAAGAGTTTAGGGAAACAAACAAATAAACTCCGGGTCAGTCATGGGACTGGTATGAGTAAAACAGTTTAAAACAGTTGAACAAGTAAACGATATCTCATAAGACCACGCCATATAACGGAACGGGTTTTCCCCTTATGAGAATCCAAATTATCTTTATATCAAAAACCTTTTGATATTATCATAATGTCTACCAACCACAATATATTAATCATCTAGCAGAAATGCTTTCATCTCACGTTCTACATAAAAGTATACAAATCAAAACCGCAAGCACGTATTGGGTAATGGATTCCCAACTATGACAAGGTATGGAAACACCTTTTGCTAGTGTACCTCTAGAGAGGAATACACTGGAGTTCAACAAGAACATCTTGTAACCCGGCCACACATGACTGACCACTCATTTCGCTTGAGTGTATCGAACGTATATCACCAACGGTTGGGATCAGCAACCGTTTCCCAAATGGGACAGTATCGACAATAGATTTTTAGAAATAAATGAAACTCTAGATCAGGTGATTGTACACCCTACTTCAGAGCGACCGACTTAGCCATGTTGCCTACCCGATTTCTGTCATTTACCGGATGTGAGGCTAGAAGCTACGCTTTGTCATCACACCAGATTCACTTCGAATGTCACATCGTCAAATCCATCAAATCACCGATTGATGCCTACAACCATACATTACGTGTCAGCTAAAAGAAGTTTCCTTCTCCGCTTCCGCTCTTGGTACAGTTGAAGAAATCAATGTACGTGACCTTTCTGGAAATACTTTGTCTAACATTCATTCCTACAAGTCATCCAGGAACCGGATGAACCGAAGGTACTATTCAGTATATCCATCTTAGGCACTGTTATCTAAGACTTATACAATAGCCCTTGCACTTTACTCCGTCTTCAATTATCTTTGGCATATATGATTCGCAACGCTTATGCCAATACAGAGTGGTTCTTTGGATAATAATCCAATCGGTCTCTCCATATTAACAATGTTAAAATGGTCAAAACTTTGATAGTCTGTGAGTTAACTATCAAAGAAAAACAAGTGTGCAAACAACGATATTATTTCCAGATGGAAATTATATCGAATAAACATCATTTAATATTAGTCTCTTTAGTACATTTTACATCTCCTGTTTCCCTATATTCAACATTTGCTATTTTCTATATATTGAAAATATACGTTATTAACACTGGAAACATTTCCATTCCTTGTTTTCTGTATTTAGAAAACATTTTTGTTCTTGTTTGGAAAACATTTCCAAAACTCCTATGTTTGGATTAAGCAGATGTTTAGATAAAACATCACTATGCCAACTCAACCATTTCCTTTAATTACTAAATTCACTTTACCATCCTTTTCTGCCGAACCTTAACCATTCCTTAGTTAAAAACGAAACCAATCAAGTTAGGGTATAATTACCTCTCAGACCTTAACTGAACAACATTTCTAACCTTGAAATAGGTAAAGTTCACTTTAAATTTCTCTAACTAACTTCCTTACTTAACCTTTCTTTCGAATAACTATATTCGATTAATTCTTTTCACTTAACTCTTATCAATTAACTCTATTGGACTGACCCTATTGGGTTAACTCTATTTGCTTAACTCTATTTAATTTACTCTATTCACTTAACTCCTGTCAAATAAACTAGATTCGATAACTCCTCTAACTCTATTCGAATAAAATGTAGTCGATTAACTCCTCTAACTCTATTCGAATAAACTGTATTCGATTAACTCCTCTAACTCTATTCAAATAAATTATTCGATAACTACTTTCAAATAACTAGATTTGATAACTCCTCTCGAATAACTAGATTCGATAACTCCGTCTGTCTCTCGAATACACTACATTCGATAACTCCGTCTCTCTCGAATACACTACATTCGATAACTTTACTTCGAATAAGTGATATTCGATAACTCTACTCGATTAACTCCTACTAGATTAACTCTAATTAGTTAACTCTAACTCTAACTGGTCAACCCTCACTGATTAACTCTAATCGATCATTTATAACTCTAATCGATTTCTCTTATTCGAATAACTCCTATTTGATAACGTTTTATTCATTTATAAAGATTTACTTTTGGTTACGGTTCTTCACTTTATAAATGTTCTCTTTAATAACGTTACTTCACTTATACAAGTGTTGTGCACCCATTCTATTTAAAACTATCGGTGTTAAAACCAATATCTCTTATCTATATAAGTTCAGACTTATATATTCCATTTATCGAATGATAAATAATTACTAAATTTATAAATATCATTTATAAATTTATCTATTCCATTTATCTATTTTTCTCCATATATAAGTTCTGACTTATATATATATATATTTAGCACAAGATAAATATTCCCTTTTAAATCCTATTTGTTAATGGTTTACAAATATCCCCTTTTTCTAATCTATTTGTTTTGCAAATAATTTCCTTTATATTTGTTTGACAAATATAACTCCTTTTTATTTGATTCACAAATATTTTTCTTTAACTCTATTGATTTTATAATTACTTCCTTATATAAAAATCCTTTTTCCTTTTATATATAAAATCCAGTGATTTTATATAAATAAATGATTTTCAAAATATACTTTGAAAATCTCCTTTTATCTTTCTAGTATTTCTTATGGTTTTTAACATACCATATAACAACGATAAAAATTGTCCAAACACATATAATCAACAACAGATTATATATCACATCATATATCACAATATATGAATCACAGTAAAATAAATGTTGAGGAATCCAGTTGGATTCCTCCTACCTGTTTCCCTGCATCACAGATGTTAAACAATATATATAATATCACTTTCAGTTCCATATGATATATTCTGTTAAACAGAATCAATATAGAAATTCAACTAACTGACTAACAGTTCAATCAAACAGTCAACACACAGTCAATCAGACAAATTCTAACAGTTCTAAAAATACAACATGAAATTATAAACTGTTCAGAGTTAGTGAGATTTGCTCACTATGGCAGTTCATCGTTAAAGAACGATAAACTGTTATTTGATTTGAATCAAACAGTTTATTTCGCCATACATTCAACCGAGCACCGATCCACTTCCAGTCATTGTGTTGCTCCCGTCCATACGATCCTAACGGATCCAACCGTTCGAAATTCTTATTTCATATGATAAAGATATGAATTTTACAATCTATATGCAGTTTGAAAATAAATTAACACATCATTATTTATTAGATTAATTAAAACCCATAACCTTAATTATAATTATTCACGTGTTAAACTATCCCCTCATTACCTTCTTTGCCAAATACAAAAGAAAAGACGATCCAACCATACTTCAAAAGGAACTTGCCGTGATCTTCCAATACCAATCCCTCTCTCCTCGTTCTTGCATAAAAACCAATACCAATCCCTTTTTATCTCTTCGGCCCAACCCAGAATTTAAGCCCACCCTCATCCTTAATTACTCTCTTTAATCCACACGCTAACTCTTCTTCCTAAATCTCCAGTCGTGACCTTCCTGTATCGAAGTGCTCCATTTCCGTCCGTTCTCAACTCCGCTCCTCCCTTATCCCTTCACCGTCTTCTAAACCACCGCCACCAGTAAACTCTCCGCCTCGAGCTCTTTCTCCTCATCTGCAATTCGTCCAACTCGCATCCAATCCGTCGAATGCGTCACGCTCTGCTCCACTACAGACTGCGACAGCACCCATGATCGAATCCCCCAAAATTACCCCAAACGAAACCAAATCAAACTACTAACTCAAAAACCAAACTCCAATTCCACAATGAAACACCATAAAAGCAACGAGCCCGAACCCTAGCTCGATAAACTTCCGCTGTTCGAAAATACAGCGTCCAAAGATCTTACGAAACCCAACAAAACCCATATAGAATTGAAGAGAATAACGATGGCAACTCGAATAAACCTGTTTAGAGATTTATTGAATTTTACTCACTTTGTTTTGATTTTGAGAAGGTCACGATTCATTTTTAGTAGAGAAAGGAACTGACGGCTGAGAGTTTGACTTCAGGGAAATTTTCTAAGGGTTTGGAGGAGGTAATGGGTATTTATAGAGTGGATAAAATATCTAGATATTTTTAGATATTTTCTTCTTACCCTTTTATATCTGATTTTTCCCTTTTAAAAATTCGTGTGATCACACACGGCACTCAAAAATCACGAAAATGGACATACCACTAGAGTTTGACATTACGGTCCCAACGAAACTGGTTTCGTCGAATGCCGACTTCGTTTGCTCCCACAACGTATTTTTAACCGTCAAAATACTGACTGTTTTTCACTCTAAAAAGCCGTACGGCCACACAGTGACTCTAAAAATCACGAAACAGGAAATCTAACAACTATTTGACATTGCGGATCCAACAAAATTAGTTTCGTCGAATTCCGACTTCGTTTGCAAAACTGGCTATTTTTAAAGCTCTGGATGACCCATTTAAATATATTTAAATATAATTAAATTAAATATAAATAAATTTATATTATCGTATATATTCACAACAGAATATCATACAGCTCTAGAATATTCCTATATGAATTTCTAACTTGATATTTCAAATCTGGGTCAACCTGATATTCGATTTATATTGAAATTCCTTTTTAAAATATAAATAATTCCTTTATAAATTATAAAGGAATTCCACAGCGACTTCTCTAAAATTTGATTTTGACATAAATCAAAATCTACCCAACGAAATCCAGATTTTTCTCTTCCACTAGAAAGATATACTCCACCAGCTCCATACGTTTCTTATTTCACAGAAATCCGGTTTAAAACGAATCCTGTACATTCAGTTGAAATTCAAATCGCCATATAGCGAACTGCCACGCCATTTCAAGCTCCATTTTAATTATATTATAACTCTACGTTCAAACTGTCGTTTATATAATATATTCGTTATTCAAATTCAATTCCAAGCTAAATTAAATATCACAGATGATCCGGTTCAAACCATATCATCATTTCAGCCAATTCTGATTATTTCAGAATTAAATATATTATTTAATTTATTATTTAAATTAAATATTCACCATTATTAATTTCCACGACCATTTAATTCACTATACCACCATTTATATAATTAAATAAATTAATTATAATACCTCTGCCAATGCAGGTCATTACAATCTTCCCCACTTAAAATAATTTCGTCCTCGAAGTTGCTAAGGTAGAGAACGACCCTATCGACTGGTTAGAACATATTTGTTCACTTCTCAACTTTAGTTTCCAACTGAACCAATTTAATTTCAATTAAATTATTAATTAATTCTTATCAACGAAAAATTTCAAAAATCCTGAAAATTTTCTAACACCTTAACTTTTCGAAAAATTTCGCCAGCACCTCCTTTGTACTGGTCAATCGGTCAAACTCCAACTCGCCTCTCTGGGCCATCTCCATCCCAAAAGAAAATCAAACAGCCAACCGGCTTGCCAATTCGGCTCATAAATCTTATATCCAATAGAAATATAAACTTGTACCTTTTGTCGGCATATCATTATATCCTTTCCACTTGTTATCAAATCAGCGGATACAAGGGTCATCCCAATCAAATTCTGAAATCACTTTTATCTCCAACACAACCATTCGCTTTTTACCAAGCCAAATATCATTTCAACTCAAGTTTCTTCTCGATTCCCAACTCTTAACTTGATTATCCCATTACACTTCAAATTTGAATCTCACAATCCAATTTGTCTGGATATCATCCTAATTCAATCTCAGTTACCACTTTACTGGCTTTACTTTAATTCAATTTTGCTTTCACAAATTTCTGTAAAATTTGTTTTTAATTCAAACAGTCTTTCCCTGAGAGTTTTCAAACAGTTTACTCTTTTCAAAAATCAAATTTTCCTTTTGAACATGTCACTGAGCCCTTAATTAATATTCCATCAGTTAAATCACTTCTCTATTCCTTTATTAATATTTGTTACCCAAATATTTTCAATAACCATATTGGCCTTTTATGTTATTTGGAAAACATTTCCGAATATCGCCTTCCTTTATTTTCTAAACTTTTAGAAAATATATGCTATTTATAATTGGAAAATATTCCAATTACTTATCTCTTTTCCGATCTCGTTTATTTCTATACTTAGGAAATATTCTTTATTATATTTCCAAGCATGCACTTATTTGGGTTAAAACGGATGTTGTGTAAAACATCGTTACGACAACCTAAATACTATATTCAACTAACTCTTATTCAACATTGATCTTCGAGCCTGAAATCTTACTATTTATTTGTTAATAATGAAATCAATCAAGTTGGGGTATAACTACCTCTCAGACCTTGAATGAATAACATTTATAACGTCAAAACAGATATGACTACTTACACGAATAATCAATACCATACAACTACTTATTCACTTTTAAACACGTATACGCTTCCTCTTTCTATTCTTACTAGATTTTATTCTTAGTCTTCCTTTTTCTTTTTACTATTCTATTTCTAAGTTCGTTTCCTTATCGACTTCTATATATATATATCGATACGTTGATTTCTAACTATCAAATTATCTTAAAAATATTCTAACTCCTTAAATTCCCGAAAAAATTCGCCATAACCTCCTTTGTACCAGGAGCATCGGGATATTTCAAATAGCCTCCCATGGCCCTCACCAATCCAAAAGAAAAAGAAAAAGCCCAGCGACTAGCCGATACGACGCATTAAATCTCATATATGAATTAAATACATACCTTTTTGTCGAGTATTCTATTTATATACCTTCATACCTTATCCATACCTATCTCATGTATATTTATACCTGCCCAATCTATTTTAACTATACCTGATCGTTTTAACTCAATTTGTTAATTAATTTGTTAATTAACTCTTTAGTCTATTTCACTTTTATATTTGAACATGACATGTTCAAATATATTTTAACTTGCTTATTAACAAATTTGTATCCAAATTTCAAATTTAAGTTCTATATTCGATTTCGAATATCCATTTACAAATCCAATCCACCCTTTAAAGTTCAACTTCAAATTCAAAACTCGATTAACTAATTCCCCCTCGACTTAGTTAATTCTATTCAATTTCTATTCAAATTTTATACCACTTCTATTATTCAAATCTATTTATCAAATTCTATTATTCAAATTCTATATATCAAATTCTATTCAAATTCTATATTATAAATCCCATTTTGAAATTCAACACAACTTGTCTTTCCCAAAACAAATTCAAAACAGTATCTCTGGTAGTAATTCGTCACTTACAACTCGAAAATGAATACTGCTAATGCAGCTGTCATCATCAGAATCTATTTTCCAGCGATCGAAGTGAGTTCAATACTATAAAACCATTTCTAAACATTTCCACTTTGAAATTCATTTCAAAATATAATTCACACTGCTTGTAAAACAATTTACAATCTCCCAGGATCTTAAATTTTCCTTATTTTTAATCCAAATCTATTTACAAACACTTATCCAATTTTCCCGAATTTTAATTCAATTTCTGGTTTAAATTTCAGATTTAACTCATCTGATTTCACGTATTTCACTTATATGAATTCTGATTGGTTATTTATGTAACCATTACATTTATAATCTTACTCGATTATAATAACAACCAACATATCCACTATATTATAATTTTGATATATATATCTTCTCTATATCAAGATATACCTTGGGTAAACTTATTTTAATTTACCCTCTTTTCAAAACATATCGGGTCGACCCATCGTATTCGAGTGTTTAGTAACTCCTACCGATACAGTGGATCAAAATGATCGACAAGAACCCATAAACAACTCAACCAATGAATCTCCACAATATAAAACAAATTTTTATATCATCTACAAATACGTTCACTCGTATATATATACTCAACTCAATCTAGGGTATTACTAACCCCATCTCTACTGGGTCACGCCATAGAACCAAGGTAATTCACATAACTTAAGCTCTGATACCAACTGTAATGACCCGAAAGTAGAGGGCTATCCTCTCCCCGTGGCATACAAAGGTACCCCAGACACCATGCTTTACGGCCAGCCTCTCGACTCGACCAACCCGCTATAATGCAGGACCTGTAGGGGTAAGAGTCTCCCGTTCGCCACCAAACCGCGAAGTAAGAACCCTCTATTAGACGTACCAGTGAAGCAACATGGACTGGTATGAGTAAAACAGTTTAAAACAGTTGAACAAGTAAACGATATCTCATAAGACCACGCCGTATAACGGAACGGGTTTTTCCCTTATGAGAAACCAAATTATCTTTATATCAAAAACCTTTTGATATTATCATAATGTCTATCAACCACAATATAATAATCATCTAGCAGAAACGCTTTCATCTCACGTTCTACATATAAGTATACAAATCTAAACCGCAAGCACGTATTGGGTAATGGATTCCCAACTATGACAAGGTATGGAACCACCTTTCGCTAGTGTACCTCTAGAGAGGAATACACTGGAGTTCAACAAGAACATCTTGTAACCCGGCCACACATGACTGACCACTCATTTCGCTTAAGTGTATCGAATGTATATCACCAACGGTTGGGATCAGCAACCGTTTCCCGAATGGGACAGTATTGACAATAGATTTTTAGAAATAAATGAAACTCTAGATCAGGTGATTGTGCACCCTACTTCGGAGCGACCGACTTAGCCATGCTGCCTGCCTGATTTCTGTCATTTACCGGATGTGAGGCTAGAAGCTACGCTTTATCATCACACCAGATTCACTTCGAATGTCACATCGTCAAATCCATCAAATCACCGATTGACGCCTACAACCATACATTACGTGTCAGCTAAAAGAAGTTTCCTTCTCCGCTTCCACTCTTGGTACGGTTGAAGAAATCAATGTACGTGACCTTTCTGGAAATACTCTGTCTAACATTCATCCCTACAAGTCATCCAGGAACAGGATGAACCGAAGGTACTATTCAGTATATCCATCTTAGGCACTGTTATCTAAGACTTATACAATAGCCCTTGCACTTTACTCCGTCTTCAATTATCTTTGGCATATATTATTCGCAACGCTTATGCCAATACAGAGTGGTTCTTTGGATAATAATCCAACCGATCTCTCCATATTAACAACGTTAAAATGGTCAAAACTTCGATAGTCTATGAGTTTACTATCAAAGAAAAATAAGTGTGCAAACAACGATATTATTTCCAGATGGAAATTATATCGAACAAACATCATTTAACATTAGTCTCTTTAGTACATTTTACATCTCCTGTTTCCCTATATTCAACATTTGCTATTTTCTATATTTAGAAAATATACGTTATTAACACTGGAAACATTTCCATTCCTTGTTTTCTGTATTTAGAAAACATTTCTGATTCTTGTTTGGAAAACATTTCCAAAACTCCTACGTTTGGATTAAGCAGATGTTTAGATAAAACATCGCTATGCCAACTCAACCATTTCCTTTAATTACTAAATTCACTTTACCATCCTTTTCTGCCGAACCTTAACCATTCCTTAGTTAAAAACGAAACCTATCAAGTTGGGGTATAATTACCTCTCAGACCTTAACTGAACAACATTTCTAACCTTGAAATAGGTAAAGTTCACTTTAAATTTCTCTAACTAACTTCCTTACTTAACCTTTCTTTCGAATAACTATATTCGATTAATTTTTTTCACTTAACCCTTATCAATTAACTCTATTGGACTGACCCTATTGGATTAACTCTATTTGCTTAACTCTATTTAATTTACTCTATTCACTTAACTCCTGTCGAATAAACTAGATTCGATAACTCCTCTAACTCTATTCGAATAAACTGTATTCGATTAACTCCTCTAACTCTATTCGAATAAACTGTATTCGATTAACTCCTCTAACTCTATTCAAATAAATTATTCGATAACTACTTTCAAATAACTAGATTTGATAACTCCTCTCGAATAACTTGATTCGATAACTCCGTCTCTCTCGAATACATTACATTCGATAACTCAACTTCGAATAAGTGATATTCGATAACTCTACTAGATTAACTCCTATTAGATTAACTCTAATTAGTTAACTCTAACTCTAACTGGTCAACCCTCACTGATTAACTCTAATCGAACATTTCTAACTCTAATCGATTTCTCTTATTCGAATAACTCCTATTTGATAACGTTTCATTCATTTATAAAGATTTACTTTTGGTAACGGTTCTTCACTTTATAAATGTTCTCTTTAATAACATTACTTCACTTATACAAGTGTTGTGCACCCATTCTATTTAAAACTATCGGTGTTAAAACCAATATCTCTTATCTATATAAGTTCAGACTTATATATTCCATTTATCGAATGATAAATAATTACTAAATTTATAAATATCATTTATAAATTTATCTATTCCATTTATCTGTTTTTCTCCATATTTAAGTTCTGACTTATATATATATATATATATATATATATATATATATATCAATTTAGCACAAGATAAATATTCCCTTTTAAATCCTATTTGTTAATGGTTTACAAATATCCCCTTTTTCTAATCTATTTGTTTTGCAAATAATTTCCTTTATATTTGTTTGACAAATATAACTCCTTTTTATTTGATTCACAAATATTTTTCTTTAACTCAATTGATTTTATAATTACTTCCTTATATAAAAATCCTTTTTCCTTTTTTATATAAAATCTAGTCATTTTATATAAATAAATGATTTTCAAAATATACTTTGAAAATCTCCTTTTATCTTTCTAGTATTTCTTATGGTTTTTAACATACCATATAACAACGATAAAAATTGTCCAAACACATATAATCAACAACAGATTATATATCACATCATATATCAAAATATATGAATCACAGTAAAATAAATGTTGAGGAATCCAGTTGGATTCCTCCTACCTGTTTCCCTGCATCACAGATGTTAAACAATATAGATAATTTCACTTTCAGTTCCATATGATATATTCTGTTAAATAGAATCAATATAGAAATTCAACTAACTGACTAGCAGTTCAATCAAATAGTCAACACACAGTCAATCAGACAAATTCTAACAGTTCTAAAAATACAACATGAAATTATAAACTGTTCAGAGTTAGTGAGATTTGCTCACTATGGCAGTTCATCGTTAAAGAACGATAAACTGTTATTTGATTTGAATCAAACAGTTTATTTCGCCATACATTCAAACGAGCACCGATCCACTTCCAGTCATTGTGTTGCTCCCGTCCATACGATCCTAACGGATCCAACCATTCGAAATTCTTATTTCATATGATAAAGATATGAATTTTACAATCTATATGCAGTTTGAAAATAAATTAACACATCATTATTTATTAGATTAATTAAAACCCTTAACCTTAATTATAATTATTCACGTGTTAAACTATCCCCTCATTACCTTCTTTGCCAAATACAAAAGAAAAGATGATCCAACCATACTTCAAAAGGAACTTGCCGTGATCTTCCAATACCAATCCCTCTCTCCTCGTTCTTGCATAAAAACCAATACCAATCCCTTTTTATCTCTTCGGCCCAACCCAGAATTTAAGCCCACCCTCATCCTTAATTACTCTCATTAATCCACACGCTAACTCTTCTTCCTAAATCTCCAGTCGTGACCTTCCTGTAACGAAGTGCTCCATTTCCGTCCGTTCTCAACTCTGCTCCTCCCTTATCCCTTCACCATCTTCTAAACCACCGCCACCAGTGAACTCTCCGCCTCGAGCTCTTTCTCCTCATCTGCAATTCGTCCAACTCGCATCCAATCCGTCGAATGCGTCACGCTCTGCTCCACTACAGGCTGCGACAGCACCCATGATCGAATCCCCCAAAATTACCCCAAACAAAACCAAATCAAACTACTAACTCAAAAACCAAACTCCAATTCCACAATGAAACACCATAAAAGCAACGAGCCCGAATCCTAACTCGATAAACTTCCACTGTTCGAAAATACAGCGTCCAAAGACCTTACGAAACCCAACAAAACCCATATAGAATTGAAGAGAATAACGATGGCAACTCGAATAAACCTGTTTAGAGATCTATTGAATTTTACTCACTTTGTTTTGATTTTGAGAAGGTCACGATTCATTTTTAGTAGAGAAAGGAACTGACGGCCGAGAGTTTGACTTCAGGGAAATTTTCTAAGGGTTTGGAGGAGGTAATGGGTATTTATAGAGTGGACAAAATATCTAGATATTTTTAGATATTTTCTTCTTACCCTTTTATATCTGATTTTTCCCTTTTAAAAATTCGTGTGATCACACATGGCACTCAAAAATCCCAAAAATGGACATACCACTAGAGTTTGACATTACGGTCCCAACGAAACTAGTTTCGTCGAATTCCAACTCCGTTTGCTCACACAGCGTATTTTTAACCGTCAAAATACTGACTGTTTTTCACTCTAAAAATTAGTATGGCCACACAGTGACTCTAAAAATCACGAAACAGGAAATCTAACAACTATTTGACATTGCGGATCCAAAAAATTAGTTTCGTCGAATTCCGACTTCGTTTGCAAAACTGGCTATTTTTAAAGCTCTAGATAACCCATTTAAATATATAAATATAATAAAATTAAATATAAATAAATTTATATTATCGTATATATTCACAGCAGAATATCATACAACTCTAGAATATTCCTATATGAATTTCTGGCTTGATATTTCAAATCTGGGTCAACCCGATATTCGATTTATATTGAAATTCCTTTTTAAAATATAAATAATTCCTTTATAAATTATAAAGGAATTCCACAGCGACTTCTCTAAAATTTGATTTGGACATAAATCAAAATCTACCCAATGAAATCCCTATTTTTCTCTTCCACTAGAAAGATATACTCCACCAGCTCCACACGTTTCTTGTTTCACAGAAATCCGGTTTAAAACGAATCCTGTACATTCGGTTGAAGTTCAAATCGCCGAATAGCGAACTGCCGTGCCATTTCAAGCTCTATTTTAATCATATTATAACTCTACGTTCAAACTATCGTTTATATAATATATTCGTTATTCAAATTCAATTCCAAGCTGAATTAAATATCACAGATGATCCGGTTCACACCATATCATCATTACAGCCAATTCTGATTATTTCAGAATTAAATATATTATTTAAATTAAATATTCACCATTATTAATTTCCACGACCATTTAATTCACTATACCACCATTTATATAATTAAATAAATTAATTATAATACCTCTTCCAATGCAGGTCATTACACATCAATTTTTAAGCTCAAGTAATTTTAAGTGAGTTTCTTTCAGAGGATATTTTTCCAAAAGAAAATGTGTCATAACATGAAGTTTATCTTACATGTATTTTCAAATATTTTGGTGTTGATTTCAAATGAGAAGAGTTTGTTTCTAGAAAAGTTTTCAATTTTGGAAATATTTGTCTTATGAAGATTCCACTTGTGTGTCGTCCATATAAAAGATATGCGGAAAAACAAGAAAGATTGGAACAAGAAGAAGAAACCGATCATATGGATATCGAAGAAGAAGAAGAAGAAAAAACTTCCTTAGAAAGCATTGAATTTCCCGCTAACCCTTCTAAGAAAACCCTTCAAAAAAATTAAATGATTCTAGCTAAGAACCAAAAGACACTTAAGAGATTATTTAGTAAGAAATTTGAAAATATGTCTACTAAAATGAGCAAGTTCTTTGGGAAAGTTGGAAGAAAACTTGGCTTGTCATCATCCTCCTCCTCCACCGCTGAATTAATTCTAAGTTTATTACCTTATTGTATTCGCTTGTATTTCAATTTCCATATTTCTATCTTATACTGTGTACTAGCTTTATGTATCATTGTTATTACTTTGAAATGAAGCTTTATATTTCTGTTAATTCTTGGTTAAACATCTCTGAAATAGTAATTAAATCAAGTAAAACAAGTTTATATAAGACAAAACGAGCCAAAAATCACAAAACACTTTAAAATGTTGAAAAATTCATATACATGTCAACATACAACTTTTCATATGCCAACTTATAACCGTATCAAATTCAAATTTATTTAAATTTGAAAAATTCTTTAACCAACAAGTGTTCATTCAATTCTAACAAATTTCAAAGTCTATTTATAGTCATTTATTCTAGGAAAATTTCTCTATACTAATGGAAAATAAAAAACCTTGATTTTACTGAATGGTAGAAGGCAGCTCTTTTTGGTTGTTAATGGGGGCTTGAATTTCTTTTCGTTGACGCCCTCTTTCTTTTACTTTCCTCCATGCATCAATCGCTTTTTCTTCTCGCTTCCTACCATTTAAAACTGACTTCTTGTCGTCACCCCTTCCTATTTCTAGCTTTCCTTGATAACACAAAATGGTTGCTTTCTCGAATTTGAAACCCTGTCTTCCTTTTGGGTCCCTTGATGATATTCCTTTTGGAGATTCGGTTTTAACGTCACTTTGGTTTATGGCAATGCTTCAACTTTGGCTTGGCTTCTGCTTTAGGCTTTTTTGTGCTAGACGCCTTTATGTTGTCAAAGTTACTGAGTTTCCTACCCTGGTTTCTCAGAATTATGTGAGTGTGATATGATATTCTTATCAGGTCATGTGCTCTCGGATGATGATAATACCATGCCATTAATATATATTCTGTTCATGCCCGCTATTTCGGTCGGTGCCACTGTGCTCCTACGTCAGGACTTATCTTGAGTAGTGGTACTGTACTTGTTTAGGCATAGGTCACACTTTTTTGATAGGTACCCTGGTCTGTCTTTAGGTTGGGTTTGTTTTCTCTCTGCGTGGAGAAATATTGATTGCCTATGCAACTTTTTTGTACTCTAGTTTTAGAAATATGTCTTAATTTTAGGGGGAGCAATATAGTTTTCTTAGGATTATATAATTTTTATTAATGACAAAGAGGGAGAATTATAAAATAGAGCTTAGTTTAAGGGGGAGTTAGTATTTTAAAAGGAGTTAATAGAGTAAGGGGGATTAACTGGAGAATCAAGATATCAGGTATGAATATTTTATAAGGGGGAGTTGGTTATTTTAAAAGGTTGTCTTCATCAAATATATACTAACACTATTACCTAGAGTATATACACAAGAAATATAAGTAGGTAATGATTATTGAAGATTGTCTAATTCAGAGAATCAAGATTTCAAAGTAGAAAAGTTCAAGATTCAAGACTCATTAGTATCAAGAATTCAAGATTTCAAGAAATATAAAGTAATTATATATAGATATTTTGTTAAAACTCTGGTTAGCACTGAATTCTGATTTCAAACTTCTTTCACTATTTTCAAATTATTTCAAAATTACTTCCTTATTTTTAAATCTTTTTTGAATGATTTCAAAATTACTTCCTTGTTTTTAAATATATTTTCAAATGATTTCAAAATCACTTCCTTATTCTAAATTTATATCTTTTTATTTTTAACTCCTGAAATTTATTCTAACTCCTATTTTCTTAAATTTTCATATATTTTAACACTTAATTCAAATATTTATTACTTCAAGATTTAATATTTACTTATGTTTTTCATTTGCTTGGTTATATTTATAAGTTAAAAAAACTTTTATTATATTTACAGTTTTAAATATATATACTTTTATATCATTCAACATATAGCTTTTAATTATTTTAAGCCATCTTAATATACGTTTTTAAATATATTTTCTACTTAGAGTACTCTACTTTAATATAAAGGAATATAGTTTGTTTTAACTCAGGAATCGCCATTATTTATTTAAACATTATTTACTTTGATTTAAAATTTTATTTTCGAAATTATACTAGGGGGTGTCGACATACAACTTTATGCATGTCGACATAGGAGCCATTAATTTGCTTTTAAAATTTTGAAAAATTGTATCTTTTGATTCAAATATTTTCTAAAAGGTTTGTTGGAAAACTATATAAAGGCTTCAACATTCAATTTTTGAATCACTTTTCATCTCCTTCTTCTTCCTTAATCCTCTTTCCATTATTCTTCTTAATTTCTTAAATTTCTACACATATACTCTGTCAATTTTCAAAGAAATCATATAAATCTTCTTCTCTATAAATTCTACATCAAACTCTCTCTGAAATTCAAGTGCTAATCAAGAGTTATAAGCTGTTTGTAATCAAAGATCGCAAGATCAAAGATATCGAGTCTATCCTCCAAAAACTGATAAGAGAAGGGTGTGGTCATGTTCCCATTCAAATTGACTAGGTGCGATTGTGCCTTAGAAATCAATTGGGTGTAAAGTTGTAGCCCAGAAAATCAACTAAGTCTCACTGT
Source organism: Allium sativum (assembly GCA_030737875.1). NCBI lineage: Eukaryota > Viridiplantae > Streptophyta > Magnoliopsida > Asparagales > Amaryllidaceae > Allium > Allium sativum. The sequence continues at coordinate 250,065,700 of CM060912.1, read as the reverse complement.
ACTTGGAGTCAATTGGGGTGTGCCCTTGTTACTCTGAAATCAAGGACTGTAATTTGGATTTTTTGAATAAAAATTCACATCAACCAAGCATTGTGTGAGACTGGATGTAGGAGAGTCCTGAACCAGTATAAAATCCCGGTGTGTACTTTCCTTTTACTGCTTTTTATTTATTCTCTACATTTGTGAATGATTATGTGATTGTTGATATCTATGAATTGCATAACATGTTATTTATTCCATAAAAGATTTCAAGAAATTTAATAAAATCTATAAAACACTAACCATCCCCCTCCAGTGTTTAGTTTGTTGTAAGATCCTTAATCTGCATCACCAAAATTCCCATCCACTATTTTATTCTGCCCTTGGCAAGTAAAAGGTTGAGTTTTTCAAAATATGTAGCAAGAGACATTTTAAGGAAGCAACGCCACGCTAAATATATAAAATATTTTTGTTTGAAAATTGTATTGCAATATAATCACATGAATTAAAAGTAACCACAACTGAACGAAAAATGGATAAAATAGTTTATCATTTTATAAAACCAGAATTAAAAATGAAAAACGTTCACAAATTATAGAAATAATATAGAAAACAAATAAAAAACAATATATAGTACACATATATGAAAAAAACTATTAACTTAATATAAATGCCGTACAGAATATAAATCAAATAAATTAAATAAATTAGAAGGCAAAAGATAAAATCTTATATCATGTTAAGTAAAAATTAAAAATTTAACCAATAAATAAATAAATTACAACCATAGTACAAAATAAATCATACACTAGCACTACATATTATACTTCAAACATAAAGCACTTTTATATACAAACTTATTCAAATATAAATTAAAATGGAACAAAATGATTAAAAGAAATATCATTTTAAAATGTAAATTTACTTCAATCAAAAGAGATGAATAAACAAACAAAAATATCACATCATATCATAAATAGGTAAACATATATCTAATTGTGACTTAAATACTTCAAGTGTAATAAAACAAATCAAATAAAGTAACTAAAATAAATACTAAATAATAATGATTCAGAAAGTATCTTTTTGAATAAAAAAATTGAAATACAAAAAATAGTGTTGCCTTTACACACCACAACCTGCATTTACATCTCTGTAATTTTGGTTCGGATAGTTCTTGTTAATGGCATCAAGGATTTCCTTTTCTCACTACTTCTTTGTTTCTCCCTATTTTCATCTTTTTTTCCCGAATAAACTTATCATCTCCAGATCCACCGCCCCTCATTTTCTTAGTTTTTGCTTGCGTAAGAGCTATTCCAGACCTTGTTTTTTAAGATTTACCTAAAACCTTCGTCACCTTTCACCCTTGTTCTTAGATCCACTCCTTGGTAGTTATCTGCCTTGTCTCTTACCTGATTTCCTTTTCAAACCGTTGCATGGTGGCCTGATACGGTAATTAGAGTTTTCTTGAGTAGGTGACTTCGTTTAGATCCACTTTTTTCAATAGTATGAATTCCAATAATGCACAACGTCAGTTATCCTAGCAAGTATGGCCAACACATTGCAGGATGAATTTTTGGCCGGTGGTTTTCTGGCTCAAGCCAAGTGGAAAGGGGGCAGCTTGAGGATGTTGGATATACTAAGCTGTTTTCTATAGTTAGTTTCTTTTTGGTCTTGTTTGGTATCGAATTACATGGTTTTGGAAAGCTTGGACATTCATGGAGTGTCTACGTATAACAGCAACTTCTTATCCCATGTCTCTATTTTGGCGACTCTCCAACCCTTACGCTTGGTACACTAGGCTTACCTTTTTATTAAGTTTACTTGTCCTTTGTCTCTACTTAATGAGCTGTTGTTGGTATGCTTGCCTTTCCTATATATTGGGCCAAAAGTGTTGGGAGATATTGAGGTATTTGATATTCGATGTGATCTGAGATTTCGTCTTCTAGGTTCCATTTTGTTGCCAATGCGTTTTTATACGGGTTTTTGGTTCACTGAGAGAGTTTTGGATTGTTTAGTTTGGTGTTTGCTTACATGGGGCTATGATGCCTTTGGGAACTCTGATTCGAAAATCTATTCGGTTGAGTGTTGGTCAGCTCAAGTGGTGTACTATTTAATTTTTGCTTCTTCGTTCCCCTGTATCGACAATCCAAGTGAAGCATATGCTCGTACCTTTGCTGAAATAGTTGGTGAAGATCTTTTGCTTCCATGTCGGCCTGGTAGTGCTAACTTAACCAGTGATGGCCTTATGGATATTTTTCCCTATGCCGAGCTAGGAAGTGATTTGTTTGGACACCATGTCTTTGCCTGCTGTTGGTATATGTGCACTACTCTTCTCTCGTCCTTCTTCTATTGGATGAGTTTAGTCTGTTCGAGGAAGGCTCTGGTTTATGTTTTGTGGTCTCTATCATAATATACTTTCGGTTACAGCTCTATGCCATGCTAATGTTTTAATTCCTTTATGCTTGATATAACTCTTAGCAACTGTACAAGCTTGTGAACTGTACTGTAGTGATGTTGTTCCTATATAGCGAATGGTATTTTTTCCTGTTTCTATCGGTCAGTTATTGTGTTTTGGAATTCTAAATGTAATCTGTAATTTATTTTGAAGTATGAAATGTTTTATGTCATATTCTCACTGCGTGAAGTTTTAGGTCATGTTGTAATTGGAAAAATGTCTAGCTCCAGTGTTGTAACCTTGTTAGGATAGGGGTGGATGGTCTAACTTAAAATGGTATATGTAGTAGATTGGTAATTGGCCAATCTCTTGGAATTATTGTAATTATTATGTGTTATAATAATAAGTGTGTATGGTCACTTTTAAAACCGGTTGGCTCTGCTAAAAAAACATACGTAAAGTTAAAGTACAAAAAATATAAATGCCTGACCAAAAAAATCAAAATACATGACCAACGCAACAGTTGTTATCTCATATCCTCCACCATACAGAACCATCACCCCCTTCAAAATGCCCAAAACCACACCATCAATATAAAACACCACAAAATCACCTCCCTCGGCTGTCCAAACTAGCCATCATCACCAACAATACCTTAAACTTATACAATACTTCACGTACTACAGCTCCAATATCCTTCTCAAATCTTACCAACTGCCTGCACTTTAAGCCCTATAATCACCAATTTCATCCATCAGTTACCATTCGCATTAACTTTAAACCTTGACCAATCCCATATACCATGCTACAACTACCATCCATGAACAAGCATCTCCGTCCAAATCAAAGCTTACAATAATTTAAATTTACAAAACTAATCACAAAAATAAAAAATAAGTAAACAAAATTCTACAATCAAACATGAACTGAACATGTACGATAATACATTATAGTTAAACTGTAACACCCCACATTCCTCAGTGTCACCCATATGAGGATTTCATTAAGAAAGTATGGAGCATTGTAGCTATAAAGACGTAAAACATCACAGAGACTAAGATTTCACAAGACATAAGAATTTAAATTTACAGCCGAAGAAGAAACTTTCATTTTACAAAATGAAAACCATCTTTGTTTCATATAATCAAACAGTTACAAATTTTCATGTCTTAAAATCTCCGTTAAAATAATATCATAGTAAACAATATTATCCCCCAAATATAGTCAAAAAGATACAACCTAAGTAATTCAACTTGCAGAGATCCATTACAATAAAGCTAAGAAAGAAATCTGAACTATAACTTGCTCCCTATAAGCATGGGAGAAAGAAAGGGAAGGGAAGAAAGGAAAAGGGTCAGACATAAAGCATGATGAGCTGCTGTGATTACTCGCTCGACTTACTAAGTTAAGTGAAACAGATAAATAGTAGTTCTAGTGTCATAAAAGGATAGGTGTCTATACATGTCTAAAGGTGAACAATAACTAATATGAACTGATAATAAGGACCAGCAATTCCTATAAAAAGACAGTGATGATAACAATAATAATTATTATTATTAGATCAGGCAGATTGACTGTTTTACACTTCTACAGATTTAGACAGAAACAAATAATTAGGAGAGATTTTCCCTAATGCTACCCATCGATCGGCTCCCCTCTACAAAAATATCATGTGCTTGGTACGACATTAGGGCGTATCAATCCTTAACCCATCAACTATAAGACAAAGACCTATTTTTGGTGTTACAGCGCCTTAGTTTCCCCTAATCGGACCCATGCAAGCTCATGACTCCACTGGAACGTGCCTGTACCCATCTTCCACCTTGAACTCTTACAATGCAGATCAGTAAAGCATGCCATGTCCCCTACTTAGTGCGAGGCCCCTCCTCTATGATACTAACATGGATATTGACTGATATGGGTTCCACACAACCTGACACATAGCTAACCCCCTATGTTTGTGCCCCCAAGTAACTAGGACTTTAAGAGTCCAAAAACCAAATACCAATAATAGAATGTTGGACCTTTTAGCTTATTAAATAACAAATAATAACTTAGAAGGTTTAAGTTTATTAATAAGCACGGTTGTAAATGAAATTTCTTATAAATGTTATTTTGTGCACAACCCCTTCCCCAAAACAAGCACTTGCCCAGATGTATATAGTTTACAGTAACTCGTTTTACTTAATTTCATCTAATTCTCATATTTTTCCATGGCATATTTACTTAATATTAAATTAAGTATAATTCACATGTCCTCCATTTGCATGTTAATTTGCAATTAAATACCATTCTTTCCAATTAACATGTTTTTCCACATTGATTACTTAATGTCATATTAAGCATAACTCATTTTTATTAACACGTTTTCCTAATAAGATTACTTAATGTCTTGTTAAGTACAATTAACATGTTTTTCGTACTATCGTTAAATTAACGTACTTTCCAAGTAAATGTTGAATGAACGTGTTTCTCATTTTAATGTCAAATGACAAATTACATGTTTTTTGATATAGATGCCAATTGTCATGTATACAAATCAGTGTCAATTAACATGTGATTCCAATATCAATGTCATGTTTACCTAATTAAATTACCATCATCAAATGAACATAGACATCCAACGATCATAAACGTTTAATTAACATTTCCCCAAACTAACATTAAATGATCATAAATCACTTGTCGGCATATTTTCCCCAAATTAACATGAAATGAACATAAACATTTTATTATATGTTTTCCCAAATTAACATGAATGATCATAAATGTCTATTGATATGTGTAACGACCCGGATTTTTCGAACCGGTTATTTTAAATATTTAATGTTTATTTTAAATACTGATTTGATAATATAAACGAATTTTTATATTTAGTTATTGATTTGAAAATCGTTTTCGATTTAATATCGAATATATTAAATTATCGTAATACGAAATATAGTTGAAATCGAAGTTAAATACGGAGTCAAAAACAATTCAGAAGATCGGTATAAATTCTGTTTGAATATAGGTGAAAATAAAAATAATTTATTACCAGTGAATTGATTTGTTCTAAATATTATATTAATTTGATATAGTATATACATTGAAATATCAAAATATATTCAGTTTAGTCCAGAATAATGCAATAATATTGAAGCGTCGGTCAGTACGTTAAAATAGCGGTTCATGATTTAAATTAATGGACCCTAAAATATCTGATTGTGGATAGGTTCGAAATCAAATCGATATCCGTCTAAAAGGAATAAAAATCTCTTTATATCAAATCAAATTAATTAACAGTACTTCAGCCTCCCCTACTCTGTACCTATACGCAGCTATTCCTTCATCGCCAAGTAAAAATTTTCCTATTTAAACCAACCCGTGGCTTTCTCCTTTTTATTTCTTCCTGCTAGAAAATAATGATCAATCCAAAGCTTCAATAAAATGGCAACCTTTTTGTTCTGTTAAAATAAGTTTACAAAGAATGGTACCATCCGCTTGTTTCCATTTTAAGACCACACTCCTCTTCTGCAAATGAAAATCGAAACCGCACTTCCCTTTTTTCTCACAAATCAAATTCGAAATCACGAGTTCCCTTTACGCAACAATTATAAGCAAAATCGAAGAGTCCAATGTATGCGTTGGATTGTTCTTCACCTCGCGTGTTATTGAGGGATGCGGTTTAGTTCATGAAGCTCGAAAGCCCTAGAATTGCTGCGCGATGGAGTTGGAGAAAGTATCGGTCTTCGAAGTGGAGATGTTGGGTAGTGTGAAGTCTGTTTAGGACTTGAAGGGCGATGTATGTGGAAGGGGAGAACAGGAGGTTGCGATGTAGAAGACAGTGAAAATCGCGATGGAACTGTCATATCCTATGAAGCTTGTTGACATCCTGAAGCTGCTCGATTGCAAGTAGATCGCGAATTAAGGACTGAGGTGCGATCGACAATTTGGGTGCGTTGGATTTGTCCTTTAGTGGGTTCAAACTCAACTGGAAATGGCGACAGAGAGTTGCGACTTCAGCAAAGTAAAGGAAGTCGACAAATAGTGTTGGAGAAGGGTATCGAGGTTGGATTTTGGTAAATGTCAGTTGGAGTTTTTCTTGTGAAATCAAATGGTAATGGCAAATTTTTAATACGAGTTCAAAGAATTCAAGTGACTAGTTATAGTCGGTGTCAATTTTTAAAATGGCGAAAGCCTGTAGTTTCAGCAGTTTTGGGTGAAGCCTGAAGTAGAGTAGTATTTTTTTGAAGTGGAGAGGGGTGTGAGGTTTGATGGTTTTTGGTTTCAAAAGGGGTAGTGGAGTTCATGTTTGCCATTTCATTATAGCACAGTGAAGTGAGGGCAGCGTGATGTAGAAGAATAAAACAAGGATTAAGGTAAAATTTATTTTAATAAATTTAATTAATGTCTTTTTATTAAATTAAACTAGTTTGAATTTACTTAGTGTAGAAAATTTAGAATAACAAAGATTAATCGGTAAATAAAAATTTAATAATCGTAGCTATTGAATAGATTCAATCGAGAGATTCATAACTGCGGATTACATAAGCTGGAATAAAAATGGGAATCAGAATAGCTCGGAAAAATCACGGTGAGTAAATCTCATTAAAATATACTTTTTGGAATTATTTTTAATCGTTAAAAATAATTATTGGTTTCTTGGATGCATTTAAATATTTTTTTGGTTATTATATATTCGTTTTTAGGCTTGTTGTGGTTATTATATATATATATATTGGTGATTGGTTGGATTCCCGTAGTACCATTAGCGGATGCCCGCAGTACCATTAGCGGATGACCCTATACGCCCTACGCTAGGTAGTTGATGACCTTCTATACCACGATATCCTGCCACGAAGCAGGATGGGTACTATTTCTGTTGGCTAACGTCTGTGGATGCAGGGAAAACAGGTTGGAGGAATCTGACTGGATTCCTCAAAAATACTATTATTTGTTTGTTTCACATATATTATCATATATGATGTGTTAGAAATTATGTTTTGATAATTGGTTGTTTTTGAGTGGTTAAATGTCACTGGCCCTAAATGTTGATTTATATAAAATATCGTAAAATGGTATTTAGAGATTTAAAAGGGAAATCTATTTTTTTCCAAAGTTAGAATTCGAATTTTGAATGGACTATAAATATTTACTTGTTTTGTAAAATAAAAACAAGTATTGAATTTATAAACAACGTTTATAAATTAGATAATGCAGTGAATTTATAAAAGTGTTTATAAATAAAATGAAATGATTTTCATGGGATAACCAGGGAATTGAAATGAACTAATAAACAATGTTTACAAATAGAAATGGGAAAAATTATCATTGGATAATTTGAATATTTAAATTCAAATATGAATTTAAAAATAGAAATGGGGAAATCGTTTTAAATAAATAAACGATGGAATTTATTCTGATGTTCAAAATATAAATTGAACTAAAATAAATCCGTAAGGATTTATGATTTGAATTCGATTAATTCGAATTTATTTAAATAGAAGTCAAATTGAATATGAAAATAAATTGGGTGTTATATATATAAGTGATTATAAATAGAAATTTCCAAAATAAGATTTTGGTTTTAAATAGATTTCGAAATAGACTTGTTTAAATATAAAACAAGGAAACTTATAAAATGGTGTTTATAAATATAATGGATTAATTATCAAGAGATAATTTGAATATTTAAATTCAAATTTGAATTTGAAAAATAGAATTTGAAATCATTCGAAAGGGAACAACGGTTTTTATTCCGCTGTTCGTAATATCAAAGGGATGGAGTCTCAAATAGAAATTTGAAAAGGGAACTTGTTTAAATATATGAAACAAGGAAGTTGAATTTATAAATAGTGTTGTAAATTTGGTGAAATAAATTATCATTTGGATAATTTAACCCATTCAAATTCAAATAGGAATTTAAAAGTAAATTGGGAAGTGTTTTGAAACAAAACGATTGATTATATTTCGGAATTCGGAATATAAGCTGAATTGAGAAGAATTCAACAGGTTTATAATTGAAATTTGGTTATATCGAATTTTATAAATAATTTATTTATAAAAGAAATTGGAATTAAATATAGAAGATCGAAGTATAAATAAGTATATTACCGAGTAAGGAAAATCTGACAATTATAGATAATCGAAAATATTATGTTGAATTGGGAAACTAATTTGATATATATTAAAAATATATCAGAATGGGGTTGAATTTATTATAAACTAATTTTAAACATTTATATATATAATTAAAACGAACTCGCCGCAGCGCGGTAGTTCGTAAATTGGAGATTCGAACTTCAATTGAGTGTATAGAACTCAATTTAAGTCAGAATTCTTTGAAACAAGAATCGTCAGAACCGAGTAGTTTTCCAATAGAAGGGAAAAATCTGAATTTCGTCGAATAGATTTTGAGTTATGCCAAAATCAAATTTTCAGAAAAACAGCGCCATAACCCTTATATAACCATAACGGTTTGTTTAAATATACAAAAGGATTTTAAGTAAATAAAATCTGAATTTCCATTAGAAAAAGTCGGACTGGAGTTGTAAAATAAATAAGAATTCAAATTGTGAAAATGAAATGATTTTTGAAACAAAAATCATATTTTTAATTATGGAATAGAATTAACTATTTGAAGGATAATTAGTTAATCGTGTGTGAATCAAAATTGGGCATTGGATAGGTAAATGAGATTTGAGAATTTATATTCGAAATCGAATATGATAATTGAGTTGAAAATGGAATTAGATTGAGTTCCTAAATAAATTATATTTGAACATGTTATGTTCAAACAAATAAGTGAAATAGGCAAAATAACTAATTAGAAAATAAATTAGCGAATTGGGTTAAGACAAATGGATTGAGTGAAACCAAATGGGAATATTTGGATGTGTTAAGCAGGTATGGAAATGAAGTGTATGAAGTTTATAATTTGTGTGCCCGACAAAAAGGTATACGTTTAAATTCCATATGAGATTTTATGTGCCGAATCGGCAAGACACTTGGCTTTTTGATTTTCTTTTTGAATGGAAAGGACCTAGAGAGACGAGTTGAGGTTTGAACTATCGACCAGTACAAAGGAGGTTATGGCGAAATTTTCCGGGAATTTAAGGAGTTAGAATATTTTTAAGATAATTTGATAATTAGAAATCTATATATCAATATATATAGATTCTGGTAAGGAAACGAACTTAAAAATAGAATATTATAAACAAAAGGAAATTGAAAATCTAGTAATAGAAAGAGAAATATATATACGTTTTGAAAATGAATAAGTGATTTTTATGGTGTTGATGATTTGAGATAAGTGGTCTTGTCCGTTTAGAAGTTAAGCATGTTTTCAGTCAAGGTCTGAGAGGTAGTTATACCCCAACTTGATTGATTTCATTTTTAATCGATAAATAGCAAGATCCAGTCTCGAAGAGAAATGTTTGAATAAGAGTTAGTTGAATGCAGTGTTTTGGGTTGTTGTAACAATGTTTTACACAACATTCGTTTTAAGCCAAGTAAGTGGAAATTTAGAAATATAATAAATAAATATTTCCTGAGACTAAAAATGAATGTTCGTGGAAGAGATAAGTAAGTGGAATGTTCTCCAATTATAAATTGAAGATATTTTCTAAGTATAGAAAATAAAAGAAGACGATATATGGAAATGTTTTCCAAGTAGCGTAAGAGGCCAAGAAGATGATTATCGAAAATTTTGTGTTAACGAATATTGATAAGGAAATGGAGAAGTGTTTTAAGTAATGAAATATAAATCAAAAAGGGGCCCAGTGATTATTTGATGTTTTGAATGGATGTTTGTTTTTCTTCGATAGTTAAATAACCGACTATCAAGTATTTGCTAATATCATTGTCGATATGGAGAGACCGGTTGGATTATTATCCGTGAACCACTCCGTATTGGTAGTAGCGTTGCGAATCAGATTATATGAAGAAAATCGAAGACGGAGTAAAGTGCAAGTACTTTTTCTATTAATAGAAATTGTGCCTTCGGTTTTGTTCAGTCCCAGAACGAACGTGTATGGACGAGTGTCTGACAGAGTATTTCCAGTGATCGCATATGTTGGTCTGTATAAATATATATGGTTGCGGGGAATTTATTCTCTTCGCATAATATCCAGAATATATTTGTGCAAATCAATTAGTGATTAACGGATCTGACAATGTGGCATTCAAAGTGATTGTGCTATAAATGAATGGAAAGTAATCGTAGCCTCAAGCCTCAATAACCGGGAAATGACAAAAATCGGGCAGGCAGCATGGCTGTGTGGGTCGCTCCCGTTAGGGTGTATTATTATCTATCTTGAAAATTTCATTTAGTTCCTTATTCTATTCGATGTTGTCCCATTCGGGAAACGGTTGCTGATCCCAACCGTTGGTGATATACATTCGATACACTCAAGCGAATTGAGTGGTCGGTCATGTGTGGGTCGGGTTGCAAGATGTTCTTGTTGAACACTGTGTATTCCCCTCTAGAAATACACTATCGGAAGGTGGTTCCATACCTTGTCATGTTGGAAATCCAATCTCCAATAAGCGCCCTGTGGTTTTTGGTTTTATATTATACATAAAGCGTGAGATGCAAGCGTTCCGCTAGATTCTATTTATTTGATGTAGACATTATTATAATATCACTGGATTTGATATCAAAAATATTTTGGGTTATCGTAAGGTAAAAACCATCTGTGTTTATGTGTGGATCGGTCTTATGATTATCATTTCTTTCGAAAGGATTTTTAAAGTTAAACAAATGATTGGAGTTTACTCACACCAGTCCCATGACTGACCCAGAGTTTATTTTGTTTTTGTTTTCCCTAAACTCTTGGGTGCCCAAATTTGTTCGGGCAGTTAAGTAGTCGGGATTTTTCAGATTCACTTGGAAGAGCTGGAAGCAGGAGGCTTCACCAGTTAGCTATAGATTATCATATTTCCGCTGTGTACTATGTTGTATCTGGAAACGGGTGTTTATAACTGTTCCAGGAATGACTGTTGTGCTCTGATAATGGTATGTATATACAGTTACTGATTTGTATTTCAAAAGTTATGTTATTTAATATATGTTATTTGTTCCGCTGTGAGTTTGTGATCTTCGTTTTCTTCTATTCTAATATTTCTTTCATTCTATTTATCATCCTCTAACTTCTTCCTAATAATGATTCATATTTCTATGCAATTTGGGTTGGACGTGTGATGTATGTAGTCAACTCAGATAGTACGGATTTGCAGGCCGTTACAGTTGGTATCAGAGCTTAGGTTGAGAGAATACCTAGGCTTTAGTGGGATGTGCTCATTAGAGATAGGGTCAGCAGTACCCTAGAATGAGTTGAGTGTATATATACGAGAGAGCGTATTTTTTAATTGAAATAAAAATTATTTTATATTATGTTGGCTAGTCTGTTAAGTGGTTTATGAATTCTGGTCGAATCGTGGGATGCCACGACGTCGATAAGAGTTTGTAAACACTTGAACAGAAAAATTTGACATGATATTGTTTTAAGTGGGTAAATGTAATAAATTTACTCAAAAAAATTCTATTTTAATATAGAAAAGAATAATTTTCTGGAATTATCATATTATATAAATGTGTTGGTTGTTATTATAATCGATGAGATTATAAGAAATGAGATGGTTATATATAACCAAAATAAAATTTGTATATGAATGAAATATACAAATGAGATGAATTAAAATTACAATTCAAACCAGAATTTGGAATTTTGAATCCTGGGAAGTTGAAAAATATTTTTCAAAGTATATTAAAATAATATAGCTTCGTTTTGGAAGGATTTTTGAATAAAAATCATTTTAGATGGATTTTTGGAGTGATAAAATACTGAACTCACTTCAGTGGCTGGAAAATATTTCTGATGATGATCGCGACATCATCAATGTTCATTTTTGAGTTTCTAGGTGATGGATTGCTACCTTAGAAAAAAAATTGTTGGAAAGTTGTTTGAAAGAAAACAAGTTGATTTGAAAATTCAAGTGTTTTGAATTTGAAATGGAAATAAATATATGTATATATATATATATTGATTTCAGAAGGATTTGAAATGAAAACCCAGGGATTTGAATTCCGGAAATTTAAATTTAACTTAAGCAAGTTAAATGGATCGAAGTGAATAAATTGATCAGAATCAATTTGAATAGATTAATGAAATACAGATTGGATGTAAATATGTTGATTGTAGATCATTAAAACTAAATGAATAAAAACCAAAACTTTTGGTTGAATAAAATTGTTGAAAGATGAAATGTTGAGTTTCAACATAAGTGAGTTTTGAAAAGTAATGGGTTTGAAGCATTTTTCCTACCTTTGTAATTTCGGGGACGAAATTCTTTTAAGGGGGGAAGAATGTAACGACCTAGATTTTTCAAACAGGTTATTTTAAATATTTAATGTTTATTTTAAATATTGATTTGATAATATAAATGAATTTTCATATTTAGTTATCGATTTAAAAATCGATTTCGATTTAATATCGAATATATTAAATTATCGTAATACGAAATATAGTTGAAATCGAAGTTAAATACGGAGTAAAAAACAATTCAGAAGACCAGTATAAATTCTGTTTGAATATAGGTGATAATAAAAATAATTTATTACCAGTGAATTGATTTGTTCTGAATTTATATTATATTATATTAATTTGATATAGTATATACGTTGAAATTAAATATCAAATATATTCAATTTAGTTCAGAATAATGCCATAATATTGAAGCGTCGGTCAGTACGTTAAAATAGCGGTTCATGATTTAAATTAATGGACCCTGAAATATCTTATTGTGGATAGGTTCAAAATCAAATCGATATCCATCTAAAAAGAATAAAAATCTCTTTATATCAAATCAAATTAATTAACAGTACTTCAGCCTCCCCTACTTTGTACCTATACGCAGCTATTCCTTCATCACCAAGTAAAAATTTTCCTATTTAAACCAACCCGTGGCTTTCTCCTTTTCGTTTCTTTCTGCTCGAAAATAATGATCAATCCAAAGCTTCAATAAAATGGCAACCTTTTTGTTCTGTTTAAACAAGTTTACAAAGAATGGTACCAGCCGCTTGTTTCCATTTTAAAGACCACACCCCTCTTCTGCAATTGAAAATCGAAACCGCACTTCCCTTCTTTCTCACAAATCAAATTCGAAATCACGAGTTCCCTTTTCACAACAATTATAAGAAAAATCGAAGAGTCCAATGTCTGCGTTGGATTGGTCTTCACCTCGCGTGTTATTGAGGGATGCGGTTTAGTTCATGAAGCTCTAAAGCCCTAGAATTGTTGCGCGATGGAGTTGGAGAAAGTATCGGACTTCGAAGTGGCGATGTTGGGTAGTGTGAAGTTTGTTTAGCACTTGAAGAGCGATGTATGTGGGAGGGGTGAACAGGAGGTTGCAATGTAGAAGACAGTGAAAATCGCGATGGAACTGTCGTATACTCTGAAGCTTGTTGACATCCTGAAGCTGCTCAATTGCAAGTAGGTCGCGAATTGAGGACTGAGGTGCGATCGACAATTTGGGGGCGTTGGATTTGTCCTTAGGTGGGTTCAAACTCAACTGTAAATGGCGACAGAGAGTTGCGACTTCAGCAAAGTAAAGGAAGTCGACAAATAGTGTTGGAGAAGGGTATCGAGGTTGGAAATTTGGTAAATGTCAGGTGGAGCTTTGCTTGCGAAATCAAATGGTGATGGAAAATTTTTAATACGAATTCGAAGAATTCAAGTGACTAGTTATGGTTGGTTTCAATTTTTAAAATGGCGAAAGCCTGTAGTTTCAGCAGTTTTGGGTGAAGCCTGAAGTAGAATAGTATTTTGGAGAAGGGTGTGAGGTTTGATGGTTTTTGGTTTCAAAAGGGGTAGTGGAGTTCATGTTTGCCATTTCATTATAGCACGGTGAAGGGAGGGCAGCGTGATGTAGAAGAATAAAACAAGGATTAAGGTAAAATTTATTTTAATAAATTTAGTTAATGTCTTTTTATTAAATTAAACTAGTTTGAATTTATTTAGTGAGTAGTAAATTTAGAATAACAAAGTTTAATCGGTAAATAAAAATTTAATAATCGCAGCTATTGAATAGATTCAATCGAGAGATTCATAACTGGGGACTAATAAGCTGGAATAAAAATGGGAATCAGAATAGCTCGGAAAAATCATGGTGAGTAAATCTCACTCAAATTTACTGTTTGGAATTATTTTTAATCGTTAAAAATAATTGTTGGTTGCTTGGATGCGTTAAAATAATTTTGTGGTTATTATATATTAGTTATTAGGCTTGTTGTGGTTATTATATATATATATATATATATATTGGTGATTGGTGGGATTCCCGCAGTACCATTAGCGAATGCCTGCAGCACCATTAGCAGATGACCCTATACGCCCCACGCTATGAAAGTGGATGACCTTATATACCACGATATCCTGCCACGAAGCAGGATGGGTATAATTTCTGTTGGATAACGTCTGTGGATGTTGGGAAAACAGGTTGGAGGAATCCGACTGGATTCCTCAAAAATATTATTATTTCTTTGTTTCACATATATTATCATATATGATGTGTTGGAAATTATGTTTTTGATAATTGGTTGTTTTTTATTGGTTAAATGTCACTGGCCCTAAATGTTGATTTATATAAAATATCGTAAAATGATATTTAGAGATTTAAAAGGGAAATCAATTTTTTTTCCAAAGTTAGAATTCGAATTTTGAATGGACTATAAATATTTACTTGTTTTGTAAAATATAAACAAGTATTGAATTTATAAACAGTGATTACAAATTAGATAATGCAGTGAAATTATAAACAGTGTTTATAAATAAAATGAAATGATTTTCATGGGATAACCAGGGAATTGAAATGAATTTATAAACAATGTTTATAAATAGAAATGGGAAAAATTATCATTGGATAATTTGAATATTTAAATTCAAATGTGAATTTAAAAATAGAAATGGGGAAATCGTTTTAAAGAAATAAACGATGGAATTTATTCTAATGTTCAGAATATAAATTGAACTAAAATAAATCCATAAGGATTTATGATTTGAATTCGATTAATTCGAATTTATTTAAATAGAACTTAAATTGAATTTGAAAATAAATTGGGTGTTATATATATAGTTATTATAAATAGAAATTTCCAAAATAAGATTTTGGTTTTAAATAGATTTCGAAATAGACTTGTTTAAATATGAAACAAGGAAATTTATAACATGGTGTTTATAAATATAATGGATTAATTATCAAGAAATAATTTGAATATTTAAATTCAATTATGAATTTAAAAATAGAATTTGAAATCATTTGAAAGGGAACAACGGTTTTAATTCCGCAATTCGGAATATCAAAGGGATGGAGATTCAAATAGAAATTTGAAAAGGGAACTTGTTTAAATATTTGAAACAAGGAAGTTGAATTTATAAATATTGTTATAATTTGGGTGAAATAAATTATCATTTGGATAATTTAAACCATTCAAATTCAAATAGGAATTTAAAAGTAAATTGGGAAGTGTTTTGAAACAAAATGATTGATTATATTTTCGAATTCGGAATATAAGCTGAATTAAGAAAAATTCAATGGGTTTATAATTGAAATTCGATTATATCGAATTTTATAAATAATTTATTTATAAAAGAAATTGGAATTAAATATAGAAGATCGAAGTATAAATAAATATATTACCAAGTAAGGAAAAATCGACAATTATAGATAATCGAAAATATTATGTTGAATTGGGAAACTGATTTGATATATATTAAAAATAAATAAGAATGGAGTTGAATTTATTATAAACTAAGTTTAAGCGTTTATATATATAATTAAAATGAACTCGCCGCAGCGCGGTAGCACGTAAATTGGCGATTCGAACTTCAATTGAGTGTATAGAACTCAATTTAAGTCGAAATTGTTTGAAACAAGAATCGTCAGGACCGATTAGATAATAGTTTTCTATTGGAAGAGAAAAATCTAAATTTCGTCGAATAGATTTTGAGTTATGTCAAAATCAAATTTTCATAAAAACAGCGCCATAACCATTATATAACCATAACAGTTTATTTAAACAAACAAAAGGGTTTTAAGTAAATAAAATCCGAACTTCCATTAGAAAAAGCTGGACTGGAGATGTAATATAAATACGAACTCAAATTGTGTAAACGAAATGATTTTTGAAACAAAAATCATATTTTTAATTATGGAATAGAATTAACTATTTGAAGGATAATTAGTTAATCGTGTGTGAATCAAAATTGGGCACTGGATAGGTAAATGAAATTTGAGAATTTATATTCGAAATCGAATATGATAATTGAGTTGAAAATGGAATTAGATTGTAAGAACCCGTTACTTCCCCGTGAAGGAAAGAGCGGATACTTTGAGAACAACACACTATAGAACGCAGACGGAAGAACATTTCATTGCTATTACAACAATTCCATCAGATACATGAATATACAGAGTATAATTGAATAAATTACATTCGATAAATATCAGAGATTACATTAAATACATAGCAGCGGAGAATAATACAAAGCACAATTAAAGGTGATATACGGATATAGAGCTTTCCGGATATCATTCCAGCTGTAAACCAGGATCCTGTGAATATAAATCTGCAAAACCAAAACTACTAGCTGCCCGTGCGGAAAATAAGGGCACCCAGAGTTTAGGTTAAAACAATAAACTCCAGGTCAGTCATGTGACTGGTGTGAGAACTAAAACGGTTATTAATCTTTATTTTCAAAGTTAGGTAAATCAAGGGACCACGCCGTATAACACGGAACGAGTTTCCTCCCAAGAATACCAGTGCATACAACATCAGCGCAATGCTAAATAAAGAAAAATGAAGCTGTTATAAGACCCAGGTCCTATCACACAATGCAACGCAAGCCGGGGGATAGGGTTTTCCCTTATAACAGCCAAAGCATGCTTGATAGGTTTAAAACAAATCATTTGATACTATAATAAGTGTATAGTGTCAAAACATTTCAATCATAAATATAAATCATAGGCGGCATAGCTACCATCTACTATGTCGCCATACTAGTTCTACAATTAAAACCGAATTATCACGTATTGGAAATTGGATTCCGTCATGAGTCGAGGCAAGGGGCAAGCTCCTCTCCGCGTTCGAGACACTCTAGCAAATGTCCCAGGGCTACGCACTCTGGGCAATCCTTGGATCTTCAGGGCCGGTCCTCACTTACGTTAGAGGATTAGTTATTCCTGAACACACGTTTCCCGGTCCTTACAGACCTATAATCGAGGCGCCTCGCATTCCAACAACCACATAGGTGAAAAGTATATAAATGTCAGGGCTGGTAAGTCACTGACACCACCAAAGCTAGAAAGAAACGTCGTGCTCTCCCTGCAGTCCGTATCCCGTTTTTGACTCATACCGAGGTGTGAGGCTCGCGAATTCACGTTATACACAAAGCTGCCACGTAGGCGTGCTTTGATCATCAACCACAAGACTTTGCTTTTCAACAGAAGCCTTGATCATTGCATCTTAGCGAGCCACACAGGCAATTCATGCCATGCGACTGATGTCCATCGATATACAACCTCTGAGCTCGTACGTATCAGAGAAGGGCGTTAAGCAAAAGAATAAATTCTCCACCGCCAAACAGATGTATATTTAATAGAAATCAATCAACACAGAATAAAATCCAATGTCAGACACACAATCCATTTACAAGTCCGTTCTGGGTCTGAACGAAACCGGAGGCACTTTCCTCGCATATCCATCCATCTCCAAGTACGTCTGGATGACCGCCCACTATTTCCATCCTCTTGGGTGTACAGCCCAATCAGGATCGTCCGTAATTATCCAAACGATGTGAAGACTTCCGGTCTTCAACCACCGTCTCCATCTTCGACATATCGTCGAATCGGTTATTCAGAATGGGTATAAACCCGGACTTTCCGAACAACCCGCGTATATTAAAAACAAATGTTACACAAACACAACATACGCCTCATTCCAATTCAGAATATTCTTTTATTCGCAAAATCACATTCTTAGGGAAAGGTTCCCATTAATTTTATCCAAGATAAATTCTTTAAAATTTATCCTTTAATCTTCCTTTGGATGTCGTTTAAAACTAAATTATGGTTTTTCCAACTAGTCGAGATTAGCGAACCACACCGAAGTAATTATTTATTTTATTTCCCAATCCCAACCTATTCATCCCATGAAGCAAAACTAGTGATACTCCATATCTAACACCATGGTGTTATCGGTAAAATTAATTACCATTTCATGTTCAAATCTAATAAGAGATTTAACTAACACTTTGGAGCAAAACTGGCAATACTCCATTCTCGCTCATTTTCTAAATTCGATAATTTAGATTATAGATTTACATTTCAATCTAATTGCAGATTCGTTGAAACTCCTTTTACTGGGTTAAAGAACTAGGTGTTATTTAAAACACAGTTCACGACAAACCCAAATCACATTCTATTTATTTTCGGGTTAAAGAACTAGTGTTGTTTAAAACACAGTTCACGATAAACCCACAAATCAATTCTAGTTCAATTCAAATCAAATATATTAGGAATTCCGATTATTTAAAACCCCTTTTTAAATCTAATTTATTTATTTAAAAATAAAAACCCGGGTTTTAAATTTAATTCAATCTAGTTCATTTCAATAAAAATCTATTTTTACCTTTTTAAATATGGAGTTTTTCATCCCAATTTTTCTCAAATCACTTCTTATGATTTTACACAAATTATTACTATTTTTAATAATTTTATCAAGGCCCGTACAGTCGGTTTCCATCAATGGCCATCGAACTGCACTTATAGCGACCTTTTTCAAATTTTATTTGGACGTATCTCCAAATTCAATCGTTAGATTTTGAATTTCAAATATTCGTTAGAAAGCTCTTTTCGATACGAACCCAACGGTTCCGGTTTTAGGAGAATCCGACGGTCGGATCTCCCGTAATATCCGTTTGAAATAAATGGTCGAAATTCACGAACTGCCGCGGCGCGTTCTATTCAGGCCATTATATTATATATATAATATATATTTCGTCGATTTCTATTTAAAACGAATTATATAAATAGTTTTAAACTCGTTTCAAAAACAATCTCAACTTCCATTTCAATTCAAATCAAAATTGAATTTTTCCTTATAAATTCGTTTTAAAATTCATTTCTATTCAATTCAAGTTTCAATTCAATTTGAATTCATTTCACTTCGTTTTAAATTCCATTCGAATTCGTTTTCAATTCGATTCAATTCAAAGTGGTTTTCTATTCGATTCAATTCAAATTGGTTTCCTATTTGATTCAAATTCGAATTGGTTTTCTATTCGAATCAAATTCGTTACATATTCAATTGAAATCAAATTCGTTTTCTATTCAAATCAAATTCGTTACATATTCAATTGAAATCAAATTCGTTATATATTCAATTGAAATCAAATTCGTTGTCTATTCAAATCAAATTCGTTACATATTCAATTGAAATCAAATTCGTTATATATTCAATTGAAATCAAATTCGTTACATATTCAATTGAAATCAAATTCGTTATATATTCAATTGAAATCAAATTCGTTGTATATTCAATTGAAATCAAATTCGTTATATATTCAATTCATTTCGAAATCGTTTTATATTCTACTCATTTCGAAATCACTTTATATTCTATTCATTTCGAAATCATTTTATATTCTATTCATTTCGAAATCGTTTTATATTCTATTCATTTCGAAATCACTTTTCAATATTCATTTTAAAATGAATAAAATCGATATAAATATCGTTCACGTCAAAATGGCGCATCTCTAATCAACACGGTTTTATATATTTCAATAATTCCGTTATTCTTTTCAACAAATGAATATTTGTTCTATCCAATACCTGAATCTATATTTTTGTCAACACACGACTAATCTCAACGGATGAGTACCGTCCATATGTGACTATTTTTGTTATTTAATATATTTTATAAAAATTATGGTATCTATCGTTTGATTTAAAATCAGACTCCAACCGTAAATTAGTAAGAGAACGATTTCCTGAATATTAACCCCGAAGGCCGAAACCAACATCAGATTAATATCCAGGAGACCAATCATCTCATCTATTTTCCAGTTGATTTCTAATTCTATATATGATAAAGATGTAAATTTTATGGTTAAAATATTTCGTTCAACACATGACTAATCTCAACGGATCAGTACAGTCAACACATGAACTTTTACTTTATAATGATAAAGATATAAATTTTATTGTTAAAATATTTCGTTCAACACATGACTAATCTCAACGGATGAGTACAGTCAACACATGAACATTTACTTTATAATGATAAAGATATAAATTTTATTATAAAAATATTTCGTTCAACACATGACTAATCTCAACGGATGAGTACAATCAACACATGAACATTTACTTTATAATATTCTTTATCTTCTAAATTGGAATGAGGCCCAATCAATCACCATATAATGTTAATTATATGGACTTTTCATACATCACACGTATATAATAGCATTGAAAATAATCAACCATCAACCAAAGTGTACTACGCTGTATAAGCATCAAATATAGATATCTAACGCTTATAACAGCCTGTCAATCAATCGATCGACATATTTCATAAATCAGGATGAGTGAACTTCATATTTCATCCCAACACCCGTGTGGGGTTTCAAATCAACAAACACAGATTTTAATTGTGCAGTTGGGCGATGTGTAAAATTTATCGACCCAATCAATGTCATTCAAATAGGTGTACATAAACAAACCGTCCAGTTTGTAAATGAATATTTATTTATACATATTCACGTTAAAAATTATATTTTTAACGATAAAACACTTTATTTTAACATATGAATTTCTATTCAGTTCATTCTTCAAATAAAATGGTATTTTTATTTTTCTAACTTATTTTAGAAAATTTCGGCGGCATAACGGCACGATACTAGAAACGGGACGAGGCCTAGCCTTATCCCCGGTCTAGTGAAGGCCCACGCCATTCACACATCAATCAAATCCATTCATTTCACCAAACAATTCAATTTCAATCAAATAATCTAACTAATTTTTGCAATCAAACAAACAAGTCCATGGTCTGTGGACGATTGTGTCGGGTGCTACTAAGCACCGTCTGCATCCTAGTATATATATAACTAGAAAAAGAAATTGAAAGGTGAGGAATTATCACCGATAGCTATCCAATCATCTTGACTCTTCTTTGATAGAAATCTTCGTCGTTATCGCATCTTTGTCATCTTCGTTGCCCGCTTTCACTACATATGTAAAAATCACATTTTTATATACTGATGTCTTTAAAATAAAAATCACATTTTTATTTGTTCACTTTCAATTTAAAAATCATATTTTATAATCGCTTCATACATTTAAAAATCGAATTTTCACTTCGCTATTCAATATATAAAAATCAAATTTTTACTTTTCTATTCATATAGATAAAATTCCATTTCAAAAATATAGATTTCGCATTTTTACATCTAAAATTTTCGCCTTTTCACATTTAAAAATATCACCTTATCATATTTTAAAAATATCGCCTTATCATATTTTAACAATATCGCCTTATCATATTTTTAAAAATATCGCCTTATCATATTTTTACATCTATATCTCATAAAGATTATATTTTTATAGTTCCTACTATGCAAAGATCATATTTTTATCTTTCTACAATATAAAAGATTATATTTTTACTACTTTAAAAATATAAAAATCATATTTCTAATTCTTTGAAAATATAAAAATCATATTTTTACACCTTCTACATAATAAAGATAATGTTTTTATTTTCGCTACTTCGTTATAAAAGAAATATATTTTTCTTCATAAACCGCTATGAAAAAATCTAATTTTTTTTTCCTATTACAACAAAACCCTAATTGTTTTTTTTATCTTTATTTTAATGAAAATGAAAATAAAATAAAATAAAATAAGAAAATAAAATAAAAATAAAACATACCAGCGGAGAGGGGGGGGGGTTTGGGGTTCGCGGTAGACATTAGAAGGGGAGCGAGAGCGAGGAGAGAGGGAGGGTGCGTCGCGGGTGAGGTCAGGTGGGGGTAGGGCGGCACTGGCGGCGGTGTTCTTCGATGCGAGGCGGCTAGGGTTGGTCGTGGGTCTCGGTTCAAGGATGGGAGGAGAGAGGCGAAGCAACGCGTGGAGGGAAGAGGAGGAGAGAGGCTGGGGCCTCGTCGGCGGTGGGTGGCGTCACGCCTGGGCGCGGTGGCCGCTGCGCCTTCTTCTTCCTTTCTCTCTTTTTTTTTATTCTGTTTATTTCGATCAGAAATGAATTGGGGGGGGGGGGGAGGGGCAGAGCGGTTAAAGGGGGAGAAAAGAATTTTAATTTTTAATTAATTTAATTAATTTAATTGCATAAAGTTGACTTTTACATAAGACCTCTAAACGAGGTCCACCGCCTGTCGCCCATAGCGTTTTACCCCCATTCCGAACACCATGGGATATGTATCGCAAGCTGATTTGATCGTTTCGATCAGTTTCCGTTGAATTTCAACATATAACTCTATATATTGAATTTAAACGCGCATTTCAATTTACCGGAGTCACATACTAACTAGAAAAATTCCCGACAAATATTTTCTAGCTTCGTATTGACGATACGGTCCTAACAAAACTAGTTTCGTCGAATTCTGAGACTGTTGGAAAAATGGCCATTTTCCAGTCGATTAAAATCAACTGAAACTGGTCAAACGCGTTTTTCTTTGCCACGCTCACATATTGAATCGAAAAATTATGAAATTTGGAATTTAGCAATAACTTGACACTGCGGATCCAACAAAAGTGGTTTCGTCGAAATCCGAGGTCGCTTGCAAAATTTCCATTTTTAAGGACCTGAATTCCATAGCGACTATTCAGAATTTTCAACTGGACATATCTTTTGATTCCCGCTATGAAATTTCAATTTTTCGGATTCACTGGAAAGATACTATCAAATAGATCCTAATGTTTTTGGTTTCACTAAAATCCGGATTGTTTTGCACCCGGTACATTCAATTGAAGTTTGAAATCGAATTATCGAACTACCGCGCCACTTTCAATTCTATTTATAATTATATATAATTATTTATATTCTAACGGCGACGTATATAATATATACGTCGAATTCTATTCTAAATAAATTTCTCGTCGATTTTATTTAAAATAATCTATTTTAAATATTCAAAATTCGCTAAAATTGCAAAAATAAAAATTTCAAACTGGCTCAGAATTTGCGGGTTATTACAATCTCCCCCACTTAAAACTTTTCGTCCCCGAAAAGGAACAAAGTCGAAAGTGGTTTGATTAATCAATTCTATGTTCGATCTGGCTTGCATTCTCCAACTTTTCAGTTCCTGAGAATTTTCAAATTTTCAAAAAATTTGGCTAACACCCTAAATTTTCGAAAAATTTCGCCATAACCTCCCCTGCACCGGGAGCATCGTGGAATTTCAAATAGCTTCCCCGGTCCTTCTAATCTCAAAAAGAAAAAGAAAAAGCCAAGCGGCTAGCCAATAGGCTCATAAAATCATCATCACCCAAACAAAACAGTAAATCATGTAGTAAACATGTACCTATTTGTCGGGCAAACAAATTTTACTCTCTGCTCTAGCCTCCTTGCTATGACCTGTTCAATGCAAGTATATGTATATGCATGCATATGCGACCAATTTCAATATAATTCAATATTTGGTTCTATTAGGCACAATGGTTCAAAATTAGCAAACAAATAAACAAACAACACAAACATCAATCAATTAGTGGATTAACGTTTCAAATTCATAAAATTTGATATATATACAGAAATCATGTTTTTGATGCCAATTCACAACAATGTGTTCTAACTATATATATAAGTTTTGGTTCTCACACCAGTCTAATGGAAATATATAGATATCACACCTTCGTCACTCGAAAATAAATGCTGATGATGTTTCGAACCACCATCAGGACATTGTCGGGCTACTAGGGTGCGGTTCTATATCTACCCGGTATATTAAAACTTCGAATATACGTTCATGACGCGTATATGCAAAATCTTTATATATCGGATTGTCCATATTCAAAATAAATAAATATTCAAATACGTTTAAAACGATTTAAATTTTTTTTTTAAACAAAATTGTTTTCATTTGAAAGATATACTCTTCACCCTCGTTCTAGGATACTACTGATCCTATCTCTAACGAGTCATTCTAATTGGATATTAATAATCCAATATCTGATGAATTCTTTCGTATGGTTCTAATGTGTCTTGTTCTCGAGCTCTGTAAACCAAAGCTCCGATACCACTGTAAGAACCCGTTACTTCCCCGTGAAGGGAAGAGCGGATACATTGAGAACAACACACTATAGAACGCAGACGGAAGAACATTTCATTGCTATTACAACAATTCCATCAGATACATGAATGTACAGAGTATAATTGAATAAATTACATTCGATAAATATCAGAGATTACATTAAATACATAGCAGCGGAGAATAATACAAAGCACAATTGAAGGTGATATACGGATACAGAGCTTTCCGGATATCATTCCAGCTGTAAACCAGGATCCTGTGAATATAAATCTGCAAAACCAAAACTACTAGCTGCCCGTGCGGAAAATAAGGGCACCCAGAGTTTAGGTTAAAACAATAAACTCCAGGTCAGTCATGTGACTGGTGTGAGAACCAAAACGGTTATTAATCTTTATTTTCAAAGTTAGGTAAATGAAGGGACCACGCCGTATAACACGGAACGGGTTTCCTCCCAAGAATACCAGGGCATAAAACAACAGCGCAATGCTAAATAAAGAAAAATGAAGCTGTTATAAGACCCAGGTCCTATCACACAATGCAACGCAAGCCGGGGGATAGGGTTTTCCCTTATAACAGCCAAAGCATGCTTGATACGTTTAAAACAAATCATTTGATACTATAATAAGTGTATAGTGTCAAAACATTTCAATCATAAATATAAATCATAGGCGGCATAGCTACCATCTACTATGTCGCCATACTAGTTCTACAATTAAAACCGAATTATCACGTATTGGAAATTGGATTCCGTCATGAGTCGAGGCAAGGGGCAAGCTCCTCTCCGCGTTCGAGACACTCTAGCAAATGTCCCAGGGCTACGCACTCTGGGCAATCCTTGGATCTTCAGGGCCGGTCCTCACTTACGTTAGAGGATTAGTTATTCCTGAACACACGTTTCCCGGTCCTTACAGACCTATAATCGAGGCACCTCGCATTCCAACAACCACATAGGTGAAAAGTATATAAATGTCAGGGCTGGTAAGTCACTGACACCACCAAAGCTAGAAAGAAACGTCGTGCTCTCCCTGCAGTCCGTATCCTGTTTTTGACTCATACCGAGGTGTGAGGCTCGCGAATTCACGTTATACACAAAGCTGCCACGTAGGCGTGCTTTGATCATCAACCACAAGACTTTGCTTTTCAACAGAAGCCTTGATCATTGCATCTTAGCGTGCCACACAGGCAATTCATGTCATGCGACTGATGTCCATCGATATACAACCTCTGAGCTCGTACGTCTCAGAGAAGGGCGTTAAGCAAAAGAATAAATTCTCCACCGCCAAACAGATGTATATTTAATAGAAATCAATCAACACAGAATAAAATCCAATGTCAGACACACAATCCATTTACAAGTCCGTTCTGGGTCTGAACGAAACCGGAGGCACTTTCCTCGCATATCCATCCATCTCCAAGTACGTCTGGACGACCACCAACTATTTCCATCCTCTTGGGTGTACAGCCCAATCAGGATCGTCAGTAATTATCCAAACGATGTGAAGACTTCCGGTCTTCAACCACCGTCTCCATCTTCGACATATCGTCGAATCGGTTATTCAGAATGGGTATAAACCCGGACTTTCCGAACAACCCGTGTATATTAAAAACAAATGTTACACAAACACAACATACGACTCATTCCGATTCAGAATATTCTTTTATTCTCAAAATCACATTCTTAGGGAAAGGTTCCCATTAATTTTATCCAAGATAAATTCTTTAAAATTTATCCTTTAATCTTCCTTTGGATGTCGTTTAAAACCAAATTATGGTTTTTCCAACTAGTCGAGATTAGCGAACCACACCGAAGTAATTATTTATTTTATTTCCCAATCCTAACCTATTCATCCCATGAAGCAAAACTAGTGATACTCCATATCTAACACCATGGTGTTATCGGTAAAATTAATTACCATTTCACGTTCAAATCTAATAAGAGATTTAACTAACGCTTTGGAGCAAAACTGGCAATACTCCATTCTCGCTCATTTTCTAAATTCGATAATTTAGATTATAGATTTACATTTCAATCTAATTGCAGATTCGTTGAAACTCCTTTTACTGGGTTAAAGAACTAGGTGTTATTTAAAACATAGTTCACGACAAACCCAAATCACATTCTATTTATTTTCGGGTTAAAGAACTAGTGTTGTTTAAAACACAGTTCACGATAAACCCACAAATCAATTCTAGTTCAATTCAAATCAAATATATTAGGAATTCCGATTATTTAAAACCCCTTTTTAAATCTAATTTATTTATTTAAAAATGAAAACCCGGGTTTTAAATTTAATTCAATCTAGTTCATTTCAATAAAAATCTATTTTTACCTTTTTAAATATGGAGTTTTTCATCCCAATTTTTCTCAAATCACTTCTTATGATTTTACACAAATTATTACTATTTTTAATAATTTTATCAAGGCCCGTACAGTCGGTTTCCATCAATGGCCATCGAACTGCACTTATAGCGACCTTTTTCAAATTTGATTTGGACGTATCTCCAAATCCAACCGTTAGATTTTGAATTTCAAATATTCGTTAGAAAGCTCTTTTCGATACGAACCCAACGGTTCCGGTTTTAGGAGAATCCGACGGTCGGATCTCCCGTAATATCCGTTTGAAATAAATGGTCGAAATTCACGAACTGCCGCGGCGCGGCGCGTTCTATTCAGGCCATTATATTATATATATAATATATATTTCGTCGATTTCTATTTAAAACGAATTATATAAATAGTTTTAAACTCGTTTCAAAAACAATCTCAACTTCCATTTCAATTCAAATCAAAATTGAATTTTTCCTTATAAATTCGTTTTAAAATTCATTTCTATTCAATTCAAGTTTCAATTCAATTTGAATTCATTTCACTTCGTTTTAAATTCCATTCGAATTCGTTTTCAATTCGATTCAATTCAAAGTGGTTTTCTATTCGATTCAATTCAAATTGGTTTCCTATTTGATTCAAATTCGAATTGGTTTTCTATTCGAATCAAATTCGTTACATATTCAATTGAAATCAAATTCGTTTTCTATTCAAATCAAATTCGTTACATATTCAATTGAAATCAAATTCGTTATATATTCAATTGAAATCAAATTCGTTGTCTATTCAAATCAAATTCGTTACATATTCAATTGAAATCAAATTCGTTATATATTCAATTGAAATCAAATTCGTTGTCTATTCAAATCAAATTCGTTACATATTCAATTGAAATCAAATTCGTTATATATTCAATTGAAATCAAATTCATTGTATATTCAATTGAAATCAAATTCGTTATATATTCAATTCATTTCGAAATCGTTTTATATTCTACTCATTTCGAAATCACTTTATATTCTATTCATTTCGAAATCATTTTATATTCTATTCATTTCGAAATCGTTTTATATTCTATTCATTTCGAAATCACTTTTCAATATTCATTTTAAAATGAATAAAATCGATATAAATATCGTTCACGTCAAAATGGCGCATCTCTAATCAACACGGTTTTATATATTTCAATAATTCCGTTATTCTTTTCAACAAATGAATATTTGTTCTATCCAATACCTGAATCTATATTTTTGTCAACACACGACTAATCTCAACGGATGAGTACCGTCCATATGTGACTATTTTTGTTATTTAATATATTTTATAAAAATTATGGTATCTATCGTTTGATTTAAAATCAGACTCCAACCGTAAATTAGTAAGAGAACGATTTCCTGAATATTAACCCCGAAGGCCGAAACCAACATCAGATTAATATCCAGGAGACCACTCATCTCATCTATTTTCCAGTTGATTTCTAATTCTATATATGATAAAGATGTAAATTTTATGGTTAAAATATTTCGTTCAACACATGACTAATCTCAACGGATGAGTACAGTCAACACATGAACTTTTACTTTATAATGATAAAGATATAAATTTTATTGTTAAAATATTTCGTTCAACACATGACTAATCTCAACGGATGAGTACAGTCAACACATGAACATTTACTTTATAATGATAAAGATATAAATTTTATTATAAAAATATTTCGTTCAACACATGACTAATCTCAACGGATGAGTACAATCAACACATGAACATTTACTTTATAATATTCTTTATCTTCTAAATTGGAATGAGGCCCAATCAATCACCATATAATGTTAATTATATGGACTTTTCATACATCACACGTATATAATAGCATTGAAAATAATCAACCATCAACCAAAGTGCACTATGCTGTATAAGCATCAAATATAGATATCTAACGCTTATAACAGCCTGTCAATCAATCGATCGACATATTTCATAAATCAGGATGAGTGAACTTCATATTTCATCCCAACACCCGTGTGGGGTTTCAAATCAACAAACACAGATTTTAATTGTGCAGTTGGGCGATGTGTAAAATTTATCGACCCAATCAATGTCATTCAAATAGGTGTACATAAACAAACCGTCCAGTTTGTAAATGAATATTTATTTATTCATATTCACGTTAAAAATTATATTTTTAACGATAAAACACTTTATTTTAACATATGAATTTCTATTCAGTTCATTCTTCAAATAAAATGGTATTTTTCTATTTTAGAAAATTTCGGCGGCATAACGGCACGATACTAGAAACGGGACGAGGCCTAGCCTTATCCCCGGTCTAGTGAAGGCCCACGCCATTCACACATCAATCAAATCCATTCATTTCACCAAACAATTCAATTTCAATCAAATAATCTAACTAATTTTTGCAATCAAACAAACAAGTCCATGGTCTGTGGACGATTGTGTCGGGTGCTACTAAGCACCGTCTGCATCCTAGTATATATATATAACTAGAAAAAGAAATTGAAAGGTGAGGAATTCTCACCGATAGCTATCCAATCATCTTGACTCTTCTTTGATAGAAATCTTCATCGTTATCGCATCTTTGTCATCTTCGTTGCCCGCTTTCACTACATATGTAAAAATCACATTTTTATATACTGATGTCTTTAAAATAAAAATCACATTTTTATTTGTTCACTTTCAATTTAAAAATCATATTTTATAATCGCTTCATACATTTAAAAATCGAATTTTTACTTCGCTATTCAATATATAAAAATCGAATTTTTACTTTTCTATTCATATAGATAAAATTCCATTTCAAAAATATAGATTTCGCATTTTTACATCTAAAAATTTCGCCTTTTCACATTTAAAAATATCGCCTTATCATATTTTAAAAATATCGCCTTATCATATTTTAACAATATCGCCTTATCATATTTTTAAAAATATCGCCTTATCATATTTTTACATCTATATCTCATAAAGATTATATTTTTATAGTTCCTACTATGCAAAGATCATATTTTTATCTTTCTACAATATAAAAGATTATATTTTTACTACTTTAAAAATATAAAAATCATATTTTTAATTCTTTGAAAATATAAAAATCATATTTTTACACCTTCTACATAATAAAGATTATGTTTTTATTTTCGCTACTTCGTTATAAAAGAAATATATTTTTCTTCATAAACCGCTATGAAAAAATCTAATTTTTTTTCCTATTACAACAAAACCCTAATTGTTTTTTTTTATTATCTGTATTTTAATGAAAATAAAATAAAATAAGAAAATAAAATAAAAATAAAACATACCAGCGGAGAGGGGGGGTTTGGGGTTCGCGGTAGACATTAGAAGGGGAGCGAGAGCGAGGAGAGAGGGAGGGTGCGTCGCGGGTGAGGTCAGGTGGGGGTAGGGCGGCACTGGCGGCGGTGGTCTTCGATGCGAGGCGGCTAGGGTTGGTCGTGGGTCTCGGTTCAAGGAGGGGAGGAGAGAGGCGAAGCAACGCGTGGAGGGAAGAGGAGGGTCGAGGCTGGGGCCTCGTCGGCGGTGGTTGGCGTCACGCCTGGGCGCGGTGGCCGCTGCGCCTTCTTCTTCCTTTCTCTCTGTTTTTTTTTATTCTGTTTATTTCGATCAGAAATGAATTGGGGGGGCCAGAGCGGTTAAAGGGGGAGAAAAGAATTTTAATTTTTAATTAATTTAATTGCATAAAGTTGACTTTTACATAAGACCTCTAAACGAGGTCCACCGCCTGTCGCCCATAGCGTTTTACCCCCATTCCGTACACCATGGGATATGTATCGCAAGCTGATTTGATCGTTTCGATCAGTTTCCGTAGAATTTCAACGTATAACTCTATATATTGAATTTAAACGCGCATTTCAATTTACCAGAGTCACATACTAACTAGAAAAATTCCCGACAAATATTTTCTAGCTTCGTATTGACGATACGGTCCTAACAAAACTAGTTTCGTCGAATACTGAGACCGTTGGAAAAATGGCCATTTTCCAGTCGATTAAAATCAACTGAAACTGGTCAAACGCGTTTTCCTTTGCCACGCTCACTTATTGAATCGAAAAATTATGAAATTTGGAATCTAGCAATAACTTGACACTGCGGATCCAACAAAAGTGGTTTCGTCGAAATCCGAGGTCGCTTGCAAAATTTCCATTTTTAAGGACCTGAATTCCATAGCGACTATTCAGAATTTTCAACTGGACATATCTTTTGATTCCCGCTATGAAATTTCAATTTTTCGGATTCGTTGGAAAGATACTATCAAATAGATCCTAATGTTTTTGGTTTCACTAAAATCCGGATTGTTTTGCACCCGGTACATTCAATTGAAGTTTGAAATCGAATTATCGAACTACCACGCCACTTTCAATTCTATTTATAATTATATATAATTTTTTATATTCTAACGGCGACGTATATAATATATACGTCGAATTCTATTCTAAATAAATTTCTCGTCGATTTTATTTAAAATAATCTATTTTAAATATTCAAAATTCGCTAAAATTGCAAAAATAAAAATTTTAAACTGGCTCAGAATTTGCGGGTTATTACATAGATTGAGTTCCTAAATAAATTATATTTGAACATGTTATGTTCAAGCAAAGAAGTGATAGGCAAAATAGCTAATTAGAAAATAAATTAGCGAATTGGGTTAAGACGAATGGATTGAGTTAAACCAAATGGGAATATTTGGATGTGTTAAGCAGGTATGGAAATGAAGTGTATGTAGTTTATAATTTGTGTGCCCGACAAAAAGGTACACGTTTAAATTCCATATGAGATTTTATGCGCCGAATCGGCAAGCCACTAGTCTTTTTGATTTTCTTTTTGAATGCAAAGGACCTAGAGAGGTGAGTTGAGGTTTGAACTATCGACCGGTACAAAGGAGGTTATGGCGAAATTTTCCAGGAATTTAAGGAGTTAGAATATTTTTAAGATAATTTGATAATTAGAAATCTATATATCAATATATATAGAATCCGTTAAGCAAACGAACTTAAAAATAAAATATTATAAATAAAAGGAAATCGAAAATCTAGTAATAGAAAGAGAAATATATATATATATATATACATTTTAAAAATGAATAAGTGGTTTTTATGGTGTTGATGATTTGAGATAAGTGGTCTTGTCCGTTTAGAAGTTAAGCATGTTTTCAGTCAAGGTTTGAGAGGTGGTTATACCCCAACTTGATTGATTTCATTTTTAACCGATAAATAGCAAGATCCAGTCTCGAAGAGAAATGTTTGAATAAGAGTTAGTTGAATGCAGTGTTTTGGGTTGTTGTAACGATGTTTTACACAACATTCGTTTTAACCTAAGTAAGTGGAAATTTAGAAATATAATAAATAAATATTTCCTGAGACTAAAAATGAATGGTCGTGAAAGAGATAAGTAAGTGGAATGTTCTCCAATTATAAATTGAAGATATTTTCTAAGTATAGAAAATAAAAGAAGATGATATATGAAAATGTTTTCCAAGTAGCGTAAGAGGCCAAGAAGATGGTTATCAAAAATATTGTGTTAATGAATATTGATAAGGAAATGGAGAAGTGTTTTAATTAATGAAATATTAACCAAAAAGGGGCCCAGTGATTGTTTGATGTTTTGAAAGGATGTTTGTTTTTCTTCGATAGTTAAATAACCGACAGTATTTGCCAATATCGTTGTCGATATGGAGAGACTAGTTTGATTATTATCCTTGAACCACTCCGTATTGGCAGTAGCGTTGCGAATCAGATTATATGAAGATAATCGAAGACGGAGTAAAGTGCAAGGACTTTTTCTATTAATAGAAATTGTGCCTTCAGTTTCGTTTAGTCCTAGAACGAACGTGTATGGACGAGTGTCTGACAGAGTATTTCCAATGCTCGCATATGTTGGTCTGTATAAATATATATGGTGGCGAGGAATTTAATCTCTTAGTATAATATCCAGAATATATTTGTGCAAATCAATTAGTGATTAACGGATCTGACAATGTGGCATTCAAAGTGATTGTGCTATAAATGAATGGAAAGTAATCATAGCCTTAGGCCTCAACAACCGGGAAATGATGAAAATCGGGCAGGCAGCATGGCTATGTGGGTCGCTTCCATTAGGTTGTATTATCATCTATCTAGAGAAATTCATTTAGTTCCTTATTCAATTCGATGTTGTCCCATTCGGGAAACGGTTGCCGATCCCAACCGTTGGTGATATACATTCGATACACTCAAGCGAAATGAGTGGTCGGTCATGTGTGGGCAGCGTTGCAAGATGTTCTTGTTGAACCCAGTGTATTCCACTCTAGAGATACACTATCGGAAGGTGGTTCCATAACTTGTCATGTTGGAAATCCAATCTCCAATAAGCGCCTTGCGGTTTTTGGTTTTATATTATATATGGAGCGTGAGATGCAAGCGCTCCGCTAGATTCTATTTATTTGATGTAAACATTATTATAATATCACTGGATTTGATATCAAAAATATTTTGGGTTATCGTAAGGTAAAAACCATCCGTGTTTATGTGTGGATCAGTCTTACGATTATCATTTCTTTCGAAAGGATTTTTAAAGTTAAACAAATGATTGGAGTTTACTCACACCAGTCTGATGACTGACCCAGAGTTTATTTTGTTTTTGTTTTCCCTAAACTCTTGGGTGCCCAAATTTGTACGGGCAGTCAAGTAGTCGGGATTTTTCAGATTCACTTGGAAGAGCTGGAAGCAGGAGGCTTCACCAGTTAGCTATAGACTATCATATTTCCGCTGCGTACTATGTTGTATCTGGAAACAAGTGTTTATAACTGTTCTAGGAATAACTGTTGTGCTCTGATAATGGTATGTATATACAGTTACTGATTTGTATTTCAAAAGTTATGTTATTTAATCTATGTTATTCGTTCCGCTGTGAGTTTGTGATCTTCGTTTTCTTCTATTCTAATATTTCTTTCTTTCTATTTCTCATCCTCTAACTTCTTTCTAATAATGATTTATACTTCTGTTCAGTTTGGGTTGGACGTGTGATGTAGGTAGTTAAGTCAGATAGTACGGATTTGTGGGCCGTTACAATATGTTTTCCCCAATTAACATATTCTTCCTAATTAATGTCGATAAGTGACAAATTACCATAATCCGCAAATTAACATGTCCTTTTTAATGTTAGCCTGAATGACGATTTTCCATATTCCTCAAATTAACATATCCTCTTTATTGTAAATTAACATAAGTAAAAAATTACCATATTCCTCAGATTAACATATCCAATTTAATGTTAATTAACATGAATTACCATGTTTCTCAAATATATACTATCATTGATGTCAAATTACTATGTTTAACATATTCTCCTTAATCTCAAAAAGTTTCTCCAATTAACATATGCAAATTAATGTTAATTACATGTTTTCCAATCAAAGCCATATTGACATATCTACAAATTAATTTAAAATAAATATTCACCAAATCAATGCCTATATCAATATGTCTACAAATTTATGTCAAGTTCATGTTCACCAAATCAATGTCTATATTAATAGGTCAAATTCATGTTCACCAAACCAATGCCATACTAATATGTTTACAAATTAATGTTTACCAAATCAATGTCATATTAATATGTCTACCAATTACATGTTTACGACATATATCCTTAATATAAAATTAAGTTTAACATATTCATGTTTACAAATTCTTTCTTTATAATAATCCCAATAAAAAGTACATCTCAGAAAGTCCAGATCCAAGAAAGAGAAAATCCTAATGACTAAGGAGTGCTTCCACTCTGAGGACCTGAGGGGCGAAAGGTAGAAAGAAGAAAAAAACAAAAGGGTCGGAAATAAAGTCTAGCGAGTTCCAGTGATTTTCGTGCATAAAATAGAGATACTAAACAATTAAACAAGAATAGATAAGAGAGTGCAGTAACTTATAAGGTAACGGATAAACCAAACAGAACAACGGGAATAACATGAATAAACTATGATCGAGTAATGCTTCATATTTATATCCCTAAAACAGGTTATGTCTACATCAATACTAGTATAACAGGATTAGGTGTTAACATAATTACTAAACAGAAATAGTAGAATTAAACAACAAAATTAAACAGTAGCAATAAACAACAGGATTAGGCGTACCCTAATTACATAAATGTATTAGGTTTACCCTAATTGCACAATAGCAGGATTAGGTGTACCCTAATTACTACCTATGTGATCAGCTCCTAATACGCAAATACCCTGTGTCAGCTCCGATAGTTGGGTGTATCACTCCCTAACCCAACAACTTATATAACACAACCTATTTATTGGTGTTACAGCGGCTTAGTTTCCCTAATCGGACTCATGCAGGCTCATGACTCGGCCGGAACGCGCCCATACCCGCCTTCCCCATGTGAACCTTTTACTATCCAGTTCAATAAAGTGTGCCCTGGCCCCTACCTAGTGCGAGTCCCTCTAACAAAATACCAATAGGGATACTGACTGATATGGGTTTCAAACAGTAGATTGACACAAGCAACCCCCTAATCTTATGCACCCAAATAACTAGGATTTAAGAGTCCCCAAAACCCAATAGAACATTAGGACGGAGGACCTCTTAGCTTATTAATAATCATGTCTTAAACTGGCAAGTTTAGGTTTACTAATAAGTGTGTTTGTAATATTACATGTTTTTATGTGTGTACAACCCTTCCCCACAACACCTACTCGGATGTATATATATAATTACTATAGTAATCTAGTTTATTAGTCTATATTTGGTTCTTACAATGTTCTAACATGTCATTTACTTAACGTCTGTTGTATGTCAAACATACATGTTTATACATGTGCATACTATTCATTCAATTATGTCCCCAAATTACAACATGTGCAGGTTTATGCATATTATCCATCTCTATCAATTTACAAGAAGTATATGCATGTTACCCTTTTTTATTCATTTACAACAAGTATAAACATGTGCATATTATCCCTTTCCTAAATTATAGTTAAATGGTCCCTAATTTACAATATGCCTAAATTCCCCTTTCTATGTCATTTCTATTTATCCCAATTTTTACTACATGCAAAGTTTTAGTCAGACATGTTCTAGGCTTCAAAAGGTCTAGGCTTAGCGTAAACGAAAAAATAGAGGAAGGGGAGTAGAATCAAATCATATGGGCATAAAGGAAAGATTGGAAATAAACTAAAATAGTGGAAATAGGAAAAAGGAAGATAGATACACATATTGATTAATTATTTAATAGTAAAGGCATGTGTTTTACTTATAACAACGGCATAGGTGATTAACAGTGAAGAATATGCATATCAATTTTCTTATAAACATTGTATAACCTAAACCCAATTTTATTTAACAGTCATGATATATTCTAGGAATCAGATCTGAAAATAACAAAGAACTCATAGCAGGTCTTGGTAAAGAACTGGTTAAGTCTCTTATATATATATGCCTTGCAGAAAAGTCCACTTCTATCTCTTTTGTGGTTTATGTAAATCTTGAATGTTATCTCTATAGATCTAGGCTTCAGCAGCATTCCTCCATTGTAAATATTTTTAGAACAAAATTAAAGCGGCAGAAGGTATGAAAAATGTGTGTATTGGAATGGGAGAGAGCTTCCTATTTATTGATTCACATAGTTAACATTAACATTTAGATTCTAGGGTTTTAATCTAAGTCGTACATGTAGCACTGAGTCAGCAACAAATCTAGTCAGAAAAACAGTCCAGATATAGGGAAATGACTAGCCTAAATCATCGCTGGGTCGACCAACCCATGCTTGGGTCCACCCATAGGTCAACCTAGGCTGAGCACGGGTCGTTCCACAACGGTCTAGTTTCCCACTTTGTCTCCTTTTAAATGTTTTTGAATTATATTTATATATAAGCCTCTTATATGTATACAAACTTCTAAGCTTTATAACTTCTTCATACGTTATCCATTTGCATAAATTTGGGGTCTGCCTAAACAAGAATTCTAAGACAAACCTAACGGTAAAGCCGATTTTACTTAATTCAATATATTTAATTAAGTATTACCCGTTTTATTATTGTTAAAGTATGGTTATGGTGTATTAAATTTTAGGGTGTTACATTCTCCCCTACTGAAAGGATTTCGTCCCCGAAATCTCCAAGTTAAGAAGAATGTTTGTAACGACCCGGATTTTTGGTCGGCTAATTTTTAATATTTAATATGATTTAAATATTGAGTTGATTATATAAATGGATTTTTTATTTTAAGTTATCGATTTTAATAATCAATTTCGATTCAATATCGAATATATTAAATTATCGTGACACGAAAAATAATTCAATTCGAATTTAAAATGGAGTCAAATTAATTTAGATAATTAATCGAAATTCTAATCAAATAGAAACAGTGATAATAATAATAATATATTATCAAAGAATAAATTATTTTGGATTTAATTTATATCGATTTAAAATGATATTTTCTCCATACAATCAAATGGAGCTTCGAAACTTGTCCCAATGTCTCCAGAATAGTGGTATAACACTAAAAATATTGGTTGTTGGGTTCAGAAAGGAGTTCGAAATCAACAAGGTAATTTAATTAAGTAAAATCGTATTAGTTAAATTCAAGACTAAAATAATTAAATAAATTATTATTATCAATTTCCTTCCATCCTAAGCAAGCCACCGAAAGTACACAAAAGTCACCGTAGCTAAGATATAACACATGCCTATTCCTTAACCTCAAAGTAATCATCTCTATAAATCCACGCGAACCACCCTCCCTCTCTTGTTTTTATTTTCAATCCTCAGAATAAAATAGCAAGCTTCAAATTAAAATGGCACTGCCGATAGAAACCCGTCTAAGCCAATTTCCCCATCCCAAATTCATTATTTTATTATTCCTTAAGCATTTACTTTCCTCTAACGCTTCAGATCGAAGCCGAACTTCCCCCATTTGTTCAAATCGAAATCCGTCGGAAGGAAGAAAGAAAACCAACAAATCATTTCTAAATATGAATCGTGCATCACTTGTTGGCATCCGCGGTGAAATTTTTAAGGAGTTCGAACCCGAAACTGTCGCAACTTGTTTCCGCATTAGTGCAGTTTGAGATCGCGAGTGGAATACGCTGTGAGAAGTAGGGTTCGAGAGCGGTGGGATAAAAAGAAAGATCTGGGGACTCTCATTGTCAGTACGATGCAGTTTAAGGGCTGCTAAGGGTTCGAAAGGGGTCATTGCGATTTATGGAAAACCGAACTAGTACTGGTGTGTGGAGCAGAGTTTGAAGATGAATATTGTGAGATATGTGGAGTTTATAGAAGGGGTGTTGAAGTTGTTGAGTGGTGCGGTATGCAGTTTTGAGTTATGCGAGGTCTGAGGGTTAAAATCGGTTGAATTGGAGTGCGACATTTGTGTGATTAAGGAGGATCCGGTGTTCGAAATTATTGATGGAGGGATGATTAAATTTTATTAGGTTAAACTGGGGGACTGAGGTTGAGTTTGGATGTTGGAGTTTGGTTATTGTAATGATGGATTACACGGTCGACATGGAGGAATTGTCTGGTTCAGTGTGAACTATCGGAGTGGTGCAGTGCAACGATAATGCAGTACTGATCGAGAGTAGGAGTTTGGTTCATTGATGATAATTGGATGGTCATGGTTTAGAACAATACGAAGATTTTCAGCTAAGCGTGTTGAAATGACGTAGTGGGTATGGCAGTATCGGGGCTGACTGCTGTCAACATTGGCTGAGTGTTTTCGTAATGGTTTAGTTGTAGCAGCAAGGTATACGTTTTATTAATACACAGGATAATTATTTAATTTATTTGTTAAGATTGATTTATTTAAATAATGGTTTAATCGTTAAATAAAATTGAATAATTGAAGGAGCTTGATAAATTCATTCAAGACGATTCAGCGCATCAATGATAGGAATTTAACTAAATATTCGGCAAACGGGAATTAGGTGA
This sequence comes from Allium sativum, assembly GCA_030737875.1. Lineage (NCBI taxonomy): Eukaryota > Viridiplantae > Streptophyta > Magnoliopsida > Asparagales > Amaryllidaceae > Allium > Allium sativum. Next base: position 250,026,731 of record CM060912.1, on the reverse strand, counting down.
GTAAATCTTACTCGATTTACTTTGTTAAAATTATTTTTAGTCGTTAAAAATAATTGATGGTTGTTTGGTTGCATTAAAATATTTTTGTGGCTATTATAAAATATATATTAATTATTTAGGATTGGTTGTTGTGGTTATTATATATATATTGGTGGTTGGATTCCCGCAGTTTTATTAGCGGATGCCCGCGGTATCATTAGCGGATGACCCTATACGCCCCATTCTATGTTAGTGGATGACCTTCTATACCGCGATATCCTGCCTCGAAGCAGGATGGGTATTATTTATGTTAGCTAACGTCTGTGGATGTAGGAAAACAGGTTAGAGGGATCCGACTAGATTCCTCAAAAAAATTATTAATTGTTTTTTTCATATATGTTATCATATAAGATGTTTTAGAAAATCTATGGTTGATAACTGGGGTTTTTTGATTGACTGAATATCACTGGGCCTAAAATATTGATATATAAAAATATCGTGAAAAGGATATTTGATATTTAAAAGGGGAAATCTATTTTTAAAAATAGAATTTGAATTTTTAATTAGCTATAGAAATATTAACTTGTTTTGAATAAATAAAACAAGAATTGAATTTATAAACGATTTTTATAAATTGAATAATATAGGAAATTGAAGTAAATTTATAAACGGTGTTTATAAATAAAATGGAATGATTTTCATTGGATAATCAAGGGACTAAATGAATTTATAAACAATGTATATAAATAAAGTGGAAAATTATCATTTGATAATTTGAATATTTAAATTCAAATGTGAATTTAAAAATATAAATGGGGAATTGTTTTATAGAAGTAAATGATGAAATTTATTCTGACGCTCAGAATGTAAATTGAACTGAAAATAAATCCGTATGGATTTATGATTTGAATTCGATTAGATAGAATTGGTTTAAATAAAATACTTTCAGAAATATATTAGGATTATATTAAATAGAAGTTTAAATTTAAATATGAAAATAAATTCTATATTTATATAGATAAGTTATAATAAATAGAATACTCCAAAATGAGATTTTGGTTTTAAATAGATCTCGAAATGGAACTTGTTGGAATTTATAAAACAAGTAAATTTACAATTTTTTTTAAATGTAGTGAATAAATTATCTGGAGATATTCTGCAATTTTAAATTCAAGCATAAATTTAAAAATATATTTTGAAATCATTTCGGAAAGGGAACGAGGGTTTTATTCTAGGGATTCAGAATATAAAATGAATTAGGTTTCAGGTAGATTTGAAATAGAACTTGTTTTAATATATGAAACAAGGAAGTTGAATTTATAAACAGTGATACAAATTTATTGAAATAAACTATCATTCGATAATTTAGGAATTTAAACTAAAATATATTAGAATGTAGTTAGAATTTATATATAAACGAAGTTTAGAATGTTTATATACTAAATATAATTAAAACGAACTCGTCGCAGCGCGACAGTTCGTAAGTTGGCGATTCGAACTTCGATTGAGTGTATAGAACTCAATTTAAGTCCGAATTCTTTGAAACAAGAATTGTCGGGACCGATTTGATAATGGTTTTCTAATGAAAGAGAAAAATCTGGATTTCGTCAAAAAGATTTTAAGTTATGTCAAAATCAATTTTCCAGAAAAACAGCGCCATAACCATTATAAAACCATAACGGTTTATTTAAATAAATAAAAGGATTTTTGTAAATAAAATCCGAAAGTTCATTAGAAAAATCTAGACTTGAGTTATCAAACAAATATAAACTCAAGTGGAGTAATAAACTGATTATTGAAACAAAAATCAGGTTTTTAAATTATGGAATGAAGTTAACTAATTAGAAAAATAATTAGTTAACGGAGTTGGAATCGAATTTAATTTGATTAAGTAAAGTGGGTTGGCAAATTAAAATTTGAGAATTTAATATGGAAACTTGAATTAAATTTGGAATCGAATATGGAAAGTGAATTCGACTTGTTTATCAATCAAAAGCAAATGTGTTTAAACATGGTTTATTCCAAGTAAAAGTAAATTAAGCAAAAGAAGCTAATAAGAGGATTAATTAGCGAATTGAGTTAAAATGACCAGGTTGAGTTGGAATAAACTGGGAATGGACGTAAATGAGATAGATAAGTATGGAATGAAGTGTATGAAGAGATAAATTGAAATGCCCGACCAAAAAGGTACATGTTTAAATTCCATATGAGGTTTTATGCGCCGAATCGGCAAGCCGCTTGGCGTTTTGATTTTCTTTTGAATGGAAAGGGCCTAGAGAGGCGAGTTGAGGTTTGAACTGTTGACCGGTACAAAGGGGGTTATGGCGAAATTTTCCGAAAATTAAAGAAGACGGAATATTTTTAAGAAAAATTGATAACTAGAAATCAATATATCGATATATATGGAATTCGATAAGAAAACGAACTTAAAAGAGAATGTTATAAACAAAACGGAAATCTATAATTAAATCTGGTAGAAATAGAAAGAGAAATATATATATGTTTTAAAAATGAATAATTGGTTTGTATGGTGTTGATTATTCGAGTTAAGTGGTCTTGCTATTTTGAAGTTAATGACGTTTTCAACCAAGGTCTAAGAGGTAGTTATACCCCAACTTGATTGATTTCATTTTTAACTGATAAATAGCAAGGTTCGGTCTCGAAGATAAATGTTTGAATAAGATTAGTTGAATGTAGTATTTTGGGTTGTCGTAACGATGTTTTACACAACATTCGTTTTAACCCAAGGAAGTGAAATTGTAACGACCCGCATTCTACGTATCATAGGATCGTAGAATATTTATTTCTTTCACATACGAAGTCGTATGGTCATGTGACTTTGGGAGACTACTATTGGGGTCATTTCCCATGTTCATGATTTTTGTCGATTTTTAAATGACCATTTTACCCCTAGTTGGCATTGTTTTGGCCATAACTTTTGAATGGAAAGGACTTTTGATTTGAAACCACTTTCATTGGCTTCAGATGATGGTTTACAATTCCGTAGAGTGGTCACATTAGCCAAACGGACTCACCGTTTGGGAGATATGGCTGAAACAAGTTACAGATGGTGAAAAACAGCTTAATTGGGCTTAACCAGGTGATTAGCAGCTAGGCCCAGAGGGGAATTTCGGGTTTAGAAGCATAGGAGGGATGATTAGGGTTAGGAAATCACTTTCATTTCAGTTTTGAGCCGCCACAAACCTTCTTGAGACCTTAGTAATGGCTTCCATCCTCTAAAACCACTCCAAAACACATTTTAGTGAAGATTAAGCCTAAACTACATCAAAACAAGGCCAAATAGCAAGTGAGCAAGGTTGGAGCTGCTGCTATACATAGGAATTCGACCCAAACAGAGAATATTTCGGATTTGGTGTTTTATTTTGTGGCAAAGGTGAGTGATTAGCATCGTTTTGGCACTAATTACAGTTAATTAAGGGTAATTAGTGAAGATTAGCGAATTTATACACTAATAAATTCTGGAAAAATGTTTAGAAATTCTTAAATAATATTTTATGCCTCTGTTAGAAATTTGGTTCGATTTGATTAAGTTTCGTTAACCCTATGATTAGTTTTATTTAATCATGCTTAAGGGGAAAATGGGATTTTGGGTACATTTGATCCATTTTGATATGTAAATTCATTGTTTTGGTGTTTGTGGTTAGTTTGCTATGATGCTATGACTGTTTGGGATGATTTGTGATTGATTAGTATAGTTAGATTTGTCGAAAACGTCATCGAATGGCATAAACAAGTTGTTGGAAAAAGTTGCAGAAAGTTGTGCAGGGTTTCGGATCGGATCGGATATGGGCTCGGATCGGATAGAAGACCTGGGCAAGGAACCCGACCCGAATCGGAATCTGGCACATAAGAGGCTTGGCAAAAAGGAAGGCCATGTTGGTTAAGCTGGGGATCGGACTAACTTAAAGACGAGGGGCTCGGATCGGACTAACTTAAAGACGAAGGACTCGGATCGGATCGACTTAAGGATGAAAGGCTAAGACTGGAGTGAGGCGAAGGGATCGGATCGGCTAAAGGAGTAGGATCGGATCGGTTAGAGGAGGAGGATCAGATCGGAGTAAAAGGAGAACGAGGGAGCTGATCGGAGAAGGAGCATGAACTGGAGGGAAGATAGCAACCCGACCCGACCCGGAGGAGGACACCCGACCCGACCCGAAGGGGGACACCCGACCCGAACCGATGCAACGCTGTGGACCCGAACCGATGGCTTGAAGGAGAACCCGACCCGACCCAGTATTGACCAATAACCCGAGATGCAAAGGTAGTCCAATATGGGAAGTTAGAGCTCGGGATCCGGTTGGGAACCGATGAGTTCACTTCATGATTGGGCTTTGCTGCGGGACGTGTAACAAGGGGCTATCGATGTCTATGACTTTGGATCACTATGTATGGGAAGTACGTTAACGGATTCAAGGCCACAGTGGCCTAGGTACGACTAAAGGGCTATAAACCAATGAAGTGGGGTCATTTGTAAAGATTTGGTCATGACTCCATGTGGTAAGCTTGGTAGTAGCAGTAGTTGTACAAGTTGAACTCCGTCACTACTTCGATGGGTCTAGTGATTGAAAGTGGTGGACATCGTATGCTTTACGCACTGAGTGAGAGATGTGAGTATGGTTGCTATGGAAGATTTGTTTCCTATCATTATGACATGCACACCCCACCCCCGTATTCTTTACACTATTTATTATGGCACCTTAGAGTACTGTATGGTATGTGGTACTAACTCTTTGGTTGCAGGTCCAGGTTCGGGTATGGTTTAGTATACCTGTTATTGTTTTGTTTAGATGCTTATCGCTCATACCAGGCTTTATGTCTGACCCAGAGTTTTATGTCTCCTCTTATTACTCTCGGTGCTCACACGAGCAGACTAGATACAGGTTAGCTGGTGATGCACGGGTAGATGGTCCGGAGACAAGCAGGAGGCTTCCGCGTAATATATATACAGTATTCTCCCTGTGTTGTTGAAGATCACTGCTTGGGCATTAGTGGTGCATCTTCCACTTTAGCTTTCTTTTGTTTAGAGACATTAAATTTGGAAAGTTGTAATAAGCTGTATTTGGATTTCCGCTGCTCTGATGTTGATGTTGATTTTATTTATCAGCTTATGCACTGTCTCACCTGTTTTATGTCAAGTATGTTATTATTATTATATTTTATTCCATGCGCTGTGAGACATTCTACAGGTTCTTGATCAGTTCGTTCCCTTCTTTCCTTTCTCCTGACGACCGTCCCGTGCTAGTCGGGCATGTGTACAACGCACTTTCGGAGGAAATGCAGGCTGGTGCGGGGCGGGCCATCACACTTGGTATCAGAGCTCTAGGTTGCGTAGTTAACCTAGGGAAGTTATCAGGGAGAGATAGTATACATATACGAGAGTGCGTATTTGTGATTACTTTGGTTTTTAAAAGCTATATATATATGTTATTAGTAGTATAAGAATGAAGTCGTACTGCACTAGCACCGCTATGGGGTCGTTAATCGTTTCCTTTTTCAGATTGACGATGAGCCGATATACTAGAGGTGCTGGTAGGGGAGCCAATAATGGGAATGCTGCTGACATGAGGACGATGTTTACTGACCTCATGAGAGAGATGCTTAGAGATGTGCAGAGGGCAGCTCCCAATGGTGGAAATGGTGGTGGTCCAATAGTGCAGGCGCCGAGAGTCGACTTCGCCAAGCTGAATAAGGATTATACTAGCCTTGGTGGGAAGCCATTCCACGGAATGAAGTCGGCTACGGATGTTCAGGATTGGTTGGATAGTTGCGAACGTATCTTCGAGGATTTGGGTATCGACGATGCGATGAAAAGAAAGCTAGCGTCCCGTCAGCTGCAAGGGCGGGCAATGAATTGGTGGAATGCTATAAAGGCAGCTACCCCCGAAGATCAGATTACTTGGGAGCTGTTTAAGGCTCGCTTTAGCGAGAAGTTCATTCCAGCTGCTCAGAAGTCAGTGTTGTTTAAGAAATTCTTGGAGCTCAAGCAGAATGGCAGAGTTGTCTCGGAGTATATTGCTGAATTCGACACTTTGTCAAAGTATGGGTTATCTCTTATTGATACTGTCGAGAAGAAGAATGAGAAATTCATAACTGGTTTGGATCAGTACTTGGGGGAAAGGCTTATTAACCACATCGATGAGACGTTTGAATCGATTGTGGGGAAAGCATTAAGATCAGAAAGTCTCTACCCTAAGCCGAAGACTGAGGTTGCATCCGCAGATGAGCCAAAGCCACAAGCAAGTGGTGGAGGCAAGGGTGGTTCCCATAATAAGAGAAAGCAGAATCAGACTAAGGATGGCCAGAAGAAAACGAACAAGCAAGATGTGGAGTGCTTCAACTGTGGTAAGAAGGGCCATTATGCTAGTAATTGTCGGGCCAAGCTAGCGGATAGGAAGTGCTTCAACTGTGGCCAAATGGGACATCACAAGGACAAGTGTCCGCAACCCCCTAAAGAAAAGAAAATGGTGAAAGCCTACGCCCTTAATGCTATTCCTTCTTCGTCGAATGCCCCAACCGCGGCGGAGAAGGGAAAGAATGTCGTCATACAAGGTATGCTTTCTGTTTATGATGTTCCTGTTAGAGTTTTGTTTGATACCGGAGCTTCCAGTTCTTTCATATCTAGTGACCTGGTAGATAGGTTGGGATTGGAGCCCGAGATTGTCGATAGACCTTTAGTAGTGACGAACCCGATTGGTGGTTCGACTAGCCTTAGCATGATTTGTCGTAATGTGGTCTTATCGAGTCATGGATGCATGTTTGTTTGTGACTGCTTTGTTTTGGGCTTTACTGGGTTTGGCATTATTTTGGGAGTAGATTGGCTCCGAAGATACGGGGTGGTGGTAGACTGTGAGGGCTTTTTGGTGACAGCTAGAGCGGATGATGGGCGGAGGATAGAGTATGGTGGTCTACCCAGTGAGGGGGTATTGGCTAGTTTTCTAAACTCCCTCGACATTCCGCATAGTGAGTTGTCAGGTTTGCCCGTGGTTGGCCAATATCCGGATGTTTTCGAAGAAGTGACCGGACTTCTACCACACCGAGAGATTGAGTTCCGTATTGATTTGGTAAAAGATGCCAGACCTATAGTGATGCCACTTCGTCGTATGGCACCAAGGGAGCAGCGAGAGCTCGAGGTGCAAGTCAGCGATCTTTTGAAGAAGGAATTTATCAGAAGGAGTGTTTCTGAATGGGGAGCACCAGTTGTGTTTGCTACCAAGGAGGATGGTTCCCTTCGTTTGTGTGTAGACTACCGCGAGTTGAATAAAGTGATGAGGAAGAACAAGTATCCTCTACCGCGGATAGATGATTTTTTCGATTAGTTGAGTGGCGCGAGAGTATTTTCTCAGTTGGACCTCGCGACAGGTTTTCATCAGCTTAGATGGAAGCTGAGAGTATAGCCAAAACGACATTTCGGACGCCGTCTGGATTTTATGAGTGGTTGGTCATGCCATTTGGGCTGACCAATGCCCCAGCATATTTTGTGGATCTTATGAATAGGGTATTCAGAGATCAGTTGAATAAGTTTGTCCTTGTGTTCGTTGATGATATTTTGGTATACTCGAGGACAGAGGAAGAACACAAGGAACATTTAAGAATAGTGATGGAGGTATTGAGAAAACACCAATTGAAAGTAAAGTTTTCTAAGTGTCACTTCTGGAAGAGGGAAGTGAGGTTCTTGGGCCATGTTGTATCAGAGAATGGTATTGTCGTGGACTCGGCGAAGGTGGCTACGGTACAGGATTGGCCTACGCCCAAGAATGCATCAGATGTAAGAAGTTTCTTGGGATTAGCTGGATACTATCGTAAGTTTATCCAAGATTTCTCCATGATAGCAGCACCATTGACCCAGTTGACCAAGAAGAATCAAGCTTTTGTCTGGAATGAAAGATGCGAGAATGCATTCAAAAGTCTAAAGGACAAGTTGACAAGCGCACCAGTGTTAGTCATTCCTAAGGGGAATGAAGAGATGACGGTATACACGGATGCCTGTGGTACCGGACTGGGTGCTGTATTGATGCAAGGCGGTAGGGTTGTAGCTTATGCAAGTCGGCAATTGAAACCGCACGAGAAAAGATACCCTACCCATGATTTGGAATTGGCAGCGATCGTGTTCGCGTTGAAGATGTGGAGACACTATCTCTTGGGAGAAAGGTTTGAGCTGTTTACAGATCATAAGTCGTTGAAGTATCTCTTCTCCCAGAAGGATTTAAATCTCCGGCAACAAAGGTTGTTAGAATTCTTGGCTTCCTATGATTTTGACATCGCATATACACCGGGAAAGGGCAATGCGGTGGCTGATGTATTGAGTAGGAGACATGCCAGCTTAGGGGCTATGTTTCTAGAATGGAAGCAACTGGAGTACATCGTTGGGTTTGATTTCAGACCAAAGTGCGAATTGGATCCAGAAATGTTAGCAAGTTTGACGATCAGACCCACTTTGATTGAATGGATCGGCTCTAGTCAGAGGGACGATCCTAACCTATTGGAAATCATCTTCAAGTTAGAGATGGGTATCGATGAGGAGATGAACAAGTATGGGCTTGATCGAGATGGATGGCTTAGAAAGAGTGGAAAGTTTGTTGTACCCAATGTCAATGGGTTGAGAGATGAAGTGCTTAGAGAAAGTCATCACTCAAAACTGACTATACACCCCGGTGGTAACAAGATGTATCGAGATATGAAGCAGACCTACTACTGGTGTTGTATATAACGGTGTTGTATACACAATTATATGATTTTTGTTTGATGATAACAACCAAATAAATATTATTATTAATGTGTTTGAAATCGTGCTGGTATTCTACATCACATACAGGAATATCATATTTATATTTAAATAGAATACGACTGTATAGATATTCATATTTTCTTACAGTATTTTATTTAAATTAAATATTATATTTCAAACACTCGAACAGTACAATTATTTACAACTCCACTATTTAATCACTTCACATAATTTGTACTTGTAAATACACAGTATAGGATAAACAAATTTTGTTTGACGACAATAAAATAATATTTTATTTCAATCAAATTTGTTTATTACATGTATCAGTACAATTCTCTCACAGCTCCTCAGTACAGTTCATTCATTGTCACGCAGTTATACATACACAATAGATACACAGTTACTTTATATATATATACATTAACTCATATACAGTTTCAGACTCATATTAGACATATTTGACACTACACACTGTTTTCTTGTCTTCAGTCTTCAATCTTCTGTCTTCACTGCTTACAGTCAATCCAGTCATCACCTGCTTACCTGTCACAATGAAACACACACACAGTACACTGCAATAGAATTGAAACAGAATATATGCAAATATAAATTTTATTTTTAAAATTTTATTTGCCTCAGTTTTCTGGTGTGTTTCTCATCATTTTTCATGACTTGATCTGATATATAAATATAGCACGTGCACGATACATGTATACACATACATGTGTATGTATATACACATATTACAGTGCAGGGACATGAAAACTCATCTGATGGCTGCATGTACACACGTGCATATATAAACACGTGTGCACTGCCACGCCAATCAGTGTGCAACTGAGGAGTAGCCACGTGGACCATCTCAACTCAGTGCAACAATATGGTCGAGGCAACTCAAAAACATAAATGGAGCCACATGATATATGACAATGCAATGCAAGCAGCAAAGTCAACTCAGTCCGAATAAAGTTCAAAACAGCAAGGGACAAGAGGAAATGGTGAAACTGCAACTCAAATGCAAAGGAGAAGATTGACTTCAAAGTGGTTCAACACACATGGCATGCACAAGGCAGATCAACATATGAAACTACAAGTTCACAACTGCATGAATCAAAACTGCTTGGTGAAGCCGACAAAGCACAACATGGTAGCTAGCAGTATCAACATGTACAGTGCAATAGTGATGGGTGCATGCATAGTTAAATAATAACGGTACCACATGAGTAACAAAAACATGATCAAGTCAGGCTCAAATGAACACACACAGGTCAAGGCAGAAATGACATTGACATCATAGACAAATGAACAGCAAGAGAGTAGAATCCAGCATGTTGATACAAGTGGTGAAAGTGGTCGAGCTCATGCATGAGCACAGACTCAAGAAAGCAGTGCATGATACACAATATGTATTAATACACAGGTGACACAAAATGATGCAAACAGGTTCATATATATTGTAGCATGTATACAAGCAAGTACAAACAGGAATGGTGAATGAAGCAGCAGCATGAGAATGGAACTATAACAGTGTAGAAATTGGTGAAAACAGCAAGCAATACAGGTCAAGCAAGTCGAGACAGTGGTGTCATGAAAGATGGCACAACAAAGCCATACTCAGCAATACATGGTTATGGTAGAGCATGGTACACATCTCAAAATACAAAGCAAAGTGGTCATGGCAAGCAATCAGCATGTGTACTCAAATAAGACATGAATGCATTTCAGTGAGAAAACATCAAGATGTGCACAACATGGTTTGTAACATGGGAAATCATAAGCTCAATGGTCAATTTCAAATGCCACAGTTCGATGGTGCAACAAACATTATTTGGCAAGTGTAATTGAGATTCCAGAAATGGCACTGTGCTAAAAACATGCAATTTTCATTGGCAAGATTTCAATCAAGGTTCCAGAAAATCAAAATATATTTGGCAAGATTTCCAGGCAGAAGTTTTAAATGCATTCTTGAAACCATTCTACACATAAGGCAAGAAATCTCGAGCAAAAAGGAATAGTTTATATTTGGCAAAATTTGACCAATATCCTCGGCAAAACAAGCTAGGAAATCAATTAATATATTTCCAGAATTCTTTGTGCTTATCAAGTATGGATTTCCAGAATCAACACAATTCAAACAAGGCAACTATTTTCCAGAATTTCTTTCTTAAAGACAGAGTAGAAAACATGCAAGGAGGAATTGAATTTAAGTTCGAAATCATGTCTGAATTCATAACCATAAATCAAGCAAATTTTTTTTTCAGCCGAGAAACAAAAGGGGAAAGCAACAATCACTCTGTTTCATTCAAAATTCAAATCTGTTTCAATACCGAGGTGACCAAATCAAAACGGGGACAGGCACACAAATAAATTCTTTCCAGAACTTCTCATTTCATAAAAAGCAGTTTCAAATTATGGCGAGGTAATCAAGTGGTCAAGGAATTTATTTCATTCAAGCCGCAAATTAAAGAAAAAGGGACAACGCAAAATCAGAGGAAGTGATTCTTCGAAATCAGAGTAATTAGGATTTTTGTAATCCTATTTAACACAACCAATTCATCATAGGCAAGGGAGATTTTTTTTTAAACCGAAAAACAATTCAATCAAGATCGAAACCCACAAAAATCAATTCAACCATTTTCAAAGCAGTAATAGATTAAATCAGAAGCTACTCACTTGTCTTTCGATTAAGAGAAAGCCAAAATCAGAGAAGAGCATCAATCGACCAGCATCAACGACGTGAAGCAACAGCAATCTAGCATCAGCGAATAAAGTTCCAGATTTTTCAAGAAATCGATCTGATTTGGGGCAAAGGAGGAAACCCTAGAATTAATCAGCCGCCATTTTTTTTCAGAGGACAAAGCAATCGGGCAAAAACAAATGAAGTGGGCCGGCCATAATTTACAAAGGGGATGACCCTTATATTTTTTAAATCCTAGGGTTTAATTTGTTTTTGTTTTTAATTTTTTATTGTGTTTTGTTTTTGTTTTGTAAACCAAATTCAAACAGTGTCTAGATCTGTAAAGTCTAGGAATCCAGTCAGGGTGCTGACTGTCAGTTTCAGAGTCTGTAAAATCTGTGTTACGTGTTACGGGATTGTAATACGGGTAAATCTGGTCGAGGGGATATCGTCCAGTCTGGGGTTTTGAGCGTAGGGTTAGTACAGGAGCAGGGAGTGCGAGTTTACAGTGTCTGTAAGCGGGATCTGTTATTAACACCTAGTAGAAACCTTAGGAATGCAGCAGTAGGCATGATTTGCCGAAGCTGGGTATCTCTGTGTGTTATTTACTTTCTGTACTTACTTTCTCTGCTTTATCTGTGCTGGGATTAATTTTTTAATTACTTGATAAACTGTGATAAACCCTATTCACCCCCCCCCCCTCTAGGGTTAATCTAGATCCAACAAGTGGTATCAGAGCAGGTATTTTTTAACTCTAGAGAAATGGTGAATTCTAGTTGTCAGTCTTCTGAGAATCAGTCCAGCCGTACTCCATTTATTTTCGATGGTACAGATTTTTCAAATTGGAAATTAGAAATGGAATTATATTTAAAATCTATTGATATTAAATGTTGGGATACTGTTATTAATGGTTATGATATGGTCAATAGGAACGATATTGGATTTAATTCTCGTGCTATTCACACTTTGTATTCTTATATTGATGATGTCCAATATAACCTCATTTCTCATTGCTTGACTGCGCAGGAAATATGGGATTTTCTCAATAGAAAGTATGGAAAGATCGACAACAGCAGCTCAAAATCCAAAGTGGTCAACTCAGATTCAGATCTATGCTCAGGAGAAGAAACAAATGAAAATTCAAGTAGTTCAGACGATGGAGACTCAACAGACAATGAGACTGAAAGCTTCTCATATGAAGAGTTGGTTTATATGTGTACTGATTTAACAAAAATCGTTGATAAACTCCATCGTAAAAACAAATACTTGAAATCTAAAAATCACGAGTTAAATAGCAAAATTAACTGTTTGGAATCAGAATCTACAAATGTCATGAAATTAGAAAATTCTGACTGTGAAAGTTGTTTGAATTTGAAAACTGACCTCGTTCATCTCAATAAAAATATTCAAAGGCTTAAAGAGGAAATTCTGATTTTAAAAGATAACGAGGTTGAGCTAAAAGATTCAAACAATTCTTTGCAAAAAGAATTTAATAATTTTAAGGCCATCAAAAGTTCCAAACATGAAATTGCTGAGAAAGAAAGCTTGTTGAAGAGTGATTTAATTTTAAATGAGCTTGAAAAAGAGATTGAGAATTTCAAGAAACTTGAATTTGAAAAACAAGTTAAATTTGAATCTGAAATCTTTGAGTCCAAGACCAAAATCAAACTTCTTGAAAACGAAAATTTGTCTTTGAAACAAAATGAGACTGAAAGGAGAAAGATCAACATTAATCGTTGTTCAAATCTGATAAAAGAAAACTCTGATCTTAAATCCAAAATTCAACGATTAGAATCAACTTTGGATAAATTTTTGAATGGAGAAAAATCGTTGAATATGCTGTTACAAAAGCAATTTTCGGTTGGTCATAAACAAGGTCTTGGTTTTGGAAAGACAAGTGTTTTTGAAAAATTGACTTCTTGTGATTTTAAAAATCCTTTAAATTGCTTTAAAAAGGGTCTTTCTGAAAGTTTAAATTTTGACAATTCCAAAAGGTTTTTAAATCACAAACGAGACAAGAATTGGTTTGATAACAATCCAGTTGAGCAGATGTGGACCCCAAAAGGAAATAAAATGATTTTTGGAAAACCTAAACAAGTTTGGGTTCCTAAAGGCACAAAGATAGATTCGAATGGGATGTTATACAAACAGGTTTGGGTACCAAAAGTGGTAAACAAATTTCAGAGTGGTTTTACAAATTTTGTTAGACCACTTGATCCACTTAACTGCTAGGTACCAGTGAAGGTTGAGGAACTGCTATGCTGAAAAGAGATTGATTTCAAGTTGTTCTATATTTCTGTATTCTTTACAGTTCCTTGGCCAAGATTTACTGAGTTAGAGATTCTGGTTTTCACTGATTTCAGGTATAATCTTTGAACTTGTCTTTGTAAATATTTTTTTTGTTTATTTCTTCTTCTACCCCTTTCCTTTTTTTTTTTTTTTCTTTTTGTTTGTCCTGAGTTGATTTGACACTGCCATATTCTTCTTATTCTGCGCTTCATTAACTTTCGATTGCAGTACTTATGATTTTCTGGAAATTCGTTTAATCTGCATAAAACTGTCATGTTTTAATTCTTCCAGAATCTGAATTTAAACTTGTATATATCTGCAATTGTTTTGGAGTTTTTTTTTCTGAAATTCTAACAGTGCTGAAGCATTCATATCATATCTTGAACACTATTAGTATAAATTCAAAAAAATTTGAAGATCTGAAAATTTAATGAAATTTCACACACCTCTGCTGTTCTGAGTTTATTCTAATTCATTTTAGAAAAGCTCAAAATATTGTACTCATTACAGCATTCTGTTATTTATCAGTTGTGATAATTTCATTGATTTTCAGATTGGCTTGTATCAGTGATACATCTTGGAATTCATCTTTATTCATGATCATTATATTGAAATATGTTTGTTTGAAATCATTTAAAGTTCTAGATATTTTGAATATCGCACACCTCCTATTTTTGAAATTGTCAATCTTGTGTGACTGATTCATTATATCCCAAAGCTTTACATTGATTCATGTGATTTCAAATAAATTATTCCGATCATGAATATTTTCAAATTTGATGTAAATGACCTGAAATTTCTTTTGGGCTTGTCAGAAATAGTTTTGAGAAATTTTTGAAAATGGTATTTGAAAATCATTACTATTTCATGATTATTTGATTTGAATATATGTTTGTTTAAAATCATTTGAAATCATTGATTTATTGGATCTCACACATATCTTGAATCTGAAATATAACCTAGTGTGATTGATTCATTAAATCCTACTACTTTAACATTTCTTCAAATGATTTAAAATAGAGTATATTTGCAAATCTTGAATCATGAACCACCTTATGTGACCAACATCTTGACAAGTCTGATTTTGAACAGTTCTTGTTTGTGCTGCTCTGATACTGTTTTCAAATAACTGTCTGTTTTAATCTGCTTGCTGCTCTGATATTTGTGCCAAAGTTGTAATCTTGTCCGTTTGGGCTTTGTGTTTGAAATTTCTTCAATCTAAGATATTTTGGGTGTGAATAAAATCTTTGAGAAAGAGACTACAAGTGGTATCAATTCTTTATTTATTTTTCCACTCACCTGTTTTTGTACTATCACCCTGTATAAATACATTTTTTTCCCCTTTGTATAAATCTGTGTATATCACTCTTGTAATTGATTTTCAGTTTTAAACTTATTTATTGATTATTCATTCAGAAATTGAAATCAATATCCATATTGAACTGTATTTATAATTCATCAAAATTATTGTCAGATTTCGAAATTGTGATGAATTGTGACAATAGTATATTTCACAACAAGAGGAGATTTTATTTGAATTTTCATAATGGTTGAACACTTATTTTAATATCTTTGAATTGGCAATTATTTCACGATCATTTTCTTTATCTATCATCCTTCTGCCATCCATCATGATTTTATATTAATGTGGAGAGTTAATAATCTTAAAAATCGTTTTGAATAAACAGTGAAAATTTGTGATAGAAATAGGACTATATTATTTATTCAAAATTAGTGATAATTGAAAATTTTCAATAATCTCAGTACAGTCGAGTATATTTCATAATATAATTAATTTAGAAATTTATTTCACAGTCCATTTCTGTACCTACCTCATTTCTATCATCCGTATTGGTTTTATATATTGAGGAGTTTTTCTTTTTATAACTGAAAATAATAATATAATATTCATAAGTGCCTCTCTAACCTCATTTAAAAATCCAAGCTCTGGTTATGCATGGTTATGAGAATACTTAATTTTAAGCTGCAACTGACCTCATTTAAAAATCCAAGATCTGGTTATGCGTGGTCAGTGTGCTCTTAAATAAAAAAAAAAGGAAAAATGTGCTATAAATAGAAATTAATTTGAAATTCACCTTGGTAAGTGAAAACCAGCCTATCAGTCCATTTTTCTATTTTGTGAAATGTGTTGAAATCTTATGACGTATTATGATTTGTTGATTGATAGGTATTGAGATTTGAGATTATTCGATTTTGTCACTTAAATTGAATTATTAATTATAGTCCAAATCCATCACTGTTTTTGAGCTCATGTTTATAAAATTCTCTTGGAAAATAATTGGAACTCATTTTTTTAACTCTCTCCATTATGTATGAAATTCATCGTAAATCCGTCATTCTCTAAAATGTGAAATATACCACCAGCTCTTAGTTTATTTTGATTTTTTGTTTGACTGAGTGAGATTTATGATGATCCTTCTTCCCCTTAAGCTGAAATTATATTTGTTAGTCATTTTTTTCATCTACATATTAAATTCTATATCCTTTTGATGATAACAAAAGGGAGAGAATGAATTGAGATTTTGATTTATGAGTGAATATTTTATAAATATTTTTAATTTTGAAAATTTATTATTATTCATACACTTCACTCATGCACAGTTATAGGGGGAGTTGTCTGTTGTAGGGGGAGCTAATAAATAGGGGGAGTTCAATATTCACTGTCAAACACATTTACTATGCTCAAAATCTTTTATTTGTTTGTCATCATCAAAAGGGGGAGATTGTTGTATATAACGGTGTTGTATACACAATTATATGATTTTTGTTTGATGATAACAACCAAATAAATATTATTATTAATGTGTTTGAAATCGTGCTGGTATTCTACATCACATACAGGAATATCATATTTATATTTAAATAGAATACGACTGTATAGATATTCATATTTTCTTACAGTATTTTATTTAAATTAAATATTATATTTCAAACACTCGAACAGTACAATTATTTACAACTCCACTATTTAATCACTTCACATAATTTGTACTTGTAAATACACAGTATAGGATAAACAAATTTTGTTTGACGACAATAAAATAATATTTTATTTCAATCAAATTTGTTTATTACATGTATCAGTACAATTCTCTCACAGCTCCTCAGTACAGTTCATTCATTGTCACGCAGTTATACATACACAATAGATACACAGTTACTTTATATATATACATTAACTCATATACAGTTTCAGACTCATATTTGGCATATTTGACACTACACACTGTTTTCTTGTCTTCAGTCTTCAATCTTCTGTCTTCACTGCTTACAGTCAGTCCAGTCATCACCTGCTTACCTGTCACAATGAAACACACACACAGTACACTGCAATAGAATTGAAACAGAATATATGCAAATATAAATTTTATTTTTAAAATTTTATTTGCCTCAGTTTTCTGGTGTGTTTCTCATCATTTTTCATGACTTGATCTGATATATAAATATAGCACGTGCACGATACATGTATACACATACATGTGTATGTATATACACATATTACAGTGCAGGGACATGAAAACTCATCTGATGGCTGCATGTACACACGTGCATATATATACACGTGTGCACTGCCACGCCAATCAGTGTGCAACTGAGGAGTAGCCACGTGGACCATCTCAACTCAGTGCAACAATATGGTCGAGGCAACTCAAAAACATAAATGGAGCCACATGATATATGACAATGCAATGCAAGCAGCAAAGTCAACTCAGTCCGAATAAAGTTCAAAACAGCAAGGGACAAGAGGAAATGGTGAAACTGCAACTCAAATGAAAAGG
This sequence comes from Allium sativum, assembly GCA_030737875.1. Lineage (NCBI taxonomy): Eukaryota > Viridiplantae > Streptophyta > Magnoliopsida > Asparagales > Amaryllidaceae > Allium > Allium sativum. Next base: position 250,009,237 of record CM060912.1, on the reverse strand, counting down.
AGAAGATTGACTTCAAAGTGGTTCAACGCACATGGCATGCACAGGGCAGATCAACATATGAAACTACAAGTTCACAACTGCATGAATCAAAACAGCTTGGTGAAGCCGACAAAGCACAACATGGTAGCTAGCAGTATCAACATGTACAGTGCAATAGTGATGGGTGCATGCATAGTTAAATAATAACGGTACCACATGAGTAACAAAAACATGATCAAGTCAGGCTCAAATGAACACACACAGGTCAAGGCAGAAATGACATTGACATCATAGACAAATGAACAGCAAGAGAGTAGAATCCAGCATGTTGATACAAGTGGTGAAAGTGGTCGAGCTCATGCATGAGCACAGACTCAAGAAAGCAGTGCATGATACACAATATGTATTAATACACAGGTGACACAAAATGATGCAAACAGGTTCATATATATTGTAGCATGTATACAAGCAAGTACAAACAGGAATGGTGAATGAAGCAGCAGCATGATAATGGAACTATAACAGTGTAGAAATGGGTGAAAACAGCAAGCAATACAGGTCAAGCATGTCGAGACAGTGGTATCATGAAAGATGGCACAACAAAGCCATACTCAGCAATACATGGCTATGGTAGAGCATGGTACACATCTCAAAATACAAAGCAAAGTGGTCATGGCAAGTAATCAGCATGTGTACTCAAATAAGACATGAATGCATTTCAGTGAGAAAACATCAAGATGTGCACAACATGGTTTGTAACATGGGAAATCATAAGCTCAATGGTCAATTTCAAATGCCACAGTTCGATGGTGCAACAAACATTATTTGGCAAGTGTAATTGAGATTCCAGAAATGGCACTGTGCTATAAACATGCAATTTTCATTGGCAAGATTTCAATCAAGGTTCCAGAAAATCAAAATATATTTGGCAAGATTTCCAGGCAGAAGTTTTAAATGCATTCTTGAAACCATTCTACACATAAGGCAAGAAATCTCGAGCAAAAAGGAATAGTTTATATTTGGCAAAATTTGACCAATATCCTCGGCAAAACAAGCTAGGAAATCAATTAATATATTTCCAGAATTCTTTGTGCTTATCAAGTATGGATTTCCAGAATCAACACAATTCAAACAAGGCAACTATTTTCCAGAATTTCTTTCTTAAAGACAGAGCAGAAAACATGCAAGGAGGAATTGAATTTAAGTTCGAAATCATGTCTGAATTCATAACCATAAATCAAGCAATTTTTTTTTCAGCCGAGAAACAAAAGGGGAAAGCAACAATCACTCTGTTTCATTCAAAATTCAAATCTGTTTCAATACCGAGGTGACCAAATCAAAACGGGGACAGGCACACAAATAAATTCTTTCCAGAACTTCTCATTTCATAAAAAGCAGTTTCAAATTATGGCGAGGTAATCAAGTGGTCAAGGAATTTATTTCATTCAAGCCGCAAATTAAAGAAAACGGGACAAAGCAAAATCAGAGGAAGTGATTCTTCGAAATCAGAGTAATTAGAATTTTTGTAATCCTATTTAACACAACCAATTCATCATAGGCAAGGGAGATTTTTTTTAAACCGAAAAACAATTCAATCAAGATCGAAACCCACAAAAATCAATTCAACCATTTTCAAAGCAGTAATCGATTAAATCAGAAGCTACTCACTTGTCTTTCGATTAAGAGAAAGCCAAAATCAGAGAAGAGCATCAATCGACCAGCATCAACGACGTGAAGCAACAGCAATCTACCATCAGCGAATAAAGTTCCAGATTTTTCAAGAAATCGATCTGATTTGGGGCAAAGGAGGAAACCGTAGAATTAATCAGCCGCCATTTTTTTTCAGAGAACAAAGCAATCGGGCAAAAACAAATGAAGTGGGCCGGCCATAATTTACAAAGGGGATGACCCTTATATTTTTTAAATCCTAGGGTTTAATTTGTTTTTGTTTTTAATTTTTTATTGTGTTTTGTTTTTGTTTTGTAAACCAAATTCAAACAGTGTCTAGATCTGTAAAGTCTAGGAATCCAGTCAGGGTGCTGACTGTCAGTTTCAGAGTCTGTAAAATCTGTGTTACGTGTTACGGGATTGTAATACGGGTAAATCTGGTCGAGGGGATATCGTCCAGTCTGGGGTTTTGAGCGTAGGGTTAGTACAGGAGCAGGGAGTGCGAGTTTACAGTGTTTGTAAGCGGGATCTGTTATTAACACCTAGTGGAAACCTTAGGAATGCAGCAGTAGGCATGATTTGCCGAAGCTGGGTATCTCTGTGTGTTATTTACTTTCTGTACTTACTTTCTCTGCTTTATCTGTGCTGGGATTAATTTTTTAATTACTTGATAAACTGTGATAAACCCTATTCACCCCCCTCTAGGGTTAATCTAGATCCAACAACTGGGAAGGGATGAAAAGAGACACTGGGAAGTTTATATCCAAGTGCATGAATTGCCAGCTAGTTAAAGCTGAGCAAAAGAAGCCTAGTGGTTTATTACAGCCCTTAGAAATTCCCGAATGGAAATGGGAGCAAGTCTCGATGGATTTCATCGATGGTTTACCCAAGGACTAGATCGGGACATGGTAGCATTTGGGTGATTGTAGACCGATTGACTAAAAGTGCAAGATTTATACCTGTCAAATCGATCAGAACGGCAGCCAAGTTGGTAGAATTGTATATGAAGTGGGTAGTGAGATTTCATGGAGTACCTAAAAGCATTGTGAGTGACCGAGACACGTTGTTCACTAGTGGGTTTTGGAAGAGCTTACAAGAGGCTCTAGGGTCAGAGTTACATCTCAGTACCGCATATCATCCTCAGACCGACGGTCAGACGGAGAGGGTGAATCGTATTTTGGAAGATCTCTTGAGAGCATGTATATTGGACTTTGGTGGATTTTGGGATGACCATTTGCATCTAGTAGAGTTTTCATATAATAATAGCTACCAATCCAGTATCGGTATGGCTCCGTTTGAAGCTTTGTACGGAAGACCGTGCAACTCACCATCATGTTGGATAGAGACTGGCGAGAAGTTTATGCTTGGACCAGATGTGGTGAGGGAAACTTCAGATAAGATCAAGATCATTCAACAACGAATGAAGGCTGCCCAAGATAGGCAGAAGAGTTATGCTGATAAGAGGAGAAGAGACTTAAAATTCTCCGTTGGTGACTTGGTGTTTGTCAAGATTTCTCCGTTGAAGAGCGTGATACGATTTGGCAGGAGAGGCAAGTTGGCACCAAGATTTGTTGGCCCATTCCCTGTTCTTGAACCAGTCAGGAATTTGGCATATAGAGTTGACTTACCAGAAAAGATGGCGGGAGTTCACAATGTATTTCATGTTTCCCAACTAAGGAAGTTCGTTCACGACCCAGATATGACTATTTCACCTGATCAGTTAGAGGACTTCGAAGTAGAACCCGAGGCGGTTGGGAACCGCAAGCCAGCCCGTATTGTCGAGCACGACATGAAGCAACTTCGAAGGAAGGCGGTGAAGCTAGTCAAGGTTCAGTGGGGCGAGGACGAGAATGATTGCACTTGGGAGACAGAGGAGGACATTAGGAAGACATATCCAGAACTCTTTGCCTGGTCAGATTTTGACTTCGATTTAGTTTTCCGCATGCTAGGATAGCCTCGTTAGCTTGTTTTGCATATTTGATTGTTGTATGTGGTTGTTATGCATGCGGGATCCTTTGTATGTTTAGGGTTAAGGAATTTCGGGGGCTAAATTTCTTAAGGGGGGGAGAGTGTAACGACCTGCATTCTACGTATCATAGGATCGTAGAATATTTATTTCTTTCACATACGAAGTCGTATGGTCATGTGACTTTGGGAGATGACTATTGGGGTCATTTCCCATGTTCATGATTTTTGTCGATTTTTAAATGACCATTTTACCCCTAGTTGGCACTGTTTTGGCCATAACTTTTGACTAGAAAGGAATTTTGACCTGAAACCACTTCCATTGGCTCCGGATGATGGTTTACAATTCCGTAGAGTTGTCACATTAGCCAAACGGACTCACCGTTTGGAAGATATGGCTGAAACAAGTTTTAGATGGTGAAAAACAGCTTAATTGGGCTTAACCGGGTGATTAGCAGCTAGGCCCAGAGGGGAATTTCGGGTTTAGAGGCATAGGAGGGCTGATTAGGGTTAGGAAATCACTTTCATTTCAGTTTTGAGCCGCCACAAACCTTCTTGAGACCTTAGTAATGGCTTCCATCCTCTAAAACCACTCCAAAACACATTTTAGTGAAGATTAAGCCTAAACTACATCAAAACAAGGCCAAATAGCAAGTGAGCAAGGTTGGAGCTGCTGCTATACATAGGAATTCGACCCAAACAGAGAATATTTCGGATTTGGTGTTTTATTTTGTGGCAAAGGTGAGTGATTAGCATCGTTTTGGCACTAATTACAGTTAATTAAGGGTAATTAGTGAAGATTAGCGAATTTATACACTAATAAATTCTGGAAAAATGTTTAGAAATTCTTAAATAATATTTTATGCCTCTGTTAGAAATTTGGTTCGATTTGATTAAGTTTCGTTAACCCTATGATTAGTTTTATTTAATCATGCTTAAGGGGAAAATGGGATTTTGGGTACATTTGATCCATTTTGATATGTAAATTCATTGTTTTGGTGTTTGTGGTTAGTTTGCTATGATGCTATGACTGTTTGGGATGATTTGTGATTGATTAGTATAGTTAGATTTGTCGAAAACGTCATCGAATGGCATAAACAAGTTGTTGGAAAAAGTTGCAGAAAGTTGTGCAGGGTTTCGGATCGGATCGGATATGGGCTCGGATCGGATAGGAGACCTGGGCAAGGAACCCGACCCGCATCAGAATCTGGCACATAAGAGGCTTGGCAAAAAGGAAGGCCATGTTGGTTAAGCTGGGGATCGGACTAACTTAAAGACGAAGGGCTCGGATCGGACTAACTTAAAGACGAAGGACTCGGATCGGATCGACTTAAGGATGAAAGGCTAAGACTGGAGTGAGGCGAAGGGATCAGATCGGCTAAAGGAGTAGGATCGGATCGGCTAGAGGAGGAGGATCAGATCGGCTAGAGGAGGAGGATCAGATCGGAGAAGGAGCATGAACTGGAGGGAAGATAGCAACCCGACCCGACCCGGAGGTGGACACCCGACCCGACCCGAAGGGGGACACCCGACCCGAAACGATGCGACGCTGTGGACCCGAACCGATGGCTTGAAGGAGAACCCGACCCAGTATTGACCAATAACCCGAGATGCAAATGTAGTCCAATATGGGAAGTTAGAGCTCGGGATCCGGTTGGGAACCGATGAGTTCACTTCATGATTGGGCTTTGCTGAGGGACGGGCGCCAAGGGGCTATCGATGTCTATGACTTTGGATCACTATGTATGGGAAGCACGTTAACGGATTCAGGGCCACAGTGGCCTAGGTACGACTAAAGGGCTATAGACCAATGAAGTGGGGTCATTTGTAAAGATTTGGTCATGACTCCATATGGTAAGCTTGGTAGTAGCAGTAGTTGTACAAGTTGAACTCCGTCACTACTTCGATGGGTCTAGTGATTGACAGTGGTGGACATCGTATGCTTTACGCACTGAGTGAGAGATGTGAGGATGGTTGCTATGGATGATTTGTTTGCTATCATTATGACATGCATACCCCACCCCCGTATTCTTTACACTATTTATTATGGCACCTTAGAGTACTGTACGGTATGTGGTACTAACTCTTTGGTTGCAGGTCCAGGTTCAGGTATGGTTTAGTATACCTGTTATTGTTCTGTTTAGATGCTTATCGCTCATACCAGGCTTTATGTCTGACCCAGAGTTTTATGTCTCCTCTTATTACTCTGGGTGCTCACACGAGCAGACTAGAGACAGGTTAGCTGGTAATGCACGGGTAGATGTTCCGGAGACGAGCAGGAGGCTTCCGCGTAATATATATACAGTATTCTCCCTGTGTTGTTGAAGATCACTGCTTGGGCATTAGTGGTGCATCTTCCACTTTAGCTTTCTTTTGTTTAGAGACAGTAAATTTGGAAAGTTGTAATAAGCTGTATTTGGATTTCCGCTGCTTTGATGTTGATGTTGATTTTAGTTATCAGCTTATGCACTGTCTCAACTATTTTATGTCAAGTATGTTATTATTATTATATTTTATTCCATGCGCTGTGAGACATTCTACAGGTTCTTGATCAGTTCGTTCCCTTCTTTTCTTTCTCCTGACGACCGTCCCGTGCTAGTCGGGCATGTGTACAGCGCACTTTCGGAGGAAATGCAGGCTGGTGCGGGGCGGGCCATCACAGAAATTTTGGAAATATAATAAATAAATAATTCCTGAGTGTAGAAATGAAGGATCGTGAAAGAGATAAGTAATTGGAATGTTTTCCAATTATAAATAAAAGATATTTTCTAAACATAGAAAATAAAAGAAGTTGATATTTGGAAATGTTCTCCAAATAGCGTAAGAGACCAAGATGATTATTGAAAATATTTGGTTAACAAATATTGACAAGGAAATGCAGTAGTGATTTAATTAATAAAATATTAATTAAGGGGCCCGGTGATTGTTTGATGTTTTAAATGGATGTTTGTTTTTCTTAGATAGTTAAATAAATGACTATCAAAGTGTTTGCCAATATCGTTGTCAATATGGAGAGACCGGTTGTATTATTATCCGAGAACCACTTCGTATTGGCAGTAGCGTTGTGAATCAGATTATATAAAGATAATCGAAGATAGAGTAAAGTGCAAGGGCTTTTTCTATTAGTGGAAATTGTGCCTTCGGTTTCGTTCAATCCCAGAACGAATGTATATGGACGAATGTCTGACAAAATATTTCCAATGATCAAATATGTTGGTCTGTATAAATATATATGGTGGCGGAGGATTTATTCTCTTAGCATAATATCCAAAATATATTTGTGCAAATCAATTAGTGATTAACGGATCTGACAATGTGGCATTCAAAGTGATTATACTATCAGTGAATGATAAGTAAGCGTAGCCTCAGGCCTCAACAACCGGGAAATGACAAAAATCGGGCAGACTGCATGGCTAAGTGGGTAGCTTCCATTAGGGTGTATTATCACATATCTAGAGAAATTCATTTAATTCCTTATTCTATTTGATGCTGTCCCATTTGGGAAAACGGTTGCTGATCCTAACCGTTGGTGATATACATTCGATACACTCAAGCGAAATGAGTGGTCGGTGATGGGTGGTCGGGTGATAAGATGTTCTTGTTGAACCCAGTGTATTCTCCTCTAGAGATACACTATTGGAAGGTGGTTCCATACCTTGTCATAGTTGGAAATTCATTATCCAAAATGTGCTCGTGGTTTTGATTGTATATTATATATATGTGGAACGTGAGATGAAAGTGTTCCACTAGATTTCTATTTATTTGATGTAGACACTATTATAATATCAAAAGAGTTCTGATATAAAGATTATCATTTTCTTTCAAAAGGATTTTGAATGTTGAATCAAATGTTTTGGATTCTCATAAGGGAAAAACCCATTCCGTGTTATACGACGTGGTCTTATGAGATATCGTTTATTTTCTTAAACTATTTTAAATTGTTTACTCATACGAGTCCCATTTCTGACCCAGAGTTTATTTTATTTTGTTTTACCTAAACTCTTGGGTGTCCAAATTTGTATGGGCAGTCAAGTAGTTCAGGATTTTATAGATCTATCTAAAGGAGCTTGGAGCAGGAGGCTTCAGTGTTAGATATATAGTATTTTTATTTCCGCTGTGTTGTAAGTGTATACTCTGATAATTGTATGTTATATTGTTAAAATTTTGTAATTCAAAAGTTATGATATATTATATTTTGTTCCGCTGCGATGTGAGATTCTGTGTTGTTATTTCTGTTCTTCTTTAACCTTTTTCTTCAAAAAAAATGATTCGTATTTTTGTGATATTTGGGTTGGACTTGTGATGTATGTAGTCAACTCAGATAGTATGGATTTGCGGTTCGTTACAGTTGGTATCAGAGCTTAGGTTGAGCGAATACCTAGGCTTTGGTGGAGTTGTGCTCATTAGAGATAGGGTCAGTAGTACCCTAGAATGAGTTGAGTGTATATATACGAGAGAGCGTATTTGTTAGTTGATATAAAATTTGTTTTATATTGTGTTGACTTGTCTATTGAGTAGTTTATGAGTTCTGATCGAATCGTGGGACGCCACGAATTCGATAAGAGCTGGTAAATACTTGAATTGAAGATTGGACACAATATTGTTTAAAGTGGGTAAATGAAATAATTTTACCCAAAATTCTATTTTGATAGAAAAGGAATAATTTTCTGAAATTATTATATTATATGGATGAGTTGGTTGTTTTTATAATCAAATGAGATTATAAAATTGGAATGGCTATATATATAACCAAATAGAATTTGTATATGAATGAAATATGTAAATGAGATGAACTGGAATTGGATTAAAATAATGATTTTGGAATTTTAGATCCTGGGTGTTTGGAAAAATATTTTCTGAAATATATTAAGACAATATAGCTTGGTTGGATGGATTTTTGAATAAAAATCATCTTGAGATGGATTCTGAAATTGTTAAAGCACTGAACTCACTTCAGTGGCAGGAAAATCATTCTGATGATGACTGCAACATCATCTGTGTTCATTTTCGAGTTTCTAAGTGATGGATTGCTACCTTAGAAAAGTTTTTGATGGAAATTGGTTTGAAATAAAACAAGTTGATTTGTAAAATTCAAATGTTTTGAATTTGATATGGAGATAAATATATGTGTATATATATAGGTGATTTCAAAAAAGGTTTGAAATGAAGACCCGGGGATTTGGATTTTGGAATATTAAATTTAACCTAAGCAAGTTAAATAAATTGAAGTAAATAAATTAATTAAAATCAATTTGAATGAATATGAACGCATATAAATGAATATGAAATGGAATATGAATTGATTGTAAACCATTCTGTGACGGCCGGGAATTTCGCTCGATCCGAATCAGTCGTTAAACCGATCTAAACCGTTCGAAATCCCTAATCGTTTGAGAACAGGACAAATCAGAACACAAACAGAAGAACATTTCATTGCTATTACAACAATTCCATCAGATACAAGAATATACAGAGTATAAATGAATAAATTACATTCGATAAATATCAGAGATTACAATAAATTACATAGCAGCAGAAAAATAATATATAGCACAACTGAGGGTGATATACGGATACAGAGCTTTCCGGATATCATTCCAGCTGTAAACCAGGATCCTGTGAATATAAATCTGCAAAACCAAAACTACTAGCTGCCCGTGCGGAAAATAGGGGCACCCAGAGTTTAGGTTAAAACAATAAACTCCAGGTCAGTCATGTGACTGGTGTGAGAACTAAAACAGTTATTTAAAGCTTTACTTTTAAAAGAGAGTAATTCAAGGGACCACGCCGTATAACACGGAACGGGTTTCCTCCCAAGAATACCAGTGCATAGAATAAATAGCGCAATGCTTTTTCGAAAAATGAAGCTATTATAAGACCCAGGTCCCATCACACAATGCAACGCAAGCCGGAGGATAGGGTTTTCCCTTATAATAGCCAAACATGCTTGGTACGTTTAAAACAAATCATTTGATACTATAATAAGTGTATAGTGTCAAAACAATTTCAATCATGAATATAAATCATAGGCGGCATGGGTACCATCTATCATGTCGCCATACTAGTTCTACAATTAAAACCGCAATACACGTATTGGAAATTGGATTTCCGTCATGAGTCGAGGCAAGGGGCAAGCTCCTCTCCGCGTTTGAGACACTCTAGCAAATGCCTCAGGGTTACTCACTCTGGGCAACCCCTGGATCTTCAGGGCCGGTCCTCACTTACGTTAGAGGATTAATTATGCCTGAACACACGTTTCCCGGTCCTTACATACCTATAATCGAGGCGCCTCATCCAACAACCACAAAGGTGAAAAGTATATAAATGTCAGGGCTGGTAAGTCACTGACACCACCAAAGCTAGAAAGAAACGTCGTGCTCTCCCTGCAGTCACTATCCCGTTTTTGACTCATACCGAGGTGTGAGGCTCGCGAATTCACGTTATACACAAAGCTGCCACGTAGGCTGTGCTTTGATCATCAACCACAAGACTTTGCTTTTCAACAGAAGCCTTGATCATTGCATCTTAGCGTGCCACACAGGCAATTCATGCCATGCGACTGATGTCCATCGATATACAACCTCTGAGCTCGTACGTCTCAGAGAAGGGCGTTAAGCAAAAGAATAAATTCTCCGCCGCCAAACAAATGTATATTTAATAGAAATCAATCAACACAGAATAAAATCCAATGTCAGACACACAATCCATTTACAAGTCCGTTCTGGGTCTAAACGAAACCGGAGGCACTTTCCTCGCATATCCATCCATCTCCAAGTACGTCTGGACGACCACCAACCTTTTCCATCCTCTTGGGTGTACTGCCCAATCAGGATCGTCAGTAATTATCCAAACGATGTGAAGACTTCCGGTCTTCAATCACCGTCTTCATCTTCGACATATCGTCGAATCGGTTATTCAGAATGGGTATAAACCCGGACTTTCCGAACAACCCGCGTATATTAAAAACAAATGTTACACAAACACAACATACGCCTCATTCCAATTCATTAGTCACTAACCGCGAATTAGCAAGAGAACAATTTCCCAAACATTAACCCCGAAGGCCGAAACCAACATCAGATTAATACCCAGGAAACCATTCTTCTTGGCCAAACTACAGCTAGTTTCTAAATTCCACATTCTTAGGGAAAGGTTCCCATTAATTTTATCCAAGATAAATTCTTTAGAATTTATCCTGCAATCTTCCTTTGGATGTCGTTTCAAACCAAATTATGGTTTTTCTAAACTAGTCGAGATTAGCGAACCACACCGAAGTAATTATTTATTTTATTTCCCAATCCCAACCTATTCATCCCATGAAGCAAAACTGGTAATACTCCATATCTAACACTGTGGTGTTATCGGTAAAATTAATTACCATTTCACGTTCAAATCTAATTAAAGATTTAACTATCGCTTTGGAGCAAAACTGGTGATACTCCATTCTCGCTCGTTTTCTAAATTTGATAATTTAGATTGTAGATTCCCATTTCAATCTAATTGCCGATTCGTTAGAACTCCTTTTACTGGGTTAAAGAACTAGGTGTTATTTAAAACACAGTTCACGACAAACCCAAATCACATTCTATTTGTTAACGGGTTAAAGAATTAGTGTTATTTAAAACACCGTTCACGATAAACCCATTTCAAATCCAATCAAATATATTAGAAATTCCGATTATTTAAAACCCCTTTTTAAATCTAATTTATTTATTTAAAAATAATTGGGTTTTAAATTTAGTTCAAAACTAGTTCATTTCGATAAAAATCCATTTTTACCTTTTCAAATATGGAGTTTTACATCCCAATTTCTCCCAAATCATTTCTTATAATTTTACACAAATTATTACTATTTTTAATAATTTTATCAAGGTCCGTACAGTCGATTTCCATCAACGGCCATCGAACTGCACTTACAGCGACCTTTTCTGAATTTGATTTGGACGTATCTCCAAATCCAACTGTTAGATTTTAAATTTCTAATATTCGTTAGAAAGCTCTTTTCGATACGAACCCAACGGTTCCGGTTTTAGGAGAATCCGACTGTCGGATCTCCCGTAATGTCCGTTCGAAATAAATGGTCGAAATTCACGAACTGCCGCGGCGCGGCGCGTTCTATTCAGGCCATTATATTATATATATATAATATATATAATATATATTTCGTCGATTTTATTTAAACGAATTATATAAATAGTTTTAAATTCGTTTCAGAAGCAATTTCAACTTCCATTTCAATTTAAATCAAAATTGAATTCTTCTTTATAAATTCGTTTTAAAATTCATTTCTATTCAATTCAAATTTCAATTCAATTTGAATTCATTTCAATTCGCTTTCAATTCAATTTGAATTCGTTTTCAATTCAATTCGATTTCGAATTTGTTTTCTATTCGATTCAATTCAAATTGGTTTTCTATTCGATTCAATTCAAATTGGTTTTATATTCAATTCATTTCGAAATCGTTTTATATTCAATTCATTTCGAAATCGTTATATATTCAATTCATTTCGAAATCGTTATATATTCAATTCATTTCGAAATCGTTATATATTCAATTCATTTCGAAATCGTTTTACATTCAATTCATTTCGAAATCGTTATATATTCAATTCATTTCGAACTCGTTATATATTCAATTCATTTCGAAATCGTTATATATTCAATTCATTTCGAAATCGTTATATATTCAATTCATTTCGAAATCGTTATATATTCAATTCATTTCGAAATCGTTATATATTCAATTCATTTCGAAATCGTTATATATTCAATTCATTTCGAAATTGTTATATATTCAATTCATTTCGAAATCGTTATATATTCAATTCATTTCGAAATCGTTTTACATTCAATTCATTTCGAAATCGTTATATATTCAATTCATTTCGAAATCGTTTTATATTCAATTCATTTCGAAATCGTTATATATTCAATTCATTTCGAAATCGTTATATATTCAATTCATTTCGAAATTGTTTTATTCAATTCATTTCGAAATCGTTATATATTCAATTCATTTCGAAATCGTTATATATTCAATTCATTTCGAAATCGTTATATATTCAATTCAAAATCAAATAAAATAGATATAAATATCGTTCACGTCAAAATGGCTTCAATCTAATCAACACGGCTTCATATATTTCTATTTTCAAATATTCTATTTCAAATATTTCTATTTCAAATATTTCTTTTTCAAATATTTCTATTTCAAATATTTCTATTTCAAAATATTTCTATTTCAAAATATTTCTATTTGTCAACACACGACTAATCTCAATGAATGAGTACCGTCCACGTGTGACTATTTTTGTTAAATTATTTCGTTCAACACATGACTAATCTCAACGGATGAGTACAGTCAACACATGAACCTTTATTTTATATTGATAAAGATGTAAATTTTATTATAAAAATATTTCGTTCAACACATGACTAATCTCAACGGATGAGTACAGTCAACACATGAACCTTTATTTTATATTGATAAAGATGTAAATTTTATTATAAAAATATTTCGTTCAACACATGACTAATCTCAACGGATGAGTACAGTCAACACATGAACCTTTATTTTATATTGATAAAGATGTAAATTTTATTATAAAAATATTTCGTTCAACACATGACTAATCTCAACGGATGAGTACAGTCAACACATGAACCTTTACTTTATATATTCTTTATTTTCTAAATTCGAATGAGGCCCAATCAATTACCATATAAAGTTAATTATATGGATTTTCATACAACATATGTATATAATAGCATTGAAAAATAATCAACCATCAACCAAAGTGCACTACACTGTATAAGCATCAAATATAGATATCTAACGCTTATAACAGCCTGTCAATCAATCGATCGACATATTTAATCAATCAGGATGAGTGAACTTCAAATTTCATCCCAACACCCGTGTGGGGTTTCAAACAATCCAACACAGATTTTATTTGTGCAGTTGGGCGATGTGTAAAATTTATCGACCCAATCAATGTCCTTCAAATAGGTGTACATAAACAAACCGTCGGGTTTGTAAATGAATATTTTATTTTATTCACTTCACGTTAAAAATTATATTTTTAACGATAAAATATTTTTATTTCAACATATGAATTTCTATTCAGTTCATTTATTCAATAAAAATGATATTTTTATTTTTCTAACATATTTTAGAAAATTTCGGCGGCATAACGGCACGATACTAGAAACGGGACGAGGTCTGGCCTTATCCCCGGTCTAGTGAAGGCCCACGCCATTCACACATCAATCAATCCAATTTCATTTCATCAAACAACCAAATTTCAATCAAATACTCTAACTAATTTTTGCAATCAAACAAACAAGTCCATGGTCTGTGTACGATTGTGTCGGGTGCTACTAAGCACCGTCTGCATCCTAGTATATATATATAACTAGAAAAACAAATTGAAAGGTGAGAAATTCTCACCGATAGCTATCCTAACTCCACGACACTTCAAATGCAGGAAATCTTCACTGTTCTCGTCGATATCACTTTCTTTGCCCGTAGCCACTACATATGTAAAAATCACATTTTTACTTCGTTATTCAATATATAAAAATCACATTTTTACTTCGATGTTCAATATATAAAAATCACATTTTTACTTCGATGTTCAATATATAAAAATCACATTTTTACTTCGATGTTCAATATATAAAAATCACATTTTTACTTCGATGTTCAATATATAAAAATCACTTTTTTACTTCGATGTTCAATATATAAAAATCACTTTTTTACTTTCAATGAAATCGTATTTTTCACTTCTACTTTATAAAAATTATATTTTTATCATATATATATATTAGAGATCAAATCTTTTTATTATCATTCATATGGTAAAAATTATATTTTTACATATCATAAACCATATCTTTAATATATAGAAACATCCTATCTTCCTCTATAAAGATCTAACCTTTTCTACGTTAAAGATTAACCCTTTTCTATTATAAAATAATTTTGGTTTAAAGAAAACAGTACTTTAAATAAAACAAAATAATAAATAAAAGGTAGAAGGCTCACTGTGTTGTGTTCTGGAGGTGCAGGGTTGCAGCTGACTGGTCTGAGACGGCGGAGCTCGTCGGAGATGGTGGCAGGAGGGCGCGGGTCCAAGGCTTGGGTGTTGGGGTTCGGTTTGGGGACCCACGAGATGGAGAGAGGAAGGAGGGAGTGGCCAACGGCCGGAGGAGGGATGGGGGTTGGCGCCAGCGACGGCGATTGTCGTGGGGGCGTACATCGTGGAGCGGCGACCTAGGGGTTAGGGCTGACATCGATTTGGGGGGGGGGGGGGTAACGGGTTTGACTACGGTGTTGAGAAATGAAGAGAGTCTGACCAAATATGCATATATATATATATATATTATTATATATTTTAATCCTAAAAGCAACTTTTTATTTTCAACTCGAAATCGAACCCACCGACTGTCGCCCCTAGCGTATTACCCCCATTCCGAACACAATGGGATATGTATCGTAAGCTGATTCGATCGTTTCGATCAGTTTCTGTTGAATTTACATTTAAATCACTATATTGAATTTTAAACGTACATTTCAAATTACCGGGGTCGCATACGAACTTTAAAAATTCTAGAAAAATATTTTCTAGCTTCGTATTGACGATACGGTCCCAACAAAACTAGTTTCGTTGAATTTTGAGACCGTTGGAAAAATGGCCAATTTCCAGTCGATTAAAATCAACTAAAACTGGTCAAACGCGTTTTCCTTTGCCACGCTCACATATTGATTCGAAAAATTATGAAATTTGAAATCTAGCAATAACTTTACATCACGGATCCAACAAAAGTGGTTTTGTCGAAATCCGAGGTCGTTTGCAAAATTTCCATTTTTAAGGGCCTGAATTCCATAGCGACTATTCAGAATTTTCAACTGGACATATCTTTTGATTCCCGCTATGAAATTTTGATTTTTTGGATTCGTTGGAAAGATATTATCAATTAGATCCTATTATTTTTGGTTTCGCTAAAATCCGGATTGTTTTGCACCCGGTACATTCATTTGAAGTTTGAAATCGAATTATCGAACTACCGCGCCATTTTCAATTCCTTTTATAATTATATATATAATTATATATAATCTAACGACGATGTATATAATATATACGTCGAATCATATTCAAAATAAATTTTTTTGGTCGATTATATTTAAAATAATCTATTTTAAATATTCAAAATTCGCTAAAATTGCCAAAATAAAAATTTTAAACTGGTTCAGAATTTCGGGTTATTACAATCTCCCCCACTTAAAACTTTTCGTCCTCGAAAAGGAATAAAGTCGAAAGTGGTTGGATTATTCAACTCTACGTTCGATCTGGCTTCCATTCTCCAACTTTTCAGTTTCTGAGAATTTCCAAATTTTCAAAAATTTGGCTAACACCCTAAATTTTCGAAAAATTTCGCCATAACCTCCCCTGCACCGGGAGCATCGGGGAATTTCAAACAGCTTCCCCGGTCCTTCTAATCTCAAAAAGAAAAAGAAAAAGCCAAGCGGCTAGCCAATAGGCTCATAAAATCATCATCACCCAAACAAAACAGTAAATTATGTAGTAAACATGTACCTATTTGTCGGGCAAACAAATTTTATTCTTCGGCTCTAGCCTCCTTGCTATGACCTGTTCAATAATATATATGTATATGCAAGCAAATGCGACCAATTTTCAATACAATTCAAAATTTGATGCAATTAGGCATAATGGTTCAAAATTATCAAACAACTAAACAAACAACACAAACATCAATCAATTAGTGTATTAGAGTTTCAAATTCATAATTTTTGATACATATAAAGAAAATCATGTTTTTGATGCCAATTCACAACAATGTGTTCTAGCTATGTAAGTTTTGGTTCTCACACCAGTCTAATGGAAATATATAGAAAATCACACCTTCGAAACTCGAACACACACTACTGATGCTATATAGTCATCAGTAGCATCATCTTCGGGCGACTAGAGTGTGACTCTATGTCTATCCAATATATTAAAACTTCGAATATACGTTCATGACGCGTATATGCAAAACCTTTATATACTAGATTGTCCAAATTCAAAATAAATAAATAATCAAATACGTTTAAAACGATTTAAAATTTCAAAACAAAATTGTTTTCATTTGAAAATTATACTCTTCACACTCGTTCTAGGATACTACTGATCCTATCTCTAACGAGTCATTCTAATTGGATACTACTAATCCAATATCTGATGGATTCTTTCGTATGGTTCTAATGTGTCTTGTTCTCGAGCTCTGTAAACCAAAGCTCTGATACCAAATGTGACGGCCGGGAATTTCGCTCGATCCGAATCAGTCGTTAAACCGATCTAAACCGTTCGAAATCCCTGATCGTTTGAGAACAGGACAAATCAGAACACAAACAGAAGAACATTTCATTGCTATTACAACAATTCCGTCAGATACAAGAATATACAGAGTATAAATGAATAAATTACATTCGATAAATATCAGAGATTACAATAAATTACATAGCAGCGGAAAAATAATATATAGCACAACTGAGGGTGATATACGGATACAGATGTAACACCCCGCAAATTTGATAACTGTGAAATTAACAAATTAAAGTATAATTAATTTGAAATCAAAGAACCAAGGGAAACGGGATACGCCATTGCGTTCGTCTCGGAAAAATACGCGAAATAGAGTCCGAGTTTTCGAAAAACGGAGTCCGTATGAAGAAGATATGGCCTTCGGAAGTTTTGAATCAAATTTAAAATTCAAACAGAATAAAATAATTAAAAATCGGGCCCAGTGGGCCAGGGCGGATAAACACCCGCCTAGGCCACCCAGGTCGACTGGGCTGTCGACCTGGGCTACCCATGTCGACAAGGCTGTCGACAGCCCTGTCGACAGGGGTGTCGACCTGGTCGAGCCCAGTCAACCTGGCTGGCCAGGTCTGTGTTTGGCCGATTTTCTGTGGTCTGCTTTGTCACTAGGGCTAGGTGGCAAGTTTTAATTGGTCTCTCTATTGAATGAATGGCTACGATCAATCCAAGCAACATCAATGGTCCTAATCAGTTCCTAACCTCTATATAAACAACCCTAGACTAAACCCTAATCTATTCATTCAAAATTAAGAACATAGCCGCCATGTTGCTGAGGAACGACTAAGAGTAGCCGCCAACTAGAGAGAGGATTAGGAGGAAAATTCTAAAGCTTAAAGAGACCTAAATCAAATCAATTCAACAAAGGAATTTGCGTCTTCAATCCCTAAACTAGAAAATTCATCAAACCATTATAAGTAGAGTATTACTTTGGTATGAATAAACAATTGTGTTAGTTTGTATGCTTGAATTGTGGCAATAAAGTTATTCATATTTGTGCGTTCTTATCAATTTGAAATATTATATACGTTTGGATATTTATGGATTATGTTATCCATGTTATAAAGAACTACATGCGGTAGTTCTATGCAAGTATACGTTAGGAATATTTCGCAAATTATGTAATCCATGTTGAAGCTACGTGTATGTAGTTGATTTAAATTTATGCAAGTTTGGGGTTTTGCTTCTATGCCACCATGATGTATATTTTTGTGCATAAATCATTTTGTAAGTAATTGGAACAAGTTTGGTTATTATAATCCATAGGAAATTATGTTGAGAATTTGGCATCATGTATTAAGCCATGCTTTTGTACAAGAATTATATGATGACATATGTGGTACATGGCTAGGTTAGGTTCATGCTAGAAGTATTTATGCCATGCTTATGTTTGACATTATGCTATGTTCATACTAGAAGTATTTATGCCACGCTTATGTTTGACATTATGCTATGTTCATGCTAGAAGTATTTATGCCATGCTTATGTTTGACATTATGCTATGTTCATGCTAGAAGTATTTATGCCATGCTTATGTTTGACATTATGCCATGCTTATGCTAGAAATATTTATGCCATGCTTATATTTGACATTATGCCTAAATAAGAATATAGGTTCATGTTGTAGTTAAACCTATGCAAGTTTACATGCCTTGATTTATGTCACCTATGTTTTATGACCAAAAGTATAAGTCACTATTATGCAAGTACACCAGTTTCTATTTTGTATTCCCAACGTCATATTGCAAGTTCATACGCTCACCTTCCCCTTTTTGTGTATGTAATCACGCCATAAGCCTCCCCTTTTCGCATGGCTAAATTGGGCTTTAAAAGGCTAAGCCCAATATATATAAACGGACGTGTAAAACGGGGGAAAATAACGTTGGGTTAAAATTAATTAATGAATGAAAATATAAAATAGAAGGGCCCAAATTCAAGTATGGGTTGGGCCCATGATTGGTGTAACCTTTACACCATTAACTTAATAATGGGCCGCAAATATTTACATATAAGAAATAAAGAAGAATGACAAAATATGTAAATGTAGAAAATACGATGTGTTTAACCCGAGGTTGGATTGAGTTGTGATGTAAACCTGCCTGGAACCGCCCGGCTGTCCAGTAGTGACAACAATACCTATCCAATGTGGGAGGTTAAACATGGAGCCCAATAAGGACCCGAGGTTAGACTGAGTTGTGGCGTAAGACTGCCCGGAACCAACCGGCAACAGGCAGCCACAACAATACCTGTCTAATGTGAGAGGTCAGGGCCTTAATAAGACAATTAAGGCTGAGTCAGGATTGTTAGGATTAAGTGAACTAAAGACTTAATCAAAATGGAACATGCTAAACTAAACGGACTGGTGGGGGTTAGGTTAGGAAACACTTAACCAACTTAGCATGTTGGCTAGAGATAGAAAACCTAGTAACGGGGGACCCTTTTCAGCAGTAACCCTAAAAGGTGTATCAGGATACCCTGAAACTAGGCAGGGTGGGGCACGATTACTGGGCTGATTGTAAGAGGTCAAAGCGACGGCGGTGGTGTAGCAGTGTAGGTTCTAACGGAGTGCGGGCGTGCACACACTCCGGCGCAGAAAAATAAGGCACTGGACACCAGTAGCATACCTGTGCACTCTAAGGTTGTGTCGGGTTGCCACTATGGGACTTGATACACCCCATGGTGGGACCAGCATAGGTAACTACAACATCGGGGGCCGTAAGACACATGTAACTATGCGAGTAGGAGCCGATCATCATGGAATGGATCACATCACCCTGATTATGGGGTGCAAATTGGAAACTAGTTTATATGGGTTCAGAGATTAACATGGGGTACGATGGTCTATTCGACCCTAGACAACTTAACCAAGTCTATAGTGCTTGCCCACTTCTTGTTATACTTATCACACCCAGTTCTTTATTCATAGACAAAATAGTACTAGACTTACTCAGGCTTTATGTCTGACTCTACTTTTCTTTCGTCTTCTTTCTTCCGTTTCCCCCCCCCCCCCCCCAGGTCCTCAGGGAGGGAACACAGCAGCTTGACCAGCCTTACCATACAGCTTGAAGAAGAAGAGAAATGTATTGCTTGGACTTTCCTGTTTTGAACTATGGCTTTGGACAATCCACTATGGGGCTTTTGCAGTTTATCTATGTTTTATTTACGCTTCTTTAAATAATGTACTCAAGACAGATTATGAAAATGTTATGTTATGTTTTTGGAAAGGATGTAAGACAATCATAGTGATGTTTTGTAACACGTATTTGACTTTATGAAATAAAGTTTGTTGTTCTTCCGCTGTTTACAAATATGTGTTCCTATATCTGTCTTGTATATCTGTGACTTGTACTTATAAACCTCCACCAAAATTAGGGCATTCCCTTTTGAGAGTGACCCTAACGGAGGTGGGGTGTTTCACTTGGTATCAGAGCATAGGTTTACCAGATAAGATAAAAAGTTTTGAAAAATTATTTTCGAAAAGGAAATTTAAAGAAGCATTTTTAAAGGATAAAAATATTATTTTATTTTAAAAAAAGGCAAAGTCCACTCCCCAAAGCCATAGGTACTATCTCTTATCCTTCGTTTTGAATCTATCCTTTTTGTTTCAACATGTCCGAAGATCTTAACTTGCCGGAAGGGGTACCAATACCTGGTTGGTTTAGACGGTTCTTAGAAGCATGGGCCACTCAGCCAGGTCCTACCGTTCCTCCTCCCCCAGCTGCAGGAAATCATCCAGCTGCAGCAGCACCTCTTCCTCCACCTCCTCCACGGGGAAACACGTTTGCTAAGATATGTAAAGATTTTAAGGCCATGGGAGGAAGGGATTTCCATGGAACTGAGTCCTTCGTAGCAGCTAGGAATTGGCTGAAAGAAACTGAAGACCTATTCATCATCTTTGAGGTAGAGGATAGACAAAAAGTACAGTTGGCAGTGTGGCTATTGAAGGGCGAGGCTTCCTACTGGTGGGAAGTCACTAATGCTGAAAGACCAGTGGAGACATGGGAGGACTTTAGGGCAAGGTTTGAGACCAAATTTCTCTCAGATGCGGAAAGAAGTTTGCAGTTGAAAAATTCTTATTTCTTAAGCAAGGGGACAAGACAGTCAGAGAGTATGTGAATCAGTTCGATGAGCTGGCTAGGTTTGGGCTTGACCTAGTCAACACCCCGCACAAGAAGGCTCTCCGTTTCGTCAAAGGGTTGAATGAGCCATTACACAGTTTGGCCATGACCCATATACCCATGGGAGCCACGTATGAAAGATTGGTGCAAATGGCATTGCTGAATGAAGAGGATAAGGGCAAGAAGAAAGAGGGTTTGCAGCCCAAGAAGACAGACTTTAAGAAGGGCGGGAAAGGCAACAAAGAGAAGAGGAAGTGCAATTTCTGTGGTAAAGTGGGGCACTTAGTAAAGGACTGCCGGAAAAAGAAGGCCAAGGAAAATGGTGGGTGCTTTTCTTGCGGTGAGACGGGCCATAGGGCTAAGGACTGCCCAAAGAAACGAGGACAGGGGCAGAGGACTGGATCCACCCCAGGGGCACAGGTTCATGTGCTGGAAGCGCCACCTCTGCAACAGCGAGGTATAAATACTTCTGTAGAAAGCGTAGTTTATCTTTATGATCACCCCGTTCGCACTTTATTTGATTCTGGCGCATCACACTCCTTTATCTCGTCTGCTTTAGTAGAATCTCTGCACCTAAAAACTAGTATGGTAGAGGACCCCTTAATTGTTTCAAACCCAATTGGGGGCCCAGCTCATTTGTCTATGATCTGTGTGGGATTGAAAATTTCTATCCTAAGTGTTGAATTTCAATGTAGTGCCTTTGTTTTGGGCTTTTCGGGGTATGGTTTGATTTTGGGTATGGATTGGCTATCCAGTAATGGGGCCATCCTTGATTGTGAGAAAAGGGTTGTTAGGCTCCTAACCCAGCTCGGTAATACTTTGGAAATTTCTTGTAATCCCTCGTATGCGGTTATGCTTAGTTATCTTGAATCGCTAGATGCCTCTGTAGACAATTTGCAATCAGTTAGAGTGGTCCGGGAGTACCCGGATGTCTTCGAAGAGGTGAAGGGCTTGCCTCCGAAGCGGGAAATAGACTTCCGCATATATCTTGTAGATAATGCAAAGCCCGTTGCGTTGCCCGTCAGACATATAGCTCCACGAGAAAGGAAAGAGCTCAGTAAACAGATTAAAGAGCTTCTAGAAAAGGGGTTCATTAGGAGGAGCATTTCAGAATGGGGCGCTCCAGTGGTGTTCGCTACAAAGGCGGATGGTTCACTCCGTCTGTGTGTTGACTATAGGGAGCTCAACAAGCTAACGAAAAAGAATAGGCACCCTCTCCCTAGAATTGATGATTTATTTGACCAGCTTGTAGGAGCGTCTGTTTTCTCCCAACTCGATTTAGCAACCGGTTTTCATCAGCTAAGGGTGGCTGAAGATAGCATCGATAAAACGGCGTTCAGAACCCCAGACGGTTTCTTTGAATGGCTTGTCATGCCTTTCGGCTTGACAAATGCACCTGCTTACTTCGTGGACCTGATGAGTAGGGTATTTAGAGATTTCCTCAACAAATTCGTAGTGGTCTTCGTAGATGATATCCTTATCTTCTCAAAGAGTGAAGAGGAACATGCTCAGCACTTAAGGGCAATCATAGAAACTTTGCGAGTCCATCAACTAAAAGCCAAATTCTCCAAATGCCACTTTTGGAGAGAAGAGGTGAGGTTCCTTGGGCACATAGTATCCAAACAAGGGTTAGCAGTGGACCTTGCTAAGGTAGTGGCGGTACAAGATTGGAAGACACCAAGGAATGCAACTGAGGTCCGAAGCTTTCTAGGACTAGCGGGTTTCTATCAAAAGTTTATAAGGGATTTTGCGAAAATCTCAGCTCCGCTCACGAAATTAACCAAGAAGAATCTAGTGTTCAATTGGGACTTGGATTGCGAGTTTGCTTTCCAACGACTGAAGAGGGCTCTTACAACAGCCCCAGTTTTGACGCTGCCAGATGGGAGCAAGATGTTCACTGTTTATACGGATGCGTGTGGGACAGGGCTAGGCGCCGTCTTAATGCAAGAAGGAAGGGTAGTAGCTTATGGCGGGAGGCAGTTGAAGGTGCACGAAAAGAACTACCCAACCCACGATCTTGAGTTAGCTGCAATCGTCTTTGCACTCAAGTCTTGGCGACACTATCTCCTAGGTGAGAAGTTCGAACTTTACACTGACCATAAATCGTTGAAATATCTTTTCTCGCAGAAGGATCTTAACTTGAGGCAACAAAGATGGATGGAGTTTCTTGCCTCGTACGATTTCGAAATCTCCTACACTCCGGGCAAAGGCAACGTAGTGGCAGACGCGTTGAGCCGAAAGAAATTGACCCTAAGCCCGTTGTTTGTTGAAAGACAAAGCCTAGAGTTTATAGCCAGCTTCGACTTTAGGCCCTCCTCCGATTTCGTACCAGGTTTGCTAGCATCTCTCGAAGTGCGCCCGACTTTAGTGGATTCAGTAGGGGCAACACAACGCGAAGACCCTCAGCTAGTGGAAATAATTGATAGGCTAATTAGGGGTGAGACTTCAAGTCACCTCAACAGATACTCCATTGACGATAAGGGTGTACTAAGGCGAGATGGAAGACTATGCGTCCCACAGACGAAAGATATAATAAAGAAGGTTCTCGAGGAAGCACATCACTCCAAGATGACGATACACCCAGGCGGAGATAAAATGTACAAAGACATAAAAAGGACTTTCTTCTGGAACGGCATGAAAAAGGACGTGGCAGAGTTCGTTTCTAAGTGTATGGTGTGCCAACAGGTTAAGGCGGAACAGAAAAAGCCTGGCGGACTGCTACATCCTCTGGAGGTCCCACAGTGGAAGTGGGATAGCATCTCAATGGACTTCATCGATGGGCTGCCTAGGTCTAGGAGAGGCAACACTAGCATTTGGGTAATAGTGGATAGGCTTACTAAAAGCGCCCACTTTTTACCTGTTAAAAGTAAAAGAACTGCCTCATCCCTAGCATCACTTTATCTCAAGGAAATCGTCCGACTCCATGGGATACCGTCTGGCATCGTTAGTGACCGAGACACCATCTTCACCAGTGAGTTTTGGCGAAGTCTGCAAGAAACAGTAGGAACGCAGTTATGCTTGAGCACAGCCTACCATCCCCAAACCGACGGCCAAACAGAGAGAGTGAACAGAGTTTTGGAAGACCTTTTAAGAATTTGCGTCCTTGACTTCGGAGGGACATGGGAAGACCACCTTCCTTTGGTGGAATATGCCTACAACAACAGCTATCAAGCAACCATCGGAATGGCGCCCTTCGAAGCTTTGTAGGGAAGACCGTGCCGATCGCCCACTTGTTGGTGGGAATCTACTGATAAGCTCATACTTGGACCAGACATGATCCGAGAGACTTCAGAGAAAGTAGACTTAATACGAAGAAGGACGAAGACGGCCCAAGACAGACAAAAGTCCTATGCCGACAAGAGAAGGACCGACCTTGAATTTGAGGTTGGAGACAGAGTTTTTCTCAAGGTATCACCGCTAAGAAACATTGTTCGTTTTGGAACCACAGGAAAGCTAGCACCAAGGTTCGTAGGGCCATTCCCCATCATCGAGAAAATTGGAAAAATGGCCTATAGATTAGAGCTGCCCGAGAAGTTGGCCGGAGTCCACAACGTTTTTCACGTTTCACATCTTCGAAAATGTCTACATGAGTCTGCTGAAGTGGTAGAGCCAAATATCCTCGAAGAGGCCGAAGTGGAACGCGAAGCAACCATAAGAAAAGTTCCAACCCGCATCTTAGGAACGGAAGTGAAGAAGCTACGCAACCGTGAAGTCAAACTCGTCAAAGTTCAGTGGAGCGACGCCGAGGGAGACACGACTTGGGAAACTGAAGCTAGAATACGCGCAGCCTACCCTTTTCTGTTCGAGGGTACATCCTTGATCTTTCTTTTCCTTAAGTTGCGCTTTTATCTATCTTTTAGGTATATTTCCTTGACCGTATCTTTTAGGTAGAAAACCTTTGGATGAAAACATGTAGTTGAAACATGTTATGGATGATGGTTGCAAGTGGTTGCAAGTGATTGCTAGTGGTTGCTCGTGGTTGCATATACACACACAATCTAGGTTTTAGATCGGCTCAGTCACTTCATATTGCATATGCATATATGTTTGCATTCATATGTGGTTGAATTTTTAATGTGTTGTCATGTGGATGCTGCATTTGTACTGAATGATTGTGCACTCATGTAGAGTCATGAATAGGAAAATTTGCATACATAATGGATTCATGGCACTTACATAATTTGCATTAAGGAGGTCAACTGAATCAGTAGACCGCCTGATTTTGCATTAGATAAGTTCATGTACACACACACTTCGCATATGATCATGAAACATTAGAAGTCTTTTAAGGACAATGGATGCTCGTGTTTGATGGATGAGTAGATGGATGATTGGATGTTAGGATATACATTCCTCCTAGCTTGAAGATTTCGGGGACGAAATCCTTTTAAGTGGGGGAGAATGTAACACCCCGCAAATTTTATAACTGTGAAATTAACAAATTAAAGTATAATTAATTTGAAATCAAAGAACCAAGGGAAACGGGATACGCCATTGCGGTCGTCTCGGAAAAATACGCGAAATAGAGTCCGAGTTTTCGAAAAACGGAGTCCGTATGAAGAAGATATGGCCTTCGGAAGTTTTGAATCAAATTTAAAATTCAAACAGAATAAAATAATTAAAAATCGGGCCCAGTGGGCCAGGGCGGATAAACACCCGCCTAGGCCACCCAGGTCGACTGGGCTGTCGACCTGGGCTACCCATGTCGACAGGGCTGTCGACAGCCCTGTCGACAGGGGTGTCGACCTGGTCGAGCCCAGTCAACCTGGCTGGCCAGGTCTGTGTTTGGCCGATTTTCTGTGGTCTGCTTTGTCACTAGGGCTAGGTGGCAAGTTTTAATTGGTCTCTCTATTGAATGAATGGCTACGATCAATCCAAGCAACATCAATGGTCCTAATCAGTTCCTAACCTCTATATAAACAACCCTAGACTAAACCCTAATCTATTCATTCAAAATTAAGAACATAGCCGCCATGTTGCTGAGGAACGACTAAGAGTAGCCGCCAACTAGAGAGAGGATTAGGAGGAAAATTCTAAAGCTTAAAGAGACCTAAATCAAATCAATTCAACAAAGGAATTTGCGTCTTCAATCCCTAAACTAGAAAATTCATCAAACCATTGTAAGTAGAGTATTACTTTGGTATGAATAAACAATTGTGTTAGTTTGTATGCTTGAATTGTGGCAATAAAGTTATTCATATTTGTGCGTTCTTATCAATTTGAAATATTATATACGTTTGGATATTTATGGATTATGTTATCCATGTTATAAAGAACTACATGCGGTAGTTCTATGCAAGTATACGTTAGGAATATTTCGCAAATTATGTAATCCATGTTGAAGCTACGTGTATGTAGTTGATTTAAATTTATGCAAGTTTGGGGTTTTGCTTCTATGCCACCATGATGTATATTTTTGTGCATAAATCATTTTGTAAGTAATTGGAACAAGTTTGGTTATTATAATCCATAGGAAATTATGTTGAGAATTTGGCATCATGTATTAAGCCATGCTTTTGTACAAGAATTATATGATGACATATGTGGTACATGGCTAGGTTAGGTTCATGCTAGAAGTATTTATGCCATGCTTATGTTTGACATTATGCTATGTTCATACTAGAAGTATTTATGCCACGCTTATGTTTGACATTATGCTATGTTCATGCTAGAAGTATTTATGCCATGCTTATGTTTGACATTATGCTATGTTCATGCTAGAAGTATTTATGCCATGCTTATGTTTGACATTATGCCATGCTTATGCTAGAAATATTTATGCCATGCTTATATTTGACATTATGCCTAAATAAGAATATAGGTTCATGTTGTAGTTAAACCTATGCAAGTTTACATGCCTTGATTTATGTCACCTATGTTTTATGACCAAAAGTATAAGTCACTATTATGCAAGTACACCAGTTTCTATTTTGTATTCCCAACGTCATATTGCAAGTTCATACGCTCACCTTCCCCTTTTTGTGTATGTAATCACGCCATAAGCCTCCCCTTTTCGCATGGCTAAATTGGGCTTTAAAAGGCTAAGCCCAATATATATAAACGGACGTGTAAAACGGGGGAAAATAACGTTGGGTTAAAATTAATTAATGAATGAAAATATAAAATAGAAGGGCCCAAATTCAAGTATGGGTTGGGCCCATGATTGGTGTAACCTTTACACCATTAACTTAATAATGGGCCGCAAATATTTACATATAAGAAATAAAGAAGAATGACAAAATATGTAAATGTAGAAAATACGATGTGTTTAACCCGAGGTTGGATTGAGTTGTGATGTAAACCTGCCCGGAACCGCCCGGCTGTCCAGTAGTCACAACAATACCTATCCAATGTGGGAGGTTAAACATGGAGCCCAATAAGGACCCGAGGTTAGACTGAGTTGTGGCGTAAGACTGCCCGGAACCAACCGGCAACAGGCAGCCACAACAATACCTGTCTAATGTGAGAGGTCAGGACCTTAATAAGACAATTAAGGCTGAGTCAGGATTGTTAGGATTAAGTGAACTAAAGACTTAATCAAAATGGAACATGCTAAACTAAACGGACTGGTGGGGGTTAGGTTAGGAAACACTTAACCAACTTAGCATGTTGGCTAGAGATAGAAAACCTAGTAACGGGGGACCCTTTTCAGCAGTAACCCTAAAAGGTGTACCAGGATACCCTGAAACTAGGCAGGGTGGGGCACGATTACTGGGCTGATTGTAAGAGGTCAAAGCGACGGCGGTGGTGTAGCAGTGTAGGTTCTAACGGAGTGCGGGCGTGCACACACTCCGGCGCAGAAAAATAAGGCACTGGACACCAGTAGCATACCTGTGCACTCTAAGGTTGTGTCGGGTTGCCACTATGGGACTTGATACACCCCATGGTGGGACCAGCATAGGTAACTACAACATCGGGGGCCGTAAGACACATGTAACTATGCGAGTAGGAGCCGATCATCATGGAATGGATCACATCACCCTGATTATGGGGTGCAAATTGGAAACTAGTTTATATGGGTTCAGAGATTAACATGGGGTATGATGGTCTATTCGACCCTAGACAACTTAACCAAGTCTATAGTGCTTGCCCACTTCTTGTTATACTTATCACACCCAGTTCTTTATTCATAGACAAAATAGTACTAGACTTACTCAGGCTTTATGTCTGACTCTACTTTTCTTTCGTCTTCTTTCTTCCGTTCCCCCCCCCCCCAGGTCCTCAGGGAGGGAACACAGCAGCTTGACCAGCCTTACCATCCAGCTTGAAGAAGAAGAGAAATGTATTGCTTGGACTTTCCTGTTTTGAACTATGGCTTTGGACAATCCACTATGGGGCTTTTGCAGTTTATCTATGTTTTATTTACGCTTCTTTAAATAATGTACTCAAGACAGATTATGAAAATGTTACGTTATGTTTTTGGAAAGGATGTAAGACAATCATAGTGATGTTTTGTAACACGTATTTGACTTTATGAAATAAAGTTTGTTGTTCTTCCGCTGTTTACAAATATGTGTTCCTATATCTGTCTTGTATATCTGTGACTTGTACTTATAAACCTCCACCAAAATTAGGGCATTCCCTTTTGAGAGTGACCCTAACGGAGGTGGGGTGTTTCAACAGAGCTTTCCGGATATCATTTCAGCTGTAAACCAGGATCCTGTGAATATAAATCTGCAAAACCAAAACTACTAGCTGCCCGTGCGGAAAATAGGGGCACCCAGAGTTTAGGTTAAAACAATAAACTCCAGGTCAGTCATGTGACTGGTGTGAGAACTAAAACAGTTATTTAAAGCTTTACTTTTAAAAGAGAGTAATTCAAGGGACCACGCCGTATAACACGGAACGGGTTTCCTCCCAAGAATACCAGTGCATAGAATAAATAGCGCAATGCTTTTTCGAAAAATGAAGCTATTATAAGACCCAGGTCCCATCACATAATGCAACGCAAGCCGGAGGATAGGGTTTTCCCTTATAATAGCCAAACATGCTTGGTACGTTTAAAACAAATCATTTGATACTATAATAAGTGTATAGTGTCAAAACAATTTCAATCATGAATATAAATCATAGGCGGCATGGGTACCATCTATCATGTCGCCATACTAGTTCTACAATTAAAACCGCAATACACGTATTGGAAATTGGATTTCCGTCATGAGTCGAGGCAAGGGGCAAGCTCCTCTCCGCGTTTGAGACACTCTAGCAAATGCCTCAGGGTTACTCACTCTGGGCAACCCCTGGATCTTCAGGGCCGGTCCTCACTTACGTTAGAGGATTAATTATGCCTGAACACACGTTTCCCGGTCCTTACAGACCTATAATCGAGGCGCCTCATCCAACAACCACAAAGGTGAAAAGTATATAAATGTCAGGGTTGGTAAGTCACTGACACCACCAAAGCTAGAAAGAAACGTCGTGCTCTCCCTGCAGTCACTATCCCGTTTTTGACTCATACCGAGGTGTGAGGCTCGCGAATTCACGTTATACACAAAGCTGCCACGTAGGCTGTGCTTTGATCATCAACCACAAGACTTTGCTTTTCAACAGAAGCCTTGATCATTGCATCTTAGCGTGCCACACAGGCAATTCATGCCATGCGACTGATGTCCATCGATATACAACCTCTGAGCTCGTACGTCTCAGAGAAGGGCGTTAAACAAAAGAATAAATTCTCCGCCGCCAAACAGATGTATATTTAATAGAAATCAATCAACACAGAATAAAATCCAATGTCAGACACACAATCCATTTACAAGTCCGTTCTGGGTCTGAACGAAACCGGAGGCACTTTCCTCGCATATCCATCCATCTCCAAGTACGTCTGGACGACCACCAACTTTTTCCATCCTCTTGGGTGTACTGCCCAATCAGGATCGTCAGTAATTATCCAAACGATGTGAAGACTTCCGGTCTTCAATCACCGTCTTCATCTTCGACATATCGTCGAATCGGTTATTCAGAATGGGTATAAACCCGGACTTTCCGAACAACCCGCGTATATTAAAAACAAATGTTACACAAACACAACATACGCCTCATTCCAATTCATTAGTCACTAACCGCGAATTAGCAAGAGAACAATTTCCCAAACATTAACCCCGAAGGCCGAAACCAACATCAGATCAATACCCAGGAAACCATTCTTCTTGGCCAACCTACAGCTAGTTTCTAAATTCCACATTCTTAGGGAAAGGTTCCCATTAATTTTATCCAAGATAAATTCTTTAGAATTTATCCTGCAATCTTCCTTTGGATGTCGTTTCAAACCAAATTATGGTTTTTCTAAACTAGTCGAGATTAGCGAACCACACGAAGTAATTATTTATTTTATTTCCCAATCCCAACCTATTCATCCCATGAAGCAAAACTGGTAATACTCCATATCTAACACTGTGGTGTTATCGGTAAAATTAATTACCATTTCACGTTCAAATCTAATTAAAGATTTAACTATCGCTTTGGAGCAAAACTGGTGATACTCCATTCTCGCTCGTTTTCTAAATTTGATAATTTAGATTGTAGATTCCCATTTCAATCTAATTGCCGATTCGTTAGAACTCCTTTTACTGGGTTAAAGAACTAGGTGTTATTTAAAACACAGTTCACGACAAACCCAAATCACATTCTATTTGTTAACGGGTTAAAGAATTAGTGTTATTTAAAACACCGTTCACGATAAACCCATTTCAAATCCAATCAAATATATTAGAAATTCCGATTATTTAAAACCCCTTTTTAAATCTAATTTATTTATTTAAAAATAATTGGGTTTTAAATTTAGTTCAAAACTAGTTCATTTCGATAAAAATCCATTTTTACCTTTTCAAATATGGAGTTTTACATCCCAATTTCTCCCAAATCATTTCTTATAATTTTACACAAATTATTACTATTTTTAATAATTTTATCAAGGTCCGTACAGTCGATTTCCATCAACGGCCATCGAACTGCACTTACAGCGACCTTTTCTGAATTTGATTTGGACGTATCTCCAAATCCAACAGTTAGATTTTAAATTTCTAATATTCGTTAGAAAGCTCTTTTCGATACGAACCCAACGTTTCCGGTTTTAGGAGAATCCGACTGTCGGATCTCCCGTAAGTTCCGTTCGAAATAAATGGTCGAAATTCACGAACTGCCGCAGCGCGGCGCGTTCTATTCAGGCCATTATATTATATATATAATATACATAATATATATTTCGGCGATTTTATTTAAACGAATTATATAAATAGTTTTAAATTCGTTTCAGAAGCAATTTCAACTTCCATTTCAATTTAAATCAAAATTGAATTCTTCTTTATAATTTCGTTTTAAAATTCATTTCTATTCAATTCAAATTTCAATTCAATTTGAATTCATTTCAATTCGCTTTCAATTCAATTTGAATTCGTTTTCAATTCAATTCGATTTCGAATTTGTTTTCAATTCGATTCAATTCAAATTGGTTTTCTATTCGATTCAATTCAAATTGGTTTTATATTCAATTCATTTCGAAATCGTTTTATATTCAATTTATTTCGAAATTGTTATATATTCAATTCATTTCGAAATCGTTATATATTCAATTCATTTCGAAATCGTTATATATTCAATTCATTTCGAAATCGTTTTACATTCAATTCATTTCGAAATCGTTATATATTCAATTCATTTCGAAATCGTTATATATTCAATTCATTTCGAAACGGTTATATATTCAATTCATTTCGAAATCGTTATATATTCAATTCATTTCGAAATCGTTATATATTCAATTCATTTCGAAATCGTTATATATTCAATTCATTTCGAAATCGTTATATATTCAATTCATTTCGAAATCGTTATATATTCAATTCATTTCGAAATTGTTATATATTCAATTCATTTCGAAATCGTTATATATTCAATTCATTTCGAAATCGTTTTACATTCAATTCATTTCGAAATCGTTATATATTCAATTCATTTCGAAATCGTTTTATATTCAATTCATTTCGAAATCGTTATATATTCAATTCATTTCGAAATCGTTATATATTCAATTCATTTCGAAATTGTTTTATTCAATTCATTTCGAAATCGTTATATATTCAATTCATTTCGAAATCGTTATATATTCAATTCATTTCGAAATCGTTATATATTCAATTCAAAATCAAATAAAATAGATATAAATATCGTTCACGTCAAAATGGCTTCAATCTAATCAACACGGCTTCATATATTTCTATTTTCAAATATTCTATTTCAAATATTTCTATTTCAAATATTTCTTTTTCAAATATTTCTATTTCAAATATTTCTATTTCAAAATATTTCTATTTCAAAATATTTCTATTTGTCAACACACGACTAATCTCAATGAATGAGTACCGTCCACGTGTGACTATTTTTGTTAAATTATTTCGTTCAACACATGACTAATCTCAACGGATGAGTACAGTCAACACATGAACCTTTATTTTATATTGATAAAGATGTAAATTTTATTATAAAAATATTTCGTTCAACACATGACTAATCTCAACGGATGAGTACAGTCAACACATGAACCTTTATTTTATATTGATAAAGATGTAAATTTTATTATAAAAATATTTCGTTCAACACATGACTAATCTCAACGGATGAGTACAGTCAACACATGAACCTTTATTTTATATTGATAAAGATGTAAATTTTATTATAAAAATATTTCGTTCAACACATGACTAATCTCAACGGATGAGTACAGTCAACACATGAACCTTTACTTTATATATTCTTTATTTTCTAAATTCGAATGAGGCCCAATCAATTACCATATAAAGTTAATTATATGGATTTTCATACAACATATGTATATAATAGCATTGAAAAATAATCAACCATCAACCAAAGTGCACTACACTGTATAAGCATCAAATATAGATATCTAACGCTTATAACAGCCTGTCAATCAATCGATCGACATATTTAATCAATCAGGATGAGTGAACTTCAAATTTCATCCCAACACCCGTGTGGGGTTTCAAACAATCCAACACAGATTTTATTTGTGCAGTTGGGCGATGTGTAAAATTTATCGACCCAATCAATGTCCTTCAAATAGGTGTACATAAACAAACCGTCGGGTTTGTAAATGAATATTTTATTTTATTCACTTCACGTTAAAAATTATATTTTTAACGATAAAATATTTTTATTTCAACATATGAATTTCTATTCAGTTCATTTATTCAATAAAAATGATATTTTTATTTTTCTAACATATTTTAGAAAATTTCGGCGGCATAACGGCACGATACTAGAAACGGGACGAGGTCTGGCCTTATCCCCGGTCTAGTGAAGGCCCACGCCATTCACACATCAATCAATCCAATTTCATTTCATCAAACAACCAAATTTCAATCAAATACTCTAACTAATTTTTGCAATCAAACAAACAAGTCCATGGTCTGTGTACGATTGTGTCGGGTGCTACTAAGCACCGTCTGCATCCTAGTATATATATATAACTAGAAAAACAAATTGAAAGGTGAGAAATTCTCACCGATAGCTATCCTAACTCCACGACACTTCAAATGCAGGAAATCTTCACTGTTCTCGTCGATATCACTTTCTTTGCCCGTAGCCACTACATATGTAAAAATCACATTTTTACTTCGTTATTCAATATATAAAAATCACATTTTTACTTCGATGTTCAATATATAAAAATCACATTTTTACTTCGATGTTCAATATATAAAAATCACATTTTTACTTCGATGTTCAATATATAAAAATCACATTTTTACTTCGATGTTCAATATATAAAAATCACTTTTTTACTTCGATGTTCAATATATAAAAATCACTTTTTTACTTTCAATGAAATCGTATTTTTCACTTCTACTTTATAAAAAATATATTTTTATCATATATATATATTAGAGATCAAATCTTTTTATTATCATTCATATGGTAAAAATTATATTTTTACATATCAAAAACCATATCTTTAATATATAGAAACATCCTATCTTCCTCTATAAAGATCTAACCTTTTCTACGTTAAAGATTAACCCTTTTCTATTATAAAATAATGTTGGTTTAAAGAAAACAATACTTTAAATAAAACAAAATAATAAATAAAAGGTAGAAGGCTCACTGTGTTGTGTTCTGGAGGTGCAGGGTTGCAGCTGACTGGTCTGAGACGGCGGAGCTCGTCGGAGCTGGTGGCAGGAGGGCGCGGGTCCAAGGCTTGGGTGTTGGGGTTCGGTTTGGGGACCCACGAGATGGAGAGAGGAAGGAGGGAGTGGCCAACGGCCGGAGGAGGGATGGGGGTTGGCGTCAGCGACGGCGATCGTCGTGGGGGCGTATATCGTGGAGCGGCGGCCTAGGGGTTAGGGCTGACATCGATTTGGGGGGGGGGGGTAACGGGTTTGACTACGGTGTTGAGAAATGAAGAGAGTCTAACCAAATATGCATATATATATATTATTGTATATTTTAATCCTAAAAGCAACTTTTTATTTTCAACTCGAAATCGAACACACCGACTGTCGCCCCTAGCATATTACCCCCATTCCGAACACAATGGGATATGTATCGTAAGCTGATTCGATCGTTTCGATCAGTTTCTATTGAATTTACATTTAAATCACTATATTGAATTTTAAACGTACATTTCAAATTATCGAGGTCGCATACGAACTTTAAAAATTCTAGAAAAATATTTTCTAGCTTCGTATTGACGATACGGTCCTAACAAAACTAGTTTCGTTGAATTCTGAGACCGTTGGAAAAATGGCCAATTTCCAGTCGATTAAAATCAACTAAAACTGGTCAAACGCGTTTTCCTTTGCCACGCTCACATATTGATTCGAAAAATTATGAAATTTGAAATCTAGCAATAACTTTACATCACGGATCCAACAAAAGTGGTTTCGTTGAAATCCGAGGTCGTTTGCAAAATTTCCATTTTTAAGGGCCTGAATTCCATAGCGACTATTCAGAATTTTCAACTGGACATATCTTTTGATTCCCGCTATGAAATTTTGATTTTTTCGATTCGTTGGAAAGATATTATCAATTAGATCCTATTATTTTTGGTTTCGCTAAAATCCGGATTGTTTTGCACCCGGTACATTCATTTGAAGTTTGAAATCGAATTATCGAACTACCGCGTCATTTTCAATTCCTTTTATAATTATATATATAATTATATATAATCTAACGACGACGTATATAATATATACGTCGAATCATATTCAAAATAAAATTTTTTGGTCGATTATATTTAAAATAATCTATTTTAAATATTCAAAATTCGCTAAAATTGCCAAAATAAAAATTTTAAACTGGTTCAGAATTTCGGGTTATTACACATTCAGACTAAATAAATGCAAACGTATACGGGGTGCCATATGAATGAGAAACAAACTATTTTGGTAGAATAAAATTTGTTGAAATATAAAGAGTTGAGTTTCAGCACGAGTGGAAAGTAATGAGTTTGTAGCATTTTTCCTACCTTAGTAATTTCGGGGGTGAAATTATTTTAAGAGAGGAAGAATGTAACGACCCGGATTTTTGGTCGGCTAATTTTTAATATTTAATATGGTTTAAATATTGAGTTGATAATATAAATGGATTTTTAATTTTAAGTTATCGATTTTAATAATCAATTTCGATTTAATATCAAAAATATTAAATTGTTGTGATATGAAAAATAATTCAATTTGAATTTAAAATGGAGTCAAATTAATTTGAATAATTAATCAAAATTCTATTAAAATAGGAACGACGATAATAATAATTTATTATCAAAGAATAAATTATTTTGGATTTAATTTATATCGATTTAAAATGATATCTTCTCCATACGATCAAATGGAGCTTTGAAACTTGTCCTAATGTGTCCAGAATAGAGGTGTAACCCTATAAATGTCAGTTGTTGGGTTCAGAGAGGAGTTCGAAATCAACAGTGTAATTTAATTAAGTAAAATCGTATTAGTTAAATTCAAGACTAAAATAATTAAATAAATTATTATTATCAATTTCCTTCCATCCTAAGCAAGCCACCGAAAGTACACAAAAGTCACCGTAGTTAAGATATAACGTATGCCTATTCCTTAACCTCAAAGTAATCATCTCTATAAATCCACACGAACCACCCTCCCTCTCTTGTTTTCATTTTCAATCCTCATAATAAAATAGCAAGCTTCAAATTAAAATTGCACCGCCGATATAAACCTGTCTAAGCCAATTTCCCCATCCCAAATTCATTATTTTATTTTTCCTTAAGCATTTACTTTCCTCTAACGCTTCAGATCGAAGCCGCACTTCCCCCATTTGTTCAAATCGAAATTCATCAGAAGGAAGAAAGAAAACCAACAAATGATTTCTAAATAAAAATCGCGCATCACTTATTGGCATCCGCAGTAAAAATTTTGAGGAGTTCGAACCCGAAACTGTTGCAACTTGTTTCCGAATAAGTGCAGTTTGAGATCACGAGTGGAAAACGCTGTGAGTTGTAGGGTTCGAGAGCGGTGGATTAAAGAGCGAGATCTGGGGACTCTCCTTGTCAGTACGATGTTGTTTAAGGGCTGCCAAGGGTTTGAAAGGGGTCATTACGATTTCTGGAATACCGAACTAGTACTGCTGTGTGGAGCGGAGTTTGAAGATGAATATCGTGAGATATGTGGAGTTTTACAGAAGGGGTGTTGACGTTGTTGAGTGGTGCGGTATGCAGTTTTAAGTTATGCGAGGTCTGAGGGTTAAAATTGGTTGAATTGGAGTGCAACATTTGTGTGATTAAGGAGGATCCAGAGTTCGAAGTTATTGATGGAGGGATGATTAAATTTTCTTAGGTTAAACCGGGGGGACTGAGGTTGAGTTTGGATGTTGGAGTTTGGTCATTGTAATGATGGATTACACGGTCGACTTGGAGGAGTTGTCTGGT
Source organism: Allium sativum (assembly GCA_030737875.1). Classification (NCBI taxonomy): domain Eukaryota; kingdom Viridiplantae; phylum Streptophyta; class Magnoliopsida; order Asparagales; family Amaryllidaceae; genus Allium; species Allium sativum. The sequence continues at coordinate 249,972,207 of CM060912.1, read as the reverse complement.
TCAGTGTGAACTATTGGAGTGGAGCAGTGCAACGATAATGCAATACTGATCGGGAGTAGGAGTTTGGTTCATTGATGATAATTGGTGGTCATGGTTTAGAACAATATGTAGATTTTCAGCTAAGTGTGTTGAAATGACGTAGTGGGTATGGCAGTATCGGGGCTGACTGCGGTCAACATTGGCTGAGTGTTTTCGTAATGGTTTAGTCGTAGCAGCAAGGTATACGATTTATTAATGCATAGGAAAATTATTTAATTTATTTGTTAAGATTGATTTATTTAAATAATGGTTTAATCGTTAAATAAAATTGAATAATTGAAGGAGCTTGACAAATTCATTCAAGACGATTCAGCACATCAATGATAGGAATTTAACTAGATATTCGGCAAACGGGAATGAGGTGAGTAAATCTCACTCGGTTTATTTTGTTAAAATTATTTTTAGTCGTTAAAAATAATTGATGGTTGTTTGGTAGCATTAAAATATTTCTGTGGCTATTATAAAATATATATTAGTTATTTAGGATTGGTTGTTGTGGTTATTATATATATATATATTCATGGTTGGATTCCCGCAGTATCATTAGCGGATGCCCGCGGTATCATTAGCGGATGACCCTATACGCCCCACACTATGATAGTCGATGACCTTCTATACCGCGATATCCTGCCTCAAAGAAGGATGGGTATTATTTATGTTGGCTAACGTATATGGATGCAGGAAAATAGGTTGGAGGGGTCTGATTGGATTCAAAAAAATTATTAATTGTTTTCTTCATATATATTATCATATAAGATGGGTTAGAAAATCTATGGTTGATAACTTAGGGGTTTTGATTGATAGAATATCACTGGGCCTAAAATCTTGATATATAAAAATATCGTGAAAAGGATATTTGAGATTTATAAGGGGAAATCTGTTTTTAAAAATAGAATTTGAATTTTTAATGAGCTATAGAAATATTAACTTGTTTTGAATAAATAAAACAAGAATTGAATTTATAAACGATTTTTATAAATTGAATAATATAGGAAATTGAAGTAAATTTATAAACGGTGTTTATAAATAAAATGGAATGATTTTCATTGGATAATCAAGGGACTAAATGAATTTATAAACAATGTATATAAATAAAGTGGAAAATTATCATTTGATAATTTGAATATTTAAATTCAAATGTGAATTTAAAAGTATAAATGGGGAATTGTTTTATAGAAGTAAATGATGAAATTTATTCTAACGCTCAGAATGTAAATTGAACTGAAAATAAATCCGTATGGATTTATGATTTGAATTCGATTAGATCGAATTTGTTTAACTAAAAAACTTTCAGAAATATATTAGGATTATATTAAATAGAAGTTTAACTTTAAATATGAAAATAGATTCTATATTTATATAGATAAGTTATAATAAATAGAATACTCCAAAATGAGATTTTGTTTTTAAATAGATCTCGAAATGGAACTTGTTGGAATTTATAAAACAAGTAAATTTATAAACAATGTTTATAAATATAGTGAATAAATTATTTGGAGATATTTTGTAATTTTAAGTTCAAGCATGAATTTAAAAATATATTTTGAAATCATTTCGAAAAGGGAACGAGGGTTTTATTCTAGGGATTCGGAATATAAAATGAATTGGGTTTCAGGTGGATTTGAAATAGAACTTGTTTTTATATATGAAACAAGGAAGCTGAATTTATAAACGATAATATAATTTTAGTGAAATAAATTATCATTTGACAATTAGGAATTTAAATTAAAATATATTAGAATGAAGTTAGAATTTATATATAAACGAAGTTTAGAACGTTTATATATCAAATATAATTAAAACGAACTCGTCGCAACGCGGCAGTTCGTAAATTGGCGATTTGAACTTCAATTGAGTGTATAGAACTCACTTTAAGTCGGAATTCTTTGAAAAACAATCGTCAGGACCTATTTGATAATGGTTTTCTAATGAAAGAGAAAAATCTGGATTTCGTCGAATAGATTTTAAGTTATGTCAAAATTAGTTTTCGAGAAAAATAGTTCCATAACGGTTTATTTAAATAAATAAAAGGATTTTTTGTAAATAAAATCTGAAATTTCATTAGAAAAATCCAGACTTGAGTTATAAAATAAATATGAACTCAAGTGGAGTAATAAACTGATTTTTGAAACAAAAATCAGGTTTTTAAATTATGAAATGAAGTTAACTAATTAGAAAAATAATTAGTTAACGGAGTTGGAATCGAATTTAATTTGATTAAGTAAAGCGGGTTAGCAAATTAAAAGTTGAGAATTTAATATGGAAACTTGAATTAAATTTGGAATCGAATATGGAAAGTGAATTCGACTTGTTTATCAGTCAATAGCAAATGTGTTTAAACACGATTGATTCCAAGTAAAAGTAAATTGAGCAAAAGAAGCTAATAAGAGGATTAATTAGCGAATTGAGTTAAAATGACCAGGTTGAGTTGGAATAAATTGGGAATGACGTAAATGGGTTAGACAGGTATGGAATGAAGTGTATGAAGAGATAAATTGAAATGCCCGACCAAAAAGGTACATGTTTAAATTCCATATGAGGTTGTATGCGCCGAATCGGTAAGCCGCTTGGCTTTTTGATTTTCTTTTGAAATGGAAAGGGCCTAGAGAGGCGAGTTGAGGTTTGAACTGTTGACTGGTACAAAGGAGATTATGGAGAAATTTTCCGAAAATTTAAGGAGATAGAATATTTTTAAGAAAAATTGATAAATAGAAATTAATATATCGATATATATGGAACTCGATAAGAAAACGAACTTAAAAGAGAATATTATAAACAAAAAGGAAATCTATAATTAAATCTGGTAGAAATAGAAAGAGAAATGTTTATACGTTTTAAAAATGAATAATTGGTTTGTATGGTGTTGATTATTCGAGTTAAGTGGTCTTGTCTGTTTTGAAGTTAGTGATGTTTTCAGTCAAGGTCTGAGAGGTAGTTATACTCCAACTTGATTGATTTCATTTTTAACTGATAAATAGCAAGGTTCAGTCTCGAAGATAAATGTTTGAATAAGATTAGTTGAATGCAGTATTTTGGGTTTTCGTAACGATGTTTTACACAACATTCGTTTAAACATAAGGAAGTGAAATTTTGTAAATATAATAAATAAATATTTCCTAAGTGTAAAAATGAACGGTCGTGAAAGAGATAAGTAATTGGAATGTTTTCCAATTATAAATAAAAGATATTTTCTAAACATAGAAAATAAAAGAAGTTGATATTTGGAAATGTTCTCCAAATGGCGTAAAAGGCCAAGATGATTATTGAAAATATTTGGTTAACAAATATTGACAAGAAATGGAGAAGTGATTTAATTAATAAAATATTAATTAAGGGGCCCAGTGATTGTTTGATGTTTTAAATGGATGTTTGTTTTTCTTCGATAGTTAAATAACTGACTATCGAAGTGTTTGCCAATATCGTTGTTAATATAGAGAGACCGGTTGTATTATTATCCGAGAACCACTCTGTATTGGCAGTGCATTGCGAATCAGATTATATAAAAATAATCGAAGACAGAGTAAAGTGCAAAGGCTTTTTCTATTAATGGAAATTGTGCCTTCGGTTTCGTTCAATCCCAGAACGAATGTATATGGACGAATGTCTGACAAAGTATTTCCAATGATCGAATATGTTGGTCTGTATAAATATATATGGTGGCGGAGTATTTATTCTATTAGCATAATATCCAGAATATATTTGTGCAAATCAATTAGTGATTAACGGATCTAACAATGTGGCATTCAAAGTGATTGTGTTATCAATGAATGATAAGTAAGCGTAGCCTCAGGCCTCAGCAACCGAGAAATAACAAAAATCGGGCAAGCAGCATAGCTAAGTGGGTAGCTTCTATTAGGGTGTATTATCACCTATCTAGAGAAATTCATTTAATTCCTTATTCTATTCGATGTTGCCCCATTTGGGAAAACGGTTGTTGATCCCAACCGTTGGTGATATACATTCGATACACTCAAGAGAAATGAGTGGTCGGTCATGTGTGGTCGGGTTACAAGTTGTTCTTGTTGAACCCAGTGTATTCTCCTCTAGAGATACACTATCGAAAGGTGGTTCCATACCTTGTCATAGTTGGAAATTCATTATCCAATAAGTGCTCGTGGTTTTGGTTGTATATTATATATATGTGGAACGTGAGATGAAAGCGTTCCACTAGATTTCTATTTATTTGATGTAGACACTATTATAATATCAAAAGAGTTTTTATATAAAGATTATCGTTTTCTTTCAAAAGGATTTTGAAAGTTGAATAAAGTGTTTTGGATTCTCATAAGGGAAAAACCTGTTCTATGCTATACGGCGTGGTTTTATGAGATATCGTTTATTTTCTCAAACTGTTTTAAATTGTTTACTCATACCAGTCTCATGACCGACCCAGAGTTTATTTTGTTTTACCTAAACTCTTAAGTGTCCAAATTTGTACAGGCAGTCAAGTAGTTCAGGATTTTATAGATCTATCTAAAGGAGCTTGGAGCAGGAGGCTTCAGTGTTAGATATATAGTATTTTTATTTCCGCTGTGTTGTAAGTGTGTACTCTGATAATTGTATGTTATATAGCTAAAATTTTGTATTTAAAAAGTTATGATATATTATATTTTGTTCCGCTGCAATGTGACATTCTGTGTTGTTATTTCTATTCTTCTTCTACCTTTTTCTTCAAAAAAAAATGTTTCATATTTTTGTAATATTTGGGTTGGACATGTGATGTATGTAGTCAACTCAAATTGTACGGATTTGCGGTTCGTTACAATGTTACTTCCTAACAACCACCAATCACCATCTACTCATCCATCATCCACAAGCATCCATTATCCTTCAGACTTTCTAACGCTTGCATGAACATATGCAAAAGGTGTTGTGTGTATATGTCCTTACACTGATGCAAAAATCAGGCAGTCGACTGATCCAGTAACCTCCTTAATGTAATATATGTTTGTGCCACGAATCCAAAATATATGCAAATAATCCTAGTATAACATATAAAACTCTATATGTGTGCACAATCATTCATCAATATGCAACATCCTTGTGACGATTCATCCATTTCTATCCATAGAAAATTTTAAAATGCACACACACATCCATATGCAATATGTAAGTGCTTAAGCCGATCTAGTGCCTAGTGTGTGTATATGCATCCAGGAGCAACCACTAGCAAACACTTGCATCCACTTGCAACCATCAATCATAACATGTTTCAAAAACATGTTTCTAACCATTGGATTCAACCTAAGGATCGTAAGTTCAAACGATAGGATAAACATACTTGAATGATAGAAGCAAATGCAAATTAAACGCTTGGAAAAGAAGTCAAGAATGTACTTTCAAAAAGAAAAGGATAAGAATCACGAATCCTATCTTCGGGTTCCCACGTTGCATCTTTGAGGTATTCTCCCTACTGTACCTTTACCAATCTGATTTCTTTGTTGCGTACCTTCTTGATTTCTGATCCAAGAATATGAGTAGGAACTCTTCTCACTGACGCTTCCTTCTCTACTTCCACTTCCTTAAGAGTGCTCAGCTCTACTATCTTTGTCGCATCATGTAAACATTTCCTCAAATAGGAAACATGAAACACATCGTGTACGCCTGCCAGGCCATCCTTTAGTCTGATCCTATAGGACATCTGTCATATCCTCTCCACTATATGGAATGGCCCTACAAATCTCGGTGCCAACTTCCCTACTGAGCCAAAGTGAACTACATTCCCTTGTGGAGATACTTTAATGAAGACCATATCTCCTACTTCGAAATCCAAGTCAGTCCTCCTTTCATTGGCATAGGATTTCTGTCTGTCTTGGGCTGCTTCCATTCTTTGGTGGATAAGATAAATCTTCTCAGAATTATCTCAAATCATCTCAGGTCCAAGTAGAAGTCTGTCCGTAGACTTCCACCAAGAAGCCGGCGATCTGCAAGGCCGTCCATATAATGCTTCGAAAGGTGCCATGCCTATGCTTGAATGGTAACTGTTGTTATAGGAAAACTCAACTAATGATAGATGCTTCTTCCAAGTCCCTCCAAAGTCTAGGATCCATAGTCTTAAAAGAACCTCAAGAATTCTATTCACCCTCTCAGTCCGTCCATCTGTCTGAGGGTGGTATGTCGTGCTCAAACGTAGCTGTATTCTTAATGCATCATGTAAACTCTTTCAAAACTCACTAGTAAAGATGGGGTCACGATCACTTACTATACTAGAAGGTACTCCATAAAGTTTGACTATCTCTCGAAGATCTACTATCACTTAAATTTTCTTTTTGCCCTTCCTTGGTCGGAGCAATCCATCTATGAAATTCATAAAGACGCTCTCCCACTTTGTAACACCCCGCATTTTATGACAATTTAATAATTAAATAATGGATATGTGTATATATATGCATAGACATAAATATGTATAAGAATAATAAAATAAAGATAATATGTGATTGCATGTAATAAATACATGCACTGAAAAAGAAGAAAAAGATTTATGTAAGTAAAATGTAATGCATGCATTAAAAGAAAGAAAGGATTGGTTGCATGCAGTGTAAATGTGTTGCATGCACTAATTTACAAATATTATGCATTAATAATAAAGGAGAAATAAAAGAAAAGGATGCATGCAAAATGATAAAGTAACACTCAATGATTTAAAATAAAAGATTACAAAAATATGAAAAAGAAGAATGAGAAAAGAACAATGACCACCATTTTTCTAAGCCTTGTTAACATTAGCCTTAGTAGCCCAGTTGGAAAGAGCATGTGACTTGTATACAAGAGGTACAGAGTTCAAGATCTGCGTAAAATATGAATCAAATAACGGTGCAACACCATTTAAATTTTGAAAACGAAACAAAAGTTGAGCGTATATGTATACCAGCGTAAAATGGTCATTAGAAGATTTGTATACGTATAAGAAGATTAAATGTGAATATAACAGTTAATTAAATTCCAAAAAATCAAACATTCGAAATTCAAACTTTTGCGCCAAAACAGCTCACGGGACCCATAGGGGGTTGACACCCCTGTAGGGGTGTCGACACCGGGGTCGACACCCCCCAGATCCAGCCAGATTCATCGATGAATCTGGACTGTTTCCTTAACCAAGTTCGAATGTTGACTCAGCGGTGCGTGTACGATAAGATCCTGAACACCTATAAATAGGCTAGCAGAGCCTAGCCTAAATCTCATTTTTGAGATGACGTTTATACACTGCCATTCTTCTTCCTCCTCAAATCTCTTTAGAAAAATAAGACAATTAGTTTAGGAAAATTTTAAATCAAGATATGGAGGAAAAGAATAAATATTAATAAGAAGGTTTTCAGAATCATATTCGAAGTAAGGTAATTTATTGGATCGGGTCTATTCAATTTTCTTACTCTTTCTTCCCTTTTTCTTTTAGTAAAAATTGCGGATCCATGGTTGTTAGGTTCTAGATCCAATTAGGGGAAACCATGGAATGCTAAGTCTGAACCAGATTCAGGATTTGGAAAGAAAATTAGGTGAGTGGATTTAAGTTATATCATAATTGATATTGATATATTATTGTTTAACATTCCCCGTTATTATCAAATGTGAATTTGCTAGAATAATTAAAAGGGTTAAAATGCTATTATGACATGTTGAGATATTAATATGAATATGTTGGAAAATTCATATGTTGAAACGTTTAATGTGATGAAATATTTACATGTTGAAAAATAAACTTGTTAATATATGTGTAGCGACTACTGTTGTTCGAATTACATGTTAACTTGTGACATTTATATACTTGAACCCTTATTTGTAGGAATTGGAATAGTTACATGATTAAATGATTTCATGTTGGAATAGAATTAAATACATGTTTGAAAGAACATGCGACATAAAATGGACTTAATATGAAGACATGTAAAACATAGATTACAGTAAAGAATTTGAAAGAATGGACATGCCCAAATCATATAGAAAATTTACAGTAAAATAGAAAACTGTAACGCACTTAGACACGAGGTTAAATTCAACTTGTGGAAGAAGTCTGCCCGGAACCGCCCGACAAATCCAGCATCCACAAGTTGTTAATTTAATGTGAGGGGTCTAGTGCGTAAATGAAACATGTAACGGTGCTAGGACACGAGGTTAAGTCAACTTGTGGAAGAAGTCTACCCGGAGCCGCCCAACAAATCCAACATCTACAAGTGGTAGGCTTAATGTGAGAAGTCTAGTATATAAGCATATATATAAATATATGAATATAAAATGATAGAAATAAATGGCAACAATTGTGATTAAAGGAAATGAATAAAAGATAATTTCAGTAGTAAAAGAAGTGGAATGAACGGGGAATGATAACAACCTATTATAAATATATTACATTAACGGGAATGTTGTGTAATAGGTAGGCTTGTCCTAGGGACAAGTGGAAATTATAACTTAGGTTATAATAAATGATAAAGAAAAAGGAATAACTTATTTAATAAGATAAGTTTTACTTAATTGTAAATTAATTTATCTGTGAGAACGATAATCTGAAATATGCTGTTAAGGACAACATATGTTATATTTATGGAAAGGAAACTTATTAGTAAACTTTAGTTAAGAGAACTAAGTTAAAAAGTAAACAACGATAAGTTGTAGTGACGGTATAAGATGGAATTATGATTCAATAAGAAAGATGCAACTTATGAAATGAAATAAGTTATATTTAATCATAAATGATAAGTGGCATGTTAAATAGAAAACATGTGAATTGAGATATACTTAATTACATATTAAGTAGAACATGTTATTGTAACTGTGAAATCAAACAAGAATATAAAGGGATTATGGATTACAGACCTTGGATCACAATCTAGAGAATAACATGTTGTGGGCTTATTAATAAACTTAAATGGGTTAAGTTATATGACTGAAATTAATAAGCAAGAGGAACTTGGTAACTTGGATAAGAAGTCAATGTGAATGGGAATAACCAAGTTAAATGGAAACCTGATGAGGTAAAGCAAGCGCATAAAAGAATGTTTAGACATAGGGTCTAATAAGATATTAAAATAAGGCGCTCGGACTAGTCCGCATATTTAAGGTGAATAACCCAATGGGGTAGATCATCGCGGTGTCATGAGGCACGAGGGGAGTGCACGTCCATCTGATTATTCTGTTAGCTCTGAAGGACTGGATGGGGAAGCATGCGGCTTCCTGAGATATGTAAGGGGCTCCTGGTAGTCCTTTGTGTGGTGGCAGATATTTAGGTTGTGTTCACAGGTGTTGGGTCTACGCGTTACTACCAGGTGGGTGGGCCTTGACTGCAAAAGTTGCTTTGCAGTCATAATGCTATGACGAGGTGACACCAGGGTGATTCGGTGATCGCCTCAATGGGAGGCGAGGTCAGGATCAACAAGGATAGTAGATCGTCGGGTACCGTCATCGGAAGCCAGTGGGATGCGAAAAGACTAGAGCTAAACCCATGACACCATTCACTATTGAGGTACGATGGTTGAGGGGAGACGCCAACTGGATGTTTAGATTGTTTGTTAAGAGCAAGTCGCTTAGCTCTTGCGGTCTTTACTAGTTGAGGGAGGGGACGATGTGGGGCCATAACCACCATGAAAAACAGACCCCCGGGATATATGTATTTTAAGGCCCTTAAAGGCGGGCCTGTACAGATATGGAAAAGCTCCCGACCGAGTTCCGTGTTTCTTGTACATCCCTGCCACGGAACTCGGTGCACATTAGAGGTTATGTGCGGTTAAGGCATCGAAAACGATTGACGATGCGTATGTGTGAAGTCTGGATACATGCATGTCTGCTCTGGGTGGTGTATCATAGACTTAAGGACATTACTCTGTAATAGAATCTGATTCGGTCGAAGGTGGCAGTTTGTATGCTTACGTAGCATAGTAACGATAAATATATGTGGAACGTAACGTTGTTATATAAAGATCCGTACGTCGCTCTGGAGTAGGATGAGGGACTGCATACATTTCAATGACATTATGATGGAGATCGTGTGAGGGGGGTACCATGGGGTGTACCTCGGTATTGGGGGTAGCTATATATATATGCATTGTATTAGGATAATCCACTAGAAGAAAATGGGTACGATATGTGTGTAAGCCTTGAGTGTCGTTAACCCAAGCAACCTACTAAATAAGAAAATGTGATTGAACGGTATATGTAGGATTATCCAAAGTGTATAGTTTAAATCCAGTCACCGGAACGTGTGTTTTGACCCCCTCCTCATAACTTACTCGCAGGTTAGATTTGTGGCAGAGATATGATAGCCCTGGATACTGGTTAGGCAGTATTATTACTACGGTAAGGCTATATTTTGATTATATTATATTTTATCCATTTCGTTATGTGATGGTCTTATAAGCCCTGATATATTTTATATCTCTGTCTTTTCTGCAGGATACCAGAGCAAACCAACACGAGTTTCGATAGATTCGAATTTTGAAAGAAAAAAAATTGGTCTGTCGGAATTCGGGTTGTTACACACTTCCATTGTGGGATATCCAAGGGCTGAAGCAATCCACCAGGTTTCCTTTGTTCAGCCTTTACTTGCCAGCAAGTCAAACATCGAGCTACAAATTTCACCACATCCTTCTTCATGCCAGTCCAAAAGAAAACTCTCTTCATGTCTTGATACATCTTGTCGCCGTCCGGAAGCATAATCATTCGAGAATGATGAGCTTCCTCAAGCACTGCTTTTAACAGCTCCCCAATCCTAGGGACACATAGCCTTCCATCTCGTCTTAGCCACTTTTTATCATCCACGGTATATCAAGCAAGGTGACTAGAAGTTTCTCCACTACCAATCCTATCCATGATGTCTTCTATCTGCGGGCCCTCCCGCTGCATAGATCCAATATGCTCTAACTGAGTAGGTCGAACCTCCAACGATGCTAACAATCCTAATGTGAAATCCGTAGATGGCTTAAAATTAAAGGTCAAGAAGTACTTCAAGCTCTGCCTTTCTATGAACAGATGACTTAAAGTCATCATCTGCCTACTCAATGCGTCCGCAACTATATTACCTTTGCCTGGCTACAACCTATCTCGAAGTCGTAGGACGCTAGGAACTCCATCCACGGTTGCTTCCTTAGATTGAGATCCTTCTATGAGAACAAGTATTTACGATCCGTGCATGGATCAAATCTTTCTCCAAGTAAGTAATGTTGCCCAGACATCAATGCGAACACTATTGGTGCCAACTCTAGATCATGGGTAAGGTAGTTCTTCTCATGAACTCCCAACTGACTACTACCATAGCATACTACTCTTCCCTCTTGCATTAGAACAACACCAAGCCCTGTTCCACAAGCATCTGTATAAACTGCGAACATCATTCTTCCATCGGGGAGAGTCAGAATTGGGGCTATTGTTAGAGCCCTTTTTAATCTCTGAAAGGCATCCTCGCAATCAATGCTCCAAGAAAAAGCCAATTTTTTTTCATCAATCGGTTGAGCAATGTTGATACCCTTGCAAAGTCCTTAATAGATTTTTTTATAAGAGCCCACCAACCCTAGAAAACTTCTCACCTGTATCGCATTCTTTGGAGCCCTCCAATCTTGAACTTGGCTGAATTTAGCAGGGTCCACTGCTATTTCGTCCTTGGAGACCACATTCCCTAGGAACTTCCTTTCTCCGGTGACACTTTGAAAACTTTTCCTTTAGCTAATGCGATCTGAAAGTGCGAAGAACCTCTCCTAAGTATAGGGCATGCTCCTTTTCATTCTTCGAGAAGATCAGAATGTCATCCACAACAAACTTGTTCAGGAACTCCTAAAACACCCTGCCCATCAGGTCCACAAAATAGGCGGGTGCATTGGTTAGCCCAAAAGGAATAACCAACCACTCAAAGAAACCATCTGAAGTTCTGAATGCATTCTTATCAATGTTGCCCTCTGCCACTCTCAAGTGATGAAACCCCATGGCAAAATCCATCTGCAAGAAAACTGATGCACCTACTAGTTGAACAAATAGATCGTCAATCCTCGGTAGCGAGTGCCTATTCTTCTTGATGAGCTTATTAAGCTCCCTATAATCCACACAGAGACGATGTGAGCAGTCCGCCTTAGTTTGCAAAGACGACCGGAGCTCCCCACATTGATATACTTCGCCTAATAAAACCTTTCTCGAATAGCTCCCCTGCTTGCTTGCTAAGCTCCCTCCACTCTCTAGGAGCCATGCGGCGCACTGGTAGAGCAACTGGCTTTGCATTATCTACCAAGTAAATCCGGAAGTCTATCTCACGCCCTGGAGGTAGTCCTTTAACTTCCTCAAACACATCTGAGTAATCTCTAACTATGGGCATAGATTGCAAATCATCAACAGAAGTATCAAGAGATTCTAGAAAACTGAGCATCACTAACCCCTGTGGGTTGCAGGAAATTTGATAGTCCTACATGACAAGTAAGAAGTTAACCACTCTCTTTTCACAATCGAGGATGGCATCATAATGGCTAGCAAATCCATTACTAGGATCAAACCATAACCCGTAAAGCCCAACAAGTATGCTTCGCATTCAAACTCGATGCCCAAGATAGAAATTCTCAAATCCTTACATATCATGGATAAGTGAGTTGTACCTCCTATGGGGTTTGAGACCACTACGGGATCAGAGACTATACTAGTATTAGGTGCAGACTATCTACTAAAGAACTGCATAGAAGTGTATGTGAAACGCCAGAATCAAACAGGGTTCTAACCGAATAGTCAAAAATTGAAATTAAACCTTCAACCGTGACTTTCCTACCTCGATCAGGTCCACTAGCCTTAAGAGCATGCACTTGTCCAGAAGTTCCTGACCCTTGTCCTTGCTTACTAGGGCATTGCTTACTGAAGTGTCTCACTTGTCCACAATTAAAGTAGGCTTTCTTTGCCTTCCTACAGAGTTAAACAAAATGACCTGTAACTCCGCAACCATGACACTTGATATCCTTCTTGATGTGTGCCTTTCAGGATTTCCTCCTTTCTTTTGCTTTCCTTTCCTAAGCCACCATTTTTGTTTCTCGCCCTTAGCCTATGTCTTCTCAGTCTTACCGTCTTTCTTCTCATCTTGCCATCTTCATGCATAAGATTTATGTCAAACAGACTCTCAAACGCTGCCCCCATCGGTATATGAGATAACGCAAGTCCTTGGAGAGGTTAATTCAACCCTCTCGCAAACCTAAGAGCCTATTTATAGAGTGTATTTATCAAGTCCAGACCAAATCTCGTCAGCTGGTTGAACTTATTCACATAATCCTTAACAGACATGTCCCCTTGCTTCAAAGCCAAGAATCTCTCCATCTGTAATCCCTCTTTTGCTTGAGATAAAAACTTCATCTTGAATCTCTGTCTGAAATCATCCCAAGTAGCTACTAGTTGCCCTACCTGCGTTACATCGCTGTAGTATGAAGCTTCGTCCTTCAGTTGCCATGAGGCCAATTATATCTTCCTTCTATCATCAAGCACATTGAGAAAAAACATGTTCTCCATTTCTCTTAACCAATTTCGTGCCTCGACAAAGCTCTCCGTACCTCAGAACATTTTTCCTCCCATAGCGCAAAAGTCTTTACATAACTTAGAAATGTTATCGACTTATGGATGTGGAGCTACTACGGTTGTATCTGGGGGTGGAGCATCTCCTTGTCCTCTGGTAGGTGTCATAGCTTGAAGATACCTACAAAACTATGTCGGTAGTGGAATACCCTCGGGAATATTGGATGGCCTAGACTTGGTGAAAAGAGAAGAAAAAATGATTCAACAAGAGAACGGGAGAATATCATATATGGCTTGAGGGGATATGTTTTTCAAAAACAGACTTTTGAAAACAATTTTAAAAACTTTTTCTCTGATCTTGTAACCTTCAACTCTGATACCAAATGTGACACCCCATGTCCATTAATGTCACTCATAAGAGAATGCATTAATTTTCGTGAAGATCAATAGGTAAACAATACATAAATTCACAAAATAGATACAAAATAAGCAGTGGAAAATTTAAACTTTATTATAGATAACGTAGTCCCAAAACAGGTAACATCAACAAAACGGTTACATCAAAACCAAGTATCTCAAATCTTTCTCATAATGCAAAATAATAGAGTGCCATACTATATACTATGTCCCTCATAGCAATCCATAACAGAGTAGAAAGTAAGTCAAAGCGGTACATCTCAGAAAGTCCAGATTCAAGAAAGAGAAAGTCCTAACCACTGAGGAGTGCTTCCACTCTTAGGACCTGGAGGGAAGGAAGGAAGAAAGAAGCAAAAACAAGAGGGTCAGACATAAAGTCTAGCGAGTTCCACTGATTTTCAAATATGCATAAAATATATATATCAAGACAGGTAAACAAGACTGGATGAGAAAGTACAGTAACTTATAAGGTAACAAATAAACTAAACAGAACAGCAGGATAGAAAGGAATAAACTATGATCGAGTAATGCTTCACATTTATATCCCTAAAACAGGTTATGTCTGCACCAATACTATTATAACAGGATTAGGCGTTAACCTAATTACTTAACAAAAACAATAGGATTAAACAGTAGGTATAAACAACAGGATTAGGCATACCCTAATTACATAACAATATTAGGTTTACCATAATTACATAATAGCATGATTAGGTGTACCCTAATTACTACCCATGCGATCGGCTCTCTAATACGTTAATGCCCTATATCAGCCTCGGCAGTAGGGTGTATCACTCCATAACCCAACAACTTATATAGCACAACCTATTTACTAGTGTTACAGAGGCTTAATTTCCGGAATCAGACTCATGCACGCACATGACTTTGCTGGAACGCACCCGTACCCACCTTCCACATGTGAACCTCTTATTATCCGGTTCAGTGAAGCATGCCCTGGCCCCTACATAGTGCGAGGCCCTTTAACAAAATACCAACAGGCATACTGACTGATATGGGTTCCAAACAGTAGATTGACACAAGCCAAACCCCCTAAGCTTGTGCCCAAAATAACTAGGATTTAAGAGTCCACAAAACCTGATACAATAAAAGAATGAGGGACTTCTTAGCTTATTAATAATAATGTCTTAACCTAGCAGGTTTATGTATACTAATAAGCGTGGTTGTAATATTACTTGTTTTTATGTGTGTACAACCCTTCCCCAAAACACCTCAACAAATGTAAGTATAATTACTACAATAATCCAGTTTATTAGTTTACATCTAGTTCTTACAATGTTCGAACATGCCATTTACTTAACGTCTGTATTAAATCGAACCTAGCATGTTTATACATTTGCATACTATTCATCCAATTATGTCCCCAAATTACAACATGTACAAGTTTATGCATATTATCCATTTCTATCAATTTACAGCAAGTACATGCACATTACCCGTTTTTATTCATTTACAACAAGTATAAACATGTGCAAATTATCCCTTTCCCAAATTATAGTTTAACGATCCTCAATTCAACAATATGCCTAAATTCCCCTTTTTTGTAATTTCTAATTATCCCAATTTTTACCATACGCATGTTGATTCATGAAATTTTTGATTCACAACAACGAAGAAATGAAGATCAATAAAAGAGTTGGTTTATATATATATATATATATATATATATATATATATATATATATGTGTGTGTGTGTGTGTGTGTGTGTGTGTATGTGTGTGTGTGTGTTTAGTGTATTAGATTTATGTTAAAATCTATCCTCATTTATTATAACACAAATACACGAAACACAAATACACAAAACACAAATGTACTTATACATGCATACATACATACATACACACACACACACACACACACACACACATATATATATACATATATATATGTGTGTGTGAGAATGGCTTGAAACATCCATTATTGGGCTTTTTGCCCTAGACCAATCGACAGGACCAAATCTTGCCAGTCGGCTGGTAATAGGGAAAAATCCTAGTAACAGCTATTTTCTTCCATTTTTCAATTATATATACGAATTTTATTTTCTATCAGTTGCATGGTTATTTTTATACCAGTCGACTGATCCGATAATAACTACCACATTTTTTAAAAGTAACCATCTTTTATGAAGAGATTCCTTTTGATTTCTAAAAGAAATGGTTGCTTCTCTTCGATAAAACTCTTCATGAACTTTAACTACTTTTCAATCATTATATAAACATCACAAAAGTGTTTTACAAAAAACCAATTCTTATTGATTCTATTCCATTTCTTGATCTACATTTCTAAGCACTCTTGCATTCTAAAGCTCTCAAATATTCAAATTACTTCTTGAATCTTTGAATTTATTTCAAACCTTTTGATTCAATAAATAATATACTTCCTTCAATCTTCATATACACGTTATATACTTGATGATAATATTATAGAAAAGGTGTACTCAACGATTGTCTATTCGATGTTGTTCAAGAACACAATCAGAAGTCAAAATATTATCGTTTGTTGAAGTCCTATGTTGGTGCTCAGGCCAGAAATCTGTGTCGGTGCTTGGGTGTATTGGGAACCTGTTCCTCCGGGTGAAGTGAGGGTGTTGATTGTTGAATTCCAGAAGAAGTGTTGGACTAGACGTAGGACAGGAAGTCTGAACCAGTATAAAATTTCTGGTGTCACTTTACTTACTACATTTACTTTTATGTGATATCTCATATTATCTAATTTTTCCTTGCATAACTATTGTTCTAGATAAGTTGGAATATCATATTCACTTCCACATATTCCATATAGAAAGATCCTACTCTAAGTCACAAGACATGACTTTTCATTTGGTATCAGAGCAGGACATCATTTAACCTTACAACCGTTATTTGATATTTAGTTAATATGGAAAATACACTAGCACTAGAACAAACACTGGATTCATAGAAGGTCAATCTACTACACGACCTCCATTTTTCAACGCATGAACTATAGTTATTGGTCTACACGGATGAGAATATATATGCAAGCTAATGATTTTGATGCTTGGAATATCACTCAAAAAGAATATACATAACCTACTACCCCTTATACTAAATGGTCAAATAATGAAAAAGCAGATGCTAATGCTAATGCTAATGCTAAAGCCATGAATATGTTGCATTGTGCCTTGGATAGAAATGAGTTTTACCGAATTTGTATGCGCAATACTGCATATGAAATTGGGCGAACACTCAAAGTAACTCACGAAGGAACTAGCAAGGCTAAACAAAGCAAGATATCAATGTTTAAAAAACAATTTCAGAATGAATGAAAATGAGTCTATCAATGATATGTATTCACAATTTCAAAATATTTATCATCCATTATTGGGCTTAGGTGAGAAATATACAGATTTTGATATAGTATAAAAGATTTTAAACTCTTTGACAGATAAATGAGAAAGAACGGTTTTAGCTATTGAAGAAGCTAACGATCTTTCAACCATGAAACCCGAAGAGTTGATAGGTAATCTTATATCATATGAAGTAAATTTGCAGGCCAAAAAGATTCATGCTCAAGATAAGAAAATTCTAGCTTTCCATGCTGAAAAAGATGAATCGGATTATGATGAAGAGGACATAGCATTTGTTGCCAAAAATTGCAGAAAATTTCTGAAATACAAAAAGGGTCAGATTAAGAATGCAAAGAAGAATTCTACAAAAGAAAATTAGGTTGATCCATCCTTAGTTGAGTGCTTTAATTGTCACAAAACCAGAAATTTTCAAAAACATTGTCCAGAGCTAAAGAAAGATCACAACAAAAAGGAGAAATCTAAAATGCGAGCTTTCTCAGTTACTTGGGATGATTCAGACTCTTCGTCTTCAGAAAGTGATAGTGATAACGACAACGAACAAGCTAATGTGTGCTTCATGGCTAAAGAGATTGAGGTTTGTGATTTAGTCACGAAGAAATTGTTGAAATTAATACGGAAATTTTAGAATCTAGGAATAATTATAAAAGAAAGTTTAAATAAGCAAATGAAGATAGAAAAAAATAGAATTTGAAAGAGATTTGTTAAAAGATGAAAAAGGAGATTTTAAAAGATGAAATTAGAAACTTCAAGAATCGCTATCCAATGTTAACTCTCAACTTTCTCTATTGATTCAAGAAATTGAAACTAAAATAGAAAAGAACAATCTGCTTGTTTCTGAAAATCATGATTTAAACACTAAGATTAAAATTATCGAACTAGATAATTCTAGTCTTAAGTTAAAATTAGATGATATTTCTGAAAATGTTAATGATTTCAACAGAGGTTGAAAATTTATCTAGAATTTTAGAAAATTCTCAGTCTACATCTAGCAAAAAGGGATTAGGATTTGTACAAGAAATTACTGTTAAGAAAAATTCTAAATCGAGCGAACCTGTTATTCCTAATATAAAGAAAACAAATTTTGTTTGAAAAGAAAAATCTTTTAAAAATATTAGCATATGGGTGCTAATGACAAATAGTTTTCCGATTAGGAATAAGTATATTAATTTTTTTTAAGAAATTGTGCATAATAATATTAATTATGTTTTTAAAAGGGACACTGAACCCTCATGGGTTTGGTTACTTAAGACCTCTCTTAGGACCCTAACTGTGAGGACCCCAAAATTTTCAAAACAATTTTTCATATATTAAAGCATTAATTACAACAGTCCTGGGTCCTCTACTCAAGGGTTATCTTCTTATAACCCTTCAACTCCATGATCTCTCAACCCGATATAATTCAAAATTTAACTTGTACATTACAAGATATACAAGTCTCCTTTACTTATCTCAGAGTCAAATTAAACAGTAAAGGAAAAATAATTAATCATTACACAACATAAACAAGGTTAAAATAACTTGTTTCTAATAGTATATGATTAACATAACTCTACAGATTATAAGGTTAACATAGCTTTTGTCTATGATCATACTTTTCCAATCTAGCATATATTGGCATTAGAATTACTTATCAAGATACATATATATACATATGGAAATATTTGATTTCCAAATTCTAAGTCATATCAAAATCTAGGCTAAATATATTGCTTTATGAAACATAATTGAAAGTAGCTTCAACCATATAATTCAGTAGCCATTTATGTATGAAATCAAAAATCATATAATTTCTTTGGACTCATACTAGAACCATACTTAAACTTTACATATCAAGTGATAAACACAGTTTTGACAATATGTTTCGAAATGCATGTCAGCTAATGTATAAAATATAGTAGGCCAACACCTACATTCATAAAATACTTTCAAATACATAAGTATTTATATATCCAGAATACATACATATATCTATGGTTATACAACTCAGGCAGACACACTTCAAATACTAAAGATATATTAGTTTGGATGCCCATGTCAATAATCAGCAATCAAACATGCCTACACTAGCTTCAGAAATGATGTAACACTTAAATTAATTGCCAAAGTCTACTGTATAATGGAATGAATATGTACATGCATCTACTTGCATGCCATATCCATTCCAGCAATACAGAAGTAAACTAAAACTTCCAGAATAACAACTTATAAGCAATAACACTATTTTAGCTTTTTCAGGAAGAGGTAATATATATATATATATATACACACACACACAAACATTTCATTCACTGTTCTTCAAATATTCACCAAGTAACATAGAATGGCTAATTTTGAGAAGCCATAACTACATATTACTTGTATAGTTTGACCCCCTCATTCAGCTCGAAATACATATAACATTGATCAGCACTTATTCTGGTAATAGATGAATATATACTTACATATAAATACAATGAATATACAATTTATCAACACTTAGTCAGTTTGCAATCTTTAAACAGCATACCATAAGGATCCCAACAAATCTAACTCAAAACAGCACTATAAACTCAAATGCACAGAATATATATATAACCTTTAAATTAGTTTACCACAATCCAAGCAATGCAAATTACACGCATTACGAAATTTGTATAAAAAACTCAAATGCAGATGACACTAATTACATTTCATGTATACTACTTTATCAATACAAATTTTAATTGCATAATACTTTGAC